>CM028134.1:488472500-489072500 GCA_016271365.2 Neoceratodus forsteri
CTCTACCCTCTCCTCTTCCCTCACCAGACTGGATACCCTCCACAATGCTTTCTGCTGCTTCACAACAAATGGCCTCTTTTGCACTCACCAGTGCTCCCTTTATCCTTCTCTCTCTCTATCCCTCTTCTTCTGTACCATCACCTATCTTATTGTGCATCTCTGATCTCCAAATACTGGTTCAGGTTTTTCCTCCTTACCTCTCTTCTCCCATTCACTCTTCCTCCTATTCACTTCACTCCAGAGACTTATACACCTTATCCCTTCCTCATCTGTACTCCACTGCTGGGCAATCCCTTTTCACCTACCACCTCCCCTTCCACTGGAGAACCCACCCCCCCAACACACACACTCTCTGTCTCTCTTCCTCCCTCCGCTCCTTTCAATGCTAGCTGAAACTTCTCACTGCCACATCCTGCTCCTGTCTAGGCCCCCATAATTGTAAAACATTTTGTATGTTTCCTGATCATTATGGGTTGGAGGTAGCAAACATCAGCTCTGCTTGAGGATACTTACTGTAACTGTAGCACATCTGTGACCCCATCACCATAGTAAATACAGCTTATTTAAGTAGGTAAATACATTCTCACTACGATTTCCTACGATGTGAGGCTTGGCAAGTTAGAACAGTTCATTTCTGATATAGCTTGCATATAGGGGGTACAATTGTCTTGAGCAACCTGCACCTTTTTAAATTCAGATTCTCTCGAGCTTTACATTTGAGAGAAAGAACCAACAATATACAAACTAAAAAGCTGTGAAGAGGCTCCAGTCACAGAAAAAAAGTCAACACTCCTCCTAGACCAGTAGAGATCTTGCTAGTTTTTTATGATAGCATTTAAGTATTATTAGTACATAAAAAGTAAGTATTGTACAATATTTTGACTGTAATGCAAAGATACTGTTAAGCAGTTTATTCTGATAATAAACAATTAATGCACAATATTTGACATTAAGTGTGTTTACTTATTTATATATAACTTTTGATCAGCAAAGGCACACTGAGCTATGATAGCTTATTTCCATGTAGGTCCTAGGGTTGGGTTGCATGGACCTGTTTTATTGACAGTAGAATGTTGTCCGTGATACTGGAAAAACTCTCCCTCTCTTCTTGTCCATCTCAAGAATGCACAGCACAGGAATAAACAATGGAACATTTCTTACTAGAATGTACTGTACCTTTGCAATACAATTATGGCAATATCTAGCAGCCAGATGGCATCTTCCTTGGCTGGAAAGACTCACTTATGAGATAATCATTCTCAGTGACTTTCCACATACTTTACGGAAGTATAACAAAGATACTTTAACTGTGATATTTGTCTGCCTAAAATACTATCTGTAGCAGGAAATATTCCAGTTAGTATTACAACAATAGAGAATGACATACTGTATGTTGTCAAATGTAAAATGTATGAAAATGCTCTACATGAAATCTATGAGAAAGACCTGCACTTCCGTCCACTGTCACACGTGATGTTATGGTGGAAAGGATTCCCATTTGTTCAGAAATTTAAATAAGTAAAAGCTGAGACAAATGTGAGATTGACTTTTTTCTTTTCTTTATTGGTTCATTTGTATATATATTATGAGGCTGAATAGGAGTATAAGGAAATACAATGAAGATTGTATGTAAAGTGTAGTACTGTGAAGTAACCTTCTGTAATTTTTATTTTTTGATCAGTTAATAAAAAACTCCCATTCTCTTCTTCTATAGGTGCCATGAGATCTTTAATTTTCACCTGAATAGTGAACGGAGATGGGTAGAAGGGGCCTTAGCTTATCTTTTTATCCATAGGACAGTACCTCAGTAGTACAGCAGCGCCCCATAGAGTAGTACAGTGCCAGTTACAGATATTGCCCAGTGTACCTGGTGTGGGGTTAGACCTTCTGACCTTCTGGCCCCCGGAGGTGAATGTGCTATCTACTAAGTTGCTAATATGAAACATTGTATTATCAGTAAACAGTAAATATGTGAAAAATGAGGACATGTATGCAAAATCTACAGTATACTTACTTGCATGCTACTTCTAAATATCATTCCAATAGGCTATTCTGTGTAGTCACCAACAAAAATACTTAAAAGACTGCTAAACCACTAAAAATGCAGGACTGTGATTATGAAAAGTAATACAGCATGAGAATCTGTTGTAGAGAGTGATGCCTATTGAAATCTGTAACAATTTATTTTAAAGTTAGCAGTTAAATTGGGTTTCATTGCATGTGAAATATTGTATCTAAACAAAGCCTATACTGTGATTAACTCCTTTTTGTGACAGGACCCTATGATGGCAATGGAGATGACACACAATGATGTCAACAAAGTAAAAGTGCTCCAGAGCTATTGCTACAGTATATGTTTATGGGACTATATTTATCTTGCACGAATTTTGCCCCATAGTTTGACTTCTTATACTAATCAATATTTTACTTGTGTATTGGACATCATAATACACAGTTTAGTATTGATTACTATGATAAGATCAAGAAATGTTACAAATTTCATACAAGACAAATACGGTGTCACAGGCATGTCTGTACAATGTTATGAAATGGGTACAAAAAAATCTGAAAACCTGATTGGCTGATGTGATTGTAACCTAGTGATGATATTCCAGTATGACAGCACTTGAAATAGATCTGTTACCTCTTCACCCACAGAATCATTACACTTTCTATTTGAAAGGCAATGCCAGTTCTTCGTCAGTCACCTTTTCTGCTAACCCTGACTCTCAGTAACGGCTGATTCTTGCTAATGGCCGACTCCCAGTAACTCTTAATGACTCTTGGTAACTACTGCATGCTCTTAAAATTCATTTTCTATCTAGCCTGCAGAGATGTGGATGTTATCAGTCTCAGCTAAAATACTCCCATTGGATAATTGTCGTGTCTTGATAACTGTTGCACACTCCTGTGACTAAATTACTCCCTAGTCTGCAGAGCTCATGTGGTATACTTTGTTACGGTGACAATTTTACCATGACTGACACTACAGCAACAACAGCTCTAGGTCACTGTAGTGTCAGCATGGGACCCCTGCACTGCTTTCTGAGGGTATTGCACCCACTCCCTGAAGCTACTCTGACTCGGAGTTGATTAATTTAGTAGCGGGAGTGCAGGGGGAAGAGCCCCTGCATGGGGGGGGGGGTTTGAGGGACACAATCTGTAGTGACTCCCTTAATGCCGACCACAAATAGGGTTAGCATAAAGTAGTCACTGTAATGTCGGTCAACAATGAAATTGTCGACCGACTGTCACAGATCCACTCATGCAAGCCAGTGATTGCAGACACAAATACTCCTGCTTTCTCTCACTTCTACCACCAACAATAGAACTAAACTGCACAGTCTTTCATAACAGAGCACTGCCCTTACGCTCCTCACTGTTTGCTCATGTACTTTCCTGTGGAAAATAAAATAACAGCCTCTGATGCCACCTATTGGTCCACCAGTAACACTACTAGGGATAAAGTGCACCATTTCCTTCTTTTACTATTTTGCACATTTTTTCATAAGTAATTAAATACACACATAAAATTATATTTACAAATACTGTACTAACTATTCTATTTCATAATTCCAATAAGGTACTCCTGGGTGTGCTTTTGTGCTGTGATAATAACACTTCTCAGACAGTAGAAGCACTCAGCCCCCTGTCTTGAGCTTTAACCCATCTGAGGTGTGCTGTGTGCTGTTTTTTCAGTACAAAGTACACCCTGCAATGCCTTATTGCTTAAATAATAGCTGTGTAATGCTCTTGCTTTGTTGACATCACTGTGTAACACGTCAAATATCATTTTAGGTCACAACTGTGACAGGAGATCGAACAGCAATCCTGAGTTTGCTTACATATTTCCAGTTGATGGCACCCTATTAAACTGCTGATTGTAAAGCAAATTTTTACATATTTCAGTATGTATTGCTCTCTGTTACTTCATCCTGAGATATTTACTTTCACAATTGCAAACCAGCATTTTATGTGGTTTAGCTGTTCTTTAAACTCACTTGTAAACAGAGTATGATGCAGTAGAAGGCTTGTCCAGTTACTGTTGGTAATAGCATTGTCTTACATGATTGTGAGGTATCACTTGCCCATTCAGGAACAACACAAAACAAACTGGGAATTTCCCTGTGTTGTAGAAGCACTACCCCATGGTGGCATTCAAATAATAAGATACAGTAGCATGATATGCAGTAGGGCGGCACAATGAATCCTTTTCCTGACGGAGCAAGCTTGAACTTATCTACCAGTTTGCCCCATCAAGCATCAGGTGGCCCAGTGGTGGGGAGAGGTAAAGAAATGTCACAGGAGCTCCTTATCCTGCAAAGGCAGGGTGTCTGGTGGAGGGTTAGTGAGAATGAAGGATTTCAAAAGACATTGTGGGGAGACTGGGATTAGGCCAGGCATGGATTTCTATTTCAGAATTTAATATCTCAAGGTATTCCTGCTTAGATGCAACATCTCGTTTTAAGTGAGGTTCTGATTTTACACATTTTTACAGCTGGGTGCTGTGAAGCACTAAGAGTTCAGTGGCTTGCTCAGGGTCATACATTGAGTAGGTAGCAGTGATGGGATTTGAACCTGGGTCTGCTGGTTCCCATTCCTATACTCTAGTCACTAGACCATGCTGTCTCCTTTACATGAGCACACCGCCTCTGCAGCTAGAACATGCTGCCTCTAATACTTGTAATATTGTCATAATATTGAGTCAATGACCTACACAGCCAGTATAGTGTTATGCTTGTGGAACTGTGTTAACTTGCTTTATGAAATGGCTTGTAGCAAAGCAGCATTCTGATTGGCTGCTACGAGTGTGCTAATATGTCTAACACCATGGGAAAGAGATCAGGCTGCGCTATGCCAGGCGGGCACTGATCTTCCCATTCCAGTGTTCCAAATTAGAATGTTTAAAAAATAAAAGCTGCCATCTTTTTTTTGTGCTAGCCACAGTAGGTAGTAGTAAATGAAAACGTTACAGAAGCAACCTCCGTTTTCACACAGAAACCTGTCGTTTCAATTCCTGCTGCACACGACAGACAAACGCTAACAAAACTGCTGCATATTCAAATCTCTCTCTATTTGTCCGCTGTCATTCTCTCCTCAACGGCTGGTCTGCCATCCGCCGCTAGTTCCTGTGTTTATCCTTTTTATTTTTTAACTAAATGAAGCACACCTTAAAAAATGCCAACCAGCCAGCCATATAATCTCTTTCTCCCCCACCCACCTTCTTGCCTACTCCTCGCTGACTCTCTTCAACGGCTCGCCGCTCTGCCCTCAAAGGCTCACTTACTGGCTCTCCTTCTCAATGTCCGATCACTACTTTCTGCCTTAGCTGTTCAGCTATACTAATTATCTCTTTTTTTCAAATGTGCGCCCACATTGTCACCTTAACCTTTGATTCCCCTGCCAGCAGCTCGCTAGTTCCTTTATTTATACTCACTTGGCTCACTGGCTCTTCTCCATGAAGGCTGTTTCATCATGGAAACAGTACTGGTGTCACCTCCTTACACTGCCTGTTGCCAAAAGCATAAATATAAATAAAAAGCCGCCACCATAAATATCAAAGTACACCAACACTAATAGGCTGCACAATGGTCATGTTTACTTTTACAAGTACTGTTCTAAATAAAGTTCACAATCATTTACAAATAAATGAAATGTTACATTTACTTAACTACAAATGGGACTATTTTTCCAGCGCAGTGATTTTTCCTCAAATAAATTTAAATTTCTTTAAATATAAAAGTTGTAGACTCATTATTTATATGTTTAAAAATTTACTGACCATTTCATAAGCGCAATAAAAGCCACTCAGGGTGTATATTAGACACATTAACACACAGCTAGGAGGCCTGGACGCCTTACTCGGCCAGTGGCCTCGTGCCTCACACGCCTCCTAGCTGTGTGTAAAGTGTCTAACACACACCCTGTCATGTCTTATTGCTTACTTGACCATTCAAACTCTCTATTCTATGATGAACTACCACCCTGTAGGGGTACCACAGGCAAGGAACCCTCAAAGAGGGTTCCACCTCTAGAGGTGCAGCGGGAAGTTTCCCTTGGCTAAAAGTACCTTAGAAAGAATCCCCAAAAGAAACTGTTGCAATGCCAAAGGAACATTAGCGATCGATGGCTACGAGGCAGAGAAGTAGAGTGACAGCAACAGGCAGCTTGATAAACATAAATGAGATGCATGTTGGCAGAATAGCATGGGTATAATGAATTGTATGGATGACTTCAGGGGGCTTCCTAAGGGGAGAAGGAACAGCAAGTAGGAGCACCATCCTGCTTCATCCAACAGCGGGAGCTACCTAAGTAAACTAGGGAATACTGCTTACAGCTAACTAAATATTATGACCTGTGGCATGGAGGAGAGAAGAAAAAAAATCCTTTGAGGAGGAAATCTCTGGGCATCCAGGGCCTAGGTCACCTTCCTTCCAAGCTTGGGATGTTTTTGATTAGTGTCAGTTCTGCTGCTACAATTTGAAAACCCAATTACAGGGGATGGAAAATAATCCAGTTTGGAGGAAAGCGCACCTTGATCCCTCTAATGGGAATATCGTGAAGGGTTGCAAGCTAACTCTGCAACACAACTCCTCTAAGACAGGAGGAGGAGAGTGACAACTGCTGAGGTGCTCAGCTGGCCTACTGATCTGAAAACAAAGCAGGTGAGCCAGAGGCAGTCGTAGGGAGAATAGCTTAGAGGGTGCCACCAAACCCGTTCAGCTAGCCAAAGGAGCCTCCTTGGGCTCAAAGGTGACAGAAAAAGGTTTTTACATCTCTAGATGCACTTCAGTTGTTCTTTTATTGGATATCCGGTATTCTGATATACTTTTGACCTCTATTGTTAAATTAATTATCTAATTTTGTTGCCTTTGTAACTACCCTGAATTCCTTTCTGCTAAGAAGTTTCTACTGTCTCTGCTCATACTTTCTGAACATTCTATGCCTTCACAAACTCCTTACCAGGCCATTCAGATGAATGGCATGGAATGGGAGTCTGTGATGTCACAGAATGTCTTAGAGATATGAAAATCAAGAGCAGTAGCTGGTGAGGAGAGTGGAACTCAAGGTAGATCAGAGGGCACCCCAAAGCTAGATTATTTATTTATCAAAAAAATCATCAAAGCATATCAGAATACATAACTGGCATGGAAAGGAAGATGGAAGGGAAGTTAAATATGCAAAAATCATTTCCTATCTCCTTTAAAGGCCCCACCCTTCACAGCTGAAGTTCTAAATTCTACATCAAGAGAGGCCATTGATATGTTTGCATGGCTGAATCTCTGCCTGGAGTGAGGACATTCCCACTGTGGGCAAGATGAGAAGGACCCCGCCCCAAGTTTCACGCACTCAAGATACAGACTTTGTGGGTGCAGAGCAAGACCATCGGCTGCAGGATAGCCCTGCTCCATGGTAACTAATTGTTGTGGTTGACATGCCTCAGATTATGAAAGAATCAAAAATGGGAAGAAGAATGTAAAGGAAGTGCTGAGCATTGTAGACCCTCACGTGGGTCATACATGTTTATAGCAAACACATAGCAGATGAAACCTCCACATAAGCAATGACTGGACCTGCACTTAGGTCAGAGTGGCAGCAAATTGCAGGACTCACAGGGAGGCAAGCCAACCAGCCCTATTAAGGAAGCCAATTAAAGGTGACATAAATACTCGGAGGATTTTAGCAGTGGAGGCAGGATCTGAACATGAGGTAATTGGACTGCACGGGGCCATGACTCTTCACTACAAACCCACAGTCCCCCACCATAGGAAAAATAAGGAAGCCACAGTAAAGCACCGTGACCCACATGCAGATTTTAAAACTAATTTACAGCTACAGCTGTAGCTCAGTTGACCTCCAGAGTATAATGAAGCAGTATGCAAAAGTAGTTGAACAGCATGCAACAGCAATTGGTTATAGTTTCTAGGGGTATCATGTCACCACAGCGATGGGAAAACAGTGAAGACCATCACAATGATATTATCGATGGTTCGCTGTGATGGTTCATTGGGTTCCTGTTCTGCTGTCTCTGGGGTGTTTGCCCCCTCCCCGAAAACTCCGACTCGGAGTTGGTTATCTAAAATGAGAGGGGTGCCGGGCAGACACTCCCACATGGGAAATGTGGGAGTCAAAGCCCCCCACAGAAAACACAGTTTTCCTCAGTGACAGCACAATGCAAATTGGTGGCATTATGCCATCACTGTATCAATGGTTGGCAAAGTTTCTGTTGCTACGGCGACATGGAATGACTTCTAGGAGTAGCTCAGCTGAACAAACAGTGGAATTGAGGGAGAGGCAATGTACTGAAAACAACAGTAATGATTGCTTGGTACAATTACATGAACACAGGTTTGAATGCCATTTGGCTAGCTTTACAAAGTGAGCCTGAACAGGTGCAAATAATTAAGGTGGCTAAGCACTGAGGCAGCAGAAGCAGGGGAAGCAGCAACTGAGCTGAAACATATGGATAACAATTGCAGTTGCATTGAGGGTTTGCGGAAATTTTGTGAGTAAGTGGGAGCCAAAATAGCACAAGCACAGGATTAACAAAGTACAAACAAAGTGAACAGGAAGTTAAAAAAAACAGAAAACCCCAAAAAAGAAAAATACAAAACAAAAATACAAATGTGGGAGGACAGGAACAAGCAACACAAAGATGCACACAGCATCCAGAGGCAAGCAATACTAATCAAAAAGCAGGAGAACACAAAACAGAAGTACAGCAGAAACTGAGCAGCCCAAAACACAGCAACATGGGGGGGGGGGCAGCAGTCCCCAAGGGAGAAGGCAGACCAACACAGCTTCCAACTGGCAAAAAAAGGTGCAGGAGGAACTGCTTATGTAGCTCAGGAAGGAGGAGTGGCTGGTTGCACGGTCATTAATCCACAGGCATAGCCTTTCAGTTATTAGTAATATCATCCAATGGGTTGGGGAAAAATCTTGTACCAGCAGCATTAACTCCATAATTGCAGAGGGCTTGTGGGATGAGGGAATGAGGATTATCAAGGAATTGTGCTGAGTGGCGGTGGGGTCTATTTCAAAAGACTGTGTTAGGGTAGGAGGTGGGAGAGTGGTCAAAGATGAGATATTGGATTTACATTGTTTGAAGGGTCCAGAGAAGGACAAATCATGTGGAATAGGACAGTGATGGGAAGTGACAATGGTACTTGCCCTGGTTACCTAGGGGGATGCATTGACTGTGTTTTCTTACATTAATTTTAAATATAAATATAAACATATTTAGTATTATTCAGGATCTGAATACTTTACCTTGATAGTTGTGTTACTTGGAAGCTTATTATCTGTATATCCCCCAACACATGCACTTATAAACCAATAAGAGCTAAAAAATAAAACAGACTAGGATACATTTAAGTTGAACTATCTGGGCATATTCTTGTTCTCCACCAATGAGGTAGCTGGATGTTTTCAACCTGCTTTATAAATAGATATGTGTTCTTTATTAGCATATATTGACCTTAATAACTGTTGACTAAATTGTCTTGGAATTTAAAGACAGAAAAAAATGTAAACAAACATATGGTCCTTTTTTTTTTTTACTTGAAGATCTGGGTTTATTATATATTGTTCTAATTTTGTTCAATTAAATTGTTCATAGCAAAACATAGGTTTTCAGCAACATGGTTACCTCAGACAAGGTAAATAACAGAAGACATTTCACTGATATTTTACTTTGGAGCTGAACTTTGAACAGGGTTTACTACTTTTCCCATAAAGAGTATAGTTTTTGTGTCATGTTTACAAACCAGCAGAAGGAAAGGTCGGTTGAAAATATACTGAGGAGGTAATGACATAGGCATCAACTCTATTGTAGTCGTTGCTGCAGCATCCGTGCCTTTCTCATCAACATCCAGAACTGCCTTGTGGATAGCCTAAAAGTAAGGAAGAAAACAATTCAAATTCAAATCTTTTTGTCCTCAAAATGTGCCTGTTATAGTGTAATGATACTTGTTCCCATTCTCAGTCACAAAAGCTGGCTATAAGTGCTCATTGCAACCCCTTGGCACCAGCACTGACCATGTGACCTTATCAAGCTTGCTCTGCACAAGTCACAACCCATTCCCAAGCACCCATAAAAGCCATTGTGGGTGGTCAGGAAAAGGGTTGGGGACTCCCAAGCAAATGATCCACCAAGTCATACATAAAGGCATCGCAGCCTTCATAGGCCCAGCTGTGTCTTCAACTGACTACCACCTGTTAAAAGAGTTGCTCAGCTAATGTTAAAATGCTCTATATACCCTGTGGTGCATAGCTTGGTTATCTGACAGTAAACATTGTATGGGGCACATTCCCGTACAGATTACATTTTTGGGATTTTTTTTATTTGTTTTTTACTATAGTTAGGGTTGAGTAGGATGTGTAATGTTAAACCCCTAACTTTGCACTCTAATAATTTCACCTCCGTTCAGTGGAATTGCATGAAATTTTACATGCACAGTTTCAGGGGCAGGGTCTCATGACATGCCTAGTTTTGTTCTGGTGGTATGTGCAGATTCCAAATTCTGGCTAGTGAAAAAAGTGAAAAACAAATAGGGTGTTTTGCTGTTTTTTTACGGCTGTGTGGACGAAGCTCCACAGACACTATGGCATCACAGAAGGCTTAGTAGAGCACTGTGGAAGAATGTGACCAGATCTCTGGTGTGCTTCCACAGTGCTCTGGTGAATGTCCAGTGGTGCTGTTTATGCAGCCCTTTATCTCCGCAGGCCGCATAAACACACACCCTTGTTGGCACCCTACTTTTTCCTCCACAACTGCGGAAGTGACAGCTGCCATGCCCAAGATGGTGGCTCTGACTAAATCTGTGCATGCGAGTATTGTACATGCACAGTTCTGTCAGCACTGCCATCTTGCAAATGGCAGACTCCGGTGTGGTGAGTGCTATGGGTATTCTTTTATTCGCTCTCGCCACAGCCCTATATGTCTGAGCAGCCATATTGACTCTAACCTGAGTTTTTTTTTTTGTCATTGCCTAGCATACAGACAGTTTTGAATTTAGTTCTGAAATTTTCAGAGCAGAAAGAAGGGCTTGTCCCAGAGTGGTGCCCTTTACTGCATTGGTGGAAAAATATTAATCCACTGCAGAGTTATAAGGATTTGATAGTTCAGTTCTGAGCATGCTCAGTATGATCTTTTTGATAGCTGTTTCATAAGAAAAAAGAATTTGGCCATATGAAAAAGAATTCAGATTTGTATGGGGGGGGGGGTAATCTTTTTTGTAGAAAAAAAAAAATTAGTATGGCCACTATCTTGTTTTCATTTTTTTCAAAAATGTTTTGTGAAAACCCATAAACGTATCTTGGAAACACAACAGCACATATATCTTGCAAATTGGGTATCTATTAGCTGGATTCTGTAGTTAGTTTTTGGAAAATGACCTAGAAATGTATTTTTAACACATTTTAAAAATCTTTTTTGGGAGTCAGTTTTCTTTTTCTATATGGCCATAAAAAATAGGAATAGGGCCATGTGAAAGAAGATTATTTTCAAACAAAAAAAGAATTTGGATATAAGTGCTTTTACATTCTTTTTTTGTATGAAGGAACCGTTTTTGTGAGAATGACACAATATCATGAAAAAAGATTCCTTCATATGAAAAAAAGAATTTGGACTTAGTTTTTTTTTCACATTTTATTTCATAAGAAGGAATCTTTTCTCATAAGAATGACATAATCTGACAAAAAAAGGATTCCTTCACATGAAAAAAAAAATTGGACCCCCCCCACATTTCAATTTAACAAGCCATAGTGCCATCAATATTTGTAGTTAAGAGATAGTCAATACATCAGTGTTAGGAGGCTCACAGTAGTGGACAGCATGGACTGAGGACCGAGGAGCCGTAAAGGCCTTGGGCCCCCCATCCGCAGCACAGACTTACCAGTGTAAAGCAGCTCACAGTAGAGGACAGTGTGGACTGAGGAGTCATAAAGGCCTCAAGACCCCCATCCCCAACACACACTCACCAGCATTAGGAGGCTTACAGCAGGGGACAGCATGGATCAAGGGGCCGTAAAGGCCTCGAGACCCCCATTCCCAGCACACACTCACCAGCATTAGGGGGCTCGCAGCAGGGGGCAGCATGAACCAAGGAGCTGTAAAGGTAATCTTCAGCCTTCCTGCAGAGCTGCTCTAGTGAGGGGGTGTTCATGTTCTTTTTTGACCTCCTATAGCAACAGATTGTTTTTCTCTGGACATTTTCCCTGACTTGCTGGGTGAATCCTACTTTACCAGAAGATGCTTTAAGAGCTGTCGGACCAGCAAGAACCCCAGGACTTTGATGACAGTTACTGCAAATATTTGGGACTTGCTAACTTACTATCCTGCCTCTTCACTGAGTTTCCTCTCTCCAGTGCCTGTTAGCTTACAGGGCAGTCTTGTTTTGCGTGCTTACAGCGATTCTGCATTCTTGCATTAGTGAGTTAATTCTGATGTATTTTCTGTAGCAACTTCCCTTCTATAATTGCTGACTGTTGCTAAGCACTGTGCATGTTTATTGTGGTTACCAGATTTACTGGATAGATTGGGACAAAAGAAGGCACAAGGCACATTGTGATTGTCCCCTGCAATAGTGGCTCATTGGATTTACATCGAGTATTGAAGTTTTAACTATATGTCTAGCTGAGATTTAAATGTATCAAAATTTATTATGTTAATCAGTTCCTGAGGTAGTGAGTTCCAACATTTAGCTGCTCTTATGGGGAAAAAGTTATCGCGTTATTAGTGTTAGCCCAATCCACTACAAGCTTCTGGTTATGAGGTCTTCCGACTGTACGTTTATTAGCTAGAGTAAGATCACATTGTTCCATTAAAGTAGGTGATTTAAGTAACCTATAGGTAAAAAGAATGCCCCCCAATATCTTCTCATGTTGGGGGGATATAAACCTGTTTCTCTAAGGCGAGTTTCATAAGTTCATGTTTTAAGTTGTGGAACCATTTTTGTAAGCTGTCTCTAAAGTTGCTCCAAGCGATTTATGTCTCCCTTTAAATAAGGACTCCAGAATGGTGATCCATAGCCTAAGTGTAGTCTAACATAGGCCCTATACAATGGCACTAGACAATGCTCTGACTTACTAATAAATGTTCTTCTGATTTGTTTTAAGAGAATATTTGCTGATCTTGCCACTTTGTTGCAATGACTATTGTCAATTTGTTGTCAATTATAATGTCTAGATCTATTTCACTTGTTGTTGATTTTAGCATATTATTATTTAAATAGTAAATGATTTGTGGATTTTGTAGGGCCTGCAAACCAGGGTTCACCAGATGCCTGCTGCGTGTTGGTGGCGTCTTTTGAGTTTTCCCCTGGGCTCCATTTTTGCCTTCTCTCTGCCTTCAGGCTGCTCCTGCACCTCAGCTTGCACATGCACACTAGGAGCTCGTGCTCTGGGCTATACACCAAATCCTTTCCTGCTGCATGCTAATATTTCTTTTGTTCTCCCTTCTCTACATAGGCTTCAGGGCCCCCATCCCCAACACACACTCACCCACTCACCAGCATTAGGAGTTTCACAGTAGGGGACATCGTGGGCCAAGGAGCTGTAAAGGTAACCTTCATCCTCCCTGCAGAGTTGCTCTAGCGAGGGGTATTAGCCCATCTTAGCCACCCTCCCACCCAGGTGTGTCTCCAAATTTATTACTGTCTTTGTGTCATGTGATCTGACTTTTTCTAAGTCCCTGTCCCTCCATTTGCAGGTTATCTCTCTCCGCCACCAGATGGTAGTGTTGAACCTCTCTACTCTACTCTACTCTACTCTGCTCTCTGTCTCTTCAAACTCCATCTCCTGTGCTCTGGATGTTTCCACCTTTGACCACTAGGAGTCAATATGGTCTCCTATTTCCTCCTCCTTTCCCTTCCACACCCTCAGCTCATTCTGCCTGCCACCCCCCCATTGCATATCTCCTCTCCCTCCCCATGCTCAAACTCTGTACCTTCTACCTTGCAGACCACGTTGCTACCGCTATGCCAAGTGGGCTGCCTCTGTGCTAGATTCCCTCTATCTCCTACTTATTCTACCTCCCTTTGTCATCCACAGCTGGCCCTCTCTCACCCTGCAATGACCATCCCACACCTTTCTGTTCTACCCATCTTTAGTGCCCCACTCTTTGTTCTGCTCCTCTCCCTACTCTTCCCCACAGCTGCTGCTCCCACTCCATACCAGTCAGCTCTACAGCTCCCCCTGCTATATTTACACACCACCACCACTGTAGCCCACCCCTTCCCCCACCCCATCCACACCACCACTCCTGCCATCTTCTCTACTGACCCCCTTGCCTGCTCTCCTCTACGCCCTCCCCTTTCTCTGTGCCCTGCCAATTCCAACCTACCATGCCAAACCCCTCACCCCTCATTCCACCATTGCTAGCCACCAACAGCAACTGTGTTTTGCTCTGCTCAGAATACTCTCCCTCCTCCTTCTGCTGTCTAGAAATATACATCCTAATCCTGGCCCCCTCTCTGTCCCTTCCCAGCACCACTCATCCTCTTCCATGCTATGTATTGCAACCCTAAACATTTGTAGTCTCTTGAAAAAGTTTGATGTTCTCCAGTGTTGGATTGCTCAACACCAGCCTGATAACCTTTCTCTTGTCGAAATCTGGCTCTTAAAGTCCACCACCATCTCAGTTATCTTTATTCCTGGGTACACCCTGTTCTGTGAGGACAGACTTGGGAAACATGGTGGAGGGTGCACGATTTATCTCCAGGAGTCCCTGCAGGGCCTTGCACTCCCCTGCCCCCAAGTAGAGGCTGGTGCCTAAGCTCTCTCTGTAAAAATCTTCCCAAACAACTCCAGGGTCCCCCTGCTCATCACATCTGTCTATATTTGTTCCTACAACCAGAAACTCACCTTCCAGTCTGTTCTGGACCACCCCTCCAATATTTCCCCTAATACTGAGCAAATAACCCTTGGTGACTTTAACATTAACTGGCTTTCCAACTCTGCCTCCCTCTACAAAGATGCAACTGCAGCATTAGACCTCACCCAGCTGGTTACCTCCCCCACCCATGTCAACCCCATAAATGGTACTTCTACCCTGTTGGATCTAGTCCTATTCAACCGCCCCCACAAAATCCTAAGCACTACTGTTCTCCCAGACACCATAAGTGACCATTGCCCAGTTCTTTGTACCTGGTCCTGTAAACATATGAAACAGGCCCCAAAAATGGTTCTATTGTGCAGGCTCAAACCTGGCAAACTGGGTCTCCTAAAAGACCACCTTGCCCTCTGGGACTGGTCCCCAATTAACCTTGCCCCAGATATTGATTCTGCACTCGACTATTTCATCCAGTCCTTCAACCAGGCCTGCGATAGATTTGTTCCACTCACCAAGTGTATTATTAAAGGTCCTGACACCTCTTGGATCTCGCAGGCCCTTACTTGACCAGATGTGCCTCCGGGACCACCTCTGGCAATAGACGCTTGATTCCGGCAAACTCCGGGACAGGCAGTGCTACCAGGCAGCATGCAACAAAGTGCACCTGGGCCAGTTGCAAAGCCAAAGCCGAGTACTGTAGCGCATCCCTTGCCTCCACCTGGGGCTAGGGTGCAAATTGTGGGACAACATGAAATAAATTAATGGCAAACCCGTGTCACTCACCCCAACTCAGCTTAACATTAATGGGTCCCTCTCCACTGACCCACAACTTATCGCTGATACCCCAAATTCCTCTTTCTCTGACCTCAGCTCTGTACTTCCCCCCAATTTCTTTGATCCCCCTCAAACACCCAGCCTCCTTCCCACCCTCACCTGCCCTTCTACTTCTGCACTATCATGGCTCAGGAAGTGAAACCTTACCTCCTCAGAACCCTTAGTGGTACTTGTCACAGTAATGATACCCAGGACCTCAGACTACTCCACCTGGTCCTGGATGTGGTCCTCTCCCCCATCACCAGCATCCTAAACTACTCCCTCTGTCTTGGTAAGTTCACCTCAGTCTGGAAAATGGCTATCATCATCCCATCCTCAAAAGTGGTGACTGCACCTCCCCTGGGAACTACTGGCCAATCTCTATCCTCCCCCGACTCTCTAAAGCCTTGGAAAAAATCATCTTGGGTCAGCTCATGGAATATCTCGACAAATATGACCTTCTCTGTGGTGAACATCATGGTTTCTGGAGAGGCCACAGCACCTCCACAGCCCTTCTGGAGTTCACTAGTTACATCCACGCTGTCCTTGATAATAAACATCTGGTTGGCTTGGTCTTCATTGACCTTTCGAAAGCCTTTGACACTGTTAACCACACTCTCCTCCTATCAGCCCTCTCCCAGCTAGGCCTCTCACCTGAAGTCACTACTTGGTTTGAGGACTACCTCTCCTCCAGGTCCCAGCATGTCAAAATAAATGACACTGTCTCTAACTGCCTCCCTGTCCACTCAGGGGTTCTCCAGGGCTCCATCCTGGGGCCCACTCTGTTCAGTCTTTTTGTTAATAACCTCACCAAGGCCTGCCCTGAGAAAATCCTCATGTATGTTGATGACGCCATCCTATTCTCCTGTCACACTAACCCCACTTCTCTTCAATTGTCCCTACAGGATTCTTTCAGTAGGGTGGAGACCTGGTTCACTAATCACAGGTTGGTACTAAACCATAAAAAACCATGGTCATGCTATTCTCCCACTACCAAAGTAAGCTCAAAGGTACCCCCCTCCTGGTACATATCAATCATCTCCACCCCCATTGAGCAGGTCAATAACTTCAAATACCTTGGGATCACCCTCAACCTTGTGCTCACCTTCCATGAGCACATTCACCTCTTCAGCACTGCTGCCTCCGCTTTGCTGTCTCCTCCTGCTCCATCCTGTCCCTCATAGACTATGGGATCCTAATTTATAGGTCAGCAGATAACACCACTCTACATAGAATTAGGGTCTCTTTGAATAAAGCCTGCTGACTAGTCACTGGTTGCAACAGACTTACTCACACCTGCATTTTCTACAATCTCACTGACTGGCTCAACTTCAATGACAGGCTAAAGTACCAGACCTGCCTGTTTGCCAGAAAAATTATCTGTGGCCTTGCCCCGCCTAGTTTATCCTCTCTCCTTCAACCATCACCCGTGACTGTAGCTACCCGTAGATCCTCCAAACCCTTCCTCCAAGTTCCACATTTCAGTACAGTGATTGGACAGCAGTCTTTCTGCTACCATGCTCCCTCTTGGCTGAACTCTCTTCCCAACCTTGTCACCTCTGAGAACAAACTTGGTCACTTCAAGACCCTCCTTCGGGACCATCTCCTCATGTCTCATACCTGCAACTGCCACTAACGTGTTCCTACCTCCAGACCCCGTCCTCACCTCAGGACCTCACCATCCTTGTGCCTCTTCCACCTTTCTCTCAGACAAGGGACCCCATCCTGCCTATCTTCCTCCCCCTCTTGCCATCCTCTTGCTCTCTCCTACCTTCTCTCAGACAAGGGATTCCCTTCCTGCCTACTACTACTGATTATTCCCTGTGGGTTGTTTTATAGATACTGTTGTTATGTAGCTTTGCTCAACATTTAATGTTTGTCCTGTAATCTGTGTACTCAACTTGATGTGGAGCTTTTATAAATGAGTCTCTGACTCAAAGGATTGTAATTCTGACATGGTTAAATAAATAAATACATCAAAAGAAATGCCTTAATGAGTATTTCAGCACATATTCCTCCCCAAAAAAATTAGGGCCATATTAAAAGCCAGACAAAGTGAAAAATGGAAACTCCAATAGGATAACATTGCACCTTTAACAAGCCATAAGTCCTTCAACAATTGGAGTTAAGGGACAATGTATATATTAAAAAATGTGTCAATGAGTACTACAACACTAACACATAATCTCCCCAAACATTCACAGGGTATGCACTGCACTCACAAATTAATTTCAGTCTTCACCATGGTGCCAAATCGACAATGAAAGTCTGATCATCATCAAAAAAAGCAACAACGGTGTATTTGGTCTTTCACTACAATCATAGGAAATTTCAGCACAAACTGACAATTATTTACTGACTTATGGGTAAAAAACACCACAACAAACAATTTTTGCCCAATATACAATCAACCGCAGGCAGTTTTTATTTATTTATTTGTTTGTTGACCAGGTAGGTACAGTAAACCCAGGGACCTTTTTCAGGCATGACCTGAGTCATAAAGATGGCATATACAATAAAAAGCAGCATGACATGAGTAGAGAGAACATACAGAACAACCAAGTGCGCATACATATTTTTATTTATTTATTTATTTAAACGTTTCACCAGGAAAGGCATACTGAGCTAAAGCTCATTTCCAGGTGCATCCTGGGGGGAAGGGACAGTGGGATAGTAAACAACAGCAGAATATATCATGAGTACAAGGGAGAAACAAAGTATAATATAAGAGTACAATTCCATTGACACATATGTACATGATTCAGTATATGACAACAGTATGATTTAGGGGCTGGCAGTATAGCCTAGAGGCTAGAGTAATGAGCTTTGAATGAGCTTTTTACATCCAGGAGACCTGGGTTTGATTCCCACAACCTCCACTTGCATATTGTGTGACTCTGAGCAAGTCACTTAACCACCCCAGTGCTCCCAGGTTGCCCCTGAAAACAGGCACGTATGCCTAGTTTTTCTTACCTGGTTACCAAAAGAATAAAATTAAATAAAAAAAACTAAAAACAATGCATCATAACAAATCAGACATGGCAAGAGCTTACCAGGTTTAAGTGCAAATGTGTTGAGAGGCATACATGCTGAATGTACAAACTGAAACATCAGAGTTAGAATTCAGAAAGTGAGGTGTGAGAAGTGCAAGGAGGGATGCACTAAGGGTAGGTACAGAAAGGGAAGGAGAAGACAAACTAACACAGAGAGAGCTCGAGGGAAGGGGTAGTTGTGAATGGGAGGGGAGGAGTGAGTTCCAGAGTCTGAGGAATTGGTGTCTGAAAGCTGCTTGTCTGGCAGTGGTAGTAATGAAGGTTACAGTGTGAGAGTTGGAGCTCCTTAGGGAGTGGGAGCAAGGTGGTGATAGGGAGAGAGAGGCCGAGAGGTAAGGGGGAAGGGAGCCAAACCAAAATTTGCCTTTGAGATTGACAAAGTGGCCTGGCATCTGTTCTGGAGAGATGGAAATGATAGAGACTGATACAAAGAACAGTGGTGCATGCGAGAGGGACAGTCAAGGGAAAAGTGACAGAAAGAATGGAAAAGTGTGTTGAATCTAGTTAAGGAAATGCCAGGGGTGGCACTATAGACCACTTTGCCATAGTCAAAAACTGGAGAGATCATTCTCTGGATGATAGCATGGCACGCTGGCAGGGGGATGCATTCACAGTTTCTGTACAAGGCACTGAGCTTAGGGTGCAGTTTGTTGATTATGGCATCCATGTGGCCAGAAGAGGTGAGGTGTTGGTTTAGACAAACCCCAAGGTACCTGAATGAAGTGACATCCTATTATAAGGAACCGTTCAAGGTATGGAAAGTGGGAAGGGATGGGAGCCTGGAGAGTCTCTGCCTTGTGCCGAAGGACGTGGAAACAGTCTTTTTGGCATTCAGGAAGAGCTGGTTGGAGCCTAGCCAGAGTTAGACTCAATCAAAGTAAAGCTGAAGTCTGGATGCCACGTCAGCAGTGTAGGGTCCAGAGGCATACAGGACCATATTGTCTGCATACATGTGTATGGATACAGATGAACTGACTGTGGGGAGGTCATTTAGAAAGATGGAGAAAAGCAGCGGGTCAAGTACTGAGCCTTGTTGAACTCCAGTGTTTATAGTAAGGGGCGAGGCGAGGGTGTCACAAATTTTAACAGATGAGTTCCACTCTCTAGATACAAATGGAACCAACTGGTGGCTGCTCCTGAGAGTCCAGCTGCCAATAGTTTGGAGAGGGGGAAGGGGTGAGAGACAGTATTGAATGCCTTATCTAGCTTAATAAAAATGGCAAAGGTAATGAGACCCTGGTCCATACCTGTGAGGATGGATTCAGTGAGTCTGAGGAGGGAGGTAGTTGTGGACTGGTACTTCCAAAACCTGATTGGAAAGATGTGAAAAATGAAGAAGCATCAAGGAAGGGAGAAAGTTGGGAGAGCACAATGCACTTCTGTAGTTTGGAGACGATAGATAGCAGGAAAATGGGGTAATAGTTATCATCAGCAGAGGGGTTGCTACCTTTGGGGAGGGGAACAACAGTAGCATGCTTCCAGGAAGAGGTGACAGAGGTATGAGAGAAGAACAGGTTTAGGAGGTCAGCAAGAGGTGAAGAGATAGCAGATGCTGAGAAGTAAAGGAGTCTTCCATCTAGACCATCAGGACTCTTACTTTTTGATGGGCTTAAAACAAGGAGGGCTTCAAGAACTGCTGAGAGGGCGCAGGGGAGAAGGTGAAATAGATAGAAGGAGAGGAGAAATTTGGAGAGGACAAGGGGGGGGAGATAGATGAGGGGGAAGGGAGGGGAGGAGAGAAGAGAGGAGACATGAGAGGTAAAGAAGGAACTGAATTAAAAGGCAACTGAGAGAGGATCAGAGACTGTGGAGTCTCCTACTTGGAGGACAGGGGAAGGAGGCTGAGTTAGAGGGGAGAACAGAGCATGGATCACCTTCCAAAATTTTTTGATGGGTGATTGATATTTTCTTGAAGGTGCTGGAGAAGTAATTAGCTTTTGCAAGCCTGACAGCCCTAGTGCAAGCATTGCAAAGGTAGTGGTATCTTTGTAGTTCAGTGAGGGAGCGTGTGAACTTGTGTTCCGACCAGGCCAGGTCACGGGCGTGAAGACAGGCAAGCAGCTCTGCCGTGATCCAGGAGAGGTGGGAGCCCCTCACCCTGGTGTGGCAGAGGGGGGCATATAGAATCAAATACATCAAATACAGAGTTTTTAAATAATAAGCAGTGCATCAAGGTACTAACATGTGTGCAACTAAAGAATCATGAATAACATGTCGCACAATTAGCGGCCTAGTGCTGAACTGTTAAGAGGGACATTTAATATATTTTTTTCTTTCACGTGAGCCCCACAAAAAACAATTAGAACCAAGCACATAAATTGTTTTTCTGGATGTGTTCACACAGGCCCCAAAGGATATTATTTTACTGTCTCAAAAAGTGAGGAAATTGTTTGCAAAAAAGTGTGTTAGTGCACCAGTTAAAGTCTGGATTAAAGTGATAAAAGTAGGGAAATGTGGTGTTTGTGTGCACAGAGCCCTTGCTACTCTTCACCCATGTACAGGCATGCACTGGCTGACATGCATGATTGCTGCTTGCTGTACGCACCCCCGTACCCCCAATGCACAGCCACATGGTGCAGGATCATGGTTGCACAGGAGCAGAAGGCGGAATGCAGGTGGGCATCCAACAGAGTGCCTATCCTGGATTTCATAGCTGATCCCCATCCATGCATGTGCAGAGGATCCTGGGATTGTGTGCAGTCCAATGGCAATAAACAATGGGCATTCGCCCGAACAGCTAATGGGATAAGGTAACTGTGTGCTAGGTAATCCCATTGCCACAGCACCCTGCCAGTAACCCATGGGGGGTGCATAAATAGTTACAGCAGGGTCCACCCTCACATACAGTTGTCTTTCCCAGCCTGGCATTCAGTGTCTTCATGCATGCACACAGCATGAGCACTCTTCCGGCATGCCCTCGGCCCACCCAGGGCCACCCCTGGTGTGACACCACACTGCTGGCTAGGGGATCCAGCATGCAAGGCAGTAGTGCATCTGTAATGAATGCTGCCGGGGGTGTGCTAGACCCCACTGTGTGACATACAGACATGGCCATGCCTACGTGCTGCACCAATGTGGCGCATAGGCATTTGTGCATAGGGCACATTATTTACTTCCAATGAAAATCATGAAATCAGTGGGGAGAGTATTGGGAAATTTCAATGGATCTTTTTTTTTTTATATTTTATGTTTTTCCCTCCTATCATCCCATGTCTGTCCCTTTCCTTAGAGTCCTCAAGGTGCCCCACAGCTACTCTGGGGAGATCAGAAGGACATGAGCTCCCATGAGTGCTCCACTCCCAATTAGTAGCTGTCATTCTGGATGACCCCTTGGTCGGGGTGGAGGAGGTCTCCCCCTTTACCTTCCTTCGAACTCAAAGGAGAGCGGACACCTGGAGCCCATCTCTTTATGTTCCCAGTCATTGGCATAAGGCCCATCTCCTGGCACAGATGTAGGCTTTTTTCTCCTTGTTTTTCTTGGTACCCCAGCCCCTGTGGACGTCAGTGCACAAGGAGAACCGATGAGACAGAGGCGCGCTGAGACGCACCTCCACTCCGGTCCTCGGCCAATGCCCACCTCCTCCCTTAAGCTCTGTTCCCTCAACTGCACCAGCACCACCCATGGTCACCCAGGTGGTGGCAGTATCGGAGCAAGAAGAGACAGCCCACCACTCCCAGAGAAGGAGAGCGGCCCATCGGGTGCTCAATCCTTCTCCACCCAACCAGCCCTCCAACAATCCGGGCTTGCTTCCATACCTGGGTCACCAGCATTGCAAGCGGTAGCACTACCACTGCACCAGCGGGCTAGCAACTCAATAGATCTTTCAAGCATTGCTAGTTAAAAGTACAAGATAGACAAACAGATGTCTGCACCCTGGGACCTGGACAAAACACTCCAAAAACAAAAGTGCAATTCAAAAAGCTTTATTGCCAGATAAAGAGTGTTGTGTGCACAGAACTAGATCACACACTTCAATGCCCTGCCACTTTGAGCTGAAACTCTTTGTCAGGGGCAAGAGTCTTGTCCAGGTCCCCAAGTGCAGGCATTTGTTTGTCTGTCTTATCCTTAGCTGGGCTGGCTGCTCACTTTCCTGAACCGACCTAATTGTGAGGATTCATGGTTCATACCTCTGGAGCTAAAGCTAATTAAATGTAGGCAGCAACAGGGGCACAGCACTGTGTTGAGGGAAGAAGATTAGGCAACTGAGACACCTTCAGTTTTTATTAGGGAGAAGAATGTGCCACTACCAGAATATGAGGTTGAGTGGAGGAAAGGAAAGCAAGTGCTCTGGAATCATGGGCAAAATAATGGAATAGGGTGTTAGAAAAGCTTAAAGGGCTGAAAGTACATACATGTATGGGACTTGATGGCATACTTCTGAGAATGCTTAAGAAGGTAGCGGAGGTGATAGAAGGACGACATGCAGACATACTTAGCTGCTTGCTGGGCAAAGCGGTAGTCCCTAGGGACTGGAGGACAGAAGATGTGGTCCCACTACACAAGAGTGCTGCCTCAACTGCTCAGCAGTACTGTGGCATGGTGCTGTGCAGGAGACCTGAGTTTGGGAGCAAGCTCAGGTCACCAAGCTGAGAGACAGGTCAAGCCAAGACAGTTCGCATAGCAGACCATCTCAGTTGGGGAGGGTTGGCACCACAATGACCTCTGTGGGAGGGCCAGGAAGCTTGCCCCCACCCTAGGGTTAGCTGTGTGTGACCAAGGCCTGGAGGGCTTACATCAGGGTAGGTGGGAGGGGATGGTATGCCATCTGAAGGGCGACAATTGCACAGCGAATGACATTACAGCTGCAATTCACTGTTGCCACTGTAATGTACCCATGGGACCCGGCATTGCTTTGATGGGATATTGCACCCCACCTGAATCAATTCAGACTCAGAGTTGATAATTCTAAAGGACAGGGGGTTTGAAAAAGGACCGTTTACTTGACGGATTTATGCTGACCGCAATTTGCAGTCAGCATAAATCCATTTCTGAGATGTAGGTAGACATAATTTTTATTGAACTGGTGTCATGGATCCAGAGGGGAGCGGTGTAAATGGAAACAAATCCCCAGTTCCATCTAAATGATGGCCTGGGCCTTAGGGACTCCCCTGGGTCCTAGTGCCTGTCACATTAGATCCAGACTGCCTCAGGAAGGGGAACAGCTCTCCTCCTGGAGCCCCTGCCACAGAGAGAAAGCCTTAGAGATAACTGGTGGGTTACTGGGATCCATGGGAGTCAGAAGTTCTGGACCTGATAGGGTAAAACCTTGGTATTAGGGTACATCCCTGATGGATCGAGGAGGACTGAGGATAAAAACCTCTATAGAGAAAAAAAAGGATGACCTACAGAATTATACACTAGTCAGCTTGATGTCTATAGTAGGAAAGCTTATGAAAGTTTATACTAAGGGAGAAACTAATGGACTTGCTGGAGGGAAATGGACTACAGGACCCCAAACAACATGGGTACACAAGTGGAAGGTATGCCAGACAAATCTGGTTAACTTCTTTTTACTGGGTGACCAGGACAGTCAATAAGGGGCAGGCAGTTGATGTAATTTACTTGAATTTCAGCAAGGACTTTGACTTTGTCCCCCACAGGAGGCTGGTCAAAAAGTTAAGGAACTTCAGGGGAGGAAAAATTGATGGTTTGAGTAAAGAATCTGAGGGGAAGAACACAGAGGGAAACAGTACTGTAAATTGGGAGTTTTCAGATATAAGAGACATAATAAGCAGAGTACTTCAGGTGTCAGTGCTGGGCTGAGTCTTATTAAATGTGTTTATTTGTGACACAGGGAAAGGCATCAAGGAAAACATCTGCCTTTTGGCATATGACATGAAGATCTGTGCAAGGGTGGAGGCAGAGGAAGGGATTAAAGGCTATGAGGATCTGGATAGATCTATCAAAATCTCCAGGCAAGCAAATGGTCTAGTTAAACATGTTAGGTGCACTTTTGTGTCTAGAACAGAACAATGTTTGATACCACTATACAGGTGATCTAAAAGGCCATACCTAGATTATGGATCCCCTTTTTGGAATCCCTATTTAAAGGGAGACATTGGTCTACTGGAAAGGGTGCAGAGACAAGTAACAAAATTTGTCCCCAGGTTGACAAACAAAGGCTATCATGAAATGTTGAGGGAAACCAGTCTGTTCTCTTTACAAACCAGAAGGAAGAGGGGAGATTTACTATTTGTATATAAATTGCATCAAGCCCCTGAGGTAATAGCTCAGTGTGGACTGGAATATTTCAATAGGCGTAATGGATTAAGAACCCATAATAAAGAAATGGTAGTACCATGGATAAACTCCTCAAAAAGGGATACCTTCTTCACAGTTGAGAACAGTAAGAGAATGGAACCAATTACGACATGAAGTGGCTAACCTAAGCAGCTTCATTGCCTTTAAACAGGAATCAGATAAATTATTTTGGTCTGACCCAAATGGATGGTAAATTGCTCACATAGTGTGGGGGACAATCAAGGTGGGCTATTAGCCTTCTTTTGTCCACTCCAACCAAGTAAACCAAGGTTCAAGAGCTGGTCAAAGATATGGTAGCTGGATGTTAGTGCTACAAAGTACAAGGTGATATACTTTGGGAAAATGAACCCAAGAGTGCATATGAAAGGGGGCATGGTACTGGAAAGCACCATGAAAAAGGGAACCTAGGGATCATAGTACTGGAGAGCCTGAAATCAACAGCACACTGTAATAGAGTGGTAGGTAAGGCAAAGAGGATGATGGGATGCATAGGGCCAGAGATAAGCAGCAGAGGCCAGGAAGTAATCCTCCCACTGTACAGGTCACTTTACAACTGCACCTGGAACACTGCACTGGTATTGGAGTTCATAGCTGAGTAAAGACTGCAACAAAATAGAAGCAGTACAGTGCAGAGCATCCTTGATGTTCAATGGATGAGGATGCAAGACATATGGGGAGAGGCTGCAGAACTTGAACATGTGTACCCTTGGAAAAGGGAAGGAAGTGGTGACATGATCGATACATGCAAGTACCTGCATGGGGTAAATAGAGTGGATGCCAAGGTGTTTTTCTCCTTGGACTCACACACAGGGATGGGGAACATATTGAAACTTGAAGGGGGAGATCAGTAAGAGACAATCGCAAACACTTGTTCACTAGAAGATGGGTGGACCAGTGGAACAAGCTGCCAGAGGAAGTGGTACAGGCCAGATTAGTGAGCAGTTTCAATGGGGAATGGATGAGCATGTGGGATTAGTTAGAAAGGGGGTAGCAGAAATAAAGGCAGGGTTGGCCAGTAAGGCCAGTGCAGGATTGTAACATAGGGTGAGGAGACTGGAATAGCCTGTGGGCCTTTTCTGCCATCATTAACTATGTATGTTTGGGGGAGTGTGCACTAGACCACCAGATAAAAGGCATTCCTACTGTTGAACTAAGGTTTGCACAACCACTGAACCCCCAGGACTGGAAGCTTTAGTGTGAGTGGCTGTGGCCCTATGAGTCACCAGGATGCAGCAATATGGAGGAGGAACCAGTGGACCATCAGGGCCCATTAAAAAATGGGAAGGATGGGGTGGGAACACATTCTGGGTGAGACTTTCATTGAGGGAGTATGCATGTACTTGACACCACGCTATGCTACATCATGCTACGCTGCAGAGTTAACATGTCGCTGATATGTGCCCTAAAACTGCTACAATTGTTTTAGAAAAGCTGTAAAAACTGTCTTAATTCTTCATTTGTGTTTATTCATATTGAGTTTGGTTTACAAACAGAATCACATTTAATGTGTTTTAAAGGGCATTTTCTTGATTTTTTTCAAATAAATTGTGATCACAGTTATTACCAAATGTGAATAACATTTAAGCTGTTGACAAATATCCGTTTATATGCAGTGGCCATTCAATAACAACTGCAATTGATGTTTCAATCTAAAATAGGGAAGAAAACATGCAAAAAACTTAACCTTGAGTCCACTTGAAAATGTATATCAGTAGCATAAAAAGTGAGAAGTGAAGCTAGCTTTTAAGGGTTTCTATAAACTTTGTACTTTTTATAACAGCTGCATATGAGTCCTAGTGTGTAGTATAGCATAACATAACGTAACGTAACGTAACATAACGTAACATAACGCAACGCAACGTAACGTAACATAACGTAACGTAACGTAACGTAACATAACATAACATAACATATAGTGTCAGCTACATGTAACCACCCAAACTGTGACAAATAAAAGAGAATGTGGCCTGTCACTAATGATGACTCTAATACAGCATACAAGAATAAAACATAACAATTAGTACATAACAGTAAAACAGATATGGAAACAGACTCTAAAATTCAAACATGACATGTAAAATGACAGTAAAAGCCCCTGCTACTCTCAGTGCCTGAACACTATCAAAGGCTTGCAGGTACAGGTGAGATTTTAACTCTCTCTTAAATGCCATCACTGAAGGGGCAGACAGCAGGATGACATGATGGCATTCCAAATACAGAGCACTGCAATTGAAAATAGCCTGTCACCAGATTTCTTCAAACAAGATCTAGGGATAGACAGAAGCCTTTACCAGATGTTGAAACAAAAAACTCTCAGTCACAGATCACATATATTCAAGGTGTTTATTAGGGCCGAGCGAGCAGGCAAATTTGGCCCAACAGGCCAAATTTGAGGTGGGTTTCACCACCTGGATTGGCCCGATTTATGGGTTAAAGGAGGTTCTTTGTCATGGTGTTCTTCCAGGAAGGCATTCCACCAGCATTATCAACAACTTGCCTGCATGATTGGTTAGGCTATGAGAGGGAATTAATCATTGACCCCCCTCCCCACAGCCTCTTTAAAACAAGAAACAAGGGCTCTTAAGCCTTTATCAGTATAACAATAATTATGGGACGATTTTCCAGGTTTTTCAAGTGAAATCCAATTCGACCCATTTGATTGAACCTCCCTTAAACCCATATGGCCTGAACCTGTGGCCCGACCCAATTCCTAGCCCTAGAGTTTATTTATGGAAAAGTACCATAAATGAACACCTGAAATAATTTTGATCTGTGGCTAAGAGAGTTTTATAGTTTCTACATCAGGTTGAGGTTTGTTGGTCTGTGTTGGAACAGAGCTCCTCGCTGTTTTTTTGTACTCTTTTACAGGTCTGGGAGTCAGGAGGCAGCCTGGCCTCGATGGAGTTGAGAGGGTGACCAGACTATATCAGGCCAAGAGATCATTTAGGTAGCTCAGACTCCAACAATGCAGGGGTTAGTAAGCAAAAGCAATCTGTAAGGTGGTGCGCTATTGAGTTGGCAGCCAGTGCAGCTTGCATAGGACAGGGGTGATATGCACAGATTTTAATTTTGACAGTCTATCTTGCCACGGTGTCCTGACAGTGCACCGCACTTCCACATAACCACTGGTTAAGAGCATTGCAGTAATTAAGTTTAGTTGTTATGAAGCAGTGTAAGAGGGTTGCTGGGTCCCCATGCTCTAGATAGGACTTGATCCAGGTGATATCTGTTAGTTAATAATCCACTGCAGACAACTGCCACCTCCTGATATTCCAGGGGCAACCCACTGAATACAGTGATGTCTGAATTCTTAACCCTTTTTAAAGGCATATCAGTCGCTTAACGTGACGCTTTGTAACTACTTGTTGTCGTGACCCTGCACAAATTTAATATTTTGCTGCGATATCATTTTGTGAATTTTGGCCCCTATGCACAAAGGGACGAAAGGTACATGCCATAGATGTGCACCCCGCCCCTGCAGCTATGCGGCTCCAGACAGGTGCAGGGTGCACAGTGTTCACGAATGCACCCACATGCAAGGCACCAGTCCATGGCCTCACCCCCACAGGTGTGCATGTACATGTAGGGTGGACCAGGGTGAAGTTGCGGACCCAGGTGGGCATCTGATCAAATGCCTGTCCTGGGGCACAGAGTGAACCCCTTGTGTGGACAGCTACAAGCTGGGTTCATGCAATGTAACAGCATGCAATTGGCAGCAGGATGCCCTGGCCACGTCATCCCAAAATGTGTGCCCCCCTTGCCGAGCTCATGTGGCACATCCCCACCCCAGCTGCATCCCCACCACCATGACTAATGCAGCACCCCCTCATGATGCACTGCTCGGTGCCCATGTGGAAGTCCTCCCCCCAAAGCCAACCCTGGCTGCGTATACCAGGACCCATCCAGGCACACCTGTGCCCCAGTCCCCCGTGGTGGCATCCCAATTGCCCCAACACATGCATGCCCATTACCCCTGGTGTGGTAGACCCCCAATAGCAGCAGCACCCCCAACACCACAGGTCTCCCCACCAGGTACCTGCAGCAAGATGCCCTTGACCTGATCCCATGTCCATTCATTGGTGCTTCAGGCCCCACCCACCCCCTGCACCAACAAGAACCCCCATCCCCCATACCTTCTTAGCATTGCCGCTGGTGTGGGTCAGCCAGCATAACATCCCTCCACTCACCTCCTCAGTCGCCGGCCATCCAAGGGATGCTTGGGGCACATAGATATATATTGGTAGCATGCTTCCAGCTTCCGTTGGATGGCCGGTGGCTATAGAGATGTGTGTTAGGACATGCCACTGGCCATCCTGCACCAGTGGCAATACTCTGATGTATGGGGGAGATGGGGGGTTGCGATTGGTGCCAGGATGGGTGGGGGCCACTAGCCATAATGGCCATGGGACATGGTTTTAGGGGTGGAGTCTTGATGCTGGGACCTGGTGGGGGCACTGCTGTGTTGGGGGGTGGGCCCCTGTGTATGGGACAGTGCAGGAGATGTATCTGTGTGTGGGGGGGCAGCTATTTGGATGGGCAGGGGCGCTGTCCAGGGGGATAACTCTCAGTTTGTACGATGGGTGGTGTCACTGCCCTGTGTGCATGTGTGTGTGTGTGTGTGTGTGTGTGTGTGTGTAGGAGGGTTCTGCCTCTACGGGGCTGGATGGGTGTTCACTGGCTTATGGTGAGGTGCAGAGAGCAGTTACTGCAGTGTCCCTCCTGCTGTAACCTATGCCCTTCACTGTCCCACTGTACACTGCACTACGTGACTTTGTGCATGCCATGTAGTGCAGGCACACACCTCTCCCACTCCCGGTGCATAGCTGTCTGCATGACCGGGGGATCTGGCACGTATTTGTGTTCTGCACCAGTAGTGAATGCCACCGGAGTTCCACGGGACCCCGTGGTGCGGCATTCACATGTAAACCTGCCTACGTGCCCAGTTTCCACGGTGAGTAGGCATAGTGCATAGGGCCCATAGTGAGCATATATATCCTGGACCCTGAGACTGTTTAAACTATGCTGCCTTTAAATTGATCTACAGTACACTACCTTTAATTTGATATGTGCTTCAAATTAACCTGCTTGTATGTTGCCCCTGCATACTGTTCCCTAATTTGTGCCAGCAGTCAGTTGGGAATCCTTTGTGAAGCAGCCTCTACACACCACCAATCAGGAACTGGCCAGCCTGGAAATGGACCAGTCACAACAGTGGCACAGCCTGGAAAGCCAAGTCCTGGGAGTGGCTATAACCAGAGTGGCAGGAATGAAGTGTAGAACAGAGTGTGGAAGATTTGCAGGGAGGCCAGTGGGCCGAGATATGCTGATGGTTTGAACTTTGGTGATTATTTTATGCTGTTTCTACTTGTGGTGTATATAATGCTATTTTAAAACTGTTCTTCCTTATAGCATTTTAACTAGTTAACAGCTCGGTTTGTTTTGTACTGCAGTTTGTTTTACTATGGCCCTTGAGGGTAAATTGGCATTCGCAGTATTGATTCTGATGTGTGTTTCTGTGGACTATTGTGTGGGAAATGTCTGTGTTTTATAACAACCCACAGGATTGTTAGTATTCTGTTATTGACTATACTAGTGTTCCCACATGTAGGCTGCTGTTAACCACACCAGTATTGTTAGGCCCAGTTGCTAAAAAATTGGGCTATGGGATTGGTAAGTCAGTACTGCTACCTGAAAGGCTTGTAATAACTAGTGTATTTTTGCAAAGAAATTTCTGTTATTGCTCGCGATCAGTAATATTGAAGCTAACCCTGGCCCTAAGCTAAATAATGGTTTGCCTGACTGTCATATGGTGTGTTTCTGGGCAAGCATTTTAAAGGTTTAAAACATGTTCATTTAAATGTACTTTTTCTGGTTACCAAGATCACTAAACTCAACGCTGCCGCTGCCTCAAAGGTTGCCAAAAAAGAGCAGCGGTTGGACCACAGTGGGCTCAAGGAGGGAGATGGTGGTGGAATAGAGGTGCATCCCTCCAGTTGTACCTCTCCACAATTCATGCACCATTCTGGCAGAGTGTGGTTCCTCTGTGGAGGCACCCACAGTGGAGACCAAAGAGGATGCTGGGAACCAACACAAAGGAGACCCCAGGAGGGAGGCATGGGACCCCAAAGGGGAAGGAAACAACTCCTGGTGGGGGACTCCATTATTAGAAGGGTAGAACTGGGGGAGGGGGGAGATGGAGGTAAGGTGCCTGCCTGGCACTATGGCTTGGAAGGACAGGGAGCGAATCAGCAGGATCACGGGAGTAGCTGCATGGGGGAGGGAGCTGGATGTCATTGTCCACCTAAGAACAAATGACCTGGCTGGGAAAGGGATCAGAGCAGTGCAGGAGTAGTTTGTGGAGTTGGGGAGGGGCCTTATACAAGTAGCACACACGGTTACCCTCTTAGAGGTGCTGCCTGTCTATGGCATGGGTGAGGCTAGGGTGCTCCACACCATGGGATGCAATCAATGGTTGAAAAACTGGTGTAGAGCCGAGGGTGTTGGCTTCATTGGGGTCTGGGGGTCCACCTGGAGGGATGCAGGCCGATACTGGCACGATGGTCTGCATCTAGGTTTAAATGCTTCATTGGCAAGCATTTAAACTAGCCAAGGGGGGAGGCACTGAAATGGAGCAGGGAAATCCTAGCCCCCACCAAAAAAAAAATAGGGTAGTTAGTGAGGTAAACACCAAGATAAAGAAGTCAGTAGGGAGAAGGACAGGGGGTAAATGGAGAAAAAGGCAAAGGCAGTAAGGACAGGGATAAGGTAAAAAGGGGTAAGGCCATCAAAAAATGGAGGGTAATGAGTACCATTGCCCATAGTCTAGGTAAAAAGTTCCCTGAACTGGTGGCCTTGATGGAGGAGGGATGCCTAGATATAGTGGCAGTCACCGAAACATGGTACACAGAGAACCATGACTGGTATGTCAACATACCAGGCTACACAATCTATAGGAGGGACAGGGAGAGTAGAAGAGGAGAAGTAGTATCTCTCTATGTAAGGGAAGGGATCAATGCAATGGAACTAAAGGGTAAACAGGGAGGAGAGGAGACACTGTGGGTCACCCTGGAGACCAGAAATGGCACTCCAATCCACAAGGAGATTGTATACAGACCACAGTTTCAGGAGGAGGAAATGGACAAGGAAATGATAGAAGGCATCCTTAGGATGGCAGAAAAAGGGGAGATATTGTTGATGGGGCACCAAAATATGCCAGATGTTAACTGGAGCACCTTTTCTGCAGCTACATCCAAGAGCAGGGTCTTTCGCGATGCCCTACAGGGTGCATGCCTCAAGCAGCTAGTGTTGGAACCCACTCAGGAGGGAGCAATCTTAGACCTGGTACTCTCAAGTGGAGACAGAGAAAGGATCTCAGTTCTAGAAGTGGGTAGCCATCTGGGAACAAGTGACCACCAAACAGTGTGGTTCAGGATAAACACAGCTGCAGAGTCAAGCCATACAAAAGTGAGGGTACTGGACTTTAGGGGGGCTGACTTTGTCAAAATGGGAGAGTGCCTCAGAAAAGCACTAGCAAACAGAGAAGAAGGAGGTGTGGAGGAACAATAGGGAAACATCAAAACTGCCATCACAGAGGCAACAAGCCTTTGTGGGAAGCAATTAAACAAATCAAAATGAAAGAAAAAACACTATGGTTCTCAAAAGAGGTGGCAGGGAAAGTTAGGGTGAAAAATAAAGCATTCAGGAAGTATAAAGAAATACAGAAGGGGCAAGACAGAGAACTGTACCAGTTAAAGCAGAAGGAAGCGGGGAAGGCAGTCAGAATAGCAAAGGCCCAAACCAGGGAAAAGATAGCCAACTCGGTTAAGAAGAGGATAAAACCTTTAATAGGTACATTAGGGAGTGAAGAAAGACAAAGGAGGAGTAGTGGGAGCTTAATAAAGGGAAGGGGGGTGGGCAGAGAGGGACAGTGAAAAAGCAGGGATACTGAACAAATACTTCTGCTCAGTATTTCCAAACGAGGAGGAGGGGGAGGTACCTAATGCAATCATAGAAGCACTCTGGATAGGGGAGTCGATACCAGTCCTTTCACAGAAGAAAGGGTTCTGAAAGAACTTCTAAAACTGTAGGTGGACAAAGCAATGGGACCTGACAGGATTTGTTTATTTATACAGTTTCGGATTAACACCTTTGAGCCAAGGGCTCGTTTACAAAGGTTCCATGTCAGACAAAAACCAAGACAAATACAATACAAAGGTTACAGGAAATTATATTCAGTCCGGACATCAAATACTGCAGATACATAAGAAGCCTAAGGTTACACGATTGCAGTTACAGAACATAGGTGCTAAGTAAACAACAGCACTTCATGAGTAAGGTATAGCGCTTTGATAAATTCAGAGTACAGACTTGGATCTGAAAAGGCCTGAGTTCAAGTTGCAGCTTGTGTAGAGGTATTAGCAGTGCAGCCACAGGTGGCTTTGTCAGGGGTATAGAAGAGTGGACGGGTACAAAGGGTGGGGGTTAGGGGTGAAAGGTGGGGAAGGAAGTGCAGGGGTGAGGGGACGTGGAAGTTGATGGGGGAGAGACAGAGAGAAAGACAGAGCTCGGGTAGAGAGGGAATACATGGATAAGAGGGAAACAAGGGTAGCATGCTTAGAAAAGGAGTCAAACCCAGTGGGAGATTGAGTGCTGGTTGGATCAAGGCCAGCCCGGGCCACTGGCACACGTCAATAAGAACAAGGGCACGTCATTTGACTGTACAGGAGGGTGCATAGCTTAGATTTAAAAGGTCCAATTTTAGGTTATGATAGTAGATTACTGAGGAGGGAGTTGAGCAAGTATGGAGCACAGTATCCAAAGAAATGCTGCCCTTGTGTGGTGCGGCAGAATGGAACCTTGAAGGGGTTGTTATGTGTCCCACAGGTTGGCCTAGAGGGTGCAGCTGGGCTTAGTAAGGCTTGGACCCCAGGAGGGGTGAGGCCAAGGGTAGTCTTCTTGGCAAGAAGAAGGAGCTGATATCGTGTGCGGCATTCTAAATCCAACCAATCAGTGAGGGAATAAAGGTCACAGGTATGGGTAAGGTGTGGAGCTCCCAGAAGTAGCCTACATGCCTTATTTCATGTAAGGGCTATTTTTTTGAGGGACGAATCATTGGCCGAACTATTAATGATGAGGCCGTAGTCTAGTGTCGAGAAGACAGAACTATTAATGACAAGTTTAAGGGCATCTACAGTGAGGCAATGTCTGTGTCTATTCAGCTGGCCAATCTTTCCGATTGCTGCACTAGGGACCAGTTCAATGTGTAGAGAGTAAGATAGGGAGGTGTAGAGTGTTACCCCAAGGTATTTGAATGAGTTGATCATCTCGAGGGTTTCATTTAGTTTATTGTGAATGGATAGTTTGAAGATTCTATGCTTGCTATGTGTGGAGACAAACAGCATTGTTTTTGTTTTATTGTAGTTCAGCAGCAGTCGAGAATTAGTGAACCAATCTTCAACTAGTTTGAAGTTACTCTGCAGTCTATATTCAAGGGTGGCCGGGTCAGGATGGCTTGAGAAGAGGACAGCATCATCGGCATAAAGGAGCGTATTGTCCTGGCATGCTCGGGGGAGGTGGTTTAAAAAGAGACTGAAAAGCAAGGGGCCCAGGATGGACCCTTGTGGAACACCGGTGTTTACATTTTGGCAGTCGGAAAGGGTGCTGCCGATCTTAACCTGCTGGACCCTCCTGCAAAGATAGCTATGAAACCAGTTTAGTGAAGTAGAGAACACAGTTGTATCCCCTAGTTGATTTAGTAAAAGTTCATGATTGACCGTGTCGAAGGCCATAGTGAGGTCAATGAAGGTAGCCTCCACTAAGTGTCCCCGGTCAAGGGTGTCCTGTATAAAGCTTATGAATTCAACTAGGGCTGTTGTTGTACTATGTTGCTTTCTAAAACTATGCTGTTCCTTGCATTGTAGGTGGCATTTTTCTAGGTGTTCAACTAGTTGATCATAGACAACACGTCAACACGTTCAAGGGCTTTAGAAAGTGGAGGTAAGATGGAAATTGTCTGGTAGTTAGTTTGTACCATTCTGTCTCCATTTTTAAAAACTGGGTTAACTACCGTGACTTTCCAAAGCTTTGAGAACTGTCCAGTGGTGAGTGAGAGATTCAGAATCCACGTTAGAGGAGCCAAGATAACATCTAGGGTGAGTGAGATTAATTTGAGGTCCAGACCATCGCTGCTGTGCCTGTTTTTGCCCAGAACCTGCCATAGGTATTTTTTAGCTTCAGAAGTAGTGATTGCCTTCACGTAGAATGGGGGCATATGGTTGGGGGAGGCTAGGGCTTGGTGTATTGCTTTGGTCACTTATGACTGGGTTTAGGTACTCTGCGGGGAGCACTTCACTGAGGTCAGTGAAGGTCTTGTTGAAGGTACTGGCGATGAGCATTGGGTCTTGTGTTATTTGCCCATTATAATTCAGCATAGCAGGTGGCGTTTTGTTGGATTTCCCAGTTATAGCTTGTATATTCTCCCAGAATCTGCGCCCATTACCCCAAGAGTTGTCTAATTCGTATCTAAAGTGGTTGGCTTTGGCCTGATGGATGGCCTGGGTGCATTTGTTGCAAGCCGACCTATAATTTTGGAGGTCAAGGGGGGTGCCTGTGCCTTTAGCCTTATGCCAGAGGTTATCCCTGGAACGCATTTGTGCAATAAGGGTGGGGGTTATTCAGGAGGTCTGGGAGCCTTTAACCTTAGTTGTAGTGGTAGGGGTGAAGATGTCACAGGTGGCATTGAAGTTCTGAATGAAGCTATATAATGCAGTATCTACATCTACATCTACAGGATTCACCCCAGAATTCTAAAAGAACTAAGGGGAGAACTAGTGACACCACTGACTTCCCTTTTTAACAAATCATGGGAGGGATGGTGTGGTACCTAAGGACTGGAGGAAGGTGGATATGATTCCTCTTCACAAAAGTGGGAGCAAAGTAGAGGCAGAAAACTACAGACCTATTAGATTGACCTCAGTGGTAGGGAAAATGATGGAATCACTTCTGAAAGAAAGAATTGTTGAGTACCTAGAGGCCAGTGGGGCACAGGACCCAAGGCAAAATGGATTCACAGTGGGAAGGTCATGTCAGATGAATCTAATAGATTTCTTTGACTGGGTGACCAAAGTAGTAGACCAGGGAGGGGCTGTGGACATGGCCTACCTAGACATTAGCAAGGCATTTGACACAGTCCCACACAAAAGATTAATAAACAAATTAGCCAGCCTGGGAGTAGGTCCCAGGGTGGTAGCCTGGGTAAAAAATTGGCTGGACAACAGAACACAGAGTTTAATAGTAGACGGAGTCCACTTCGAAGAAAGGGGTTACTAGTGGGGTATTGCAGGGTTCAGTACTGGGTCCGGTCTTTTTTAATGTCTTTATAAGTGACATTGCAGAGGGACTGGAAGGAAAAGTATGCCTCTTTGAAGACAACACAAAGGTCTGCAACAGGGTGGATACACAAGGGGGGTGGAAAGGATGAAGAGGGACTTGGAAGGGGGTTTTCAAAACTGCTTATCTTGTGAGCATCTTCAGAAGGGTTGAAATAACTACATATTTGATTTTTCTTTGTGGCTAACAAACCACCAGGCTGTTTTGGGGCTGGGGAGGTTTACCTGTGTCTGACTTGGATGTCTGGATTTTTCTTTGTTTGATTAGCAGGGTATTATCTCTGTCAAATTGTTGTGTAGGGCATCTTGCTGACAGGAAGGCACTCATCTCAGCGGAGGGTCAGAGCTTTTAGCTGATTGTTTCATGAGGCACAGTTTAGGCCCAATCCCTGCCCACCCCTCACCCTACCCACCCTGAAATAGTTCCTTTATATCTGGGGTTCTGACATCATTTCCTCAAGAGTGCAAGGTGCATATCACTGTCATATCCTCTCTAGCACACTGCACTGACAATATAAGCATACACATTGTATAATATATATTTCTATATAACAAACCAATCACACACACACACACACACACACACACACACACACACACAAAAACAAAACAAAAAAAAGCAGATAAACATGTTGGGAGTAGTGCAATGTAATGGCTGTGGGGCAGCAGTCTTCTGGGAGTCTTTCTGGAGGCTGAGATGCTGCCCTATTTGCAGACAACTCTCTGCCCTGAGGGAGGAAGTTGCCCGTCTTCAGGCCACACTGGACAGTAGTAAGGGAACCTTCCCCCAGGCCACACTGGACAGTCGGAAGGGAACCTCCCCCATCCAGGGAGCACCAGAGCCACCGCCACTACCCTAGAGGTTGTGAAGAAAGCACAGCAGTTGGACCACAGTGGGCTCAGGAAGGGTGAGGATAGTGGAATAGAGGCACACCCAGGCAGTTGCTCCACTCCACAATCCATACACCATTCTGGGGGAGCATAGCTCCCCTATGGATGCACCCTCAGAGGAGACTAAGGAGGCTGAGGACAACTGTCACAAGGGAGGCCCACAGGAAGGAGGCAGAGGACACCACAGGGAAAGGAAGCAGCTCCTGGTGGAGGACTCAATTATTAGGGGGATAGAACTGGGGGGAGCAGGGAAAACTGAAGTAAGGTGCCTGCCTGGTGCCATGGCTTGAAAGAGGAAGCGCATCCTCAGGATCACGAGAACAGCTGCACGGAGTCTGAGCTGGACATCATTGTCCACCTAGGGACAAATGACTTGGCTCATCATGAGATTAGAGCAGTGCAGGAGGACTTTGTAGAGTTGGGGAGGGGCCTAAGACAAGTAACACACACAGTATCCTTCTCAGAGGTGCTGCCTGTCAATGGCATGGGGAGGCGAGGGTACTTTGCACCATGCAGTTTAATGAATGGTTGAAAAATAATGTGTGGAGCACAGGGGTTTGGCTTCATTGGGGACTGGGGTTCCACCTGGAGGACACCAGCCTATACTGGCAGGATGGTCTGCATCTGTCCAGGAAGGAACAAGTCTTTTGAGCAATCGGGTTTAAATGCTTCATTGGCAAGCTTTTAAACTAGTCAAGGGAGGCACTGATAAGCAGCAAAAAATCCCAGCCTCTCCCTACAAAACAGGGTACTAAATGAGAAAAGACCGAGGTAGAAAGGTCAGTGGGGGATGCTGCAACAGAAGGTAAAGCCATCAAAAATGGAAAGCAATGAGTACCAATGCCCGTAGTCTGGGTAACAAGCTTCCTGAATTAGTGGCCTTGATGGAGGAGGAACATCTGGATATCGTGGCAGTCACAGAAACATAGTACACAAAAACCATGACTGGGATGTAAACATACCAGGATACACTATCTACAGGAGGGACAGGGAGGTAAAAGAGGAGGAGGAGTAGCTCTTTACATAAGCGAAGGAATCAAAGCAACAGAACAAAAGGGTAAACAGGGAGGAGATGAAGCACTGTGGGTAAATTTGGAGACAGGCAATGGCACCACAATCCGCACAAGGGTTGTATACAGACCCTCTTCTCAGGGGGAGGAAATGGACAAGGAAATGATAGAAAGTATACTTAGAATGGCAGAAAAAGGGGAGATATTGCTGATGGGTGATCTGAATATGCCAGATGTTAACTGGAGTGCAGTTGCAGCAGCCACTAAGAGTGAGGTTATTCTAGATGCCCTACAGGGGCATGCCTTAGACAACTAGTATTGGAGCCCACTGAGAGGAGCAATCTTAGACCTGGTTCTCTCAAATGGAGATGAAGAGGATCACAGATGTAGAAGTGGGTAGCCATCTGGGAACTAGCGACCATCGAACAGTATGGTTCACAATAAACATAGCAATAGAGTCAAGCCATACAAAGGCAAAAGAACTGGACTTTAGGAGGGCTGACTTTGCCAAAATGGGTGAGTGCCTAAGAAATGCACTAGCAAATGGGCAGGAAGGAGGGGTGGAAGAACAATGGGGAATAATAAAAACTGCCATCACAGAGGTAACAAGCCTTTGTGTGAAGCAAACAAACAAAACGAAACGATGTAAGAAACCATATGGTTCTCAAAGGAAGTGGCAGTGAAGGTTCAAGAGAAAAAGAAAGCATTCAGGAAGTACAAGGAATCACAGAAGGAGCAGGACAGAGAACTGTATCAGTTAAAGCAAAAGAAAGCTGGAAGGCAGTCAGAACAGCAAAGGCCCAAACCGAGGAAAGATAGCCAACTCTAGCTAAGAAGGGGATAAAACCTTTATAGGTACATCAGGAGCGAAGGAAGACCAAGAGAGGGATAGGAGGCTTAATAAAGGGAGGAGGGTGGGCAGAGGGAGACTGTGAAAAGGCAGAGATACTAAACAAATATTTTGCTCAGTATTTACAAATGAAGAGGGGAGGTACCTAAAACAAACAGTAGAAACACTCTGGATACAAGTTGATACCAGCCCATTTACAGAAGAAAGGTTATGAAAGAACTCTTAAAACTGAAGGTGGACAAAGCAATGGGCCTGATAGGATTCATCCCAGAATTCTAAAAGAACTAAGGTAGAACTAGTGACACCACTGACTACCCACTTTAACAAATCATGAGAGGATGGGGTGGTATCCGAGGACTGGAGGAGGGCAGATGTGATTCCCCTTCACAAAAGTGGGAGCAAGGCAGAAGCAGGAAACTACAGACCTGTTAGTTTGACCTCAGTGATAGGGAAAATGATGGAATCACTTCTGAAGGAAATAATTGTCGAGTATCTAGAGGCCAGAGGGGCACAGGACCCAAGGCAGCATGGATTCACAGTGGAAAGGTCATGCCAGATGAATCTGTTAGAGTTCTTTGACTGGGTGACTAAAGTAGTAGATCAGAGAGGGGCTGTGACCATGGCCTACCTAGACTTTAGCAAGGCATTTGACACAGTCCCACACAAAAGATTAATATACAAGTTAGCCAGCCTGGGAGTGGGTCCCAAGATGACAGCCTGGGTAAAGAATTGGCTGGAGAATAGGACACAGAGAGTAATAGTAAATGGAGTCCACTCTGAAGAAAGGGGGTTACTAGTGGGGTACTGCAGGATTCAGTATTAGGACCTGTCCTCTTCAATGTCTTTATAAGCGACATTGCAGAGGGACTGGAAGGAAAAGTATGTCTCTTTACAGATGACACAAAGATCTGCAACAGAGTTGATGCACAAGGTGGGGTGGAAAGGATGAGAAGGGACTTGGCAAGGTTAGAGGAATGGTCAAATGTATGGCAGCTTAGATTCAATGCTAAGAAGTGCAAGGTAATGCACGTGGGAAGCAAAAACCCTGGGGAAGAGTACACAATTGGGGGTGAGATACTAACAACAACAAAAATGGAAAGGGAGCTGGGGGTAGTCATATCAGGTGACCTAAAGGTGGGCAAGTAATGTGAGAGGGCAGCAAGGAGGGCTGGGGGGATACTGGGATGCATAGGGAGAGACATCACCAGTAGAAAACAGGAAGTTATTATCCCTCTGTACAGACAGCTGGTCAGACCCCATCTGGAGTAATGCGTGCAGTTCTGGAGACCCAATCTCCGCAAAGACATAGACAGGATGGAAGCTGTCCAGAGGAGGAGCAACTAAAATGGTGCAGGGTCTGCACGGAAGACATATGAGAGAGACTAAAGGAGCTTAATATGTATAGCCTTGAGGAAAGCAGGGAGGCAGGGGACATGATAGAAACTTTCAAGTACCTCAAGGGAATCAACAAAGTCCAAGAGGGTAGCATCTTTCAAAAAAAGAGGTGTGCAAGAACAAGGGGGTACAATTTGAAATGGGGGGGGGCGGCTCAGAGGTAATTTAAGGAAGTATTTTTTCACCGAAAGGGTTGTGTATGCATGGAATGGCCTACCGTAGGAGGTTGTGGAGTCAAAAACAGTGGTGGAATTCAAGCATGCATGGGACAGTCATAAGGCCATTCTAGGGGGTGGGGGTAGGAAGAAGTAGGCTGCTGGTTAACTAGGATCTGCAGCTTATCCAGTAGGTAGGGAAATGGGCAGACTGGGTGGGCCAAGCGGTCCTTATCTGCCATCAAATTCTATGTTTCTATGTAAGGTTGGAGGAATGGTCAAAAGTATGGCAGCTTAGATTCAGTGCAAAGTAATGCACCTGGGAAACAAAAACCCAGGGGAAGATTACACAATGGGGGGGAGGTATTAACCACAAAAATGGAAAGGGACCTGGGGGTAGTCATATCAGATGACCTAAAGGTAAGCAAGCAATGTGAGAAGGCAGTAAGGATGTTTGAGGGGATACTGGGACGTATAGGGAGAGGCAACACTAGTAGAAAACAAGGAAGTTGTCATCCCTCTGTATAGACAGTTGGTGAGACCTCATCTAGAGTACAGCGTGCAGTTCTGGAGACCCCATCTCTTCAAAGACATAGACAGCATGGAGGCAATCCAGAGAAGGGCAACTAAAATGGTGCATGATTTGCAACAGAAGCCATACAAAGAAAGACTAAAGGAGCTTGATATGTACACCCTTGAGGAATGAAGTGAGGGGGGACATGATAGAAACTTTCAAGTACCACAAGGGACTCAACAAAGTCCAAGAGGGTAGCATCTTTCAGAAAAAGAGATATGTAAGAACAAGGGGACACAATTTGAAGGTAGAATGGTGAAGGCTCAGGGCCAATGTGAGGAAGTATTTTTTCACAGAAAGGGTGGTGGACACATGGAATGGCCTTCCTGAGGAGGTCGTGGGGTCAAAAACAGTGGGGGAATTCAAGAATGCATGGGACAGACATAAGGCAATTCTGGTGGTGGGTAAGAAGAAGTAGCCTGTTGGTTAACTAGGATCTGTAGCTTATTTAATAGGTAGGGAAATGGGCAGACTAGGTGGCCGAGCGGTCCTTATCTGCCAACAAAGTCTGTGTTTTTCAAGGTTTCTATGTTTCACCAGATATAGTTACCCTCAGTGAAACCTGACTCCGATCTGTTTTATCTAACCAAGGGATTAGTCTCACAAATTACACACTATATAGAAGAGACCATCTAGCAAAAAAGTGGGATGGTTTAATTTATGTGCGGTCCAATTTACAATCTTGTGAATTAGAAGTTAATTTACGTACTTCCTCAGGATTACAGTGGATAGCTGTCACTCTGAAAATTGGAAATGTAAACAACATTGAACATAGTGTGTATTTATAATCCTCCTAAATCTGGTGTTGATAATTTGAAAAACCTGGTAAAGTTGGTTCTATCATTTGGTAATACAGACTCGATAGGCATGGATGACTTTAACTTGGATGGCATGGTTAAACTGGTTTTAACTTAAAAGAAATTTTATGTCAGACTAGTTTGCAGTGACTACTCCAAAGTCCAACTCACCTATATTTAAAATCACAAAATTTCACATTATTGGGTTCGTTATTAGTAGGGTAAAGAATATTCATTTTGTTGGTGAACTCCCTGACTCAACTAGTGACCATATTCTGATTCACTGTGGTTGGCAATGCCTATCAGTTACACCTGATTGGAAACCATGCCTTAGATTATTTTTCGTACCAGTTACTTGTGTTTGATAAACATACTCCACTGGTTACAAGAACGGTCAGTGGGAGAAGCATCTTGAGATGCATGCAGCAGCCTCCAGGTAGCCTAGTCGGAGCGTTTTCTTTACTACACCCTGCAGTAGTTCCCCTTCCCCCCCCAAATGTTGAACGCACACCAGGACATTCCTTCTTCGCTACCCCTCTCTTAAGTCTGCTGCAGCAGCATTCTTTTTCTTTGGGTCTCTCTTGACCCTGTTCTCTTATTTTCTACCCTGATGGGGTGGCCTCCCATCGGGGTATCTCTTACTATTCTTTCCCGTTTAGTTTCTGTGTTTTTCATCCTTGGTGGTGATAAGGTAGAAGCTATGAAATGCCTCCTATCAAATAAAACATGGCCCTAGGCTAGTGGACAGTAAAAGAAATGTTCCAACCCCCACTACGCCTTGAGTAAGGGGCTATAATATGAATACCTGTGGTCTGCCCTAGAACGATAGACAATAAGGGCCAGGCATAGGGACAATGTTGGTGCTGGGCACAATAATCCAAGAAGCCAAGCAGCTCTGTATGTATAAAGCGCACATTAATGAGTACAGTGTCATTTTACCTCAGGTTTAAAGAAAATAAACCAGTTCCCCATCCACTTCTGTGGGCCAAAATAACATACAGCTGCCACCAGCAGCTGTTTAGGAAAAGCTGCTACAGTTGTTAAGGTAGAGCACCCTTTATAGCTATGGGAAGTGCCTAGGTAATTAAAAGAAAGGCACCCCAGTAGTCATTTTACTGTTTGCAGCATTAATTTGCTTGGAGCATGCAGCCGCTATTCAAAAGAGTCCTTTTTGCCATTTCATGTGGTAGAAATAAAAAGATAAAAGATTTGCAATACTTGCCCGCTCCTCCAGTGGCATGAGAGAGGATGCTAAGGAGGAAAGCAGATGAAAGGAAGGTACAACCCGTGTCTCCAAGGCTAGCCACATGTGGAGAGCGAGGAAGTAAGTACCCGCTCAGGTGCATGTATAAAAGAAAGAATATGGAGCAGGTATGCTCCAAAGGAGACTGACAGCCACAGGAAAGAGTATCAGAGCAGAGGAATCAAGCTCTGATATGCAAGCTGGATCTGATGGCTTACAAATCCTTTCTTCTAATGTGCTACAATGCACAATGTAGCGCTAGGCTCTCAGTAGGCTTAGACCAAAGCCAAGCATTAGATGGGGGCCCTTTTCTCTCTGTATGTAATTAATTGAGGAGAATACAGGTCAAATGAAAAAAAAAAGTTAGGGCTGAGGAAAGCCCTAATGTGAAAACAGGGCCCAAATGAAAAGTGGCCGGTCATCTGATGAGACATACTAAACAGAATTCTTTCTGTCTTTTTTTCAGTTCAACCTAATTATATAAAAGAGGTGCTTATGCTTATAATAAGTGGAGGACTTTTTATTTAAAGAAGACTGAAGAATTAAAGAAAATAAAACCTGAATTATAATACTTCTAAGTTGCCATATCTTAGCAATTTTAGATAACTTTAAACAAATGTTTTTTTTTTTCCAGCAGATAAAATGATAGGAACAGAGATTATGAGATAATGTTGGAGGAAGGAAACCCCAGGACTTTACCTGTTCCTATCCTAGCCATTACAGTCTAGTGGGCTCTTTAGAGCAACGGCCCCAAACTAAGCAGTATTTATAGAGCCCTGCCAGACTATGACACTATCTAGAGGGAGGGGCTTAATTCCTTAAGTGTTTTTTATTTAGATCTGGGGCTACAGTCTATTAAGTTGTCGCATTAATGTTGGACTGTGTTTCATTGACATATATGTAGGTTTCTGGTTATGCTGATCCCCCAAATGTTTGTACTAGTACAGAATTTCTTGTATTAGAAATAGGGGTGGATCTGCTGACCTGATGATGTCACAGGCTTTGCTATAAGAACAGGATTTAGATAGAGCCTAGTGAGCTGTACTGAGAGCAGGTACAGCAGGATACTCAGCACAGAAGATAGTGGAAGTTTTGAATTGTTAAACGTTTTTCTACTCTCTGGCAGCACTGTTGGGGAAGAACAGTGCTAGAGCTTGGTTGACCTGGAATTTATTTTTTATTTTTTATTTGTTATTTTATATTCTGAGTTAAGAATTTTGGAAAAAAAGAAGAGAGAGAAAATAAAATTCACACAAGAGATTTGTGTGTTTTACACTCTAAAAGCTTTGTCTGTGTTGTCTATTCCCACATCCTCCTACACACCCATCATCTTTAGGCCATCAGCGGTCGCAAACTACAGCACCAGGGGCTCCCCCATCTAATTTGCCATCTCCTTGCAAATAAACAAGCCAGGACATCCAGTTTGTCAACTCCTCACCAGTTTACAAGCCAGAACTTCCAGCTGCTTCCCTGACCAGTTGGGTGCAGGAGCACTCAGTTGTGGGTGGAATTTTAGCACTGTATTTTAAACCCATTGCAGGTCTTCTTGTTTATCTCAAGCTACATGCAGTGGCCTGCAGGTAGCCTATTCAAGGAATTGTTTCCACTGAAGCTGCTATCTTGAAACCATTGGAGGTCACAAGCCATGGCACCAAGGGCACCCCAATCCAGATTGCCGGTTCCTCGCCAGCATGCAAGCCGGAACATCCAACTTGCCAACTCCTTGCCAACTTGTAAGCCAGGAGTTCCAGCTACTTCTCCAATTAATTGGATTTGGGAGCACTCAAAGGTGGGCAGGAATTTAATAATGTATTTTAGACCCAGTGCAGCTCTTCCTGTTTATCTTAAGCCGCATGCAACAGCCTCCAAGTAACCCAGTCAAGACTTTTCTCCATTGAAGCTGCCATGTTGAAAACATTGGGGGTCACAAGCCAAGGCACCTGGAGCAGCACCATCCAGCTTGCCAGCTACTTGACAGCAAAGAAGGAAAGACTTCCAGCTGCTTCTCTTATGAATCTGTCCTTAAGTGCTCAGCAGTGGGTGGGAATTTTGCCTTGTATTAACCCCGCATGGTTCTTGCTACTTTATCTGAAGTTCCAAGCACCAGACACCAGGTAGCCCAGTGGGCCGTTTTCTTTACTGTACCCTCCATCTGGAAGTCATTGGAGTCAGACACCATGACACTAGGGGCTCTGCCATCAAGCGTGCCAGTTCCTTGCCAGCAAGCAAACAAACCAGGACTTCCAACTACTTCCCCAACCAATCTGGAATGGTAGTGTTTAGCAGTGGGAGGGAAATTTCCACGTTATTAACCTAAAGTAGCATGGCTTTTGCTGTTTTATCTCGAACCACATGCAGCAGCCACCAGGTAGCCCAGTTGGGTTTTTTTCTTCACTGCATCCACCATCTTGAGGTCATTGGGAGTCAGGAGCCAGGGCTTCAGGTGCTCCTCCATCCAACTTGCCAGCTCCTCACCAGCAAACAAGCTAGAACTTCAAGCTACTCCACAGACCAGTTGGGTCTAGGAGTGCTTAGCAGTGAGTAGGACTTTTGCCCTGTATTAACCCAGAGTAGCTCTTGCTGTTTTATCTTCAGCTGCATGCAGCAGCCACCAGGTAGCACAGTCTGAGCTTTTTCTTCAGTGCAGCCTCCATCTTGAGATCATTGAGTGTCATGAGTCACAGCAGCAGGCACTCCCTAATCCAGCTTGCCAGCTCCTTACCAGTAAACAAGACAGGACCTTCAGCTACTCCTCCATAAAATCAGGTCCAGGAAAACTCACCAGTAGGCAGGACTTTTGCCCTGTATTAATATTGTGTGACTTTTGCTGTTTTATCTTGAACCACACACAGCAGCTACTGGGTAACCAAGGTGGGGCTTGTTCTTCAATGCAGCTGCCATACTGAGGTCACTGGGGGTCGGAGTTATGGTACCAGAGGTTCTCCCATCCAGCTTACGAGTTCTTCACTAGCAAAAAAGTAGGACTTCCAGCTACTCCCCTAACCAGTTAGGTCTAGAAGTGTTCAGTAGTGGCAGGACTTTTGACCTGTATACACCAAACAAGGCTCTTTGCTGTTTTAACTCGAGCTGCATGCAGCAGCCACCAGGTAGCCCAGTTGGGGCTTTTCTTTTTACTGCAGATGCCATCTTGAGGTTATTGGGGGTTGCAAGCTATGGCACCAGGGGCTCCCCATCCAGCTTGCCAGTTCCTCATCAGCAAACAAGCTAGGATTTCCAGCTACTCCCCAACTAATCAGTTCTGAGAGTTCTCAGCAGTGGGAGGGACTTATGGCCTGTATTACCCAGCATGGCTCTTGCTGTTTTATCTCAAGCTGCACACTGCAGTCACCAGGTAGCCCAGTCAGGGCAATTTCTTCACTGCAGCCACCACCTTAGGTAATTCGAAGTAGTGAGTCATGGCACCAGGGGTTCCTCCATCCAGCTTGCCAACTGCTTGCCGGAAAACAAGCCAGGACTTCGAGCTATTCCTCTGACCAAACAGGTCCAGGATTTCTTAGCAGTTGGCAAGAATTTTGTCCTGTATTACCCAGTGTGGCTGTTGCTGTTTTATGTTAAGTCACATGCAGCAGCCACCAGGTAGCCCAGTCAGGACTTTTTCTACTCTGCAGCTGCCAACTTGAGGTCATTGGGGGGCTGTGAGCCATTGCACCAAGGGTTCCCCAATCCAGCTTGCCAGCTCTTCAACAGCACACAATCATGGACTTCCAGCTACTCCCCTGACCAATCAGGTCTGGGAGTCCTCAGCAGTGGGCAAGACATTTGCCATGCATTAAGCTAGCATGGCTCTCGCTTTTTTATCTTGAGCCCCATGCAGTATCAATCAAGGAATCAAGTTTTATTTGGTACAGCGCATTTCTACATTGCGACCCAATGCAATTCATAATAGTGCTACAAATTTTAAAATACAATACAACCCAGAATAAAAAAGAAAACACAAACATACAAATAAATAAAATAGCTTATTATCAGTAAAAACATATTAACTACTCATAAAAGCCTGATTAAATAAAAAGGCTAAAAGGTAACCCAGCTGGGGTGTTTTCTTCACTGCAGCTGCCATCTTGTGGCTATCAAGGGTCGTGAGCCAAGGCATCTGTAGCTCCTTCATCCTGCTTGCCACTCCTTGCCAGTAAATAAGCCAGGACTTTCAGCTACTCCTCCAATCAGTTGAGTCCTAAGTGCTTAGCAGTGAGAAAGGACTTTTGCCCTGTATTAACCCGGCTGTTTTATCCTGAGCCACATGCAGCAGCCACCAGGTAGCCCAGTCAGTGCTCTTTATTTACTATGGCCACAATCTTTAGGTTATTGGGGGTCATAAGACATGGCACCAGGATTACTACATCCAGCTTGCCAGCTTCTCACTAGCAAGCAAGCCAGGACATCCAGAGACTCCCCCAATCAGTTGAGTCTGGGACTACACAGCAGAGGGTGGGACTTTGCCCTTTATTAACCCAGCATGGCTTTTGCTGTTTTATCTCAAGCTGCATGCATCAAACACCAGGTAGCCCAGTGAGGGCTTTTTCTTCACTGCTGCCACTATCTTAAGATCATCAAAGGTTGTGAACCATGGCCCTGGGGCTACCTCATCCAGCTTACTAGCTGTTAGCCAGCAAATGAGACAGGAATTTCAGCTGCTCCCACAGCCAATCAAGTCTTGAGTGCACAGCAGTGGGCAGGACTTTTGCCCTTACATCTCTACAGTGTGCTAGCAGTCCTGCATGAGCAATCCCAGTTTGAATGGACCAGCAGGAGTGGAAGTCCTAGAGGGGCAGTCACTAGAGGGAGATGCTAGGATGCAAGGGGACTCTGACCAACTCCCTCCCCACAAACAGTAAGTTGTACTATGGTTTGTTATGGCCAGATGTACAGGGTACTGTTGTTAGGTATCTGTATAGAGCTCCAGTTGTGTTCCTGCCATCTGGTGTGTCTTTTTATCTATTGCTTATACTGAACTGCTGCAAGATAGGTATCTGTGTTTGCCTCCAGTCGTCCTTCAGTTGTTCCCATACCATCTGCTGTGTTGGTTCTACTGCCAGAAGAGGTTAAACAAGAGTGCTACTTTCTTGCGCTTACCCTGGTTTCCTGAGCTATCCTTATGGCATAGCTGGGGCCCATTGCATTGTGCGCTGCCACCTTCCCCCATCTACATAGTTAGCTAGGTGCAGCAACATTGTTTGAGTTAGGCTTCCTCCTTATCTGAGTGGAGCATGCATACCACCCCACCCGTTGCTTAATTAGACTTCCTCCTTATCTGGGAGAAGGCTGCATCTCCCCAAATGCTGAATTTTTGACTTTCTCCCTATCTGGGTGAAACCCACACTTCCACCATCCCCCAACTGTTTAGCTTAGGCATCCTCCCCTCTGGGTGAAGCCTGTTTCTCACTCAGGTTTGTTTAATCTTAGGCTTCCTCACTTAGGGTGACACCTGCATCCCCCAAATTATTAAATTAGGGTTCTCCCCCTCTGGTGGTAGGCCCACATCCCTCCTCAAATTATGTTACATAGGCTTCCTCCCCAAATGATTGCAGCCTCCCCCCCCATTATTAACTTTATCCCTACCGGGGTGAAGCTTAGTCTCCCATCTTAATTTAGTAAAATTCTGGACGGCAACTGCTTGCTGTCCCTCCATGATGCTACTTCAAATCCTATCACACCCCCTCCAATTCTCCATCACCTCCCTCTCCCTCTCCCTTACTGCCTAATCTTGCCTTCCCTCCACCATCTCTCTCCCTATCTCCTGCTTACCCTCCCAGTCCCATTCCCCCTGGCTCCCTGGGTGCAGTCTACTCTCTTCTCCCTGGCTTAAACTTAAGCCCTAAGATGCCTTCTTACCTCCTACCCCTCTCATCCTCCTCACACTGCCACTCTCCCCCCTCCCCACAAGTAATGCATTAACTTCCTCAACCTCACTGTCTCCTTGTTGCTTATAGTAGCAGTTGATATTGCGCCCAGTCCTGGCCCTACACAGTCATCTCCCGCTCATCTCCACAAAGGACTGAGAGTGACTCATCTCAATGTCCGAAGTCTCCTCCCCAAGACTGACCAGTTCTAACTGCTCATGGTCAGACTCATACCTGATGTGCTGGTGATCTCAGTCTTGGCTCCCCCCACACCCAAGATTCCTGATTCAGCTGTTACCATCTGTAGGTACAAAATCATCTGGCAGAATTGCACTAAGAGGGGTGGCGGTGTTGCTGTCTGCCTTTCATTGAAGACTTATTTGTGGAGCAAGGCATACTGGGCATACTGTGACTAATAAGGTAACTTCTGGATTTTATTATGTATTTATTATTGCTGTTTTTATTTGTTATTTTATACTTTGTAATGCTCCTTGATATTTGAAAGGCGCAAAAGAAATAAAGATTATTATTATTATTTCTACTAGAACCCAGTTTGAGATTGTGCTCTCTGTCAGCTCGCCCTATGCCAATGAGTTGCTATTCCTTCCCCCCCCTCCCCTTATCTGTGCTTATATTCATGGCTGGTGCCAACTGCTGTCCTGGCTTGTCCCTGCCTTTAGTCACTGAGTTTCTCACCACTATCTCCTTCCATGCCTCCTCTGGTAAACTTGTCATCCTTTATGACTTTAACCTCAGTTGGCGCTTCTCCTTTCTAAATAAACTGTGCCAAAACAAAAAATTCCTCCAGCTTTCTCAGCTTATCATTGTCACCATCTGGCACAATCACAGATCCCACACTCATTCCTTTCTGGACTAGATTCGTGCCTCCCAGCCCCACAATATCATTGATGCTGGTGCCCTCAGCAACGCTCTAAGTGACCACCATGTGGTCTCCTGTGTGCACAAGGTTCATCATCGCCAAACCATCTCTAAATTCATCCAGTTCTGGTCCTTCAGGTCACTGGACATGTCCTTCCTCCATGCTGATCTTGTAGCTACTGACTGGCCACCCATCTCTATGGCCAGCAACATAAATTCCACTCCTCAATATGTCTTATATAGAACTTTTAGACTTGTGGAGACCATGTGGATAAGGCCCTTTCGTCACCTCCCCTGGGTTGCGCTCACCTCCCCCACACCAAAGGGTAGTCCCTATGGATTCATCCCACAGTTAGGCCAGGAAGGGGAGGGTCATCTCCCCCCCCCCGGGTGCAACAAATCCAGAGTCCAGTGATTGGGCTGTGATGCGGGTTGAGGAAAGGCAGGCAGGGCTTCATTAGCCTGCATGGCTCCCTTTTCCATTTTCTGTAGCTCTTCCCCTGCTATAGACTGGCAATGCTGGATGTTGTGTGATGGTACACACGCACCAAGCCAAACTGGTGGCCCATCGCTTTTATGTGGTACTCCAGTCTGCACTACCTACAGGCCCCAACCTGGTGGCAGTTACAGGCTGGGCTGACAAAGCCTCACCCCAAGAGAGGACAGCAGTCTGTTGAATGCTTGATCATCTCACCCTGGCCGATCCCTAGTGACTCGAGTTTGCTCCCAAACATGGGTCTTTGGCATCGTGGGTGGCAGTGCTACCACTGTATCACTGGGTCAGCAGCCCTCTAACATTTGAACTCCAAATTTATGTCTGTCTGGGATTTACAGGCTCCTTTTAGGAAAAACGGGGTCCAAGGTTGCCCCTCCAATGGATCACAGCAGCGTTGCTGGCCTGTCTCCATGAGAGAGACCTTGCCTGACAGACTGGCTCCTCTACTGACCTAATGAAGTACCAGACCATTTATAATGCCTGTACCAGAGTTACAAGTTTTAAATCTGAATACTTTGCATCCACACTCTAAAACAACCTTAATCACTCCTCAAAGTTATGTAAGCTTGTCCAGGAACCCTCCTGTCTCCCAACCCAGTCCTCTCTCCCTATCCTCATAGTAGGCGACATTCCTATTTCTGTCACCCCAGCTTTCAAGTCTTTCTTCGCCTCCTGTACTTGCTCCCTACTCTCTCCCTCTTCCCTACCTCCTCCCCCTCTCATTGCCTCACCTCATCCCTTTTTCTTCTCTCCTACCACTCTTGCTGCATTCCTTAAGGCCCTCCTGACTCTAAACCCCCACAAGGGTGTGAGCCCTGATGGTCCTCCTGACCCTAAACTCCTGCCTCTCTCTGCTCCTGCTATTTCACTTCTTATTACATCCCTTTTCAACCTCTTCTTCTCTTAAGCCTGATTCTTGGAAAAAGGCTACAGTAATTCCCCTTCTCAAGGGGGTAATCCACCTCTGATGGCAACTACCACCGTAACTCCCTCCTCCCCACCCTGGCCAAGCACCAGGAAACCCCTTCTTTGATTCTTTCTCATTCTTCGCTCCTTTCTAATCTGGCTTTTAAAAGTCCCAATCCACCTCCATCTCCCTCCTCTGGCTTACTGACTCTGTCCTATTTTGCATGGATCAGTGTCTGGACACCTCTATTATCTCTGTCGACTTGGCTAAAACCTTTAACACTGTTGCCCACCTCTTTCTCCTGGACAGGCTCAAGGCAGCAAGCTCTCTGACTCCTTAGGCAGGTGGTTTCACTTCTACTTCAAGGCAGGTCTCAAGCGTCCAGATTAGAAAATTCATCTTCCCCGATCAGTTCAGGGGTCTGTCCTTGGCCCTATACTCTTCTTCGTCATCCTGAATGACCTCCCCTCTGCCTGTTTCTCTGTATTCATCCATATGTATGCAGATGACTTGGTACTCTTTGCCTCTGGTTCCTCTGCCCCTGACCTGAATGCTAGGCTCCAGTGGGACTTTACTAACATTCAGAACTGGTTCTGGTAAATTAGCAGTCCTTCCGTACCAAGAAAATGACCTCCATGACCTGTGGCACAGGACAGAGGCTCACTAGGATCACCTCTCTCTCTCTCCTTCCATACTCTTGATGGTGTAGCAACTGGGGATGTCTCCTCATTTAAGTACCTTGTGGTCTGTCTGGACAGGCACCTCAATTTCACTGTGCATGTGCATCCCATCTACCAGAAACTTCATCCCAAACTTGGTGTACTTTACAGGAATAAAGTAAGTATCCTGCTTTCTATCTGTAGCGAAAACATCTTGAAGATAATAATCACCATCTTTGACTATGGTGACATGGTATACAGTGCTACCTCTAAGTCCTCCCTGACCAAATTGGATCCCCTCTTTCACTCTTTTTGCTGCCTTCCCTGAACTGCCCCCCCACATCGACTACTACTCCATCTACTCCTTTCTTCTCTCCTTCTCCTCCCTTGAGTCCAGATACCACACCCATTGTGCATCCTGTATCTCTAAACACTGGCGTAGCTCCCTCCCCTTTGATCCTACCTTGTTTTCCTCCTCTGCTGCCTCCTGCCGCTTCCTACACCCCTTTGCAACTCCATCTATCACTGTCTTACACTCCTTTCAAGGAAATCCACTGCTGGTCAGCTACTTCTCCTTTTGGTTCCCCAAACATTGGGGTTCTGTCCCCCCTGCCATCTGCTTTGCCCCTTTCCACCACTCACTCACCTCTGTACTTTGTGACCTCACTACTCACTACTGCAGTTTCCTCTGATACTGGACGCTGGTTGCTGTCCACCACCCTCCTAGTCCTGCTCATCATTCACCCTGCCCTTATACTAGTGCAGTCCCCTTGTCCTCCCTCCCACTCCCATAACCATTGTTCCCTCCCTAAACTCAGTATTGCCTTCTGCACATTGCAAATGTTGTTATACCCCAGCACTTTCATGTACAGTATTGTAGTGTATTTTACTCACACAGAACCTGTGTCCTTGTACAACTGTTATTTATAATGTTTGCTAGTGTTGCTTGGATTACAGTTTGTTAATTCAGAATCATCAGATTCTGATCTATTTTTAGGATTTTTTTTTTTTGTTGGGAGGGGCGCATTTATGGCACAAAAAATAAAATCCCAAAAATCATTTTCAGATGCAGAATTCAGGATTCTGGATCCAATTCAGATTCCACATCTGAATATAATTCAGAAGAAGACTGTGGTCCCCCCTTACCTTATATTGCTGGTGGCAGGTTGGTCAGTTGCTTGTTTCAGGCATTGCCATGGTGTCCTCTGCCACTCTGTCAGCCCATCAATTGCTGCCAGTGCCACTAAGCTGCCAGTCAAGCCCCCCTGAGTATCCAGCCTCCAAGGTGTCCTAGAAAAAGAAGCCCCTCCCATAACCCCAAGGGACCCTCCCCAGCTGGCATCCTAGCCTTTCTCAGTCCCATCCCATCTGTTGATGGTCCCATTCCCATGTGATGTCTGCAAGGAACCCCCTCTCCCGGCTCAACAAAGAAGATCTAAGTAAGTTATCACAGGTCCCAAAGTAAATATGTTTTAGAATACCTCTATTCAAAAAAGCAGTTGGTCAAAAATCATTGTTATATAAAGCAACCACCTTTTACAGCTCTATTCCAGGTGGCATTTCTAATTGCACTACTGTCACAACCTTTAAAACTAGATTAGTAAGCAATAATACCCAACAGAATTGGGCGGTATTGTGCTATACGGACCATGGAGGTGTAATAAGGCCCGGCGCGCAGGCGGAGGGCCTATAGCTCCTGGAAGGTCCGGTATAGCATAATACCGCCCACCCTGGAGGGTATTATTGCGCTTAGAAAATGGGCACTGTAAAAACTATAAGTTTAATAACAAATTAAGTATAACATTAGTTTAATATGAATATTGTAATAAAAAAGTTCCTCCACATGGATTTGAATGTTTTTTTTTTGCTGTTGTTGTTTGCTGGTCGTCATGGTTACCCCCCACACACACAGGAGCTGCTCGTTTGCTGCCGCGATAAAATGGAAAGATTATTTCTGTTACACAGACACCTCCGATAGCTTTATGTCGCCCCAGTGGCAGTACACTTTACTTTCAAACTGGGAGCTGTTACAATTGGGATGAGAAGACCGAGCATGTCAAAGCGCCCGTCGGCAAATTGAAGACCGAGCATGTCAAAGCGCGTTGGCAAACTGAGCGAACTGCTGGCTCGGGAGTGAGGGAGACTGGGAAAATGGGAAGAGTTTATTTTATTTAAAAAGCTTTGGCTGGTGCTGGAAATATAGGCGGGGGCGACACTGAGCAGACGAAATTAGGTTGCGATCTCGCTACAGAAACTGTTTTCATTTTTTTTTTTTAAACTGTTTTGGGACCAGGAGCACGAATGGGGAGAAAGAAGGGACGCAGCAGCATGGTCAGCTCTCGGAGAATTTTACTGTGAAGTCTGTCAGCAATCAGGGCAGCAGCATGTACAGTAAAAAATTTAAAAGTAACATGACATGAAAGCGATGTTGGTGTTCGGTTTCGTATAGGTGACGCTGAACTATGGAGCCTAGATGGGAGCCGCAGTATCTCTCGCTAAGCGATGTCAGATGTCTCGTTAGTGCACTGCAGTTATTTGTAATCATGTGGTCTGCTGTGCTGAGCGGATTAGTTTAGTTTGTAATTTTCAACTTGTGTGTGGATTTCTTTGCGTTTGGACCACTCGTTAAACTGCTAGATTTTGATTTAATTATAGCGAGTGTTGCGTGTACTGTATTGTGTGAAATCACTCGCTAACTTGTATGGAAAAATGGCGCCGAGTTTGAATTTTTTTTTTTCATATTGGCCAATTGGGAAACAGCGTGGGTGCTGGGATACTACAGTGGGTAAAGGGGCACTGTTGGATGGCTCTCGTTTTTAGGTGGGCATCTATTGTCTGATAGATGCCCACCTAAAAACGTGTCTCAGCCAATCAGGGGAGAGGATTTACTTTACCCATTTTCTAATGGTGGTTAGATATTATCAACGATTGCACTTGTAATTTAAAGTAACGTCTGTGTTATAAAGTATTGATATTTGTACTATTGTCTATTAACATTTTGTATGTAGTTTTGTTTTAATTTTGAATGTTAAAAAAACTTGCCGCTTGTGAAAATGGGCAGTTTTGCTCATCAGCCAACAAGAATAAAAAATAAAAATGAAACTAAATGTTTTGTAAAGTCAGTAAAGTAAGTCATAAAATTTATCCTTTAGCTGGCATAGAATTTTTTTAAGATGGTCCTCATTCCTGACCACCTCTTTGCATTTTCCTTCTCTCCCTGACCCCTACCCCACTTTTGTACTAATACTAAAATATAACCCGTCAGGTCCAGTACCCTACTCCACTGGACTACTCCCAGAACCCCTTTGTTCTTTATCTTTTTTACCAATGGTGGCCAACCTAAAGGACACCCTGGGAATACCTGCTCTACTCAATACCAGATGCTGGGTAGACTAAAGCTGGTATTTGCAGGGTTTCTTCTAGGTCAGCCACCAGGTCAAGAAGATTCAAGAACAACAGACTGGGACTTCTAGTAGTAGTAGTAGTAGTTAGCTTTATTTTTATACAGAACTTCACTGATTTATACACCATTAAGGCACTGTGATATCCTATTTACAAGGTGTTCCTGTTCGGGTCTTACATTAAACTTTCAAAGTTACACATCAAAGATAATCTATGAATATAAAAAAACAAAGAAGTCATAGAAAGTATAAAAGCATATACAACTTGCAATACTTTACATACACATTTAAACATACAGTTCACTTATAGCATTCACATCTGTAGCATAGTTCGTGTTGCACTGCAGTGCTAAAGACCCTGAGTAAAAGTTCTATCATCCTTAATTGTAAAATTAATTGTAAATTGTCATTGTCAACGTAAATCTTGTTCCATGCTCTCTCATCCTTGTATTGGAAAGACATTTTTACCATACTGGTTTTCAGTTTAGGAACTACCAGTTCCCTAGCATCTTTAGTTCTCAAATGAAAACTATGGTTTGGTTTAGATAATTTTTCAAATGAACATGGGAGTTTGTTATTTTTTAAGATTCTGTGTACCAGGGTTGTCCAAATCCATTTTCTCGTCCTTTTCAAGGGCAACATCCCAGTCATTGGTATATCTCACAGTTGTGGATGTTATAATCACACTGGATTACAAATCTAGCCAGTCGTTTATAAATTATATCCACCCCATGTAACTGATTTTAATTTGCATGGCCATATATATGGCTTCCATAGTCTATGACTGGTAAAATTAATTGGTTGGTCATAGTCTGCTGTGCTCCTTTCATCAGGCAAAAGGATGTTCACCTTAAAGCTCCAATTCTAGAATGTATTCTTCTTGTTTAGTCTTAAATATGTGGATTAAAAAACCAATGTTGATCAAAGACCACTCCTAAGTATTTATAACTAGTAAATTGTGTTAATGCTTGGCCTCAATTGTTTTTATTTCAAATTTAGAAACTTCCTTTCTTGGTCTGGTTAAAGTGGCACTAAAACAATCATTTGTGTTTTCTTTCTGTGTAATATTAGTTTAGAAGAGATGAACCAATCCTGCATTGTTAAAAAATCCTGCTGTAGTTTATGCTCAGCCTCTTTATGTTTGCTCCCCTCCGCCACTAAAACAGTATTGTTGGTGTAAAGTCTAATACTCAAGCAGCTTATGTAACTAGTGTGACAATGGGGTAGGGGAAGAAGAAGAAAATGCTTACAGGATTATCTTTTTCACTGGATAAAGTATATTTACTACTACTTGCAATACACACTGAACTAAGATCTTCTTTGCTGGGTGAGGGTTCAGGGCTGGGATAAGAAACATCATGTGGGAGTGGGTCTATGATAATCTGAGACTGGATTAAGCAAGCAATAATACCCGACAGGGTGGGCGTCATTGGGCAATACCGGACCGCCCAGGGGCATAATGAGGCCCGACGCCGCAGGCGGAGGGCCTTATAGCTCCTAAGGTCCGGTATTATACCTACCCTGGAGGGTGATGTCTTGACAAAAAATAGGCTGTGTGGCATTTTTTTATATGGGAATTAAAAAAAAATTAAGGAAAACATTTAATAAATAGGAATGCAGTTTAGTTGTGGGTTGTAAAGTAGTCCCGTTTTGTGCTCTTCTGTATCCTGTCCCCCCTCCCCAAATAGAGCCATTCTGTTTCATTTATGCCCCCCCCAAACTGTAGGCTATCACGGAATGACAGTCACTGACTGGGAACTGGGTGGCAGGGCGGCAGTCAGAGGTGATTCACAAACACTTACCGGAGCACTGGCAGTCCTCGGACTGTCACGATTCACATTTCCCACATGCTGACTGCACTCCATCAGGCTGCCAGTCCCGAGCTCGGGCTGGGAACAGATTCCTGTTTTCAAAGCACAGCGCATCTCGTTAGCCTGCTCCAGTATTCTGCTCTCTCCGTAGAGTCGGTGCTCACCTCCTGTCACCGCTAAGCTTCGGGGGGGGGTGAATACTGGTGCTGTTCATTAATCCCACGCTGTGGTAAGGAGTGGTGGTGGTGGTTGGGCATGCTTTGAGAAAATAATGTTGATGATTGGTGATGGGACAGGGTCAGGGGAGACTGTGATGGGTGGGTTAAGCGCTGTGGAGAAGGCGGAGCGAGAGCAGTGCCGTTGGAGATGAGCACGGGGGATGTCAATTTGGCTGACTCCTCGACAACAGAATAAAAAATGTGCATTGTGTGTTAATGGTTATTTTTAAAAAATCTAGCGCTTCACATTTAGGGGGGATTCAGTTGTTAGAGGACTGTTTTGGGAGCTGTACATTACAGCGAGCGGCATCAGAAGCAGCGCAGGTTCTCAGTGTATTGTACTGCACCACAATTGAGTTTGTTTTTCACTGAAACTATTTTTTTTCATCTTTGACAAACTGCCAGGTTGGAGGAAAGGCTGAGCTTAGACTGTGTGTGTGTGTGTGTGTGTGTATGTGTGTGTCTGTGTGTGTGTGTGTGTGGTCTATCTCGCTTAGTGGGGGAAAAAATGGCATGCATTTCAAATTTACTGGGGGTGCTTTTGGTCAATGAGGGGGCAGGATGGGCACAAGGATTTTAGACAGGGTGAAGGGGTACTGGGGCTGGTACTTTTTATTTCCTGGGCATCTATTGAAAGCTACTGTACCCCCTTGGCAACGTTACTAGCCAATCAGATGCCAGAAAATAAAAAGCACATTTTCTAAGTCAAGCTAATGGATGCCAGCTGTGTGTTGTGTTGAGGCTGATGGGGCTGAATAAACACAGATGGATTTTATGGCTATACTGTGTGGATATACTGGATACTTTATTGGGACAGCCACTGAAGGACACCGAAAGCTATGCAGTCTCAGCTCCAAGCAGAGACCACTCCAGCAAACAGATGAAGTGTGTTGAGGGTGGCAAGGCTGGGGAAGGGCTTTGGGGAGGATGAGAGTTACTGAGTGGGGAGGGAAGTTTTGCTTTTTGTTTAAATGGAGTCAGATGCAAATTTTTGGAATTTTTGGAATTCTTGGTCCTCTTTAATGTCTTTATTGACAACATTGCAGAGGGGCTAGAAGGAGAGGTATGCCGTTTTGTGAATGACACTAACATCTGCAATAGGGTAGACACTCTGGTGTGTATGTGTGTGTGTGTGTGTGTGTGTGTGTGTGTGTGTGTGTGTGAGTGAGTATAAAAAAGTATTAGAGATCTAAGAAACCTACATGAGTGGGCAAGGGTATGGCAGCTGTGTTACAATACAAAGAAGTGCAAAATCATGCACTTGGGGGGGCAGAAACCCAGGGGTGGAGTACAAAATAGAGGGTGTAGTATTAATGACCACCAAGCAGGAAAGAAATCTGGGGGTAATCATATCTGATGACCTAAAGGTGTCCAGACAGTGTGACAAAGCAGTGGAGAGAGCCAGTGGGATGCTAGGGTGCTTAGGGAGGGGTATCGCCAGCAGAAAGAGAGAAGTGGTGTTGCTGCTGTATAGATAACTGGCGAGACCTCATCTAGAGTACTGTGTCCAATTCTGGAGACCACATCTCTGGAAGGACATAGAACTGGGGTAGTCCAGAGGAGGGCAACAAAACTGGTACAGGGTCTGCAACAAAAGCCCTATGAGGAGAGACTATAAGGACCTCAATATGTACACCCTGGAGGAAAAAAGAGGGGGGGATATGATAGAAACATTCAAATACCTCATGGGTATAAATAAGATTCAAGAGGGAAGCATCTTTCAGAAAAAAAAGATGTTCAAAAATAAGGGGACATCCCATGGAGCTGGAGGGGTGTAGACTCAGGGGAGATGTGAGGAAGTACTTATTTACAGAAAGAGTGGTGGATGCCTGGAATGGCCTCCTAGTGGAGGTGGTGGTGGGGGCAAAAACAGTACCAGGATGCAAGAAGGTATGGGACAGGCATAAGGGAGCCTTAGTGGAAAGGAAAGTGGGATTAAAGCTGGAGATCAAGACGGTCTGCTGTGTTATAGTAGGTGGGATAAATGGGCAGACTAGCTGGGTAGAATGAAATCAGAGTCAAATTGGAAATTCCAAACTTCTGACAAGGTACTGACAGAATGGATTCAACTGAATCTGAGCAACTCTAATGCTAGTGTACCTATTTTTATTGATTGTACAGTATTTGTATTTATTGTTGTTAGTGTACTTCTGTTTCTCACTTTCCCTCTCTCCCAGGACACATAAGGAAATGAGCTGTTACCAGTTCAGTATGTCTTTCCTGGCAAAACTTTTTTTTATTTAGATTTTTATGTTTTTTTTTTCAGGATTTTTTCCTGTAACCCCCCCGGGGCCCTGGCACATGGCTGTACGTGTGTGTGGAGGTGCACACACACACCGGAAGCCAGCTCAGCCCTTTCCTCCCACCTGTACTGCTGCCCTACCCACCTATGTTACCCCACTGGACCTCCACCAGCTGGGGACAGAACTCAGGAGGGTCAACAACCCACCACCACCACCCCAGGAGAGGAAATCAGCCTGACAGCATGCTCAATCCTGCTCCTCCCAGACCCCCATGCTGGCACCCTTATGACCCAAGGTCATTCTCAAACCCGGGTTGCCAGCACAGTGTGTGGTAAGGCGTCCAGCGCCTGAACCCTCAGCACCACCGGGCCAGCTCCTGGTAAAACTTTTTAAATAAATAATATAAATAAAACTCTTATTGGATAACTACAGAATTATTAGATTTGATAAAACAAAAGAATAAAATATGGGCCATATTTAAACAAGCAGGGCTAATCCAATTGGGTCAATTACAGGAGATTACAAAACCTGGTAAAAGACAAAGTAAGGTTAAGTAAAGCTACTCATTTAAGAATTAACAGAGTGATAATTTACATGACCTAAAAAAGTTTTAGAAGAGTACATGTTCATAGTTGGGCTACTTTGATTTGATTAAAAAGTGAAATAAATAGAAAAGCTGCACTTACCATAATGAATGCAGATAATACATTTAATGTTAGATTTACAGATTCACATAGGTATTGTTCTGCATTTCAAAATACTGATGCTAGTGACAGGGTTTTGGGAAATGAGTACCTCCTCCCCTTCTATTTGAAATGAGTTACTTCTAAAGAAGACTTGGACCTGCTGGTCAAAATCAAAATTGCCCAGTATGAAGGTGTGGATGGGCTTGTACTGTAGACACTGCAGTTGGCCACCCCATTTATTTTATTTTACTTTATCATTTATTTTCAATTTGTATTTTTGTGAACAGCTTGTCCCAGATGTGTGGAAGAGAGGTATACCAGGTATGCCATTAGAGGGGTGACTCCATTACGGTACCACAGTTAGGTCGCTGCAGAAGGGGAGACGGGGACTGGGGAGATCTTGATTTTAGATTGCCCTGCACTCGCACTATCTTCGGTGCAACACAGTTTCTGTACCCTTCAGGGCATGCCCATCCCAGAGGAGGTTATCTTTAGTTTTGGGTGTGTGGGGTGTTGAAGCCCCCCCACAGAAACTACCTATTTCCCGGGACGGCGCTTTGGCGCTCTAACTCCCGGTAGCCACAAGGCCTGGCATGGTAATGCCACGTGGTATATTGCCTGCCCCCTAACTGGCATAGAAAAAAATGACTGTTGCACTGATATGGGTGAACCTGGAAGAAGTTCATTGTTGTACCTTTTTATAAGGGAGGATCTAAAAGTTGCATCAATAACTGCAGTTCCATATCCATACTGCCATCTGTGACTAAAATCCAAGAAAGAATTGCCCAGAAACAAGTGTTGGAGTACGTATGTTACAAAAAACAACTTACTTGGGTGCACCAACACTGCTTCTGTAAGGCCCACAGGACCAAAGCTACTTTGGTCAGGTTCACACATGACCTGTACTAATGTATGTTCAATGGCCATCTCACTGATGCAGTCATCGTGGACCCGACCAAGGCATTCAATCTCATAGACCATGACAGTTTGTTTGATAAACTGTCATGTATGGGCTTTGGATTTTCTGCTGTAAACTAGTGCAAACACTAATTTGAAAACAGAAGCTGGGTGGTTAAATTTGAGGCTTGTGTAGCCCATGAAAGGAGGTTTGATTGTGAGGTACCACAGGAATCAATTTTTGGTCCCTTTTTATTTTCTGTGTTTATCAATCTCCTTCTCAGATATTTTTATTAATTAAATTATTCTGCTTTATGCAGACGTTGCAGTCCATGATGTTAACTCAGCTTCAGTCACAAGATTAATTTGATGTTGGGGTCTGTCTTTGACTACTACAGTGCTGGATATGGACAATAAATTTGTTTTGAACAAGACAAAGATGAAGAGCAGTCTGACTGACATCCCAAATAGGCTGTCCTATTATGATGCTGAAATAGAAATAATGTGTTTGGATGGAACACAAATTGAAAATGTTGGTTCATTAAAGTGCTGGGGGATTTATTGAGACCCTGCTGTTTCTTTCTTTACACACACAAAAATCATAACCTCTAATATTCACAGCAAATAGGGATTGCTGTATTGAGTTAAGCAATTTTTACATCATGATCCTCAGATTGCCATAGCTAACTCAAACCCTTTGCCTTTATTAAATCATAGCAGTACAATGTTTGATGAAGCTCCACAGTCAGTTCAATCAAAAAGGAGGTCATGTGTCATAAAATAGGCAGAGTTGCCCTACTTGCTCTGTGGAGACCACACCATTGGTATATTTTAATCAGTTTAAATTGGTTTCCTTATGATTTAAATGTGAGAACTGCACAATTAAGCTTTTTGGGTAAAATATTTTTAACTGGAGAACCTTCCTCTATTGCCAATATGCTTGTGTTACAGTGTAATTTCTTTAATTTATGTTGTTCTGCCACTCCTAAGCTCGTGGTTCCTTTCATGCACACTAATACTGCACAATGGTCATTTTTATTCAGTGGTACAAAAATTGTAATGATTAATCAAGTAATTTGAGATACTTTGTTAAACCAAGCATTTTTATATAGGCTTATCTTAATTTAAGAAATGTTTGTAACAATGTGTATGTGATTGTTTTATAATATGTCAATTGTAATATGTTTGTATTACCTGTTGTAAACAATTTGTATGAAATTGAGCTCTCAGTTGACCCTGTAAAAGGTATCGTGGTACCAGTGGGTTTACTTGGTAATTTCCAACAAATAGATCTAATCTGATCTGATCTGATCTAATATCACAAAAATGGACTACTAAGAATACCAGCCGTCTCTGCTGACCCACCAGCATCTGGATCCACCAACAGCACCTCCATGTTCCTGGATTTAGGCTCAAAAAGGGAAAGACAAAGGGGGAAATTGTTTAACTGGGAAAGGCACACTAAGTCTAAGCTTGTTTTCAGGTGTGATCTGGGTGCACAAGGAAGTTAAGTGACTTGCTCAGGGTCACACAGTATGCAAGTGGGGGCTGTGAGATATGAACCCAGGTCTCCAGGCTTGCAGCTCAGAGCCCTAAACCACTGCGCTATACTGCCTCAAGCTGGAGGCCATCTACTGAGATATTTCTTTTGGCATTGGTCAAGCATAAGGACCACATTATCGTTGTCTGATGTAAAAGACAGGTACAGCTAGGTACAAGATGCATAGGACTAAAGCTCTGCCTTGTACTGTCTAATGACCTCTCGCAATGCTAACATTGACACGGCAAATAACATGGAGCACAGACTCAAACCCTGAGGTGCCCCACAGCTGATTGTTGTGGATCACAAGGTACAGGTTCCTAATGCAACCCCTTGGGACCTGACAGATAGGAAAGATTCAAACCATCTAAGTGCTTTACTGGAGAGTTACCATATTGCCTCAGGCAACCCAACAAAATCTCATGATTAACCATATCTAATGCTGGCAAATGATCAAGAAGAACTACAATAGAGCATTTCCCTCTATCTTTCACCAGGAGACAGTCATTATGCACCCTGATGAGCACAGTTACTGTGCTATACTGAGGCCTGAAACCAAACTGAAATGACTCAAAAATGCTATATGTCTCAAGATGATCCCCCAGCTATATCACAACTATCTTTTTGATTACTTTCCCCAAAAAGGGAAGATTCAAGACAGGCCTATAATTTTCTAGGGGGGGGGTCTAAATCCAAAAACTGTGTTTTTTTAGGAGAGTTTTCACCACTACAATCTTTAAGGCCATGGGTAAACTACTTTTCTGCATGGAACACCAAAACATACTTAACAATCAGTCCACCAATTATTGGGCTGATCTAGATCCAAAGAGAAAGTGGGACACAGCCAGAAGATCAGATTGAGCCCTTCCTCAGCTGAAACTGGCTTAAACGTATTCCAGGACAGTAGGGGAAGGTTCACTTTTATCATCAACCCAACCCTGCTGATCCATAATGGGCTACCTGCAGAGGTCCTGCATTGGTGGAACAGTGGGCAAAGTTAAAAGGGCCACAGTAAAGGCAATAAACCTCTATGTCAACCAAGTGAGCAAAAGCAAGAGGAAAAACAGATTGCTATGGTTCTCGAAAGAGGTGGCAGAAAAGGTAAAAGTTAAAAGGGTAGCATTTGGAAGGTACAAGGAGATGCAAAGGAAGGAGTCTAGGAAGGGATATGGGGCAAACAGAGGGAGGCAGGGAGAGCAGTAAGGATTGTGAAGGTGCAAACTGAAGAGAGAATAGCCCAGGCAGTAATGAAAGGGCACAAGACATTTTTTAGATAATGTATGTAAGTGAAAAGAGGAAGACCAGGTTGGGGGGGATGTAAGGTTAAAAAGGGAAGGAGGGACTGTACAGAGGGTGACCAGGAAAAGGCAAACATCCTGAAAAAATACTTATGCTCAGTGCTCACAGAAGGAGGAGAAGGGGAGGGGCCACAAAAAGGTAATAACAGTATTGGAGCGAGAGATGTGGATGGTAGTCCATTTTCAGAGGAGAGAGTCCGGAAGAGACTCACTAATCATTATATTGTACTTGCTGATGGGAGAATTTGCTCTTCTCTGCATGCTTAGATGGGATGTAATGGGTTTGTACTGTTTCCTTATGCCTTACCTTGTTTGTTTGGAGAATAGTGCTCATTTGAACTGTTTGATTTATAATCCATACCTGCTGCATCCTAGAACGCCAGAGTATTCGCACATGTGCAGTAGGGATTCCTTTGTGTGAGGTTTCCCACTTCTGAATCTTTTGTTCCTTTGCCCTATTTTAGGCTGTGCTGTATGTCACCCCCACCACCACTTCAGGCTCCATCTCCATAGCAGCCTCAAGAACACCACAGCAACCAACAAGGTAAGGAGCGAGTGACTCCTTGAAGCAAGAATTTTTGACTGCCCTGCCCACCCTGGGCCAACTCTAGTTATATAGGCTATGACTGGTCACATGACTCTAACTTCCCACTTCCCAATTTGTTTTTTATACTCTCTGTCCAGTAGGGGACAGTACTGAAGCCATTGTTCTTCTCTTCTTACCACTATTTCTTCCCCTTACCTAATTCATTACTGCTCAGCTTCATTTGCTGCTCATTGCCTCCCCTGCCCCCTCTCTTCCCACTGCCTTGCCTTCTCCACTCTCCCATACACCAGCACTTGAACCTTGGACCTTTTATACTGAAGGTGGCAATCTTACCACTGGACTATTCTGTCCCCTCACCTTTCCTATGTCCATTTTGATTACGTGTACCTCTACATTGCCAAAATATCTGTAATCCATGCCTTACCTCCTAGCCGTAATGCCCCTGGTTATGAACTTTGCCTCTGTTGCCTTGTGTGCTTCTGTCTTTGGGATATAATAAAAGCTTTAATTCATTTGTCCGAGTGCCTAGTAGGTATGCTTCACCTCACCTATGACCTAATGCTATGTCTGTAGCCCTTTCCTACAGCTCACGGTCTTATAATACCTGCCCCTTACCCCCTTCAGCTACACTATTGCCTAACCTAACATTCATTAACTTACCCCATGTGTTCGGTTGCCTTACTTCATCACACTTTACCAACCGTGAAAGGTTCATCCGGCCCCCTCCTTCCCCCCAAAAAAAAAAATAATATATATATATATATATATATATATATATATATATATATATATATATACTATCTGCTAAGATACTCCTGTATGCATCCTTGTGTCCCTGTATTACATGTGTATCCCCACCTACCTTTTCTAATTCCTGCACTGCTAAAAGGGGCAGATCCTGTCTGCATAGACTAGTACTTAGAGCAATCATAAAACTTCTTCTGTTGATACTTATCTGTGCAGGTAACATTGAGCTAAACCCGGTCCCCTCCCCATTCCTGCTCCTTCTGTCCTACCCCAGCTAAAGGGGTTAAGTCATCTCCGCATAAACGCATGCAGCTTGATTAAGAAATTTGATGCTATCCAGACTTGGTTCAACCTCACTAAACATGATATCATAGTGGTGACTGAGTCTTGAGTAAGGCCATCGACCTTCGATTGCAAAATCAACATCCCCTCATATAACGCCTATAGGACAGACAGAATAGCAAGGGGCAGTGGGGGGGGGGTAGCCATTTATGTTCATGGCAAATACATTGCCTCTATAGTTGACTCCATTTCAATATCACAGCAATTCAAATGTACTACCTTAAAGGTGCAACTATCCTTGTCTTCTCCCATCCAAATTATTGGTTGCTACATGCCTCCTTCAGCAAGGAACATGGGCGTTGAAGCACTTATGCTATGCTATGTTCTGGACTCCTTGTCCTTGGAGGTTATTATTATGGGCAACCTTAACATGGATTGGCTCTCTGCAGCATCCAAACCCCTATGAGAATTTTGCGATAACTTTGGGCTATCCCAACTTACATAAGATGCTACTCGTCCTAAGAAAAAATATCCGGAGCATAGTACTCTGCTAGACATAATACTGGTTAACAAACCGCATCTCTTCTCCCACTCAGACATATTCTTCAATGATCTTAGTGACCATTGTGCTGTAGCCTGCATGCGGGCCACTCCCAAAGCATCCTCCTCCTCAAAGTACACCGTTAAGAGAAGCAAATGGAACTTTGACCACCTAGCCTATCTCTCCAACCTCCAGCATGCAAACTGGCATGACTTCTATTTGGCCTCCTCAGTAGACAAAGCTTATGAGGTCTTCCATAACATTGTACTTGGAGCCATCAATAAGCATGCTCCTATAGTTAAAATCCATACTAAAAAGAAAGTTTGTCCATGGTTCACTGCTAGCCTGAAATCTGAGCTGTTATGTAGGGACTCTCTTTGGAAGAGGGTGAGAAAAAACAACCTGCAGACTGGACAGCCTTCAGAGCTGCAAGAAATCAGTGCACCAAACTAACTAGAACAGAGAAAGCAAATTTTTATCTCTCAGAGCTTAAATCCTCATCTGACTGTGCCTCTAAGTTGTGGAAACCTTTAAAAGATTTACAAGGCCACAGCTTGGCCAGCCCAATCCTTCCAAAAATCCTGACTGGCAGTTCCACCATCACTGACAAAAATGAAATACTTGACCGCTTCAACAACCACTTTGCCATGGCAGGTTTGGCATTTGACACCTCACTGGCTAATAAACTCTGGGCACAGGTGAGAAACCTGAATCCAGATGGTTTTAACTCTGATACACCCACCCAGGGCAATGTGTTCTCTTTCAATCCTGTCACTGTGAAGCAGGCTGAGGACCTTTTACTGCAACTGGACTCCAGGAAAAGCACAGGTGCTGACCTTATTGAGCCTCTCTTCCTCAGACTTGGATTTTATGTCCTGTCCCCCTCAATCACTCACCTTTTTAATTTGTCTTTAACCCAGGGCTTTCTCCCCAGAATATGGAAGACAGCCCATGTCATCCTGCTTTTTAAAACTGGTGACTCGAGTGACTTAAATAACTATTTCCCAATATCCTTGCTTCCTATTTTATCTAAGTTGCTAGAAAAGGTGGTTAACGCTCAGCTTAGGCAGCACCTAGAGGAAGCTGACCTACTAAATCCTGTCCAGTCTGGCTTTAGACCACATAGCACCATCTATGCACTTGCTAAGATCATGAATGATTGGCAGAAAGCCCTGGATAATAAGAACTTTGTATGAGCTCTATTTCTTGACCTTAGCAAAGCTTTCGATATGGTGGACCACAGTCTGCTGTTGGTTGCCTTAAAGAACATTGGGGTTGGCAATTTGACCCTAAATTGGTTTTCCCGTTACCTCACTGACCATTACCAGCAGGTCAAGGCTGGAGGTGAGCTCTCCCCAATGAAAACACTCACAAGAGGAGTGCCCCAAGAGCCATCCTTGGTCCACTTTTATTTGCCATTTATATTAATAACCTAAACACTGGAATTCGGTCAGGGAACATACACTTATTCACTGATGATACAGTGCGCTACATACCCAGGCCCATTTCAGAGCTCACATGTAACGACCTCCAAATTGAATTCAATCACCTACAGAAAAAACCTTTTGCACTTAAAGCTTCTTTTAAATGCCAAGCAAACAAAGGCTATGCTTCTCTCCTCATCAGTTAATGCCACTAACCCTTCATTCCAGGGACGGTTCCCCAAGTAATCACCCTGCTAGGTGAGCCTTTGGATTTTGTGGAATCATTTAAACATCTGGGAGTTTGGATAGATTGGAACAGAGGCTTGAAGTTGTAGCAAGGAAGAGGCTGGTAACTATAGGCCAGTCAGCCTAACATCAGTTGTGGGAAAGTTAATGGAATCACTGCTGAAGGAAAGGATTGTGGAATATCTTGAGTCCAATAGGTTACAATACCCAAGGCAGTATGGATTGATGGAGGAGAGGTCAAATAAAATGAATCTTATAGATTTCTTTGAATGGGTGACCAAGGAACTAGATCAGGCAGGAGTGGCAGACATACAGTAGCTTACCTAGATTTCAGTAAGAATTTTGACACCATTGTGCATAGAAGACTAGTAATCAAGCTGGGTAGCTTAGGAGTGGGTTCAAAGGTGGTAAACTGGATAAGAAATTGGTTAGGGGATAGGCGGCAGATAGTGGTGGTAAATGGAGTTCACTCTGAGGAAGGGAGGGTGACCAGTGGGGTGCCTCAGGGATCAGTGCTGGGACCAGTCCTCTTTAATGTCTTTATATGTGACAGAGGACCTGGGAGAAGGTCTGCTTCTTTGTGGATGACACCAAAATCTGCAATAGGGCAGATGCTTCGGGGGTAGAGGAAAGGATGAGAAGTGACCTGAGAAATCTCAAGTAGTGGGCAAGGATATGGCAACTGGATTTTAATGTGGAAAAGTGCAAAATAATGCATGTGGGACACAGAAAACCAGCGGTAGAGTACAAAATGAGTGGAGTGGTACTGACAACCACCAAGCAGGAAAGAGTCCTGAGGTAATCATATCTGACAAACTAAAGGTGGCCAGACAGTACAACAAGGTGGTTGGGAGGGCCAGTGAGATGCTAGGGTACATAGGGAGGGGTATCAGCAGCAGCAAGACGGAGGTAGTTTTGCCTCTGTATAGATCGCTTGCAAGACCCACCTAGAGTACTGTGTCCAGTTCTGGAGACCATATCTCAGAAAGAGCATATACAAAGTGGAGGCAGTCCAGAGGAGGGTAACTAAAATGGTGCAGGGCCTGCATTAGAAGCTTTATGAGGAGAGACTAAAGGACCTAAATATGTACACCCTGAATGAGAGGAGAGGGGGATATTATGAAGACCTATAAATACCTCATGGGGGTAAATAAGTTACAGAAGGGAAGTATTTTCAGAAAAAAGTGCTCAAGACCAAGAGGACATGCTATGAAGCTGGAGGGCAGTAGATTCAGGAAAAATGTGAGAAAGTACTTCACAGAAAGAGTGGTGGATTGCTGGAACAGTCTTCCAGTGGAGGTGGTTGGGGAAAAAACAGTGGTGGGGGTTCAAGAATGCATGGGATGGGCATAAAGGGTTCTTGGCAGAAAGTATGTGTGTGGGAGGGAGGGAGAACAAGAGAGAGAGATAAAGTAGGATATGTGGTGTTACTGTAGGCAAGGAAAAATGGTCAGACTAAGTAGTCCTCATCTGATGGCAAATTCTATTTCTGTTTCTATACTATCCCTGCCCTGATGGACGCCACTCTGTCTTAGGAAGTACTGGCTAACCTCATCACACTTTTCTGCTGAAAGGGCTCCCCTGAACTGCAGACAGGGTGGATGTCACCCTCCCTTCAGAAGGGGTAGAATGCCTCGAAGTGCAGAAATGCCAATCCATGTTATGTTTTGGTCTACTAAAGTAATATTGTGATACTTCTACTACTTTGCGCCAGTTCTTTTTTGTTTTGTTGAGTTACAGTTGCACTGAACTATGGTGGCATGCAGAACAGCCTTCACTGTCTTAAGTGCACACTGTGGGGTAAGGAGGGAGGATGTAAGAACTGTCAACAGTGCAGAAAAGCTCAGCTTGCCAGTTCTTTCCTAGGGAAATCATCAACAGGAATTCTGACCATTTCAGGGGGATATCCCTCTGACACTCTCTGTAATGAGTTATCAGAGCCAGTTTATCATCTATCAGGCCATAACGTTTCCAGGAATTCTCCGATTTCTGTCCTGTCACCTTCAATTGATGCATCTCACCTCAATTTCATGACAAGCTGTGTTGGGCGGTAAGCATTCATAAAATTAACATAACAGTTCATTCCATTTATTCAGATTAAGAGTAGCTTACCTTGGAAACCTTCAGTCTTGGCTCTTCTACAATTCCAGAAAGGTCTGCAGAATCACTAAACACATTTGAGATGCCCATTTCACTTAGTATTTCTTTGAGCTGATAGGAGGCAGTAATAGAAAATTTTGGAAGGAATATATCTGCAGAGCTGTTTAAGGAAGGACAAAAAGGAATTAGTTTCAGTTTATATTTCAGTATTTTGATATATGTGGAAGACAAGGGCTTCAATAAAAACAGTTCTCAATGTACTGTAAAGATAGAAGAATTTAGGAAAGATGGAAGGCCACTGATCCATAAAGGTCTTGCCCCACCAATTCAGTGAGATTACCACTACGCTTTTTCATCAATAAATTTTTGAGTTTCACCCTTGAAACTACTTGGGCTGACATCACCTTTTTTTAAAGTCTTTTCTAAGCATCCACCACTCTTAACCAATGTGGTTCACACCACTTAATTTGATAGTAAGACATACTACAGCTTTTTTTAGACAAAAAACAAATAAAAAACGAATGTTACTACACAGAAACATAGACATTGATGGCAGATGAAGACCAAGGGTCCATCCAGTCTGCCCATAAGAGTATTCTACCTATCCCCCTGACCTGTTGTCTTAAGGTGGCTTAAACTATGATATCAACCCCCAAACCTTTCCCCCTCACCACCCTTGCTCCTCCTCTTGGAATAATCACTCCTGTATTCCTGTCCTAGCTATTCTGAATCTTGAATGCCATTATAGTACCTCTCCACTACTTCACATGCAATCTTGTACATGGCTTCACCACCTTCTCTGGTAAATAAAACTTCATCACATCTCACCTGAAATTTCTATGATTATTATGATTATTTATACTAATTTTCCCTCTTTCTTCTAGCCCCTAATGTACCCAGCCCAGAGCTGGGTTCATCATGGCTGCAATATTTCTTTGTGTGTGTGTGTGTGGCGGGGGGGTATCAGCATGAGGCTGCCTTCACAGTCAACATCAATGCAACTCCTTGGTCAGCCATCATGGGGTGCATGAATGTTAGGCAGTTTGCACACTCCTCCTGCCGCAGGAATCAATTGCCTAACCTCTGCAGCACATCTGGCACCAGGTGGTCTCACTGTCTAGAGACCGCCATAAAAGGAAGGGGCATTCTAAATGTCTCAACCTTTTGCTTTTGGGTGAAGAGTAACTTTATAAAGATATAACCAGAGATATCTGCAACCATTTGGGCCAGTGAGTATGTGCATATTCTGTAGTCATGTGTAAGGGTCAGGCACCCCCTTGTCTCTAGGGGTATAGTATGGCATCTTTCATCAGCCACCTTACATCATAGAACCTGTACCACTCACCAATACATTAGCTTCTCCATGTATCTGGGAAGATGGTCAGGGCCTATTTTATTGATCAAGTGTTGACTTTGTGTATTTTTTTGCCAGTTCACCCATGTCAGTACAACATGAATCTGGTCGCTGTCAATCACAGTGCCAGAAACAGGTTGCCCTCAAAGACTGCGGCTCCACATTCCACCATAACACGTTACTGCCAAGGGACAGTAGTGAAAAACAGTTTGTTTTTGAGGGGGGCTTTGCCCCCACCTCCCAATGTGTTGGACTTTGAGCCTCACGCTCCTGTACACTATAAATAATCACCTCCATGTCCGGACATGAGTGGACGGGAGGTGAACAGTGTGGGTGGTGAAAACATCATGAGTGCAGGGCGCTGTGAAATCTGCATCACCCCTGTCACTCACATTTTCCCATCACCCTAATTGCAGTGCTGTAAGTGAGTCACCCCACTAACAGTATATGTTTTTTTGCCATGGGTGTTACTAGTTCCAGACTGGCTGGCCATTTCGGTATGCATGGTAACTTGTGCTATTTCATGCACCATTACCATACACAGGAGAACCATTAACATGAGACCACACATAAATTGAGATCCATACTAGGAACTGGGATCAAGCAAGATGTTTTTATTAGCCTGTCCTGCAATGTTACACAATAAATGAAGGGTATTTCTCTTGCTGACCACATTTCCATACCTCGTCCTCATTCCTTCAGTTTGTTTTCGGAGAAGACATCTAACAATTGGCTTTGCCACTTATTTATTTATTTATTGAATTTTGATGACTGGGTTGGCCCACTGGGCCCACAAAGGTCCCTTTTTCAGGGGTGACCTGGGGAACAGAGGCAATACAATACATACAATCAGGTGATCCAGAAGCAATACAATACATACAGTCAGGTGATACAGGGTTATGAAAAGTAGACAAGATAATGAGGATAACAGTACAGGCAATTATTCAAATCATAGACCATAAGTGCAACACCTGAAAGATTTAAGGATTTAAGGCATGATTTAATGTAGGTTAAGGTGAGAAGAGAGGGGGGATGGGTGTTGTGATTAGGATTGGGGTGATTATCCTATACCCTCACAGTGATATGAGCTTGTCCCGAGCAAATGGGACTTAAGCCTAGTGCAAAAGATTGGTAGCGAGGGGGCTTCCTGTACTACAGGTGGGAGAGTGTTCCACAGTTTAGGGGCCGAAAGAGCGAAGGAATTTCCTCCCTTGTGAGTCTTGATTCTGAGGATTGCCAGTAGGGACTGACCTGAGGTCCTAAGCATTCGAGGGTTAGTCTTAGCCAAGGTTATTCCTTTTAGGCTTGGTGGGGCCACCGGGCTCTGCAATTTGTATGCATGGCAGAGTAGGGGATACTGTAGATGAGCCTCGAAAGAAGGCCATTGCAGCTGGGCTAGTGAGAGGTAGGGGTGGCTTCTTGGTTGACACATTGTTGCAAACCTCACAACCTTGTTGTACAGGACCTGAAGCCTGCTAACCTCACCATTTGCCAAGCCCTGGATTACTGGGGCAGCATAGGTTAATGTGGGTAGGAGGACACTGGAGGCGATTGCTCGTCTAGCCTCTGGGATAATTTGTTTTTTTAGCCTGTACATGGTGCCAAGTTTGACGTGGATAGACTTTGTTACCTGGTCAACGTGGGACTTAAAGGTGAGACCCTGGTAAATAGTTAGCCCTAGGTATTTTATGTTGTCAACTATGTCTATTCATTTATCCCCAAGGATAGTAAGTTTTAGGGAATTGGTCCGATCCTGGCCAAGGGATCTAGGACCAAACAGCATGGCTTTCGTTTTTGCTGCGTTGAGGATCATTCTGTTTGATGTGAGCCAGGCCTCGAGTGTGTTTAGGACCCCTTGTAGGAGAGGGCCCAGATCATGTGGTGTGGACCTGGCTCGGAAGATGACAGTATCGTCTGCATATTGAACTACTGAGCTATCCCCACAGTGCTGGTTTAGGTCATTTGTGAAGAGAGAGAGAACAGGAGAGGGCCAAGAATTGAGTCCTGAGACACACCCTTCTTGATGGGTAAAGTGTCGGAAAGCTCTCCCTTCCAAATGACCCTCTGGGAGTGGCCTGAGAGGTAGCTCATGAACCAGTTTAGGGCCTGGGCATAAAGCCCAATGCCTTGAAGCTTAGTAAGAAGTAGGTTGTGGTCCACAAGGTCAAATGCCTTGGACAGGTCTATGAAGATAACACCTGTTAACATGCCCTCATCCATTGCCCTGAATAGGTCCACTGTGAGTTTGATGAGTGCCGTGTGTGTTCCATGGTTTGCCCGAAAGCCATGCTATGAAGGGGCTAGGATTTGGTGGAGCTCCAGGTAGTCTCTCAGTTGCCCATAAACTAGTCTTTCTTGCAATTTGCCAGGGTACATAGCAGGGAGATAGGCCTGTAATTGCCAATTTGTTCATGAGAGCCACCTTTGTAAATGGGGACCACATTGGCAGCCTTCCACTGGTATGGAATGTACCCTTCAAGTAAAGACCTGTTGATGATCCAGGTCAGAGTTTTGGCCAGGGACAGTGCACCTTCCTGGAGTAGCCTCGGGCTGACTCCATCTGGGCCACCAGAGCCTTTGTGTTTGAGAGCTATCAGAAGTTTATGGACCTCGCTCACCTTGACCATTCTCAGGTGAAATTGGGGTCTGTTCAGACAGGGGGATTCATCAAAGGTCTGTACAGGCATGGGTGTTGGTAGCCCTACCTTGTATGCATCAAGGTTGGTGCAGTGGTGGTTAATTGCTGAGGCTATAAGCTGGCAATTACTGATACACTGTCCTTGTACCTCAATTTGACCTTGTGCCTCCTTGGAGTTGCCCTTAAGCAGTTCATTGATTTGTGCCCAGAAAAGCTTAGGGTTCCCCAGTGTGGACCATTGGAGATGGGTTACATACTCCTTTTTGGCAAGTTTAATGTCTAGCTTTCATTTATTTCTTAGGGTTTTGTAAGTTACCAGGTCTGTAGGAAGGCGGGAGAGCCGGAATTTCTTCCAAGCCTTGTCCCTTCTTTTCATCTGAGATTTCACAGAGTGGGAGATCTATTTATGGCAGCCTCCTTTTGTACGAAGTTTTTTGAAAGGGGCAAATAGAGATGCCGCATTGAGGAGTGAATTTTGGAAGTAGGCAAGGTCCTCATCCAATGTCGGGAGGAGATTAATCGGGCTAGTGTCCAGGCTACTTAGGTGGTCATTAAATTTTGCTGGCATGAAATTGGAGAAGTCACTTACTGTGAGTATCCTGGGGGGAATCTTTGGTGCTCTGTTCTTCCAAATACAGAATATTGGGGAGTGATCACTAATGGTGTCAGCCAATATACCTGCTTTCTGTATGTTGAGGGAGTTAGATACCAGAGCCCAGTCAAGAGTAGTATGGTTCTTCATTTTATAATTAAGCCTGGTAGGTAGAGAGATGACCTGTTTCAGGTTTGTGTCTTGAATCGCACCCTTGAGGACCTTGTTGGGGCCAGTGGCCCAGTTCAGATTGAAATCTCCCATTATTTGGAGTTCATTGGTTAATTCACTGCCAACCAATTTGGTGATGCCCTCAAGAGCAAGTTGGACATTCTTAGGAGGGTTATAGACACAGCTGATGGTGAGATGCTTAGCATTACCAGGGGTTAAATGGATGAAGATAGACTCCCTGTCCTGGCAGCTACCAAGGTTGGGCTTTAGAGACTCACATTTAGAGTGTCTTTCATATAGATTAGGACCCCTCCTCCTCTCTTTTCTTCCCTGTCCTGTCTGAAGGTATTGTACCCAAGGATCATGATCTCATGGTCATGAATATGGGCCTTGAGCCAGGTCTCTGAGATTGCAAGGATGTCTGACTTGTAGAGGTTAAGCCAGGCTTGGACCTCATCAATTTAGGTCTAAGGCTGCATACATTCATGTGCACTATCCTTAAACCTTTTGATGATGCCCAATGAGGATCCTGGGGGTAGATACAAGAAAATTGTCTAGAGGGGGCTCCGGATTAGACTGAATGTCTCCTCCACGGAGCAGAAGAAGAGCAAGTAGTCGAGCTAACACTTGCCTAATTGAAGGTTTCGAGAGGCTGTGGAGACTTTTGCATGCATCCTGGATCACCACATAAGAGAAGCCATGCTTTACCAACTCGTGTGCTATGAGGCTTTCATTTTTAGTTGTGGGAGAGGTCCAGTAGTAATGACCACAAGGCTCAGGATCACTGAGATGTTGCCTCATGGGGTCAAGAAGTCCTTCCCTTAAGCACGTGTCCACCCAGAGGAGTGACACTATGTATATGAGGGCCAGGAGTACACCCCCCTACTTGGGAGAGAGGCCAGTGAGTTACTAGTCCAGCAGGACTTAGGGCAAGTGGTGCCATAGTTGTATAAAAAGTATTCTAGGACCATGTTGGAAGACCAGTATATCTCCTGGTCGAATCAGTTATTAAGTTGGAAATTTGGGGTAGGTACCCACAGGAGAAACCCCTTGTTTATATTAGTGGCTATTTTCCCTGTCTGTCAGCCTTGTCCTAGTGGAAGACTAGGAAAAAAAGATCACAGTTGTCAGTGTCAATCAGGTGTCACTATAGGAGTGTAAATTTGGACCTGGCCACGCAATACCTAGCTTAATGACCTTTCTTAGATCCCATGCAACAATATAGGGGCACTTAAGGATAAAATGAGTGGCAGACACAGGTCGATGTATTGCACAACAAGCCAAAATATGCAGATTAAACAGAAACTCAGTGCTACCTGTACTCAAGTAAAGCAGCTCTGCATGTTAATATTCAAGCTATCACTTTGTAAAGGTACCTAAAGTATCCAGTGACTGAAAGTAAAAAAAAAAATAAAATAATTAAAGGACTGACTGGACAAGTGGGAAGGTATGTTTTAAAATAATTATGGTAGAGAGTAGAAGAAACAACGAGTCTTGTTTCAAGTTCAACCTAGGAATAGGAAGGGAAACAAGAAACACCCTTTTGAAATTAGATTATGGCATGAGTTTTGTGCAGTTCTAAAATCAGAGGCGTATAGGTCTGAGTGGTGAAGGGAGTGGCAGGTTTGCCTAGCCCAATGAATATCAGGCAGAGAGCAGCAAAAGGTGGAGGCAGAATGTGCACTGGCAGGGAGCCACAATGGGCGGAGTCAGATGGAGCAAAAAATCCAGCAAGCAGCAGGTCCGAGTGAGCTGCAGTGTCTGCTTCAATAAATTACACTTAGCAGACAGGACTTACCACAGTCAGTGCACTGTAACTGTACCCATAGTTATAAACAGGCATAAACTTTTTAAGATTGGTACACTTGTACTGTATCTACAGCTACACATTAGTTTATACTCTCTGATCTAAAGGGTCCATTAGCTGCTTCAACTTTGCTTGATTCATGTCCATGTCACCATTACCAAGACTGGTCTTAAACTTCTCTTTTGAGATCCCTGGAGCCTATGGTGCTCCCAAGACCATTCGTACAGTGGCACTCTTCCAGGAAGGGTAAGCATTACCCCGGAAGCAAGCTGTGTCAGCACTTGTCTTACTGTGCCCACAACAGACAACATTACAGCTAACAAGTCAGAGAACGACACATTCTGAATTTTGAACTAGCTAGTTGGTCTGGCTGTGTATGCCTCCCTACGGTAACTACATGAAGAGGCTAGTGGCTCAAAGAACAGGCTCCCTTGCCTGACTACATCTTGAGTACTTACCCACCCCAGCTCTTGGCAGGCTCCCTTGTCCTGATGAGCCAGTCAATTGTCTATATGCCAAGGGGTTCTACACTACTGTATCTAGCATTTTTCCATTCCTGCAGAGCATCTTTAATTCAAGTCCTACCTACAAATGTGCTATCTTCCAAGTGGAGTACTCTTTCAAGCGGACTTCATGACAGGAGCAGGTACTAATAGATAGAAACATAGAAACGTGATGGCAGAAAAGGACTGCTATGCCTACCCAGTCTGCCCAGGTTGCCTAGACCACTGCTAGGACTTAACTGTAACCTCCTCTTGCCAACAGGCCCCTGTGCCTGCCCCCCACCCCCTTCAACCCTCACACTGTCCTCTCTCTGACCACCTCTTCTGGAAGCCTATTCCATTTACCCATCACCCTTTCTGTGAAAAAGTGCTTCCTAATGTTTCCTCTGAACTTCCCCCCCTACAATTTGCAAATCATGGCCCCTTGTCTTCGATTGCTCCTTTAGTTGGAATATGTTCCCTGCCGCCACTTTGTTAATACCCTTTATTTGAATATCTCAATCATGTCCCCCCCTCTCTCACCTTTGTTCCAGGGAGTACATGTTTAGGACCCTCAGTCTCTCCTCAGATGTTAAGTGACTGATTCCCTTAACCAACTTTGTTGACCTCCTCCGGACACGCTCAACCCTCTCCACGTACTTCTTGAGGTATGGACTCCAGAACTGGACCCCATACTCCAGATGCAGCCTAACCAGCTGGGTGTACAAGGGTATTATGACCTCCGTCCTCCTACTAGTGATCCCCCTTCCAATGCAACCCAGCATCCTGCTGGCTCTTATCACTGCCTTCTTGCAATGTGTAGCTACCTTCAGGTCCTGTGTAATGTTGATGCCAAGGTCTTTCTCCTATTCCGTTACCTTCAATGATTGCCCTCCCATGCAATACACTGATCTCCAATTTTCCTACCTAGCTGCATGACCTTGCACTTCAATATATTGAAAGACAGTTGCCACTCTCTGGACCATTCCTCTAGTTTCATCAAATCCCTATGCATATTCTCAACCCTCTCCTGTGTGTCTACTCTATTGTAGACCTTTGGGTCATCCACAAATAGACACACCCTCCCCTCAAGGCCCTTAGCTATGTCCCCTATAAATATATTGAATAGTAGTGGGCCCTGCACTGACCCTTGGGGAAACCCACTGTTGACATTTCCCTCCCCATGGGTACCCTGTTTATTAACGCCCTCTGACATCTACCCCCCAGCCAGTTCTGCACCCACGGTACTACTGTCCACCTCAGCCCAAGACATACCAATTTATGCAGTAGCCTCCTGTGTGGCACAGAGTTGAACGCCTTCCTGAAATCAAGGTACGAATGTCCACCAACCCCCCCCCCCGATCCACCACCTTGGTGACCCAGTCAAAGAACTCTATCAAGTTTGTATGACAAGATCTACCCTCAGTGAACCTGTGCTGGCACTGGTCCAGCAGGTCATTTGCTTCCAGGTAGCTGGTGATTCTGTTTTTTTTTTAACAGTTTTTCCATGAGCTTGCCAACCAGATGTCAAGCTCACTGGCCTATAACTGCTTATCTCTTCCTTCCCTCCCCTTGTGAAGGGGTACCACATCTGCCCATTTCCAGTCACAGGAGACCACCCCTGATTCTAAGGACTTGTTGAAGAGGGCAGTCAAAAGAGCTCCTTCAACACCCTGGGGTGCACCCCGTTCAGTCCCATCGCCTTATCTACTTTCAACGATCTCTCTAGCTCTCTCAGGATCTTCTCTGCCTGGAAGGGACTCATGTCTACTCCGTCCCCCTCCTCCTCTTTTACCCTTGTGTTACCACCCTCCCACTCATTCTCCTTTGTGAACACTGAGCAGAAATAGCTGTTCAGCAATTCCTCTTTCTCCTGGTTTCCTACCTCCAGCTCTCTACTATTGTTCTTCAGTCTGTGTATCCCCTGCCCTGTTTTCCTCTGGTCACCTATATACCTGAAAAAGGCTTTGCCCCCTTTTTTGATCACATTGGCAATTTGTCTCCTCCATTCTAGCCTTTGCCCGCATTACCTCCAGGCTCACCTCCTTTTGCCTTGCCTGGTACTTTGCCCAGTCCTCTTCCCTCTGCATTGTTTTGAACCTTTTGAATGCTAACCTCTTTGCCCGGACTGTCTCTGCCACCTCCCTACTAAATCACAGGGGCTTTCTTTTCCTTTTATTCTTACTTGGTCTCCCTACACAGAGGTCTCGGTGACCTCCCTTAAGGGGTGTCCCTCCACAACTCCTGATGGTACCATGCTGGTCTCAGTCTTCATGTTCTCAGGGTGGACATCCTGGGGTCTCTCACTGGTGCTATCTAATTTTCCTGTCACTGCTCTTGACACCTCACCAGTGGGGAGTGCCACCTGAGTCATGGTCCATGCCACCATCCCAGGGCCTGCAGGCCCCTTCAGTGTAGTCACAGTTGCAGAGTCTAATCTCCCTTTGCTGTTCTTTCTGCCCTCCCCTTGAGGCCCAATCTTCCACAGCTCTCTTTCTGCTTGTCTTACCCTCTTATACTGTGTTGGAGGTAGGCCAGGATCATGAATATCAATAACAGAGTTTCCCACTTCGAGCCGAGTCAGAACACTCTGTTACAAACATCCAGACATCCTGTATGCAAGCATGATCCCCCTAGAGGACAGTTCTCAGGGTTAGGCTTAACACTTTAAGTGCACTCTAGTAACCAATCTCGAGCTGAGTGAAGAGAAAGACTGGTTACACATGCATTGTAATGCCCTTTTTTCCTCTCCCTCCTTGATGTCCATTTGTTTGAACTGAAGGGTTTAGGTGCAATTCCGAGGGATTTTTGTTGCTGCATGTAGATCACCCATCATGTGGTAAAGTGGAGTAATATCTCAGTGTTGCCACACAAAGGATGCCAATTACCTTGAGCAAACAACCCTCACTTTTTCAAAAGACACACTCAGTGGTTCCCCTTAAAACAAATTGATGGTTGACAAGGAGACAAAATTAGATTTCTTGTGTGTTTGAACATGAAATAAAATCATAGGTTTTGAATGCATGCACACACCATTATCTTTTGTTAGGGAATAAACTATTGAGACAAGGCTCATTTACAATAATGTACCTCAAGGCAAATGTATTCAAACAATTACAAGTTACAATAAAAAGATTCCTAATAAAAATGCACTACTCAGATAAGCATACATGCATTTCACAAAAAAAGAAAGCAAATTAGACCACAGAAGAACAGTGCTTTCTGATAAGTCATAAACCGATTATTTTCTAAGGATGAGTATGTCATACCCTTTGTCCCCAAGCAGCAGGTACCATATGGAGGAATTGTATTCTTGAACCAGTCAGTCAGTGAAGTTACTGAAGGCTTCTTTCCTCACAGGAAAACTACACCCTCATATCTTGTAAACTGTATGTGTTTCCATGTCAGCAGGCAACTCCTTTTGCGTAGCTGTTAGAGATGTATGCAGTTGCTTTAGTTTGTTTTCACACTTCATACTAGGCCCTGTAGCTATCCTGGGTGTCTCCATTTGTGATTGTTGAAATCTTATTGTACCTGAGAGCCACATTAGCATATGAGAACATGATATGTAATCACCATTAGGACTCCACAGTATGCCTGTCTGCTTAATTAGACTTGTTTATTTATTTTTTATTTATTTATGACAATATCGGATAACACCTTTGAGCAAACAGTGCTGTTTTACAAAGTTTCCATGTCTTGGACAATGGACAAGAACAGAAAGAACAGGCAGGTAGATAACAGTTAATACAATGTCAGTACATGAGCTGCCAGTGGCTTTGTCAAGATAAGACAAAAGAATTACAAAAGAATTAATAAGAGGTAAAACATTACAGAATGCATGAGCTGCCAAAGGCTTTGTCAGGTGATCTAACAAGTGCATGAGAGGGCCAGAGGTAGTAGGTGAGGAGAGGATAAGGTAGTAGGGGACAGGCAAAAACTGAGGGGTGGGGGATTGGAGGATAAGGTGAGGGTGAAGGAGGAGTAGGTGGTGATGGAGGAGGGGAGAAGGATGGGAGATGTAAGTGGGGGTAACAGGATGGGTGGGGAAGGAGAAAGAGTTAGTTGGGCAAGGAGGAGGAAAGAGAAATGAAACTAGAAGGGAGTTAAGGAGGGCTAGAGGGGAGAAAGGAGAGAGAGAATATAAAAGCTAGGAGGGGCAGGGGGTAATAGGTGAGGGGAGGGACAAGGATGTGACAGGGAATGGAGAGAGGGAGGAGTGAAATCTGAGGGGGCAAGGGAGACGGCTGAGGTGGCTGACGTGAGATATTGGAAGGAGTTAATAAGGAGGGAGTGGGGTGTGGTGAGAGTGCATAAGTAATGGAGAGGCCAGGATGGCGAGCAGGGAATTTAAGTGTAGCAGTCACAGTAGGCACTGGCTACCAAGTGCTGTCTTAGTTTGTGCTTAAAGGAGCTGAGATTCGGTGCATTGGTGATATCCACTGGGAGTGTGTTGAACCAGTTACAGGCCCTAACTTTGTAGGAGCGCTGCCCTTGAGTGCTCCAGCAGTGAGGAACTGCAAAGATTAATGTTTCAGTACTCCTGGTAAGGCAGATGGCACAATGAGGGGAAAGTATAGACTGAGCCCCTGGTGGAAGGAGGCCTAACACTGTCTTCTTAGCACATAAGCAGGTCTGATACTTAATTCTGCCTTGAAGTTGTAGCCAGTTAGCTTGTTCATAGAGATCACATGTGTGTGTGAGTCTAGAGGCTATGGTGAGGAGCAGCAGGCCTTGTTTAAAGCTATGGCTATACGCCGGAGGGCAGTGTCAGTAGCTAATCCATAAACTATGAGACCATAGTCAATTAAAGAGGTGATTGAGCTCTGGATGGCAAGTTTTAATGCTTCATCTGTCAGACAGTGCCTATCCCTATATAGCAACCCTATGCATGTATTCACAGCTTTAGCTAGGTTATTTATATGCATGGAGTATGAAAGAGTGGAGTCAAGGGTCACTCCCAAGTATTTGAACTGGTCTACCTGTTCCAGCACAGTGCCACAACTATTGTAGAGTAGCAGTTGTTGGAGTTTGTGTTTGTTGTGAGTACCATGAAACAGCATTGATTTGGTTTTTGAGTAGTTTAGGATGAGTTTACGTGACCTGAAACTATGCTGTAGCTGTTGCTGGAGGTGATGGGGGTCATAGTGGCTAGAGAAAATGACTGCATCATCTGCATAGAGTAGAATTTGTTCATAGCAAGTGGCAGGGAGGTCATTCATGAAGATGCTGAAGAGTAGGGGGCCAAGGATGGAACCTCGTGGTACACCCAAACAGACTGGAAGGGGGATCAAGATGGTATTTCCAATTCTGACTTGCTGAGAGCAGTCACTAAGGTAGCTTTGGAACCAGTGAGTGGCATCCAGTGAAAAGCCAAGATGAGATAGTTGTCCGTTTAGTAGGGAGTGGCTAACTGTATCAAACGCCTTAGTCAGAACAATAAAGGTGGCACCGGCCAATTGGTTATGGTCTAGTGCCTGGTGGATGAAGGAGGTGAAGTCTAGTAGTGCAGTGGTGGTGCTGTGATCTTTTTGAAAACCATGTTGCTGGGAACATTGGAGGTTATATTTTTCCAGGTAGTCTACAAGTTGTTCAGCAACTATCCTTCCAAAGCCTTGGAGAGTGGGGGAAGGATGGATATAGACCTGTAGTTATTTGTGAGAGTCGTGTCACCACTTTTGTGGATAGGAGTCACCACAGCCAACTTCCATTTGCTTGGAAATTGCGAGAGCATAAGAGAGCAGTTGAAAATTTTTGTAAGGGGTGGCAGAACTTCATCAAAGGTGAGGATGATGAGTTTCAAATCAAGGGAGTCAGCACTATGCTTAGACTTCCCGAGTACTTTGAGTAGATGTTTCCTGGCTAGCCCCTTCAGTGATAGCCTTAAAATAAAATGGGGGGTGCGGCTGGGTTTCCTGAGAGATGGTGGGATGGATTACTGTTGGTGTGGGATCAAAGAAGTTAGGTGGCAGCACACGACTGAGGTCACAAAATGTTGAGTTGAAAGCATTAGCAATGATTACTTTATCCAGGGTGATAGTTACATCAGTGTTGAGCATTGCAGGGGAAACTGATTTTTTTCCAATTACCTCAGAGAGTTTGTCCCAGAACTTCCTCTCATCATTCCAGGTGTTTGTAAGGGCATTCCTATAGTAGGAGGCTTTCACCTGGTGGATAGCTCTTGTGCAAGCATTCCATGCTGATTTGTAGGCCTGAGTATTCCCTAGGGTGTTGGATGCTTTGGCACGGTACCATAGTGTGTCACAGGATTTCATCAGTTCAAGGAGGTCATGAGTCACCCATGGGTTTATTGATCCTCTAATCTTTCATTTCTTGTATGGAGCATGAACATCACATGCTGCGTTAAAGGTAGTGATAAAGTATTCTAGGGCCGAGTCCACATCCTGAGCACCATCTATTGGAGACCAGTTGAGTGATCACAGGTGCATTTTTAATGGACCTAGTCAACCGGGTAGAAGTATTCTACTGACAATGAATTTTGGTGGGGGTTTGTTGAATTTGTTAGACCAGAGGGAAATGACTAGAGAATGGTCACTTATGGTGTTCGGGAGTACTTCAGTTTTAGTGATGTGTTCAGGTCAATTTGTAAGGACCCAGTCCAGGAGAGAGGAAGTCCCCAGCCTGTAGTTTATCCTGGTGGGTGACTGTACCATTTGTGCCAGGTTGGCAGCTGCCAAGGCATCCTTATAGGTGCTTGCACAGGGGGCCAGCCAGTTGACATTGAAGTCACCAAGCAGAATGACTTCTGAGTTTCACTCAGAGGAGCTGATGCAGTTGAGGAGGGAGGGAAGACCCTAATTAATCAGCTTAGGTGGGATATATACTGATACAATGGCCTTATTGTGTTCTCCTAACAGTATCTTAATGGCTAGAATCTGAATGTCATTTCCAGTGCTAAGTAGGGCCAGAACATGACCCACAGGGGTGTCTTTAAGGTAGAAGGCACAGCCCCCACCTTTCTTATTCAGCCTGTCATCCCTAAAGACAGTGTAACTAGGAATGGGAATAGCGGAGTCAGGGATCTTTGGGGATAGCCACATCTCAATGACCGATAGTATGTTCGGGTTGTGATAGGAGATCCAGGCAGTGATGGTATTGAGTTTTGGAAGGAGGCTGCAGATATTTATACTTGCCAAGGATAGAATAGCAGAGATGCCAGACTTCACTGGTGCCAGATTGCAGAGATCCACGGTTAGGGTGAACATTTCCCCTAGAGAAGTAGCAACAGTAGTATTAGGCACTTGACAAAGGCTTTTAGGACTTCAAAGAAACAAGTCATAAGAAGGTGTGAAATATCAAATTTTCCTTTAGTTAGCTTTGCAAACTGTCTGAGTTGTAATGCAGGGGTTTTCCATTTAAACTGCATTCAATATATGTGCTTCAGAGAGTTTCTGCAGCATAGACATACATGGTATAAATAGGTGATGTGACATCATATTCTGATATGCTTATGCAGCTGCCATGGACAATGAGATTTCAACAACCATAAAATGGAGACCCCCCCGGGTAGTCACAGGGGGCTACCCTGAGCAGTGAAAACAAACTAAAGCAAAACCTTATTGCCCTAACAGCTACAAGAAAAGAGTTGTTGACATGGTAACAAATAAAATTTACACTATATGAGGATGCAGTTTTCCTTTAAATTACTCATAGTCCTGCCAGTAAGGAGTTTCAACACATGTGATGAAATAACTAAAAATGTGTGTTGTTCTTTGGGTTTTTACTCTTGGAGTTACTAACTGCCCAGCAGTTCAGGGTGACACGATTTTAAATCTAGTGGCTAATCAGTCTTGTTTGGTATTTGGAAATTAGCCCATAAACACATTTTACTGTAAGTATAAACTTGTGCGGTTTTGTAAAGATCGTCATCCTACTGTTTTGTAGAGCTCACAATAGTATTTTGGAGTCTAAGATTAGTTTGGCCAGTTTGTTATACAAGGCATCTAGTTTGTTCAATTTTTCCAGTGAAGAGTAGTAATAAACTGCATCTGCATAGCTGAACAAAGATTTGAGTTTCTACTGTTTTTACCTCATTTCAGAGGATAGAACATTTTTATATCAATACGCTAGGGCTATTGTCATATGAACCTTTTGCTAAAATATCAGTGTGTTTATGAGTTCCACAGGGCTCAAGCTGGAATAAGGTACTTATAGTTGTCCATCAATTTGAGAGGACGTCTGTCTGTTGTAAAAATGGGCTTTTCTTAGCTTGGCAGGTGATATAAATAGCATCAATTTTGTTTTTACCAGTTCAGTTTTAATTTGGACTTGTTAAAAAAGGATTTAGAAGCACCAGATCCTTTTTGCAGTTCAGCCTGGGCAACCCAAATTAACCCCAGGGGTGCATCCACGGAAACCCCTCTTGCCCGAAGGGGTTGAGGTGCGGGGAAACTAGGCAGACCTCCCTGCAGATAGATAAGCAGTGTAATTGTTGGGACACTTTCTGCTGATTAGTCGGGGACCGAAGGGGTTGTGGAGGGGCTGGGAGCTGCACACAGGAGCTCTACTGGACTTGATTTTTCTGCCCACCTGCCCACCCCATTCCCTCCTCCCATTAAATGCCAAGTAGCCATGCCCTCAGTTTAACATTGGCCAATTAAACTGAGTTAGGGCAGTACGGAGCAGCTGTCAAAGGACCGCCCTGTAGTCTCTTGGGTGTTCCCCTTCTGGCTACAGTGCAGTGTCTACTCACCCAGACTGCTACCTGTCTGACAGTCTGAACCCTGTGATAAAATTCATAGTGGTGAGCTTCTCTTGCCAGTGTAATCAACTTATAGCCGGTCTTATTGCATTATTTGTAACTGATATATTTCAATCCAGTTTGTCTGCTGTTTACCAGTATAACTACATCCTGTTTAGCCTAACTCATGCCTGTGGAAGTAATCACTGCCAGCATAATTTTTATTCCTATCTGCCTATCTCATGCATGCAAAATAAATCTAATTGCCTCTAGACTGTTAACCTGCATGGTATCCTCTAGTCTCGTGGTGGGGAAACCTGCAGGGTAATTCTCTGGTCTCTTGGTGGCAAACTAGACATGTGCCAAAAAGGTGGCACTGTACCTATTGTTCTATTTACTTGCCTGCCCAAACCTATGTCTGACGTCTCCTATATGATTAATACCAGCTCTATGGCTCTACTAGTCAGCTAACTGTCTTTATCACATAATAATACACTAGTTGTTCTTGAGGTAAGTGCCAGTAAGGTACAAATAATCTATTTCCCGTCATTTGCCAGGCTACTAAATACCCATTTGGCACTGTCCTGTGTCCATTGGTGACCTATGGTGGAAATCCCCTTCCTGTCTCAGCCGGACAACCGTACTGAGCTCCCATCAAAGCTAGTCCTGTGCCAGTTACTCCTGGGCACTATCGCCACTGTGATCCTTACTGCGTCATGGATTCCCTGGATCTCAAGGGCGGGTGACCCCTTGAAAAGAGACTCCTGGTGTACGTGTGTCCAGCCTGTGGAGTCTGACTTCACCTTCTCAAACATTCTAGCAGATGGCTCACCCCTGATCGGGGTCCTCGGTGGTCTTAACCTGAGGAGCCTTCTGAGACTTGCCCAAAAGGTCAGGCGTTATGACCGGAAGTCACAGAACAAGGATAGATCTCCCCCATTAAGGCATCTATTCTGGCTTCTGCTGGTGACCCTTGTGCTAGCAGGGACATAGAACTAAACCCAGGACCATCATTCCAGTCCACACCTACACTGGCGGGCTGGTCGGCGGTAAAAGGGCTGAAGGTAGCCCATTTTAATATCAGAAGTCTGCTGCCAAACCTGACGGAACTTCGTGTCTGGGTAACTTGTCATAGTCCAGACATTCTTGGCATTACAGAAACCTGGCTGGAATCTTCCACCCCAAACTCTGTATGTGCCTTCCCTGGTTATGACCTCATCTGTTGTGATCGTCCGGGAAGAAAGAGAGGTGGTGGTATCCTGGTCTACTACAGGAGCCATCTTAACCTATCTGCCCTACCTCATCAACAGACAGTGCAGTCCCCCTGTGAGACACTGCACATGGTGCTGTTACTAGGGATGACAAAAAAGATACACATTGTATACACCTACAATCCTCCAAAGGGAGGCGTAGAGGGACTGACTGGCCTCCTTGACACAGCTGGCGCAGTAACACGGCAGAATAAGCTAATCATTCTGGGTGACCTGGACCTCAATTGGCTGGGTGGCAACACCAAAGCCTTTGAACCGTCACTTGCTGGTCTCTCACTGACACAGCTTGTCAAGGATCCTACCAGATGCTCAACAAATGGTGGTAAGAGCTCCCTCCTGGACTGGATCTTGACAAATAGACCTGATAGGATCAGCTCGTCTGGTATCCTACCTGATTCTATCTCTGATCACTCCCCGGTGTACTGTGTCTGGCGGATCCCACTTCTGAAAATACCTCATAAAATTATCCAGATCAGAGACTACTCTAGGTTTGATCTGTCCTCCTTTCAAAATGATATCAAGTACACTGACTGGTCAGCAGTATGGAATGCTCAGGACTCCACATCCACTGCCAGTCACTTCTTTATCTCGTTAAGGGCCCTGCAGGAGAAACATGCCCCCCATATCAGATGGAGGATGAGGGGAATGGCTACTAAATGGGTTCATGGTAGTCTCCTTGCCCTCCTCAACACCAGAGATAAGTGCTGGGCCAAGTTTAAGGCCATGGCTGACCAGGCTATCTTTCAGAGATACAGGAAACTCAGAAATGAGTGCAAAAAGAACATAAGGATAGCCAAGAGTGAGTTCTGCAAATCTGCGTTACTGAACTCGGCTAGGGATCCAAGGAGGTTCTGGAGGAATATTAAACACGTTGTGAGCGGTACACAGAGCGCTGAGTCCACTGATATGATAATTGAAGGTACCAGCTGCAACAACTCGGAAACCATTGCCAACTCCTTCAATCATTATTTTTCTGATCTGTCCGAGTATACCTCAACATTCCCCAATGGTGGTGGTGTCAGCGGCAACCAGCCCATAGCACCATCATCACCCCACCCGCCCTTTCTGTTCAGGGCAGTGGTGGCTCAAGAGGTGCAGAAACTGCTAGCTGGACTCTCACCCTTCTTAAGTGCTGGACAAGATGGCTTGGAACCAAAGCTCCTCAGTCTTGGTGCCCCGTGGCTTGCCCCTCTGGTGGCACACATCTTCAATCTGTCCCTGTCAACTGGAGTTATCCCAGACATATGGAAGGTTGCCAGGGTAGTCCCAATCCTTAAACAGGGGAACCCTAAACTGATAGAGAACTATCGCCCCATATCCATCCTATCCACGGTTAGCAAACTTCTGGAGAAAGTTGTGTCAGGGCAACTCTCAGAGTACTTACAGGCATATGACATAATGTCTCCTGTACAGCATGAATTCAGGTAGGGGCACGGTACCTCCTCAGCCCTAGTTACTGTTTCATCATGGATTAGGGAGGCCATGGACCAAGGCAAACTCTCAGGGGCTATCTTTATAGACCTCTCGAAGGTGTTTGACCTGGTCGACCATGCCATGCTATCAACACAGCTTAGATCAATTGGACTATCAACTGCCGCTCTCAATTGGTTCTCCAGCTACCACCATGGTAGAACGGAGCGGGTTAAATATGGCAAAGAGCTCTCGGGTCCTATCCCAGTAACAATGGGGGTCCCCAAAGGCTCCGTCTTTGGACCAATGCTCTTCTCCATTTTCATTAATAATCTCCCCTCAACCGCTGCTCACTGTAAACCAATCCTCTATGTAGATGATCTGGTCATCCTGTCTCACTCCCCAGAGGTGGGGATCATTAACAACTGCCTGAGTGATGACCTAAGAAACATTCAGACATGGATCCTGAACCATAAGCTAGTCCTTCATCTAAAAAAAAAATCCAGGCCATGATCTTTGGGTCCTGGGCTAAGATTAAGGCCTCCCCTGTGCCGTTCTGTGTTTCTGGTAAGGGAGATGTCCCGATCCCAATCACGGACAATTTCAAATACCTTGGTGTAACACTGGACCCACAGCTTGACCTTGGCCACCATATCCAGAAGACATGGAAAACTGTCAACTGTAAACTGGGTCTGGTTTACAGAGCAAAAAATAAGCTCACGCCGGCTGCGCGTATTGCTCTTGCTAGAGGTATGCTTCTCCCCTCACTATGTTATGGGCTCCTGTTGTTTGCCAGCACCACTAAGGCCCGTCTCTCTAGGAGGTCGATGGCCTACAACAATGTCTGCCGCTTCGCCCTAGTGGCCCTCCGGCTCACTCACCACTGTGATCTCTACAATAAGTTAAACTGGCTCTCGCCCTCAAAGCACATTGACTTTGTCCTTGGTTGCTTCACAGGAAAGGTCCTCAACACAGGCACCCCTCCAAGGGTGGCAAGTTTGCTGGCCCAAACTGTTCCCTCGTCCTATCACCTTAGGTCTCAGGGATCTGCCACACTCAAGGTACCTGTGACTCGGACTGAAATGGGTGAAAGGGATTTTGCAACATGTGCCCCCAAACTTTGGAACACTTTCCCAGCCCAGGTCCGTGTTGTCCCCTCTCAGGGCAGCCTGCATTCCTCCCTATGGAACCATCTCAAACTCGGATCGGCCTGCGGGTGCCAAAACCCCCTTGACATATGTTAGCACTTAGCACTCATGCATAACAGCTGGCCCTTAAGATGATAGTTTTGTACTTGCTGCTACCAATCCTTTCCTTGTACTGCTCCAAAACTGGCACACACACCGCTTACTCTGCTGTACCAATTCTAACTAAATGTGCCTCATATGCCTTGTACTTTGTGTATTCTACATTATGATGTTTGCACGTGTCATGTGAGTTTGTTTTTTTCTAACTTGTACCTTGTTGTCTCATGACGTGTAATCTTTTCCTAGTTATGTACCATGTTGTCCCAAGTGTGTAAGTATGTAATTTCCTGTACTCTCCCGGGTCGTACCTGAAAATAGGCAAATTGTCTTATCTAGTGTACTTACCTGGTTAACAAAAACTAAATAAATAAATAGATACAGTATCATCTGTTTAAAGATGATAGTTCAGATTTTTGATACTCTTACATAGGCATCAGTTGATAGCTGGATCCATTTCTAAGAGGATAATGACCAGTCCAGTAGCCAATCAGGAGCCTTGTTAAGCTCAAGAATATTTAATTGAACGTATAACATATGGTGAAAAGGAGAGGGTCTAGTACTGAGTCCTTGGAACCCCCTCTCAGAATGTTCACTTGATACAGTTGTTCAATGTTCACTTGACACACTTTTTTTTTTTTTGGATGTTATTTTTCTCTCCTCGAAGCTCCGGCTACAACCCCCCCCGCACTCCGTCGTTCCCCCGGCGCCATCCCCGGACATGAGACCCCCTCCCTTCTGCACTCCGTGACTTACCCTTCCACGGCAGGGTGGTAGGAAGCGACTCAACCCACCCCAGCGGATCCATGCCAGGGCGCCCTCCAGAAATAGCGCCGGGGGCAACGTCGTGCTGCGGGCTCCCATTTTTCTTTTGTTTTCCTCCGGCCGGTGTGGCGTACAATGATGGCGGCCCCTGAGTCTTGGCGCATGCTCCCGTCGTGCGTAGTCAAGCGTCTGCCCGTCCTGCCCCTTAGCTTCGCGGCTGCATGCTGTCGATCCCTAGCCTCCGCTGGCGTCAGGCCAAGCACCACCGCCGATCCCCCTCCGGAGATGGAAGCAGTCCTCGGACGCTCAATCCATCTCCTCCCCGCCGACCCCCGGCAACCCATGCTTGTTCCCGAACACGGGTCGCCGGCGTGGCGCGAGGTGTAGCGACCAGCACCTCAACCCTCAATGCCACCGGGCCAGCCACTTGACACACTTGATGCACTTGCTGCTGTGTACTATGGGCTCTGCACCAGCATCACCTTATGTCCCCCAAGCCTCATCAATCTCTCCATCCCTTCCAAAAAAATCAAAACTTTTTACTTTTGAAAGCATTCTATGGCTTCTACACCACCAGGCCAAACAGATTGCCTCCGCATCACTGTGCCAAACAGACAGAAGCTTGATGTTAGCGTCCACACTAGATGACACCGGGTGAAACAATTAATACACACAGAGGGTACTGCTCAAGAACCATAAATAAAAACCCCACAAATCACACAAACAAGAGATTTGAAAATGTATTATTTTATTTTACCGTTTTTGGCCATGAAAGATGCACTAAGCCAAGGCTTGTGTCCTGGTGCATCCTGGGAGCACAGGGAAGTTAAGTGACTTGCTCATGGTCACGTAGGGTGCAAGTAGTGACTGTGGAATTCAAACACAGTTCTCCAGGTTTGCAGCTCAGTATTTTTAACCACTATGATATATTGCCTCCCTACATTCCAACTACGTATTATTGGTGATCCATTGTCATATAACGTGCATATGGGTGTTGCAACTGTTGTCTTTTTTAACAAAGTTCTCTTGCACTGGTTGGGCAGAGAGATAAATGCTCTGCTTTGCTATGTGGTCCTCTTGCTCAACCAGCCTTGTTAAACTGCAAGAGATGACAGTTGCAACACCTATATATATATATATATATATATATATATATATAAAATGGACATGGCATTGTATTGTCATTGTGGCGGCTTCCGGTCTGGTCATGGCATGGGTTCAGCTGTCTGTCACTCAAGATTCTGGCAGAATCCAACATGCTGTGGGTCTTCACTGTAGATCTCACAGGAAAGTGAGTGTGTAGCTCTTTGTTTAAAGAATGGTGCTACCAAGAACATACAAAGAAGCCAGCAGAAGAAGGCCATTTGGTCTATCGAGTTTGCACATATTGCAGGGTCCACAGCTTGAGCTAATATCCCTGCCTTCCCTCCCCACTCCTTCCATCCTCCCTCCACATGATCCATACCTTCCCCCATGCCTATCCCAGCCTCTCTTAAAGCTGCCCACTGTCTTCAATGAGATCACCTTTTCCGGCAGTGCATTCCAAGTGTCCACCACCCTCTCTGTGAAGAAGTGCTTCCTGACCTCCCTCCTAAACCTCCCACCCTCCAGCTTAAGACTGTGCCCCCTCATGTTATGGTTGCCACTCAGCTTAAAGAGACTCTCCTTTGCAACCTTATTTATCCCTTTCAAGTACTTGAAGGTCACAATCATGTCCCCTCTCTTTCTCATGTCTTCCAGGGAGTACATGTTCAGTGCCCTCAGCCTCTCCTCATATGCCTTATCCTACTGACCTACTATCATCTTTGCAGCCCTCCTCTGGACCTTCTCCAGCAGGTTAAGCCTGAAGCATGAGAATGATATCAAACAATGCCACAGAGTTAATCTGTATCAAGCTAGGGAACACGGGGGGGGCACAATAGTCACCCAGGGGTGTGCTACAGTATTCCAACAGCTCAACAGAGTTTGATGCCCACTTAGTTGAGGAAATCAGGAGAGCAGTCAAATCAGATGCAGTGGTGATTAATGCTTTGGGAAATTATATTCCATCATGGTTGTACAGTAAAACCCTGTTTATCAGAATGTGCTGGGGGACAGAAAAAACATTCAGATAAACAGGGTTTCGGATAATTGGGAGATCATTGACAGCAACTTAAAAATACAGTACTCATCACAGACTGCTTGCGGATTTAAAACTTTAGTTCATGCCCCGATGTAGTGTGGCTGATTGGGGAGAGTGAGTGGCTCGTCTGCGCAGGTAAGCTGAAAGAGTGGTCCAGTAGTGAGGCAGTTGGGGATGTAATGCTGCACAGGAGAACACTGCAGTCCGATAGAGAGTTTGTAGCGGCTGCGGTCAGGTGGAGCATAGCTGCGTTCAGTCTGACAAGAACGATGCAGAGGACAGGGTGTTTTTTTTAACATTCTTGTTTTTTTTTTTATGGCATTGCTAGTCCGGAGGTGAAGAGAGGAGTGAGTGCAGTTGTGGCACCTGCTAGTACTTAAATGAGTTTTAAAGTAATTGGGAATTTTTAGACATTACTGAGATTTTAAATTGATTGTTTTATTTGTCTGTGTTTTATCATTATTGTACAAGTACTTTGGTCAAATGTGGAATTGCGCTTTTTTTACAAGTCAATATTTATTTGATTTGATCAGTGGATTGTAGTGGCATTATAGTATTATATATTCTGATTCCATGACATTTCAATCGAAAATGTTCTTAAAAGTATGGCAGGAAGTAATTGCTGTATTTCCCCAGTAAGTAGTTGTTGTATTTCACCTGTAATTGGTTAACTGAATTTCTTCAGGTTTGGAATGTTTCAGGACCCACTGAAACCGGGCATGCATGCCACATGTCAGTGGCCTGTACTGTACTTCTTACGGGCTGTGGAGTCTCAACATTTAAACGGTTTCAAGATCTTTCCAAAAAGGTTGTGCATGCTGTTATTCAGGTATCTAGCTCCTAAGGTGGCTGAGTAATAAGCTGCAATATATTTTGGACATTTTCATGAAATGTTACAAAGAATGAACTGCTCAATTTTGAACCCCTGTAAGTTCCAAAGTACTTGTCCCCATGTCAAGAAATTAAGAAGGTACCTACTACCTTTAAGAACGGGCGGGCTTGGACAAAAGAATTGAGCAAGTGATCTCAACTGGCCCTGCTTTAAGAAACCATTCTGAAACCTGCTTTCCATTCAGATGCCGCTGGAGCCTGCAGCCGCAGCTTCTGGGGCTAGAGCGGAAGATCTCTTGCTGCCAGTCCCCTCCCCCTGCGCCGATCCCGGAATGCTGAGGGAAAGTTTATCTGATGCAGGAGCTGGACCGGGGGTTGAGGTGCACCAGTGCTGATCGCAGTACAGAGATCCTCCCCCTACATCACGGACTGAACTGCCATACCGGAAACCTGGACTTGGACAGTCTGGGTAGTTTTGTTTTGCCGAACCCACCCACCGTGTCCTCCTCCCTTTCTTAAATGGTCTTCCTAGCTCCACCTAGTTCTGACTTATCCAATGAGATGGCAGTGCCCTTCCTGCTTGCTGAAATATTCTATCTTTACTGATGTAATTATCAAGTACAGCTGTATCTGTGTTGTTTATATTAGTTACAGCTGACAACAGTCTTAGTATCTGCTAGACTGAAAATACTTGTGCTAACTAGACCGGAAATACTGTGCTAGGAATTAATTGCAAATCAGTGTACTGAAGTAATCTGTAGATAGGTTTAAAATAGCATCACTGAATCTGAACTATGAAGAACCTTTTGTGATGGGACTAAAAGTAGCAGTCACAGTTTAGCTGAATTGTTGTAGGGCATAGATAAAATTGAAAGATAGTGACAAAGAACAAAGTACTTGCTGCATTGCCATAGGATATAAACAGCTGGCATGTGAGTGCCAAGGGCAAGTACTGTCCAAAAAATGCTAAACCCAGAGTCTGAGAACCCCCAGTGCCCCTCAGCCCCTCTTTACAGGCACAGGCATGATAACCATAAATGTATGCCAAACAGGGGTGTCATCTTGATTGTTGTGTACATCTGTACTATTATATGGGTAGACAAACTCATGGGTGCCAACAACGTCTGTAACCCGATCTGGGGTCCGCAGAACCTCCACCCGCTGTACCTGTTATACCATCCTACCATGTCAGCAGTGGAATCACTGCTAGTGATGCACGGATTAACTAAAAAGGGGACCTGTTACTTAATATTCCACAGCTCAAGGGGCTATGGGATAAGGGGTACACTCCTCATAACACCAAAAGTATTAAGCTTAATTTCAGTATTGCTGCTCCTTGAAGGAGACATTGAACCCAACCCCGGACCCCTGTGGTCAACTTTAACATTGGTTCCCCTCATGACCCAAATTGGACCTCCCCCCAAGGGCATATAAATAGCCCATATGAATGTCTGCAGGCTGCTCCCCAAAATACATGAGATCCAAAGCTGGGTGGATCTTTACAAACCAGACATACTGGTAGTATCAAAAACTTGGCTAAAGCCACATACAGTATCCTAACCCACAAGATTGAAGTTCTTGACTACAACATCTTCAGGAAGGACAGGGAGGATAAAAAAGGGAGCGAGGTACTTATTTACATCAAAGACTCACTAGACATGACACTAGCCTTCCTCCCCCTTGCTGGCTGCACTGGAAGTGAGTCATTATTCATTAGGGTTACCCTTAGCCTTGCCAAGCACCTAATGACAGGTTGCCTATACAACCCTACAAAGGTTGCCTCCCAAGTTCTGGAGGTACTAACCAAGGCTTTAGCAGAAAATGCCCCCTCTGAGCTGCTAATACTGGGGGACTTTAACCTGAACTGGGCATCTGACACTGAACAGACTCTCAGGAATATGCTCCTGGATGCCAACCTGACTCAGGTCATCACAGAAACCACAAGGCACATTCTACCTTAGACTGGGTACTGGCGTCTAATCCTTTAAACATTCAAATGGCTGGCACTCTTGGGGATTCCTTGAGTGACCACTCACCAATATTCTGTATATAGAAGAATAGAACACCCAAGGTTCTTCAAAGGCTCCTCGCAGCCAGAGATTTTTCCCAATTCTATATAGATGCCTTCCAGAGGTACCTAGGCAGTCTGGACTGGAGACCCACCTGGCTTCTCCCTAGCCTAGATGCAGCATTGCAGTTCTTCCAAAACACCTTCATCTCTGCAGCCAATCTGTATGCTCCACTAAGGAGATTTAGAACTAAAGGTCATTGCTACAAGTGGATTACTCCAGAGTTAAAATCAATGATGATAAGCTGGGACAAGGCCTGGAAAAAAAATATAAGAAGTCAGCCCTCCCAGAGGACCTGGTAACCTATAGGACCTGAAGGAACCAGTGTAAACAAAGAGCAAAGGCTGCAAAGTGGGAGTATGTTAAGATATTCCAACAGACCAATCTGACTGACCCAAGGTCCTTCTAGTCACACATTAATGCCTTAATAAAAGGCAGTGGTAAACCACCCTAAGGCCTGACAAAATGCAATGGCCAAACACTTAGTAAAGGCCAGGAGGCTGCCACAGCCTTTAACAGGTTCTTCACTGACCTTGAAGACTACAAGGCGAGTCTTCCCCTCAAAAACCCAGAGCAACTGAGCCCTGAGACACCAAATCCTCCAAGCCCACATTTTCACTTACGGCTAGTGTGACCAAAAGAAGTTCTTCCCTCCATCAAAGCAAAAGGCTCAGCTGGCCTGGATGGCCTTGACCCAAGACTACTCAAGGCTGCTGCACCAGCCATAACATTACCTGTTTCATGGGTTATTAACAGGTCCCTGCTGGAAGGAGCTGTACCTAACATATGGAAACAGGCTTTCCTAATACACATCCATAAGGGAGGCTACAGGGAGCCAATAGGTAACTATAGGCCCATCTCCCTCATATGCATATTATCCAAAATACAAGAAAGGCTAGTCTATTGCCAACTCCGAGACTACTTGGAGGCAAACTAGCTGTTGGTGTACACCTAGCATGGATTTAGATGAAAGCATGGGACAGACACTGCTCTCATCAGACTCTCCACCGATGTCCTTATGGTCCTGGACAAAGGCACCCCAATTGGACCTGTTTTTATAGACCTGACCAAGGCCTTTTATTTAGTAGATCATAATCTTCTGGTAAACAACTGAGTAAACTCAGCCTTGATCAGCACTCATTAACCTGGTTCAGTAGCTACCTGACCAACTGCTCCCAACAGGTCAAGTGGAGAGGTACTACATCTGAATCACTCCTTCTAAAGGAGGGGGTACCACAAGGCTTCATACAGGGTCCCCTCCTGTTTTTACTGTTTGTTGATGATCTAAACAATCATTGCGGAGGCAGCTCTGTGGTCCAGTATGCAGATGACACAGTTATATATAAAACCTCAAATAGCACTGTAGACCTGGGACCTCAACTTCAACCAGACTTTGCAACCTTAGAAAGATGGCTTTTAGAAAACAGGTTAGTTCTAAACACCAAAAAAAACAAAAGCCATCTTGTTTGGATTGAGAACTCTAGGTTAGGATAGAAGCCCCCCTACTCCCCCTGGTTTCCTCATCAGGCACACCAATAGAGGTAGTGAAGTCTTTTAAATACCCGGGCCTGACACGGGACCAAGGCTTTGCACTGAAACCCCATGTGGATCAGATAACCAAAACCATACATCAAAAACTAGGTTTACTCTATCACTTGAATGCCCAATTGATCCCTGAGACCAGGATTACCATTGCTACAAGTATCCTCCCAGCCTTGACCTATGCCACTTCTGTAATGCAGGGACTTGTGAAACAGGAGCACAGCAGGATGCAAATGCTATATAATCAAATTGCTCCTTTCACTACACCTTAGGCGACATCACTGTGAAGCATTGGCCTCCCTAAACTCATCATCTCTTAGCCACCAGCTATAGTACCCCCTAATATGCTACGCATTCAAACTCATCAATAACCGCTCCCAGATAAGCTAGTTGGCCTGCTGGCTCCAAAGCGCTCAGGTAGACAACTCCGCATGGCACTGGGTCCAAAGAGTGCCAACAACAACAATAGTGCCAGCAAGAAGAGTGCTGTAAAAATAGCACCATTTTTTGTTTTTGTGTGGGGTCCACCCCTGCACCCCCATCTATAGGATTCTCACTCTGAGGAGGAGAGGATCCTTGGGAAAGTTACAATTTGTGGGGCCATGGAATACTGTTTCCATGGCCCCTGGTAAAAACAAACTAAGTCCCAATGCTGGCAAAATTTGGGAGACCAGGATTAGAACCCTGGTCTCCATTGCCACTGATCAAGCTACTCCATGCCCCAGCCCTCCACACGATGGGAGTAACTCGTCCAGCCTCCTGTTTATTGCAGCCCTTGTCCTTTTACAGGACCATGAACCGCGACCAGGGGAACGCTTACAGCTAGCGATGTAAAATCGTACTTGCTGTCCATGTCAGCACTTACCAGTCTAGCGCCATATAGTGTGGCACTATTCTGGTACCACTCACTTGACAGGGTACCACTCCGCACCACTGGAGGAAATCTCCTGGAAGAACCTAGGGTAAGGGCCATGGCTGGTAGCAAATCATTTGCCTATGCAGCATCTGTACTGTGGAATAAGCTCCATGTCCACCTTCAGGATGCTGCCTCCTTGGAAATCTTCCATAAAGGGCTCTGTGAGTACCTGCTAGATAACAGCATGTGCTCTTGCACCACGGCACAGTACTACAAAGTTAAAACCTAGCCTACCCTAGCCCTAACAGTTCTGTAGAAACCTCTTCAAATCCATAGCTGTAAGTGTACTGTCAATTGTACTGTTCTGTACTATTTACTTATTTATTTATTTATTTTATTTACAAAATGTTTCACCAGGAAAGACAACATGAGTCCTGGGGGGTACAATGGTTGTGAGAGCAATTAAACATAATATAATCATAACACAAAATAAAACATATAGGATAGTGCATGGGGAACGGTTGACAACAGGGCTATTCTTTCACCGAGTTGGCACTATGACGACAGACTACCTCGAGAGCGCAGCTCGAGAGGTAATCCGTTGTCATAGTGCCAACGAGGTGAAAGATGCCCTGTTGTCAACTGTTCCCCATGCACTTTTCTTTATAGTGTATGGTGGAACGTCGTTTTTTGGGGAAAAAAAACAGTTACTAGAAGGAAAAAGAATTTACATTGTGAACGTTTCACACTAACCATTAATACTGCCCCCGATATTGCTGCTTTCGCCATGTGTCCTGTCTATGGAGTGAGCCCTAACTGTCAAATGCTGCGCGAGGACACAGTGTGACGTTCGCAGTACAGTAGAAAACATCATTCTGTTGTACTGCAAACGTCACTAGTGTGTGACTACAAGGTTTCGAAAACGATCGATTTCGGTGGAGAACGACGTTCCACCATACACTATAATACAGGCACACATATTTTACATAACAGAGTAGTAGACTATAGCACTATATCACATGAGCCTTGGGCCAAGATGAGCAAGCCAATAGGCTGAACAACTTTCATGGTACCACACAGGGACAAAGATCAGGAGGCCAGTGGGTGTGAAAAACAGTGAAGTTCCGAGAAGCATGGGTTTAGTAAGTGCTAGTGAAACCTAGAGAAAGAGTGGGGGTGGGGAAGGGGAGGGGGAGCGGAGATGGAGAGACAGGTCCAAAAGCCCTTCAGGATGTAAAGAAACCCTTCAAGGAGGGTGGGACCAGATGGGAAATTTGGAGGGGAGGGAGAGAGGGGAAGGAGGAATATGAGAGAGGGGAGACAGTGGATAGGTGACTAGAATTATGGGAGTGTGTAGAACTGGGGGGGCAAAAGTGGGGGCTGAAAAAACAGTTCTGTCAGGGTAAATAGGAATATTGTGGTGATTTAATGATAAGCAATAGAGGAGAGAGTAAGTATTTGAGAGGGACTAGAAGTAAATAGATCAGCACCCAGCCAAGGCCTGGAATGCTGTTGAAGGGTGAGGGGGGATAATTCCACCCCAGATTAAAGGTCTAGTCCATCCTAATTGTTTTTGTATATTGAACTTGTCTTGATGACTGCCTGATTCCCTGCTGTGTACTGTCTGGATTGTAATCAAATGTGGTCTGCTCACTTATGTACTGTATAAGCAAAATGTTTTACTTTGTGTAACTAATACTGGGTCGCCCCTGAAAAAAGGACCTTCGGGGTTCAGTGGGTCTACCCGGTTATCAAAATTGAATAAATAAATAAAATAAATATTCCCTCGGGACTTGCGAATCGGATCATCAGGGGTGGCGTAGGTGACTTGTATGGGTCCTCTATACCTCCAACTCTCTCTCTGACACGCTTAAGGAACTGTACCTAAGGGTGAGGCGCCGGCTAGCTGCTCCATGCTGCGTGGAACCTTCCCTGACAAAAGAACTGTTACAGGACCACATTTATTTTTGAACAAGCGCACAGTGGCACTGCATCTCACACTAGGGCTGGAGCTCGGGGTGCCCAGGAATTTGTGCCTAGAACTTGTGTTTCTCTCGGACTATACCTGCAGTCCCAGCGCCAGTGCCTTTGTTCCTTTGGGCACCAAAATTCAAAAATGGCACAAGCGCTGATTGGTTCAGAGCAAGTTGTGATGTCAGCAACCTAGCACAAAAGGCTGCATCCAAGCATCAGCGGCTTGCTTCCCTCAGGACTTGTGAATCGGATTGTCAGGGGCGACGAGGGTGACCTCCTGAAGTGGGTCCCCTCAATACCTCCAGCTCTCTCTCTCTCTCTGACATGCTTAAGAAACTGTACCTCAGGGTGAGGCACCAGCTAGCTGCTCCGTGCCGGGTGGACCTCCCCCAATGAAAGAACTGCTACGGGACCACATTTTGTTTTTCCCGCTCACCCACCCTGTTCCCTCCTCCCCTTAAATGCACGTTTAGCCCTTCCACTACCTCTAAGGGGCCAATAGCGAGTGGTCAAGGGCTGCTCATTAGCCTAAGTTGTCAACAATTTTCTTCCCTATATGAAAGGGATACCCTATGAACTAAACATAGTGAACTAATGTCTCATAAGCTATCAGTATGCAAATATACGTGCATGAGTCATCTATATGTAAAAAAGCTATTTTGTTTTCTTTTTGTTGTCATACAGAACCTGAGCTAATACTGTATCCTACCATGTAGCATCTGTAGAGCTGCTTTAGCAATGTTCTGTTCTATTTAGATGCTAGTCTGACATAAGGTCTTCATGCATTGTCTGATAAGCAGTGATTTACCTTAGCAGAACATGTCATTTTTACACTGCAGGATCAGATAGGTGCCTAATGCTGGTAGCTGGTTTAGTTAGCTAAAACTTGGTCTATCTGTGTGCCTCACTGGCAGAAAAACTAACTTTACTTGTTCGCTGTACTCTCGGAGACTAATACAGGTGTTCGATCCCCTTATTACCCCCTAGCTGAAAGCCTGGTGCTTCTCTGTTTAGACAAGCCCCCTCACAAAGCCATAGCTGGCATCAAACTGTTTTCCATCTACGGAAACTGTACTTAGGGACTGCCTGGGCTAAAGGACTTCAGGCACCCCATAATCAGGCCAGTTAATCTAGACTTAGCCCACCTGGGATGACCCTCCCCTGCTCCTGGGCAGGATCACTTGCCCTCACCTCTTGCAGTCACCTTCCCATCATGTCACCATGAGGTCAGTACCCCGACCAATGCCTGCCAATCCAGTTGCCCTCTAGGCCAGGTAAGCCTTACACTTACAAGCCTAACAGAGGTATACCCCTGGCCACCATTTATATTTTATCCCTTCTCTGGGTGGACTGGCTCTCTTGTCTATGAGACTCGGACATCAAAGGACCCCGGGGACCTGACACCTATACCACCCATCACTACTACTGCCCCACCCTCCTCAGCACAAACTCCCTCCAAATTGCCTATGAATTCACTAAGAAAGGTATATGTTACAGTACACTTCTTCAGACCGGAAGGATGCTCAGAAAAGATCTGCTCCCCTTGCTCAACCCAACTATACTTTGCCTGGTTACACCATTACTGCTCCTTGCAGGTGATATTCAACCGAACCCGGCCCCCCCCCCCACTGCAAATCTCTCTATATCCTCTCCTCAAGACCAGTCCTGGTTGACCTCAAGGGGCTTCAGATCACCCATATGAATATTTTCAGCCTTCGACCAAAGATGCAAGAAGTACAAACATGGCTAGCCCCTACAAACTGGATGTCCTTGATGTCTCAGAGACCTGGCTTAAACCCCACGTCCTCGGACATGAGGTAGCTGCAGCAGGGTATGTCTACTATCGAACCGACAGGGTAACCAAAAGAGGTGGTGGGGTACTCATCTATGTGAAGGATACCCTAAGTTCCTCACAGATCTGCACGCAGTACAACACCTGCTCTGAGAATGAATCGATCTTTATACGTATCACCCTAGGTCGTGCTAAGCACCTCACCATTGGGTGCGTATACAGCCCCCCTAAGAATGCTCTCCAATCTCTGGAGAAAATCACTGAAGCCCTAGCTAAAGATGTCTCGACTGAACTCCTCATTCTGGGGGGACTTCAACCTAAACTGGGCCTAGGACTCAAATATGGTTCTCAAAGGCCTGGTACAAGAAGCTAATCTTGCTCAGGTAATCACGGAACCTACCAGAATGAACCACAAAATGGGTAATCACACTGTACTAGACTGGGCTGTGGTGTCAAACCTCTCTAATATTCAGATAGCAGGCACCATAGTTGATGCCCTGAGTGACCACTCTCCAATCTTCTGTGTATGGAAGAACAGAACGATTAGGTCCCAACCTAGATTCCTCTCAACGCGTGACTACTCTAAATTCTCAGCCAACCAATACAATACCTTCCTCAGTAGCATTGTTTGGAGCTCGCTAAAACATCTCCCAACTCTGGATGACGGTGGTGCCTTCTTCCAGAAATTTCTTATGAGGGCTGCTAAACTTTTTGCTCCAGTGAAGACTTTTCGAGCTAAAGGGAAATGCTATAAGTGGATCTCTCCTCCACTAAAGGTCCTAATGATCAGCCAAGACAAAGCTTGGAAAAAGTTCAAGTGCCCATCACTCCCTGCTGACCTGGTGATGTTTAAAGCCCTTAGAAATTAATGCAAGAGTGCCATCAAACTTGCAAAAAGGGCATACTTCACTCATGTCCAGAAAACTAATCTAGGCAACCCTAGGTTATTCTGGTCTCATATCAATGAGCAGTTAAAGGGTAAAAGTAAGTCTGTACCTGGCCCCATTGAGGTCAATGGATAGTTACTGAATGATGGGCCCTTTATTGCCTTGGCCCTCAACCATCACTTCACAAACCTAGATTCCTTCAAGGCTGGACTTCCTGCCCCAAACATGAGGCCCAGAACACAGGCCTCACCCAACCCTGACTGCTCAACTTTTCATCTGAGGCTGGTTAAGGTGAAAGAGGTCCTCAACCTCCTAAATTCCCTGAAAACCAGGGGCTCAGGAGGACCTGACGGGATCCACCTGAGGTTGTTGAAGGATGGTGCCCCAAAACCTCTGACCTGGCTCATAAATTGGTTCTTACAGGCGGGTACTGTCCCAGGCCAGTGGAAACAGGCCCATGTGGTCCTTATTCATAAGGGCGGACATCGGGAACCCATTAGCAACTACAGGCCAATTTTCCTGCTTTGTATCCTGGCAAAAATCCAGGAAAAGCTGGTCTACGAGCAACTCCATGACTATTTAGAGGCTCATCGGCTTATTGCCCCATCCCAGCACGGCTTCAGAGTCAATCATGGGACTGACACTGCCCTGACAAAGTTCACAGTGGATGTGCTTAGAGACCTTGACAAAGGGACCCACACTGGAGTGGTCTTCATCGATCTCTCCAAGGCCTTTGACCTGGTCGACCACAATCTACTGTTACACAAGCTGGGTAACATAGGCCTCAACCCCCATGCTCTTAAGTGGTTTGAAAGCTATTTAACTGGTTGTACCCAGAGGGTTAAGTGGAAGGATGAGATATCAGACCCACTTCCCCTAAAAGAGGGGGTCCATCCTTGGTCCCCTCCTCTTCTCCCTGTTTACAAACGACTTGAACAGCCACTGTAGGGGCAGTACTGTTGTTCAGTACGCCGATGATGCAGTCCTCTACCGATTCTCTGAAAACCTGGTGGACCTTCACCCACTCCTCCAAGAAGACCTGTTGTCAATTAAGAACTGGTTAATAGAGAACAGAATGGTCCTAAATACTGTCAAAACCAAGGCCATGCCGTTTGGACCAAGGTCCCTTGGCCAAGACAGAATACAACACTTACAACTTACCTCTAGATCTGGGAACCATATAGAAGTGGTGGCCTCCCTAAAATACTTAGGCCTCACCCTGGACCAAGGTTTTACACTAAAGAACTATGTTGACCAAGTCACCAAAATCATACATGGGAAACTTGGAACCCTGTACCGCCTCAAGAACCAGTTGATCCCCGAAGCTAGGATTGCTATTGCCTCTAGTGTCCTTCTACCGACACTGATCTATGCTGCCCCAGTCGTTCAGGGTATGGCAAAGCTTGAGATCAATAGACTACAGGTCTTGTACAACAAGGTGGTTCGCTTCACCACACAGGCTCATTCCAGGATCCACCACTGTGACTCCCTACCATTAATCAGCTGGCCTTCACTTGAAGCCTGCCTCCAGTACCCTCTGCTTCACCTAGCATACAACCTAATTAACTCAACCCCTCCACCTAGTCTATCTGGACTCATTGCTGCTAAGCTAAACCCTCATAACCTCTGGACCTCAGGCTGAACTCTTCTAGAGGTTCCAAGAGTGAGGACCAAGGTAGGGGACAAGTCCTTCTCCTACACCGCCCCTTCCCTGTGGAACAAACTTCCATCTTGGGTGCAGGAAGCCCCCTCAATCAAGACTTTCCACACAAGGCTCAAGGCCCACATGTGTGCTGCCAGCACATGTCTATGCCATGATATCTGATACCTCCCGATCTCGCCCATCCATGTACATACCTCCATCTCGCCCATCCATGTACATGCCTTGACCCACTGATAGCCAGGTGCTCCAAATTTAATGCATCTTTTCCTTTCCTGGACTCTCTATTTTACAGATGTTCTATGTTGCCTGACATCTTTAGATTCATCATGTATTTATTCTGTGTATATCAAAAGTTTTACCAGGAAGGCATACTCAGTGGGTATTCTCTATCTTGTTTTTTTCTCACTGATGGAAATATTGCTAAATCAGAAACCTGTTACAAAATATGTTATTGCTACTGTACAAGGTGTACCAACTGCTATGACTCATTTATAATGTATGGTAGAATGCTGGTAACCTTAGGAAATCATCATTTCCTAAGGTTGTTAACCTATCGATGTGACGTAGATATGTTGTTAACCTATCGATTCTACGTTACATCGATAGGTTAACAACAGCGATTGGTCTGTGCATGTGCACGCCTTTTTTTCAACGGGGAACCAACAGATGAACAGCAGCAGTTAGGGAAGGACTGAATGGCCGCGGTGGTGACTAGTTATCAAAAGTAGCAGCCGCTTTTACTTTTTATATGGGACCATACATTGATAAAAATACTGGGAGGGAGTCCTTTCTATCGGCAACCGTCACTGTTCACTATCTTGAGGTTGTTATAAAGGACGTAAACCTCTCGAGCTTTGCTCTCGAGGTTTACATGGTCACCCTGGCAACCTCTCGACAGTTAACTGACCGGTTACCGATAGAGGAACATACATTATCCTCTATATTGTACTAATACTGTATTCCTATTACACCATGTAATTCTGGGTCACCCCTTAAAAAGGAACCTCCGGGGCTCAGTGGGCCTACCCGGTCACCAAAATGTAATAAATAAATAAATAATACAAACACAAGTCCTGGATTTGGGTGCAACTTTCATAATGGCAAATGGGCCAAAATATTTGCATGCTATTTTTAAACATTTTGTCGCATTTTCAACATTTTCTTCATTGTATGGTATGAAGATGATGCATGTCTCAATATTTTGATGCATGCATCATTTTCAGAATTCAGCTCAAGGCACTTATGAGTCGTGTGACATATTTACACCATGTTGTCTGTAGTCTGTCATCCATGGTGCAAGAAATATAGTTATGGAGCAACTATGACATGATTCTCTGAAAATCCAGCCCAAGGTCTTAAGCTCTAAGGCTGGCTGAGTAAGAATGCTCTGAAAATATTAGTAAAGGTGCTAGCAGTATATTTTAGAGTTTAGAGCAACAAGCTGTGAACAAGTTTAATATATCCAGTTGACCTGGGTTTGATTCCCACAACCTCCACCTGCGTACTGTGTGACTCTGAACAAGTCAGTTAACCACCCCAGTGCTCCCAGGTGGCTCCTAAAAATGGATCATTGTGCCTAGTGGTCCTTACCTCGTTACCTCAAAAAATAATTAAAAAAAGAGAACATATTAGTAAAAGTTTGTGAAATTCTGCAAATGTGAAAATTCCATGAAAGTGGAATCTTCTAATTTTACCAGGTCCTAATCAGCATCAGCAGATATGCCCAAGGTCTAGACGTACAACTATCCATTTAATTGCTTGAACCTTTAGTCTTTGGTGATGCTATCAGAAAGATTTGAAAAAGACCTTAAAAAACTGGGACAATTCTGAAAAATGCTGTAAAATGAGTCACACTGTATCTCCTCATCATCTGCCTGAAACCCTTTTCTCTATCTTTCTATTTGCATTGGTTTTATTCATGAACATAAAGGCAACATAACCCCAGATGATTAACTTTATACAATACTTACACGGTTACAGATATTGATGCAAGTATATGCAGAAACTGGCATGGACATTCTGCTTTTGCCAATTATAATAACCTTTATTTATCCAGACTGAAGAATCTAGTGGGAGTAAAATCTAATATACTGTACAAGAGTGAACAGGCCAATGCTAAAGGGTTGAAAGTGCTCTTTCCTATCCACCAGACTACCTGAAGGCTCAGACATTTTACTATATGAATACTGTACATCTAAATAATTTAGTCTTGGCCAAGACATTGTGTGCTATCAATTTCATTAGAAGGTGCTGTACAGTAGATCACATCTGCTAAACATTCCAAATGTTTTTTCTTCTCCACTCAGCAGCTGCAAACCAGAAAAGCAAGGAGTTCAATATCAGGAAGGACAGAGGAAATGCTGTGGTAGAAATGTGAAACATCCCTCAAAATCAGTAACAGCTGGGTGCTAGGATACTCTAAATATGCAAAGAATATACTTCCCAGTCAACACCCCAAACAGACAAAAGTGAATTCTGGAATTACCTGCGAGTTGATGATTTGTGCCATGTTTTCACTGTTTCAAAGGACAGAGCCTCCTCTACTTGATGCAGTTTACCTGCCTCTGGCAGAATAAGGACCATAGAAGCATGTACTCCTTTATAAGGTAGTTCTATAAAATCGCAACCCAGTTTTTCGTCATGGTATATGTTGAATCTACCAGTTCTGAACATCATCGGTACAGTGACAGTAGTGTCCTCATTCACAAAGAAGTTTGCTTCTTTGGTATTGGCAGGATCAAATGGCTTTTCCCATTTACCTGAAACAATAAGAAAGGAGCTGAGCTATCATTTCTGCAGCAGCAAAATTCAAGATAGCTGATGCTAGATCTAAACACAGCGGGGTGATGTTTGCAAAGTTTGCTTTGTGTAGGTTTTGTGCAATTTGCCAGATGTTCACGTCATTTCACATGCTTACTGAAAACAAGTTCCATTTTAAGAATGAAAACTTTTGTGGCTGAATTTTGTGCACTTTTGAATTTACATATTACAAAAGTGAAACTATTACAGACTGGTGAAACAGTTCATTTTAATAAGATGTAGTACAGAGAATACCGGTAGTGGAACCAAAATAAAGAACACAATGAATAAACCATCCAGTCCTTTGTAAAAAAATAAACAATCACAGGCCATAATCCAATATGTGGACAATTTCAACTGCTAAGTAATATCACACTGATACTTAAGGCATTTATTAGAATAGGTGTTAGCTTTCAGAACAGGCCGTTTACAGGAAGGGCAGTGAGTAGGATCCATAAATGGATACTAACATAAGAGATATACAACATGTGTTGTAGTGTGCCTCTCTCCAAACCACACAAGTATAGTCTAAAGCCCCAAGTCCAGAGCATCATGGGTATGCAAATCATTTAGCAGAGCTGTTGGACAAGTGTTCAAGGGAAAAATAAATCTGAAATAAAATAGCACTTCCTCCTTGAGGAAGTAATACAGCATTTGTCATGAAATGTTGAGCAGGCTTTTGCACTGGTGGCCTGTTACTCAATAAATGCCTATGTTTTGAATAATTTGATAAGTAAGGGTAGTTTTATTGGAATATTGACAAGATTTGCTATGCAAAAATGGGCAATGTCGACACTGTGCAGTAAATAAAGCACAGATACTGTGCAATTCCTTAAAATTCTACATTTTTACGGTTGCAGTAGGTGGAGCCCTGCAGACCTCCTGTAACTGAAAAAAGGAGACTTCTGACCGAACAACAGTGTGTAGTTTCCTCACAGTCACCTCTGCATCTGTGAAGTACTCTTCACTGTCCATTAGCAGTCCCACTCCACTATTTTTCTTCTGGTGGTCACAGCAGAACATGGCACAGTCTGCCATGTCCAAGATGGCCACCAAACTGTACTGCCTATGTGCAAGTAGTTGCACATGTGCAATATAGGTTGGCAGCCATCTTGGACATGGTGAAGTATGCTGTGTTCTGCTGTGACAACAGCGGATAAGACTGTCTTGTTATATGTTGTTTTAATATTATAGTTTTTCTTTCTGCCCACCTGACCCTCCCTCTCAGCACCCAACCCCCCGAGAAACATAACACTGACACTGGAGGTACCCGATACTCCAGTGTCATGATTCCCAATCCTCTTTTTTTGTGCCCCATCCACTACTACAAAAGCATGGTTATATGTACTTTATATATATATATATATATATATATATATATATATATATATTTTTTGTTTTTTCTCCCACCCGACCCTCCCTGTCAGCACCACCTCCCAGAAACATAACAGTGACACTGGAGTGCCCAACTCTAGTGTTATAATCAGGAATCCTTGGTCCATCTTTTCCTCTTTTTTTAACCCTGTGAAAAGAAAACCATCCATCAATGTCTTTTGTGACTGTTACCCACCCCTCACTCTCCCCCCACTCAGGACCCACCACCCTATACCCCCCCCAAAGCCCTTACTTAGCCATCGGAGTCCAACACCATAATCCTTTCTGGACTGCAGAGGTGTCTTCACTCTTCAAAGTTGCACCAAGAACTGAAGAAAAAGGTACGCAGTTCAAAGTATTTATATGGTGTTTTGAACTTAGTGGCATAACTTTGCCATATTTGCATATTTTTGGCCCACTTTTTCAACATGCCTTTTTTGGGACCTCACCTTATGAGCAATTGCACTGAGATTAGGCAAATCTGTCCAGAAAGATGACTTTGTGGTCCCTGCAAGAAATCACATTTTGGGCAGGAGTTGAACATTTTCTCTTCTGTTGTTCGTGTGGTGGGGGTCATAAGAAGGCTATGTTGAAAATGTGGTGTAAAAATATTAAAAAACAACAAAGTTATGGGTTTACATTGACTTTTGTGAATGCAGGCTCATAACTTTGATAATGTTCAATATTTTTACCCCAGATTTATACAATAGCCATATCTTTACTGCACCTCATGAATATGACAGCAGTCATTTTTCAAATCCTGGCCAAAATGCTGTTGTTTTTTTTACATTCCGAAAGGTGATTTTGTCATCCCTGCACAAAATCACTTTTTGGACAGGAGTTGAACATTTTCTCTGCCCTCCCTCATGAGGTGGGGGTCATAAGAAGGCTGTGTTCTAAATCTGGTGTAAAAATATTTTAAAAAGTTATGAGGCTATGTTGAATTTTGCAAACGCATGCTCATAAGTTTGGTAACATTCAATATTTTTACAGCAAATTTTCAACATAACCATTCTTTACAGCACCTCATGAATGTAACAACTGTCATTTTCAACTCCTGCCCAAAATGTGTTTTTGCATCTGGAAAGTTGATTTCACTGTCCCTGCATGAAATCACCTTTAGGCCAGCACTTGAACATTTTCTCTGCCCTTCTTCATGAGGCAGGGTCATAACAAGGCTATGTTGAACATTTGTTATAAAAATATTAAAAAAGAACAAAGTTATGAGCCTTCAGTACATTGAATTTTGAGAACGCAGGCTCGTAACTTTGGTAATTTTCAATATTTTTACCCCAACTTTACAACATAGCCATATATTTACTGCACCTCATGAATGTGACAGCAGTCATTTTTCAGATCCTGGCCAAAATGTTTTTCTTTTTTTTTTTTAACATTCCAAAAGATGATTTCCCTGTCCCTGCACAAAATCACCTTTTGGACAGGAGCTGAGAAATTTCACTGCCCTTGTTCATGAGGTGGGGTCATAAGAAGGCTGTGTTCTAAATGTGGTATAAAAATATTTTGAAAAAAGTTATGAAGCTATATTGAATTTTGCAAATGCAGGCTCATACATTTGATAACATTCACTATTTTTACCCCAAATTTTCAATATAGCTATTTCTTTACAGCACCTCATAAATGTAACAACTGTCATTTTTCAACTCCTGCCCAAATTGTATTTTTGCATCTGGAAAGTTGATTTCACAGTCCCTCCATTAAATCACCTTTAGGCCAGTACTTGAACATTTTCTCTGCCCATCCTTATGAGGCAGAGTCATAACAAAGCTATGTTGAACATTTATTTTTATTCATTTATAACTTTGTCAACCAGGTAGGGTGCTCGCGTCCAGGAGACAGTTTACAGACACAACTGGGGCCAAGTAGGCACAAGCAAATGACAGTAACAGATAAGGGTGGACGGATACCCGAACTGATAAAAGGATCTGGTTGGATATGCACTGTTTTTAGCAGAACTGCTCCAATTGGATATTACAGCCTTCAGAGCATGGATTAGCTATCTTGTATAGCCATTGAGTACCATTGTATAGCCATTAGCTAGAAATCACACCTTTAGTCACCATCAGCCAGACACAGTTAGCAACACATTAATTGATTAATCACATGTTACTTGAGCACTGGGTTGCTAAGCAGCACTTAATGGGCAGTCAAGGAACAGAGAGAGTTAGACACATGCAGTTCATTTATTCTGAGGGGTAGTGCACTGAGTGCGAGCGGGCTCTACCACTGCTTTATTCACAAGAAAGTCAGAGAGAGTAGTTACATGAGAGAGAGGGAAAAATGTCTCACAAAAGCCTGGTATGGACATACTTAACCATCAATACTGACTCTGATTCCAAAGCTAAATTTAGGCTATGCCACACACCTACTTTAATTAATCTGGGATCTTCAGTAAAAAGTTATGGTACATCTGGTATGTTAAAACATTTGTGCAACAAGCATAGTTCAGAATATGATGAGATGCTGACTGAAAAAGCAAAGAATGAATTAGAAAGGTAAGCCGCTTCTTTATGTGAATCTCCAGCAGAAAAAATTAAAAGGGAGTTACAAACAATTGAGTCATGCTTAGCATGCACACACCCCTTCTCTATTGATCACCTGACAGCTGTAGAAATAACAAATGCGGTGGCTGAGATGATTGCACTTGATAAGCAGTTGTAGAAAATAATGGCTTTAAAAGGCTTCTTGCAGTTTTGGAGCAAAAATAGACTTTGCTTTCAAGGAGTAGTTTTTCAAAGATATCAGCCCAGCAATGTATGATAAATTGAGGTCCAAGCTGCAGAGTGATTTGTCTAATGTGAACTCATTTGGTTTTACTACCAATACCTAGATGACTGAGTGTTCCATTGTATCTTACTTACTTGTACCAGCACACTGGATTGATGATACCTTAAATAGACATTCTGACCTACTTTACTTAAAGCACCTTAACGACAGACATACTGGGAAGAATCTTTTTAAAGACTTCCTTAATGTGCTTGACAACTGGGGGATTAAGTCTAATCAGAGGCACCTTGTAATAAGAGACAATGGCCCTAATATCTCAAAAGCCACGAAACTGAGTGCTCTATCAAGTGCTGGAGGTGTCGCTCACACACTGCAGCTATTAAATAATGATGCCATTTTAAAACAATGATCTGTAGAGGACCTAGTAGCTACAAGGAGGGCAATAATAGCCCATTTTAAGCACTCTGCTTTGGCTACTGAAAAAATGTCACAGTTCCAAAAGACAGAGCAATTGCTACAACAACGCTTAATCCAGGATGTGCCCACTAGGTGGAACAGCACTTTTTATATGTTGGAAAGGCTTTTGGAACAGCACAGGGTCTTAACAGTATACACTGCAGAGTATGAGACCCACACTTTCAGAACCATGCAGTGGGCTTCAGCAGAAAACATGTGCACTATATTACGCCAGTTTGAACATGAAACCAGGTGACTGATAGCAGATACCACCTGTGTGTCTGATATTATTCCAACAGTGACTGTACTTTATCATTCCATCAAAAGCATTAAAGTTCCAGGGCTGCAAGCAATGAAAAATGTTATGCTGTTGTCAATGGATAAAAGACTGCTGCAATACAAATCAATAAAAGAGAAGGTAGTGGCTACAGTACTCGATGAAAATTATAAACTCCATTTTTTTTGTACTGATTTTGGAAAGACACTTGCCAGAGCTGTAGTTAAACAACTGGTAGTGGAGCAGTCTGAAGACCAACTAATAAAGCCACAACAACCACTGGACTACATAGCTATTGAGGCAGACTCTGAAGCTGATGATCTGTGGCAGATATTCTCACATACCAACTCACTACCAGAACACTGTAAGTATAATTTTTGTTAAAATTTGCAGCAGAGTTTGATGTCCTAAACATTCAAGATCTTTTTCTTGTTTTCAGTTTCTACAATAGATGGAGTACTGCATCGAAGCCAGGAGCTGGACACACACCTGGCAGAAAGCTTAATCACCCCAAAAAATACTCCTGAAGCCCTGCATAGAAACATAGAATTTGACAGCAGATAAGGACCGCTTGGCCCATCTAGTCTGCCCATTTCCCTACCTGATGGATAAGCTGCAGATACTAGTTAACCAACAGCCTACTTCCTCCTACCCCCTAATAGAATTGCCTTATGTCTATCCCATGCATTCTTGAATTACCCCACTGTTTTTGACTCCACGATCTCCTCAGGAAGGCCGTTCCATGCATCCACAACCCTCTTCAAGAAAAAATGCTTCCTCGCATTACCTCTGAGCCGTCTCCCTCTATATTCAAATTGTTCCCCCTTGTTCTTACACATCTCTTTTTCTGAAAGATACTACCCTCCTGGACTGTGTTGATTCCCTTGAGGTACTTGAAAATTTATATCATGTCCCCCCTCTCCCTCCTTTCTTTGAGGGTATACATATTAAACTCATTTAGTCTCTCTTTGTATGTCTTCTGGTGCAGACCCTGCACCATTTTAGTTGCCCTCCTCTGGACAGCCTCCATTCTGTCTATGTCCTTGCAGAGATGGGGTCTCCAGAACTGCAATCCAGATGGGGTTGCACCAACTGTCTATACAGAGGGATAACAACTTCTTGTTTTCTACTGGTGATGCCTCTCCCTATGCATTTCAGTATTCCCTGAGTCCTTCTTACTGCCTTCTCACATTGCTTACCCACCTTTAGGTCATCTGCTATGACTATCCCCAGGTCCCTCTCCATTTTTGTTGTTGTTAGTATCTCATCCCCCCATTGTGTACTCTTCCCCTGGGTTTTAGTTTCCAAGGTGTATTTCTTTGCACTTCTTTGTGTTGAATCTAAGCTGCCATACATTTGACCATTCCTCCAACTTTCCATTCCCCCCTTGTGCATCAACCTGTTGCAGATCTTTATGTCATCTGCAAAGAGATGTTCTTTCCAGTCCCTCTGCAATGTCACTTATAAGGACATTAAAGAGGACCGGTCCCAGTACCGAACCCTGTGTTACCCCACTAGTAACCCCCCTTTCTTCAGAGTGGACTCCATTTACCATTACCCTCTGCGTTCTGTTATCCAGCCAATTTTTGACCCAGGCTACCACATTGGGACCCACTCCAAGGCTGACTATCTTGTATATTAATCTGTATATTAATATGACTGTGTCAAAGGCCTTGCTAAAGTCTAGGTAGGCCATGTACACAGCCCCTCCCTGGTCTGCTACTTTGGTCACCCAGTCAAAGAAATCTATTAGATTCATCTGACATGACCGTCCCACTGTGAATCCATGCTGCCTTGGGTCCTGTGCCCCGCTGGCCTCTAGGTACTGAACAGTTCTTTCCTTCAGAAGTGATTCCATCATTTTCCCTACCTCTGAGATCAAAGTAACAGGTCTGTAGTTTCCTGCCTCTGTCCTGCTCCCACTTTTGTAAAGTGGAATCACATCCCCCCCTCCTCCAGTCCTCAGGTACCACCCCATCCTCCCATGATTTGTTAAAAAGTGTAGTCAGTGGTGTCACTAGTTCTACCCTTAGTTATTTAGAATTCTGGAGTGAATCTCATCAGGCCCCATTGCTTTGCCTACCTTCAGTTTTAAGAGTTCTTTCAGAACCCTTTCTTCTGTGAATGGGCTGATATCGACCCCCCCCATCCAGAGTGTTTCTATTGTTTGGTTTAGGTCCCTCCCCTCCTCTTCTTTTGTGAATACTGAGCAGAAGTATTCATTCAGTATCCCTGGTTTTCACTGTCACCTTCTGTCCACATTCCATCCCCTTTATTAAGCCTCAGTATTCCCTCCTTGGTCTCCCTAATCCATCTATAAAAGGTTGTATCCCCCTTCTTAACAGAGTTGGATATCTTTTCATCAGTTTGGGCCTTTGTTATTCTGACTGCCTTCCTTGCCACCTTCTGCTTTAACTGATATAGTTCTCTGTCCTGCTCCTTCTGTGTTTCCTTACATTTTCTGAATGCTATCCTTTTCTCCTTAATCTTCCCTGCCACCTCTTTTGAGAATCATAGTGGTTTCTTCCTTCATTTTGTTTTGTTGATTTGCTTTACACAAAGGCTTGTTGCCTCTCCGATGGCAGTTTTGATTTTTCCTCATTGTTCCTCCACCTCTCCTTCTTGCCTTTTTGCTAGTGATTTTCTGAGGCACACTCCCATTTTGCTAAAGTCAGCCCTCCTAAAGTCCAACACCCTTGCTTTTGTATGGCTTGTCTCTACAGCTGTGTTTATTGTGAGCCACACTGTATGGTGGTCGCTTGTTCCCACATGGCTACCCACTTCTAAATCTGAGATCCTCTCTCCAACCCTGTTTGAGAGTACTAGGTCTAAGATTGCTCCCTCCTGAGTGGGTTCTAACACTAGTTGTCTGAGACATGCCCCCTGTAGGGCATAGAGAATGATCCTGCTCTTGGATGTGGCTGCAGTAAAGATGACCCAGTTAACATCTGGCATATTCAGGCTCCCCCATCAACAATATCTCTTCTTTTTCTGCCATTCTAAGGATTTCTTCTATTATTTCTTTGTCCATTGACTCCCCCTGAGATGGGGGTCTGTAAACAACCCCTATGCAGACTGTGGTGCCATTTTCTGTCTTCAGGGTGACCCACAGTGCCTCCTCCCCTCCCTGTTTACCATTTAGTTCTGTTGCTGTGATTCCTTCCCTTATGTAGAAAGCTACTCCTCCTCCTCTTTTACACTCCCTGTCCCTCCTGTAGACTGTATACCCTGGTATGTTGACATCCCACTCATGGTTCTCTGTGTACCATGTTTGTGACTGCCACGATATCCAGGCATCCCTCTTCCATCAAGGTCACTACTTTAGGGAGCTTGTTACCCAGACTATGGGCATTGGTACTCATTACCCTCCATTTTTTGATGGCCTTATCCCTTTTAGGCCCATCCCTGTCCTTACTGCCTTTGCCTTTTTCTGGATTTACCCCTGTCCTCCTCCCTATCAACTTCTCTACCTTTGTGTCTACTTTGCTAACTACCCTATTTTGTGGGGGGTGGGTGGGTTGGGATTTCCCTGTTTCTCTTCAGAGCCTTCCCCCTTGGCTAGTTTAAATGCTTGTCAAAGAAACATTTAAGCTTATCACCTAGGGTCCTGGTTCCCCTCCCGGACAGATGCAGATCATCACACCAGTATAGGCCTGTATCCCTCCAGTTGAACCCCCAGTCCCCAATGAAGCCAAATCCCTGAGCTCTGCACCAGTTTTTCAGCCAGTCATTAAATCCCATGGTGAAGAGTACCCTAGCCTCACACATGCCATAGACAGGTAGCACTTCTGAGAAAATTACCATGCATGCTACTTGTCTAAGGCCCCTCCCCAACTCCACAAACTCTTGCTGCACTGATCTGATCCCATTCCCAACCAGGTCATTTGTTCCTATGTGGGCAATGACTTCTAGCTCTCTCCCCCATGTAGCTGTTCCCATGATCCTGAGAATTCACTTCCTGTCCCTCCAAGCCATGGCACCAGGCAGACACCTTACCTCCCTCTCCCCTCCCTCTCCCAGTTCTACCACCCTAATGACTGAGCCCCACACCAGGGGTTGTTTCCTTTCCCATGGGGTCCTGTGCCACCCTCCTGTGGGTATCCTTTGTGAAGATTCCCATCATCCTCCTTGGTCTCCACTGCAGGTGCCTCCATAGAGGAACCACACTTCACCAGAATGGCAAATGAATTGTGGAGAGGCACAACTGGAGGGATGTGCCTCTGATCCACCACCCTCACCCTGTGTGAGCCCACCATGGTCCAACTGCTTCTTTTTCTTGGCAACCTCTGAGGCAGTTGAGGTGGCCTGGGTGGCCCCTGGGTGGGGGAGGAGGTTTCCCAAGTCCTTGCCACATCAGCATGGAGACGGGCAACCTCCTCCCTCAGATCAGAGAGGTTTCTGCAAATAGAACAGCAATGCAGCCTCCAGAATGTCTCCCGGAAGACTGACACTCCACAGCACCACTCCCCACATGTCTGTCTCCCTTCCTGTTTAAGATGGTGTTTTTTTTCTTGTTTTAGTGTGTGTGAGTGTCTTTACCACCTTTTCAGAGTGGTGTGCCTTTAAGGATATGAACAGGTGTATGCCCTCTGCACTTTTGGGAAGTGATGTCAGAACCCCTGATATAAACGAAATGATGCACTTGGAGTGTGTGGGGGTGAGGGGCAGGTTGCGTGGGACTAAGCCCATGCCCTCCAGAAATAATCAACTACAACTCTGACCCACCACCCCGGTGGGTGCCTTCCTTCCTTTCAGTCACCTATTTCACAGTGTTTAAGTAACAGGTCTAGTCACAAATGACTGCAAATATTCTCCCAGCTAGATTTACTCCCTGGCAAATAAAAGTTACACTAAGAAAAATCAACCCCAAAAACAAAGAACCAAAGCACTGACTTCTACTTACTTACACAGGCCCCAAAATTAAGAATTCATTTCAGTGTACTCTATTCAATCACATCCATGCTTTAAGGAAGCTGGTGGCTGCTCTCTCTCTCTCTCTCTCTCTCTCAGCCACAGTCCCAATATTCTGTATCTGGCATGTTGAAGTCTCCCATTAGCAGACTCTCCCCTTTAGCTGTTATGTTTTGTATATCTTCTAACAGTAATGTGTCTATGTCCTCCCCCTTTGTCTGGAGGCCTGTAGGCAACCCTAGTTTGTATGACTGTCCCATTTCCTATTTCCAGGGTGACCCACAGTTCTTCTGGCTCCTTATGTGTATTCTAAATTTCTCTAGCTTTGATATTTTCATTGACATAAAGGGTCACTCCCCCCCCCTTTTCACCTCAGTCTCTTCTGAACAGTACATAGCCAGGTACTAAAGTCTCCCAAGTGTGGTTACCGGTGAACCATGTCTCGCTAATGGCTACTATGTCCAGTTTAGCCTCTGTCACTGTTGTCTCCAGGTCTGGGATCTTGTTTCCCAGACTGCGGGCATTTGTGTACATGATTTTCCATTGGCCAGATTTCGGTGGGTTAGTTGTGGTGTGAGGTCTGGCTTTTCCCCTGCACGTCGTATGGGGAGCTGGACCTTTTTCCTTACCTGGTGATGCAAATGAACTGCAAACATGTTGAACTCCTGTTTGATCACTAGCTGAGAGGGAAGGGGTACTCTTCCTGTGTGATGTATTGAGTGCTGCACCCCTCTCCCTATTTGCTAGTTCAAATATTCTGCAGAGATCAAACTTCTGCCCCAATGCACTGATTCCCTCCTTAGTCAGATGCAGTCCATCGAATTTAAAGAACTTTCACACTGAAAACTGTTGCCAGTTACCTACAAATTTGTGTCCTTTTTCCAGGCACCAGCCCCTGAGCCAAATGTTTAGCTCCCCTATCGCCCCTTCTCTGACCTTCAACCCATCTGCGCCCCCCCAGACTGGCAGGACCTCAGAGAAGGAGATGCTGGATGAAATATATGACAGTTTGTCTCCAAGCCTGGTCAGGTGTTCCTTGGTCTCTACAACTGACCAGCTGCTGAAGCTGTAACTCCCTATGTGTGCTAGGACATTGGTGTTTTCTCCTGCTTCCTGCATGATTTTAGCAATGCGGTCAGTGCCTCTCCATGCTAATGTACCTGGGAGACATCTGACCATTACCCCTGCCCCAAGGTAGGTATCAACTCCCCAAATCATTGAGTCTCCTATGATCAGAAGTGTTTTGGATTTCCTTTTTGCTTTTTTTGTTTTGGTCCTTATTATAGGTGAGCTCTGTAGTGCTAGCTCCTGTTCTGCAGTGTCCTGTTCTGCTGTGTCCTCTTCCCATTTGTTTGATTTCAGAGACAGAGGCAGATACCTGTTTGTAGTTTTTATACAGTTTGTGGAGGTGATACGCTGGTGAGCATTGAATGATGGAGCATCTGATTTGCCCCTCCTAAGTACATGCCAACCTCCTGGAACAGCTACCCTCTGTGGTCAAGGTGCTTCAGTTGGATGTTGAGGAAATGGTGGGCAGTTCTTGTAATACATTACCTCCTGAATATGTGATCTGAGGTATGCAATCTCTGCCCATGCTGCCCAGAGCCAAGGCCTTAGATCTTCAAAGTTCCAGCATGTAGGACAACATCCTAAATCCTGTATAACTGCCTTTTTGAAAAGTGTCCCACAGTACCTGAAGTTAATAACATCCATTCCAGTTGAGTTGCCAAGTTTATAACCTGGTCTGTGTGATTAGAAGGAAAATGAAAGCAAAAGTTTAATTTCTTTTAATTTTTTTTTGTTTGCTTGCTTTTGTTTGTTTATTTTTGTATAATTAATTGTACCCCTTTAATTGAAGTCACTGTGTGGATACTCCTCTAATCTTCCCCTTCCTGCTTTGCTACAGGAAATGTCATGACTGTGCTATTCTATAAAAAGAGTGTAGCATGGGGTGGTTGGGGATATGGTCGGGTGGGCCCTTCCCCTGCTGAAAAATAAGAACCATGGACAAAAGAAACAAGGAGGTAAGAGCAGAAACAATCACCCAACAACAAATGCAGAAGCTGTACCTCAGTCTGTATCTCATGTGCTCCTGCAATTAGCCCTGAAAGCTTAGCTTAATGATAAATAAAACTGTAAAATCTGTAAGCACAAAAAGTAACAAAACCTGTAATCACAACCTGCAGAACAATTAACAGAAGATATACCTTACAAAAAACACTTTGAATCAGAGAAATATAAAGCGGTAATTTGACCACTCAATAGAATCTGGCCTATTATTAGATATAACTGATGTAAAACTAAGACTCCAGAAGACAGATCAGAACAAAGCACAGGGCCCTGACAGTCTACATCCCAGAATAATTAAGGAGCTGGCAGAGGCATTAGCAGGACCAGTAACATCTATATTTCAGAAATCCACTAATGAGGATGAGGTCCTGGAGGTCTGGAGGAAGGCAGTGGTGGTACCTATCCTTAAAAAAGGAACAAAGCAGGAAGTTGGGAATTATAGACCAAACATCCTGACAACAGTATTGGGGAAAATCCTGGAAGGCATCATAAAGGACCACATTACTAAATTCCTACTCCTGACCGAGGATGTGGACTGTACACAACACAGGTTCACTAAGGGAAGGTCATGCCAGACCAATCTCTTGGAATTCCACAGAAAAGCCAGTAAAGCACTAGACAATAGAAACTCAGTAGATGTCATCTTTCTGGACTTCTCAAAGGCTTTCAACAAGGTCCCATATGGGGAACTTGTCAATGCTTTAATTGAGCACAAGGTTCAAGGGAAAATATCCTGGTGGATTGTTGCATGACTTTCTGAAAGGAAACAGAAGGCGTGCATAAAAGGGCCATATTCTGAATGGGCGGAAGTGACCAGTGGGGTGCCCCAGGGATATTCTGAATGGGCGGAAGTGACCAGTGGGGTGCCCCAGGGATCTGTGCTGAGCCCTTGTCTTTTTAATATCTACACCTTCTCAATGAGCACCAAGACAGGAGTATGGGTTTCTAAATTTGCCATTGATACATGTATCAGGCATATTGTAAACAATCATAAGGATGCAGACACTTTACAAACAGCTCTGGAGGAATTAAAACCCTGGGCCAAAGTAAACATGTTAAACTTTAATACCAATAAATGCATCGTGATGCATCTTGGGGACAAACAATATGCAGTTACAATATATACTAGGTGGGTTGATATTAAAGGAAATGTATGATGAGAGAGATCTAAGCATCAGAATTAATAATGACCTCAATTTCAAGACACACTGTAACCAGGTCATTAAAAAAGCCAGTAGTATTCTGCATTGCATAAACAAACATATTAATAGCAGGAATAATGAGGTTTTGCTTCCACACTGTACCTCACTGGTGCACACCCATGTCGAGTATTGCACCCACTTTTGGGCACCAGGGGGCAAAAGGGAAATAAAAGCCCTTGAAAAGGTGCAGAGAAGGGCCACATGCAGAATCAAGGAGGTCAGGGGATTAGAGTATGATAAAAGACTAGAAACATTAGGACTGTACTCCCTGGAATTTTGCAGACTGAGGGGAGATATGTGCCTGATCTACAAGGCCCTAACTGACATGAAACTGTGGGAACAACTGGGCCTTATATTGAGGGATCAGGTATACAGTACCAGAGCTCACCCATTACAACTAGATGGGGAAAGATTCAATACAAACAAAAGAAAGCAGTGGTTTACTGTAAGAGTGGTTAAGGTATGGAATGAGCTTCCAATTGAAGTAGTGGCCAGCAGGACTATGAACTAGTTCAAGACTCGTCTTGATACTCACCTTGCTGCAAACAATATTTTGGGGTATCTTTGGAGCCAGTAGTGCGCTACAATGGACTTTGGTCTTCAAAGACCTCCGTAAAATCCTACCTACAGTACCTACCTATCTAAGCACAAAAGTAACAACCTGTAAACACAACCTGCACAACAATTTAACAGAAAGCATACCTTGCAAAAAACCTTGAAACAGAGAAAAATAAAGCAGTAATCTGTAAGCACAACACAGTAACAACCTGCAAGCACACCCAGTAACAATTTAGCAGAATATATAGTATGCAAAAAACAATTTCACTCAGAGAAAAAAATAAAGCAGTAAACTGTAACACTTGTAGGCACAACACAGTAACAAAAACATTTAGACACAACTTTGAACAATTCCACAGAAAATATACCCTGCAAAGAAACAATCTGAATCAGAGAACAATAAAGCTGTAATATGTAAGCAAATAACAGTAACAAAACATGTAAGCACAAAAGAAAATAGTAACACACAGTAAATCTGCCTAGCCAAAAGATGCCTTCATTTCTCCTTGCTTTGATAATGTTGTTTCTTGCTCTGTTCTTTCAAGCAAACCTAGAAGAAAAGAGCTCAGGTGAAGCTGGGTGCCTTTGCAGCAAACCTAGTCTTCTACTACTTCATAACTGATCTGGAAGGCATGCCATGATGTCTGTTGTAGAAAGTGTGCTGTCTGCCAGGAGGAGAGGGGAACTGGCAAGCAATAATGTGCAGTGCAAGTAGCAGTGGACGAAATAGTGGGAGAGGTGTACCTTAAGGGACAAATGTGCTCTAAAATGGATAGAGACAATCTTTAAGAGGGAGAAGGGAAGGGGAGGAGACTGCAGAAGGATTTAAAGAGTGCTGAGGGCAGGTGGGCAGGAGAAAATTCAAGCAGGAGAAGGCTGCAGGAAAAGTGCTAAAGTCAAAAGCACAAAGCACTGAAAAACTGAGCCCGGTGCCAGAGCTTAGCTCACAGCACTGGGCTAGGAGGTGTACCAATGGCAAGCAGTAGCTAGTGATCATCCAATGGTGGACCACATCCATGCAGGAGCAGCCAATCGAGAAGCCACTGGAGGTTCAGGGAAGGAGAGTGTATCTTAGGTGCATCGCAGCTGGCTGGTGGTGAGGGGAGGGCATCAGGCAGGAAGCCACTTCCCCAAGTTCCATTGGGGTGGGGACACCTGATCAGGGGCTTTTGTAGGTATCTAAGTAGGTGGAGAGAAGAGGAGAGGAGCACAGTTAACAAGGTGAGAAAACACTGGGCAAAAAGTGAGTAAATCGGGGGTGGGGAGCAGACACCAAGACAAAGGGACAGGAGACAACTTGAGTAGCAGTGGGTAGATTCAGAGGGAATGAGACAAATCGCTGTGAGGGACCGAACTCAGGCTGGCGGGGGGGGGGGGCACAGCAGAAAGTTAGTGAGGGAGTGAGAGGAAAGGACAGGTGGGGAAACAGCAAAAAAAATAGCAGGTGTGGAGGGCAGAAGGAAAGCACGGTCAGAATGAAGGGGTCTGGACAAAGCACAGTTGAGAACTGCAGCAACGATTTACCAAAAGACAAGCAGTTAGGCCGTTAACTTTTATAATCGATAAAATTGCTGGCTAATTACTCACTTTAACTAATCTTGTGGGTACCAGATACAAGCAGTTAGGCAGTAAACTTTTATAATAGAAAAATGCTGGCTTGTTACCCACTTTAACCAATCAGTAAAATGCTAATTAGCTAGGACAGTATAGTGCTAACTTGTTAAAGATGCTGGCTTGCAAATTAAAATTACTACACAACAGTAATGCAGGCAAATAAAAGAAATTCAAGCAGGAGAAGGCTGCAGGAACAGCATCAAAGTCAAAAGTGAAAAGCGCTGAAAGTCTGAGTCCAGATGCCAGAGCTTGGCTCACAGCACCGGGTTAGGAGGTGCACCGATGGCAAGCAGTAGCTGGTGCAGTCATCCAGTGGTGGGCCTCCTCCTTTCAGGAGCAGCCAATTGAGAAGCCACTGGAGGTCCTGGGGAGGAGAGCGTACCTTAGGTGGAGTGCAGGCTGGCTGGTGGGAGGGAAGGGCGGCAGGCAGGAAGTCACTTCCTGAGGTTCTCTGGGACAGAGACACCTGACCATGGCTCCTGCAGGTGTCTTAGGGGCAGTGTAGGGCAGCTGGTAGTGAGGGGGAGAGCAGCAGGCAGGAAGCTGCTTCCCCAAGGTTCATTGGGGTGGGGACACATGATCAGAGGCTCTTGCAGGTATCTTAGGTGCAGCGAAGGCTGACTGGTGGTGAGGAGAATGTGGCAAACAGGAAGCTGCTTCCCCAAGGTCTGTCGGGGTGGGAACACCTGATCAGGGGCTCTTACAGGTATCTTAGGGGCAGTGCAGGCTGGCTGGTGGTGAGGGGAAGGCAGCAGGCAGAAGCCACTTTCCCGAGGTCCGTCAGTGTGGGGACACCTGATCAGGGGCTCTTGGTGTAAAAATATTACAAAACAACAAATTTATGAGCCTACATTACATTTTGTGAATGCAAGCATGTAACTTTGATAACTTTCAATATTTTTACCCCAGCTTCCTCGCCTGCAGCCCTATTGGCTCTGGCCAGAGTTTGTTATAAGATTTATTTCTTTATTGAAATGTTTCACCAGGAAGGCACTCTCAGGAACAGGTTGCTCCTCTCCCGGTATGACCTGGGGGGAGGGGTAAAATAGGGATGAGACATTTTACATTTAAGTAACAAAGATCAGCATAGCATACTGTACAATTAATTAAGTCAGTTGTTACAAACAGTATTGCATACATACCTGTATGTAATTTGTGAGAACAATTAATAAGTGTAATGGTAATAAGTGAACAAGTGTTATTGTGAAATAAGGGGTAAAAGAGAGAGAGAGAGGATGAGGTGACAAATAGTGCAGAGTTGTGTCCCAACTCAGATTGTTATATGTATTATAATGAGGCTGTGGTGAGAGATGTGCCTTTTTTATTTATCCTATCAACTAAATATCCCACTTGTGTGAGTGAATCTGTCCTAAACAAAACTTTAAAACACACATACACACACACACACACACACACACACACACACACACACACACACACACACACATATCAAAACAAACGAGTCTGATTGAAAATGACGCTTCTATATTATAGGGCCAGCATGACAGTGAATAGAAAACTGATGCTGCTGGGAGTTATAATTCCTACTAGCATATTGGGAACTACATGAACACAGTGGAGTGGAAGTTTTTAAGCAATATAGTTCACATTTTTACCAGGGCTATACTTTTATTGCTCAGTAGCCAGAGAGAAAGCTAGCTGATGTTTTTAGCCCTTTGTTAGGGACCTGGTTGCATTTGCACAGAACACTCACTACTTCTGGGTTCTTACCTATAAAGCCTGTCTCTATGTGAGCAGCAGCTAATTATGAGAGGTAGTGGACTATGGCAGGGGGTTGTGGCAAAGGAGACACTTGTATATATTGTTATACATATTATAGTGATGCTATGGTGCGAGTTGTGCCTGTTTGTTTACCCTATCCCCCAAATATTTTGCTTGTGTGAGTTAATCTGTCCTAAAAAAGAAAACATATAAAACACATACACAAAAAACAACAAAAACAACAACAATCAAATATCATTGTGGATGTTGCTTCTGTATTATAGGATTAGCATGAGAGTGAATAGAAAATTGAGGCTGATGGGAGTTGTAGTTCCCACCAGCATACTGGAAACTACACAAATGCAATGGAGAGGACGTTTTTAAATACTAAGTAGCTCACATTTAAATACTTTCATTGGTCAGTAACCAGGGAGAAGGCTACCTGATGTGTTTAGTATTTTGTAATGGACTTGGTTACATTTAGTGTAATGTTCCTTGGCTTTCTCAACTCTAAAGCCCACCCCCTACCCTGAGCAAGCAAAGTTTCACATGACCTCATGCTTTGTTCAGGGACTGTGCAAAGAAAGTTGTAAATGATCTTGCTCTCATGTTTTGTTATACCTTATCTCTTGTTTCCTGAAGGGCTTCTGCATCTGTGAAGCACTCTGCAGTCTCCATTAGCAGTGGCAGAGCACTATTTTTAAGAGGTCATGGCAGAACATGGCATAGTCCGCCATGTCCAATATGGCCACCAAACTGTATTGCTCATGTGCCGGTGGCCATCTTGGACATGGAAGTTTGTGCCATGTTCCCCCATGACCTCCTTTTTAATTTTTCATTTTATATATTCCCACCCCACACCTGACCCTCACTCTCAGCAACCCCCCCCCCAGAAACATAACAGTGATGCTGGGAGTGCCCAAACCCCCAGTGTTGCAATCAGTGTCCTTCCATTCATTTTTTACAATATATTTTTTTCTCTTCCCTATCCTACCCTCCTTCTCAGCACCCCCCAGAAACATAACAGTGACACTTGGGGTGCCCAGTCTCCCAGTGTCACTATGAGGAATCCTGGGTCCTGTTTTTTTTGCTGTTGTTTTTTTACCCTATAAAATAAAAACCATCCATTTTTGTCTTTTGCAGTCATTACTGTCCCCTACCTGACCTCCCAGTCAGCACCCACCACCTCACAACCCCCAGTTTTTATTTACCCATTGGGGGTCCAATGTTGTAATCCTCTCTGGACCACAGACATGTCTTCACTCCTCAAAGTAGGACTATGAACAGAAGAAACAGGTATGCGAGTCAATGTATTTCAACAGTGTTTTGAACTTAATGGCATAACTTGGCCATTTTTGCATATTTTTGCCCAAACATGCCTTTTCTGGGACCCAGCCTCATGAACAATTGCACCAATATCAGGCTAATCTGCCCCGAATTGTGATTTTGCAATCCATGCGCAAAATCTCCTTTCGAGCAGGAGCTAAAAACTTTGCCCTTGTTCATGAGGTGCGGTTATAAGAAGACTACGTTAAAATTTGGTGTAAAAATATAAACAAAACAACAGAGTTATGAGCCTACATTGAATTTTGTGAATGCAGGCTTGAAACTTTGGTAATTATTAATATTTTTACCACCAATTTACAACATGACCATATCTTTACAGCACCTCGTGAATGTGACAGCTGTCATTTATTAAATCCTGGCCAAAATGTTTTTTTTACATCCTGAAAGGTGATTTCATGGTCCCTCCATGAAATCACTATTTGGACAGAAGCTGAACATTTTCTCTGCCCTTGTTCATGAGTTGGGGTCATAAAAAGGCTATGTTGAAATTTTGGTGTAAAATATTAAAAAACGACAAAGTTATGAGTCAACATTGCATTTTGAAAATGCAGGCTTATAACTTTGGTAATTTTCAAAATTTTGACCCCAAATTTACAGCACAGCAATTTCATTACAGCACCTCATGAATGTGGAAGCTGTCATTTTTCAACACCTGCTCAAAATGTGTTTTTGCATCCCGAAAGTTGATTTCACAGACCCTGCGTGACATCACCTTTAGGCCAGGAGTTGAACATTTCCTCTGCCTTTCTTCATGAGGCAGGGTCATAACAAGGTGGTGTACCATTGTAACAGTGATGCTTTTACAGCAATGCTGTTACATCAGCACCAACCTTTCAGCACCTGCAGTGTTGACCAGGTTGCCAGAGTGATGACCCAGCCACTCTGCCCTGACATCTGCCCCCCCTCACCGGAGTTGGAATCACTAAGTCTGGAGGTGTGTGGGGGGCAGAGCATGGGGGGATGGGGAGGTGCAGCCCCCCACTTGAACAGAAGCAGTGATGTCGCTGCACACTCTGGTTGGGGTTGTGGTCTGCATCATCAGGGATGTCAGCGACCATGTGTCACTGTAGGGGAGGTCACCGATATTCCTGTTGCCATGGCTTGGTGAAACCAACAAGGCTATATTGTACATTTGGTATAAAAATATTGAAAAACAAATGTTCAATTTTCTTAACCCAAATTCCTCACCAGCAGCCCTATTGGCTCTGGCCAGAAATTGTTTTAACAATGAAAAATATACATGATAGAAAACATAATAAAATAAAATAAAATTAATGTTTTTTTAGAATGCATATACCCATCTTACATCTTCTAGTTTTCTTCTGAAAATCTTCCTGTACAGTAGTTTGCAACTATGACAGTTCAGAGTCTGAATTGTCTATTACTAGATTTTGCTTTTTGTCTGCCAAGATTTTATTATTTTTATAATGGAAAAAGCAGCATGGGCTGTATATGCAAATCACCAAAAAATATTATGCTGCATATACAACCATTGATGCTTTGCATGTAGGTATGCGTGATTTTGTATTTCTTTGAAACTTGGCTTCCTAGCCAATGCCCTTTGGGTAACCCTAGCCTCAGTGCCTGCATGCTAAGGTTCTTTGTCTTTTAGCTTGTTTTTTGCTTTTATTGTGCTCACCACAACCCAACTCTGATAGAGCAACCTAGAGTAGCTGGTTCATTCCACTGGGATGTCATACAGATGAGGCACACTGATGAGTCCTGGTAAGATGAAACATGTGTCTGTGTCTTCTGTTGGCACCTATTGCAGACTGTGTGAGAGGCTTTTCGGCACCATGCATTTCTGCTTAAAGCTGAATTAGCATAATATTTTGTGGTGATTTGTATATACAGCCCACGATGCTTTGCATTATTGGGGTATGTGTGATTTTGTATTTCTTTGAAACTTGGCTTCCCGGCCAATGCCCTTTGCAGTAACCTTTGCCTCAATGCTTGCACGCTAAGGTTCTTTGTCTTTTTATTATTTTGCAGCAAACTGAGGTCCTGGTGCAGACCATAAAACATGTATTAATTTCCCTTATAGGCCACAATACATCTTGTATGGAATGGAGAACTAAACATCAGTCCTAATTCAAGTGCAGTATGTCATCTCTGTACAGCAAAAACATTTTTATTGTAGCCTGTTTCAAAGCTGAAATGTTGGTAAATACATGAAACTTTTGATTTTCCAAAGCATACAAAGGCAGGAAACTACAGACTTATTAGTTTGACCTCTGTGGTAGGGAAAATGATGGAATCACCTCTGAAGGAAAGAACTGTTGAGTTCCTAGAAGCCAGTGGGGTACAGGACCCAAGGCACCATGGATTCACAGTGGGAAGGTCATGTCATATGAATCTAATAGATTTCTTGGACTGGTAACCAAAGCAGTAGACCAGGGAAGGGCTGTGAACATGACCTACCTAGACTTTAGCAAAGCATTTGATACAGTCCCACAGAAAAGATTAATATACAAGTTAGCCAGCCTTAGAGTGGGTCCCAAGGTGGTAGCATGGATAAACAATTGGCTAGATAACAGGACGCAGAGGGTAACAGTAAACTGAGTCCACTCTGAAGAGGGGGGAGTTACTAGTGAGGTACCACAGGGTACAGTATTGGGACCGGTCCTCTTTAATGTCTTTATAAGTGACATTGCAGAGGTACTGGAAGGCAAAGTATGTCTCTTTGCAGACTACATAAAGATCTGCAACAGGGTTGAAGCAGAAGGTGGGGTTGAAAGGATGAGAAGGGACTTGGCAAGGTTGGAGGAATGATCAAATGTATGGAAGCTTAGATTCAATGCAAAAAAGTGCAAAGTAATGCACCTGGAGAAACAAAAACCCAGGGGAAGAGTACACAATGGGGGGTGAGATACTAACAACAAGAAAAATGGAAAGGGACCTGGGGATATTTATAGCAGATGACCTAAAGGTGGGCAAGCAATGTGAGAAGGCAGTAAGGAGGGCTGGGGGGAATACTGAAATGCATAGGGAGAGGCATCACCAGTAGAAAACAAGAAGTTGTTATCCCTCTGTATAGACAGTTGGTGAGACCCCATCTGGAGTATTGCGTGCAGTTCTGGAGACCCCATCTCTGCAAGGGCATAGACAGGATGGAGGCTGTCCAGAGGAGGGCAACTAAAATGTTGCAGGGTCTGCACCAGAAAACATGTGAAGAGAGAGATTAAAGGAGCTTAATATGTATACTCTCGAGGAAAGGAGGGAGGGATACATGATAGAAACTTTCAAGTACCTCAAGGGAATCAACACAGTCCAAGAGGGTAGCATCTTTCAGAAAAAGGGATGTGCAAGAATAAGGGGGCACAATTTGAAGATAGAGGGGGGTGGCTCATAGGTAATGAGAGGAAGTAGTTTTTCATGAAGAGGGTTGTGGATACATGAAACGGCCTTCCTGAGGAGGTAGTGGAGTCAAAAACAGTGGGGGAATTCAAAAATGCATGGGACAGACAAAAGGCAATTCTAGTGGGGGTAGGAGGAAGTAATCTGTTGGTTAATTAGGATCTGCAGCTTATTCAATAGGTAGGGAAATGGACAGACTAGGTGGGCCAAGTGGTCCTTATCTGCTGTCAAATTCTATGTTGTTGTGTTTCTAATATTGCCCTTTTTTCTGCATGCTGAATGTTCCTTTTTAGTCTCAAAGGGGAATGCAAATATTATTGTAGATCCACTTTTTACATTATCAGAGGAGATAGTGGGTATTAAAGCACCATATTTGCTTTCTGTTGAATCTGTGAACATTGTTGTTGTTTTGTTCCTCTACCAGGATCTTATCACCGAACAGTGTGGTTCACGATAAACTCGGCTACAGAGTCAAGCCATACAAAAGTGAGCGTACTGGACTTCAGGAGGGCTGACTTTGGCAAGATGGGACAGTGACTTGGAAAAGCACTAGCAAACAGGCTAGAAGGAGGGATGGAGGGAGCAACAATGGGGAAACATCAAAACTGCCATCACAGAGGCAACAAGCCTTTGTGTGAGGCAAATAAACAAATCAAAATGAAAGAAAAAGCCACTATGGTTCTCAAAAGATGTGGTGGAGAAGGTTAGGGAGAAAAAGATAGCATTTAGGAAGTATAAGGAAACACAGAAGGAGCAGGACAGAGAACTGTACCAGTTAAGGCAGAAGGAAGCAGGGGAAGTAAGAACAGCAAAGGCCTAAACTGAGGAAAAGATAGCTAACTCGGTTAAGAAGTGGGATAAAACCTTTTATAGGTACATTAGGGAGCATAGAAAGACAAAGGGAGGGATAGTGAGGCTGAATAGAAAGGATGGTGGGTGGGCAGAGAGGGACAGTGAAAAAGCAGGGATACTGAACGAATGCTTCTGCTCAGTATTCACAAAAGAGGAGGAGTGGGAGGTGCCTATTCCAATTAATAGAAGCACTCTGGATAGGGAGGTCGATCCCAGCTCTTTCACAGAAGAAATGTTTCTGAAAGAACTCCTAAAACTGAAGGTGGACAAAGCAATGGGGCCTGATGGAATTCACCCCAGAATTCTAAAAGAATTAAGGGGAGAACTAGTGACACCACTGACTACCTTTTTAACAAATCATGGGAGGATGGTGTGGTACCTGAGGACTGGAGGAAGGTGGATGTGATTCCACTTCACGAAAGTGGGAGCAAGATAGAGTCAGGAAACTACAGACCTGTCAGTTTGACCTCTGTGGAAGGGAAAGTGATGGAATCACTTCTGAAGGAAAAAATTGTTGAGTACCTAGAGGCCAGTGGGGCACAGGACCCAAGGCATCATAGGTTCACAGTGGGAAGGTCATGTCAGACGAATCTAATTGATTTGTTTGACCGGGTGACCAAAGTAGTAGACCAGGGAGGGGCTGTGGACATGGACTACCTAGACTTTAGCAAGGCATTTGACACAGTCCCACACAAAAGATTAATAATCAAATAAACCAGCCTGGGAGTGGGTCCCAGGGTGGTAGCCTGGGTAAAACATTGACTGGACAACAGGACACAGAAGGTAACTGTAAATGGAGTCCACTCTGAAGAAAGAGGGGTTACTAGTGGGGTACCGCAGGGTTCAGTACTGGGTCCAGTCCTTTTTAATGTCTTTATAAGTGACATTGCAGAGGGACTGGAAGGTAAATTATGCCTCTTTGCAGATGATACAAAGATCTGCAACAGGGTTGTTATACAATGAGGCATGGAAAGGATGAAAAGGGACTTGGCAAGTTTGGAGGAATGGTCAGAAGTATGGCAGCTTGGATTTAATGCAAAGAAGTGCACAATAATGCTCCTGGGAAACAAAAACCCAGAGGAAGATTACACAATGGGGGAGGGGAGGTAGTAACAACAACAAAAATGGAAAGGGACTTGGGGGTAATCATATCAGATGACCTTAAGGTTAGCAAGCAATGTGAGAAGGCAGTATGGAGGGCTGGGGGATAATGGGATGTATAAGGAGAGGCATCACCATCAGAAAACAGGAAGTTGTTATCTCTCTGTACAGACAGTTGGTGAGACCCCATCTGGAGTACTGCATCCAGTTCTGGAGACCACATCTCCACAAGGACGTAGACGGGATGGAGGCAGTCCAGAGGAGTGGAACTAAAATGGTGCAGGGTCTGCAACAGAAGCCATATGAGGACAGACTAAAGGAGCTTAACATGTATACCCTTGAGGAAAGTAGGAAGGGGGGACATGATAGAAACTTTTAAGTACCTCAGTGGAATCCACTAAGTCCAAGAGGGTAGCATCTTTCAGATAAAGAGATGTGCAAGAACAAGGGGACACAATTTGAAGATAGAGGGGGGGATGGCTCAGGGGCAATGTGAGGAAGTATTTGTTCACAGAGAGGGTGGTGGATGCATGGAACAGCATTCCTGAGGAGGTTGTGGGGTCTAAAACTGTGGGAGAATTCAAGAATGCATGGGACAGACATAAGGCAATTCTTGTGGGGGGTAGGAAGAAATAGGCTGTTTGTTAACTAGGATCTGCAGCTTATCCTGTAGGTACAGAAATGGGCAGACTAGGTGGGTCAAGCAGTCCTTATCTGCCATCAAAGTCTATGTTTCTATGTTACAGGCCCTTGCAAGAAAATAAGAGGTTTGAGCCGATAATGATAAGACTTCACTTGAACCTTTTTTTGCCAGCTCTTTGATCAAATCAAAAGCAATCTGTACTGTGTAAAACCCTTATTCTCTGGCTATGATTCTTTTGATTGTTATGTCATAGTTATTCATGAAAGGGCTGTGGTGTTCCTTTTATTTGATGATGTCATTGCTTCTACTAGGGATTTTGTTTTGAGACCATGGATTTCCTTATCTGTATCCTCATTCATTTTTCATAACTAACATATTTATTTTTGCATTTTTATTTGCTTAGCAACTTCATCTGTTTTTAAGCGAAGATAAATTTTCCTTTGCATTTTATTTAATTCAGCAAAAAGTGTTCTCAGCTTTTATGCTATGTCAGAAGTTTTTAATCTCCCAGATCATGGAACCAGGTGATTTGGGTAACACTTGTTTCTTTACATCTTGTAGTATAGTTTCTACAGGCATTACAAGTGTAGAGCTTCTCTGCAGCCTCACTCCCTTATCAGTATCGCCTGTATTTGCCATTGCATCTGTACCTGAAGGGCTCAGTAATTAGTCCATCAGGCTTGTATGCACATCCTGATGCTGCCAGAGCTCCAGCATACTTTTTTGTGTAAGGGTCTGCTTTAGTCAGAATGTCTGACACAGCCCCATGAATTTAGAAGTAATGGACAAACAAACAAGTCCATTGGGCCTTTTTTTGTTTTAAGGAGGGTCATCTTCCATAGAAGCAGACTATGGCCCTCATTTTCAGAGCTGGCTGTTAGCATTGCACATCCTTTAGTGGTACATATGAGATAGTGTACGACTGACCAGGTGGACATTTTTAGAGTGACAGAACATTCCGACCAGTGCACACTCTCTATTGGAATATGGGAGTTGTTGGAGTGCAGTGCACAGAGACTAGGAGGTGTACTATCACAGCCCCTGCAGGACAATGGCTTACAGGAGCAAGGCAAAGAGTGTATCCCAAACCAAATAGTACCCTTGCCCCTCTAAGGAATATTCAGCTGTCGCCATGCTAATAAGCACCAATAACATACAAGGGTCTAAGGATCCATTTGCATGCCATTAGGTGCTTATAAGCAGGAGGGAGGTATTGTGCAGAGCTGTGCTGTCTCCACACCACAATGATTACCACCAGATGCCTCAGAGGACATTATTAAAAAATATCTTTGGCATCTAGTGGTCCCCCCAATCACAAGCCCAAACCCTCTTCCCATACCACTCATTCAGGTCCTTCCACCGTCTCCTAGGTTGTCCTCCACTTACCTCAGCTGGCAGTCCACTCCCTGTGACAGTGCATTCCGACCAGTGTAATTCACACCTCAACATGTCACCACCATAGTGGCTGATATTGATGAGCTCTATGCCCCCCTAGATGGGTCTCAGTCCCTGAAGGCATCCACTGAAACCAAGGAATAGATATGGCCAGACAGTCAGGCAGTTGTCAGCACCACTTGCCATGAGGCATGTGCACTCTCGATAATCAAACACAAGTGGCGTGACACCCGGAGAGTGTTGAAGTGGAAAATAGTGGCTGCCAACCAATCCATGACCATCACAGGCAGGGATTCCTGGTTCAAATGGTAATCCTCTGGTGGATCAAGAGAATGGTGGTGGAGATGATCACCCATTGAACACTATGCAGTGAGGAGGGAGGCATGGACAACCTGCTAGGCATGTACTATGCCACAAAGTCACACAAGGTGTATACTACAATGCACAGCTTGGTTAACTGTACCATTCCCCATGGAACCTTCACTAACCTGTCATCTTGAACCGTGGCCACCAAGGATCCTGTTAACCAGGCCATGGCCAATGCACCCAAAATCAGCTGGTGGGAGCAAGACAACCCAGGTAGGTATCACAGTTGCAGAGTGCACAAGCAGAGTGCCCAGCAACACCCAGTAATACCACATGCAAAGATTTATGCCAACCACACCAACAGAGCCCAACAAACAGGGCACACTGGCTGCCATGGGACAGGCAGATAGAAAGACCAGGCACCCAGTTACAAACATCCACCCCTGCCATAGAATGATATGACAGCACAGTAAGGCAGTGTGGCTGCAGTACCATGCACCATGCCAGCTATACATAGTTAAACACTCAGTAGGGTGACAGGCATGGGGATGAAGGCCCTTCTAAAAGGGATTGGCTGGGTGCACAAATAGTCAGACATGGAAAAGTACTGCACACATACTACCCCAAGGTGTGGCAGCTGCAGCTTGACAGGCAGGAGCACATTGGGCAGCTTTGGGAAATGACAACTGCGGTACAGGGTATGCAGGCTGACCTAGGCCATAACAGGGACATTCTCTAAAGGATCACAGACAGCATGTGGGACTGTGGCCCTACTTATACCACACCCAATCCCATGACCATGGGAGCACATGCTACAGCCCTGGTGAAGGATGGAACATGACTAGAGACACAGGCCATCACACAGCAACTGGCACAGATGGAACAGTGTGGGTTGAAGGCCACAGGGAAGGTACCACACCTTGGCACATGCACTTTCATACATATTTCAAAGCTGCCAGGCAAGGGTCAGGGACCATAACCATAACAGGATCCTGTAGGTGCATTCTTCAGGGAGGCATTGATGCCCCACCATGCCCCACAGTTACAGCGATTACATTTTGTCAGCAGATAAGCACCACTTGGCCCGCTTAGTCTGTCCATTTTCCCTGCCTATTGTGACACTGCAGACCTTACTTGGTCTCTGGCTTTTCCCCTCCCATCTCAAACTAATAAAATACTCTTGTATCTATCCCATGCACTCTTGAATCCCGTTACAGGTTTTGCTTCTGCCATCTCTGCTGGGAGGCTGTTCCAAGCATCCACCACCCTTTCCCTTGAATCTGCTCCCTGCAACGTCATAGCATGTTCCCTTGTTCTTGAGTAGTGCGTCACTTTTGTATAGAACAAGCACTGTCAATGACACTGCCATCACATATGCACAGCACATAATTCACAAAGCATCCCTGCAGAACACACATTACTTCACATCACTAACATCCCACAGGGGTGTATGGCCCTCCAGTGTGGACATTATCACCAAGCAACCCCCAGCATGAGCCCACATGCACAGCCCACTGAACGACCCTTGTACAAGCCCATGTTCCACAGCCCTCCTTGATAATGTGTCTTCACCCAGACCAAGGTACCCTTTGGTCATCTTGCCCACTTTTACTATGACCACCATGATGGGTATCACTGCTCATCGGGATATATCTCTGTATGTCAATGTTTTGCAGTATGCTACATGCGATGAGCAGCCTGCACACCTTTCTGGGGGCAAGCATCATTATACCTCCCATCTTGTCTAGGCACTGGAGCCACATCTTCAGGAGTCCTATGATCTGCCGCATCACAGACTGTGTCCTGTGGTGCACCTTATTGTAAAAGTCCTCTGCCTGTCTGTGTGTCAGTAGATACGGTGTCATCAATTAAGGACACAATGGATATCTGTCATCTGTTGTGTTAGAGTAACGTCATTAACACCTGGTGGCAGCATGGAATAGACACTGCTAGCATACATTTGTGTGAAGCTGCACTCACCAAAAAACCATCTGTCATTACACTCATGTGTGTTTAGCAATGTGCTGAGAGACATGACTGGTCGAAGATGCAGGCATCATGGCTTGTTCTGGGAAAATTTGCAGATACGCTCATGCCTATGGCAACAGCATTACATACCATCTGCAAACTGATACTGTGGTAACACTTGCACTTTGTGGTATGCGTCCTCATTGTGTTGAAGGGGCCAGAACTGTAACATAGGTACAGTTAATAGTGCCCAATACATTTGCCATACCATGCATGGCATAAAATGCCTCCTTTGTAGCAGCATGTCCGGTGCTGTGACTGAGAGTGTGATGTGCTCATGCACATGCATGACCAAGGCATTCTTGACCTGGTGCAGTGCTTGGAACACTGACACCTGTGCGATCATCTGCCACCCTCTTGAATGCCCCTGTGGCATAATACTCCAAAGCACACAACAACTTCATCTCCATCATCATGGCATGTGATCAGCTTGTTACTGGGGAAACATTATCAAGAACAAGATCACAGAGCTGGCATGGTCCACATAAAAAACTCCAGCCAGTGTGTGCCCAAGGGCATATGCACTGAATTGATGCCTAAACATATGTGGCTGTGGCGGGACCCTCAGTTCCTGTTCCACCTGATGTCACCATCCATCAGGATGCAGTTCATCATTAGTAGTGGACACATAATGCTATGTCGTGTACTGTAGTCAAAGGCACCTTTCAACAGAATAGTTGACATGCAGCTCACTATATGTTATTTGCTTGGAATTTGTGCGGGCAACAGCCATGGGCAAGGACAGGTCCATGTCACTTATGTACATACAGGTCCATGGACTAACAGTGACCTATAGTCTGCAAAGCCATGCACTGACCCTATTCAGGACCACAGAGCCCATGAAGACAACTCTGGTACACTGTAATATGTCAACCTGCATTTTGTATGTGTTCTATAAGTCACATCTTTCTCAGTATTACCATATCCATTTGAATGGCAACATGGATGTGGCCCTGTCTGCACAGGGAGTTGACCTACCTATGATGACATACTGCTGTTTTTGACATCACACTACATTGTTGTGTGAATGGCTATGATAGTACTGGGGGTATGATGTTGGGTGTTAGCTGGATGATTAAACAGTTGTGGGTAAGTGTACAGTGGGTCCTGTTGCAGCACACCTAGCCACTGTACTAGTGCAACAGGGGACCAGTAGTGCAGTCCATAATATATTTATACATGTTTGTGTGCTACATATACATGTCTCACAGTTTACCCCACTGTTTCTGGGGCCCTTTAAGCAGCATTTCTTAGCATGCTGGCTAGATACATTTTGCGTGCCTAGGTGACGATTCCCTCAGATCCAGAAGTACTGTACAGTAGCAGCTGCAGGAGCTACTACAACTGAGGGCATTACATTAGAGGGGGCCATACCCAGGTAACTCGGGAAGATGCATATACTAATCTATCATTATGCTGCTGGGGAGAAATGGGGTGACTGTGTAGAATATCAGACTACCGATTTTAGCATAGCGTAAAGCTATAAAGAATACAATGTAGTTTCATCATGTGCTTGCTGCATTATACGGTTCCCTATTGGTTTAGTTTTTGTCAGCTTATTTGAGTTGGGGGGGCTCTGCCCTGCCCTTCTACCTCTCTTTGCTTTTTAACATGGGGGTGGGCAGGCGAAGCCTCCCAACTCAAATAAACTAATAAAAAATAAACAACAGTCCGATGAGGCACAGCGCGTGTTGTAAGTGAGGTTTGTCAGTTTATTTGAGTTGGGGGGCTCCCATTTGTTTTTTTAACACGGGGGGGGTGTGAGGGACAAAGCCCCCAACTCAGATCAGGCCAACCTGATGTGGAGCATGTCAGTGTGCAATTAGCATAACTGAAACACTTCTCTAATAATGTAGCTCTGATGGCGGTCCGATATTCGACACAATTGACAGATATGAAATGTTACAGAACCTGCGGTGTTGCATATCCTATGGGTGGTGGAAATACAGTGCACAGCATGTACAATTTTTTTTGCCTGTTCCCAGTCTTGTTATGTTTCCACAAAACTGTCATGAATGCCTACAATGATTAGCACTGGTCAAGCAGGAAAAGGCATATGGGGCCAAGCTGGTGCTGGTGGCATGGGACACCCCTACAGATCTGTGGCTCCCAGAGTGGCTGCTGCAGAGTGGCCTCAAATACAAGAATGACCTGGTGGTGCACTGGGCCATCCCACTACACCCAGGGTAAGAATGTCATTCGTGCTATGTACCTGCTTCAAGGGTTCTGTAATGGTACAGGCGGGAGGGTGGGATGAACAACTGTATCCACATTTGTAATGTGTGTCCCTTCTGTGTGTGGCCTACTCTGTACATATGTGTGTCACTCATACATGTTCTATGTGTTCTTCTAGTTGCAGGCATACCATGGACCACTGAGGCATCATGTGCTCCTGAAAAGGGACTACAGCACAACGGCCCCTTCTGGGTCTAGTGGGAACTCCTGCCAGAAGGATGATTAAGGACAGTGGGGAATTTTGGGCATTACCACAGGTAGATGGACTTCTTGTCAGCTAGCCCAATCACAAGGTGCCAATAGTGTTTTTTTTGTTGTGATGTCTGTCACTGCTTTATTTTTCTGAGTATGCATGCCATACAGACAGTTGTGTATGCTATGGCCAGGGCAATTAAAGTTTCTATGCTGAACATCTATGTCTATATTGTTTTGTGTGTCTGTCCACAGATATTTTGCTGCTGGATACAACAAGGCCAGGTTATGGGTAGGCATACTGGGAGAGGGGAGGTGCTGCCAGGTTGGGGGCAGGCATACATGAGGGACAGCTAGATTGTGGCAGGCATGTCAAAGGTTACCAGGTTGTGGACAGGCATGCCAGGACATTGAAATTGCATGGGTGTGGAGCATGCCCGTCTGGCCCATTGTGTTGCAAATGCCCATGCTCTGATAGCAGGTTTGAACTGTATGTCGACTCTGGACATCCATGTTCCCGTGGTTGCTTCACTCTCGATGTTCTTATGTCCCCAGATCCTCTTTTTTTTTGTATATTCTATTTTTGCACTTGAACTGGTCAAGGCATCTCTCAGAGTTACCCACTCACTGCTTGAAACCTTCTTATCTCTCCGGGACCCTCCCCAGGACCTTCCAGTCCCCCAGACCCAGGCCCACCCACCTACATGGTAGCTGTTCTATGATTACAGGGTCAATCCTGGAGAAGAGCTGAGGGGGTATGGAGGACAGATGGTCCAGTGATGGGGATGTGAGTAGGTTCCCTAGAGCTCCATCAGTTCCCTAATCCACGGAGGGATTTTTTCATGTCATTTTCTCCTTGGAGCATGGATGGGTAATGATGTCCAGGTTGTATGTGCCAATGTCTGCCAATGATCCTCCCCCCTCATCTCAGTACCACAGATTCCTGGTACTGCCCCTGGTCTCCACCAGGAGCCACAAAGGAGTGGTGCTAACCCAGGATCCCTCCCCAGGAAGGGAGAGCAGTCCTTCGGATACTCAATCCCTTCCTTTCCCTGCCAACCCCCGGCAACCTGAGTTCGTTCTTGAACCTGGGTTGCTGATGTGGCATGAGGTGTGGCGTTCAGTACCTCAACCCTCAGTGTCACTGGGCTGGCACCCCAGAACCTCTTGATGGTATTACACCCTTGTAATAAACACTCCCTTATCTATTATTCAATTTAAAATTACTGGCCACTGTCTCTTTATGGCTGTGGGCAGAGCCTATCTATAGCTTGAAAATGGAGTATCGTGGAACACTTTTTTTGGACTTTTCAATGTATCCTTCCACATCTACAAACCACTATGGCAACTAAAATAAAACAATCCCTTGTTTCTGTTTAGAATGTTGGAGACATAACTCCACACTGCTTATCAGATGGCCATTAGGAAACTGAAACAGCTTGTTAAATATTAGTTGCCTATTAAACTGGAGATTTGTTTACCCCCTTCAAAATAAAACAGCTTGCATGTTTAAATGCCTAGCATTTAAAAAAAAATTTTGCTATTAACTTCAGTTGGGCATAAATATCTTTAAAGAAAGAGTCATACTTCAGAAATGTTACCCTTTCCCAGCAAATTTATAAAGATTTACACTGTTCTTTAACCTCTCAAGACATATCTGATAAAATGCCAGCTCTTCAGTGAACTACCCAGATTAAATGTATAAATTTCTTTTTGACAGTAAGGGCTGTGCCTGCTTCCCAAACATAACAGCTAAGAGCTACTAAGATCTCTTATAGTGTGTGTGTGTGTGTGTGTGTGTGTGTGTGTGTGTGTGGGGGAGGGGTGGAGAAACAGTCAAACTCCTGGTAAGGGAGACCTCATCTAATGAATTAACTGCTGACAAGCCATGAGTGTGAAATTCATCTGTATAATTATCTAATTCCTTATGTTTGCCATGTACAGTTATAAAAAGTCAAAACAACTGAGAAAGAAATTTGTAGGTGACAACAGTTGAGTTTTTCTTGTGTTTTGGACCTCCAACTCTAGGCTGTGGAGCATAAATGTATTGTTTGTGCTTGGAATGAGCAATCTAAACAGTAAGAAGGTCTAACAGTAATATTTAAATTTACAGTATTAGTAATGTAATCGTGCATAATTTCTATAAATACATTTGAGGTCTGATAATAATGTAGCCAGGGTATGTGTTAACACGCTTTGATCTCTCACAACATGTAGTAGTAGTAGCAGTAGTAAATATTTTATTCTGAAAATTCAGAAAAGGATAGCCGAATTGATCTGAGGCTTATTTCAGTGGGGTCCCCAATGTATAAAATAAGTATTTACACAGAATATGTACATAAATACAAGCATAGCATATACAATACACAGCCTATATGAAAAGACACAATACTGTACATGATCGACATGTAGATGTTTTTCAATTAATTACAACAAACTTTAGGCATTTCAACACTTTTTACAAGCCTCGATCTTATTTGATACCAAGATGGAGGAGATACTGACTTGATATATAATGTGATATTTTTGAGAATGAAAGAGATTGTGTCATTAATTAGGAGGAAAATTATTGTTTAGATACATAGATACATAAACACTGTCAGCAGATAATTTGAGCTTGTAAGTTCCCTTTATGTTTTTCTATATTATTATTTTTATATTGTTTGGAAGTTTCATGTAGGCTTGATATTATTCCTGAAATGTTAGAGATTTTCCTGGGGAACTTGCAAGATACTGGTATATAACTATACCAGTTACACAATTCCGGATCAAACAACTGGAAACAGAGACTGTTTTTTTTTTTTTTTGTCATTTTATAATATTATGTACTGCATGTGTACTTACTGAGCTGCTGGAATAGGGCCTTGAAGAAAATAATAACATTTATTTAACTCATTCAAGATTCCATCAAGTGCACAGAAAAACGTCTATGAGAATTTGTCTGAAAATTAACAACTATAAGATGCAAAAATAGCATTTGTGTGTATATATGTGTATGTACAGGGAAATGTCTCTATTTGCAATAAATTGTTTATAGGCATTACTAGTACCTTTTGAAAGACTGTCCGATTTGTGATTACTAATTTTGAGTATAGTTCATGAAAAATTGAGTGTGATATTTGTTGTTTATTATGAACTGGCTAAAAAAATTGGAGAAAGCCGATTGGCTGAGAGACATTTGAAGCTGTGATGATATCTGGCTACATCATCATGGCTTCAAAAAGCCTCCTGCCATCAGCCCCCTCACAACAAATACAGCAACACTGAAATAATACTTACTAGCATCAGCTCCTCACACACTGCCACTTGTACTTTCAAAAGCAACGTACGCTACAAAATATGCCACTGCAAACGGATGCCCCAGTCTGTAACATACTCATACAAATAAATTGCTGCAGACACTGGCACACAATTGGAGCATGTCCCAACACTAGCCCACAAATACACATTCTGTAACCTCTGACGACTGTAACCCCTACACGCTGCAGACTACAACCGCTCCTCCTAACGGCAAACCAAAACTGCGGCTTATGGTCTGAGTCCCTGTTTAAAACCAGTAAAGAAAGCAAGTAAAAAAGACAGAACTGGGGTGACTCACCAGAAACAACCCTCCACAAGCATTTTTACCTGTTCTCTTGCTCTCCCCTTTCAACAGCTACTCTCAGTATGTCCCCATTAGCACAACTAAAACAATGAAAGTGTCTACCTGCATTTCTCCCATTCAGATCGCTATGCTCAGCAGACAGGAATTTTACCAAAAAAAGAAAGAAAGAAAGAAATCCACACAGATCTTCACTGACTCCCACATCAGTCCAGGCAGTGAAAAAAAAATTAAACTCAGAGCAGTGCTGGCAGAGTGCAACAGAGTTCCACAAACTCTACTTACAATGATGCCACCTGTAGCTCAGAGCCCATCAGGACCTATTTTCTGAAAACATATCCTTCCAATACCCAATAAAAGACATTTTTAAAACATTTTAAAAGTTTCTTTCTTATTTTTTTCTACTACCACTTTAAAGCCACTTCATAATAGCAATAATGCAGGGGCGGCCCGCCCAGCGGTTGGATTTCCGCTTGCGGCGCGGCGACCGGTTCGGGAACGGATCCGGGTCATCGGAGGGCCGGCCGGGGGGGAGAAGGATTGAGCGCCGTAGGCAGCTCTCCTTCTCCGGGGGGAGGGTCCCACCAGTATCTGGCGCGATGAGGGCTCCTAACGGAGGCTGGGAGAACTCACGCTACCGGCCTGAGGTCAGGGAGGGGCGAGGTAGGCGGGGCGGACGCCGGCATCATTGCACGTCCCCGCCTCCTCGAGGGTGGGGAAAAACACAAGGGGATAAAATCCCTGCCTTGCGTCTACATGACGCTCTGCCCTGGACTGCCCTGATTGGCCACCGGAGCTGTTCCCCCTAACCAATTACAGTTCCGCGGCTGATAAGAGGGGTCGGTACCGCGGCCCCGCTCTCTGGGGGGTAAGCCAGGGATGACCTGGGGGATTCGGCAATGTCCGGTGGTCGGGGCTCCAGGGTCCGTGACCAGAGCAGATCACGACGGAAGGGCAGGGGCAAAAAGAGAAAAATAAAAAAAAATTAAATAAATAATAATAGCAATAATGCACTCCAGGGTGTGGTATATCATGGAATATTGTCACTTCTCGGGTTGTTGGATGCACTTGGCCTGCGACCTTGTGCCCAACCACCCAAGGTATGACGATATCCCATGATATACCACACCCTGTCGAGCATTATTGCTTAATTATAGTCCCCATTGTGCCTTATGCATACCATGTAAATCTAAATCATTCCAAGGCCATCTTGACATGTAGTACAGAGCTCTTTTCCTGATAAAAGGCTGCTGATATAACAAAAAAAAGAACAGTCATAAATAAGGAACCAGTGGCTTATGGAAAAATATACAGGAATTTATACAGTGATTGGATTCTGCCACTGTGGGGAAAACACAGGAAAAATGAGGGCTTCTTACAGGGAAATGGTTATTTGGATCTAGGTGCATGGAATATTTTTTTATCCTATATTTTGTATCCTGGATAGGGCAGGGAATATGTTACATCTCATTGTCATAGGGATCATCATTTACACATTTTTGCACTGTATTTACTCAGGCTTTCCTAGATTAGATGCAATATCTTGTTTTCAGTGGGGTCATGATGCTATCAGTTTTACAATGTATTTATTCAGGCTACCATGTCCAGGGCCCCATATTCAAAAGAGCCACACAGCGCATCCCGGCAGAAAAGGTAGATATGCCATGCAACTCCAACAATGCAGAACAGTGCGATATTCAAACATGCGGGATGCACCTGCTGCAAGGGAATAGGCCAGGGCACAAACAAATGGTATGCCAAGCAAATATGCTGGTATGCTGTGGCATATTGAGTGGGAATGAGCCCCTCACAGTGCAGAGCACCATGGCCTACAGTTAGGCCATGGATAGCTGACTTTGACCCAACCAGCCACCCACAGGTGGGCTGCAGATGTGCACCCAGGTGCACAGCAGCCTGGCAGCCCTGGTGGACTAGTGGTACTCCCTTTCCATCCCCAATCCTTCCAACTCCATCCCTGAAGAGCTCCATAGTGTAGGGCCCCCAAGAACCAATCACACCAGAGGAAACCATGGTCCATATCCATAGCATAGAGGACCCCCACCCACTGCCCATGTATGCAGACATCCTTACTCCCCCCCATACTCGACCTGTTGCAAAGACTGGCACTGCCTTCCACACCCTGCCATGGCCAGCCATTGGCTGCACTGAACCCAGGTTGGGGACCTGCACTCTGGAATGACTCATCTGGCTGTACCGTGCATTGGGGCACCATGCAAGCTGAGGACCCACCAGTGTATGCAGCCATGTGCACGTCCCTGGAAAACCATAAGAGGGAATTTACATACCTCCAATGCATGCCTTGCTGATGTTGTATCTTTCTGCTGTCACACAATGCTGCAAGTCCACACTCTCCCCTGTTCCCCTGTGTAACATGCCACCCTCTGGACTGCTGAGGTGTCCCAGGTGCCATGGGGTGCGGTATCCTGCAATGCCATTTGCAGAGTATGCTTTAGGCTATGGATCATTCATCTGCAGTTTCCCGATTGTACAAACGAATGGGAGATCAGCTGTACCATGCCTGTTTTGGGACTTGTGTGAGTGGGTACAGCATCGGTCATCATCTGCACTGAGCAGTGCAATGGCACCAGGATGATGGCTCCACATGCGAGTGCCTGAGGTATATGGCCACTGGGCATTATCATCCGCACACAGCTTATGCCTACATATAACACATTCCAGTGTCCTACTGTGACTGCTCTGCCACCTACTGATACAGTGGTACAATCCCATCTCAGAGTCCGTCATCACAATGGGATGGGCTGGGGGGCAGGAAGGGGGGTGTCTGTACACTGTTGAGGGGGAGTGAGGGCCACTGCACTATGGACATGGACTGCAGGTGTATTCAGATGCAATCAGAGAAGGCATGGGGGGTCCTGACAGTATGGAAATGATAGAGATTTGACTCTAGTACATTTAGGGCTGGTGGAACAGGTGTGGGGGTGCCACTTTGCCACCAGAGACTTCAGGGCCTGTCCCACATGGGAGTGATTGGGGTCAGGGCTTGGGGTGAGAGCTACTCTGGTGCATTCATCCCGGTGCCAACATGCAAATAGGCTGGTAATGATCATGCATAAGGCCCCTTTGCACCCTGCATGCTCAATTAGGTAATTTGCATTCCTGGGCTGAATATCATCCATGGGGACTGTGGCGCATACCTATATGTACTATGCATGCCCCCTGGAAGGTATTCAGTTGGAGTCATCCTGGAGTCACCTGACTTGGTGGTCGCCTGCACTGTGACTCCCATCCGGGGTCACATTTTCAACAGGTACAATGAAGAGCCAGGATGAAGCACAGAGTCACAGGTTTACTGCATGACAAAAGGGATTAACTTTCATTAAAATTGCATTGTTTGCTTCAGTAACTGTACTGCAGAATTCTGCAGTGCTGCGCTTCATCCTGGTGGGCTTCACTGTATGCACACCCTGTACTGGTAGCACATTCTCTTTGACTATTGTATCAGTGCCAACCAGTGCACCCTCTTTGCACAATGCATCTTTCTGCTCGTGCATTAGTCCAGCACTTAATATGTCCCCCCAGATGTAAAATATTATTTTCGGTGTGTTCTGATTTTACACAATGCAGCATAATATTGTGTAGATGTAGAGCCCCACTGAAAATAAGATGCCATTTCTTCTGTGAACTATCCTGGCCAAATATATAGCAATCAGCTGGCATATTCCAGGAAAACACATTGTAGAAATGTGTAAAAGGAAGACCACATTGAAACTACCTCTCAGGAGGTCTGTATTGTGAAAATTCATTCAAAATAATGGGTAAAAGCCTCCCAAAAGCTCTCCGCAGCCATATTGGCCCTGACCATAGTTTGTTTACCACAGAGGACACGTTGGGCTGGATATTCAAACTGCGCTATTCTGTGGTGCAAGCCCTTGCGCTGCACAAAATAGTTGCACAGGGGTGTGGCCGGGGCGATATTCAAAGGAGTTGCACAATTGAGCAACTCCTTTGAATATCACCTCCGGCCATAGACACCGCGGGTACGGCGTGAGTGGAACTGCGCCACCGCAAGTGGTCAGAGTGGAGCATCTGTTGCGGTGGCAAGTGCCATTGTGCCATGCTAAATTTCCCATATTCAAAAGGTGACATGCAAATGGGGCCATAATTCATGCAAGGCACGGGGGCCATTTGCATCATTAGGCCCCATTTTGCATGCCATTAGCATGCAGGTGCGCCCGATCCCCAAGGACTTGCGCCTGGCGCCTACCAGGCAGCAGCTATCGGGACCGGCGCCCACTGCCGATTGCGGGCATAAGTTAAAAAACCCCCCACTGGCCCGATCACAGGCGTATGTTTAAAATACCCCTCCTCCTGACTGGCCTGATCGAGGACATATGTTTAAACAGCCCCACCCCTGACTGGCTCGATCATGGGCAAAAGTGAAAATTAAAACCCACCCCCCACCAGCCCGATCGTGGCACCAAAGTGTCCAACCCCCCCAAAGACCATATCCCTGGTGGTCCAGTGGACCGCTAAGCCTGATCGCTTGGTTGGAAAGTTATATTTACTTCCGGGCGAACTGTTTAATTGGTCATAAGTGTGTCTATAGCATAGCGAGTTCACGGGTTCAGGAGCCCTTTTCCTTACTCATTCCCTAAATTAAAAGGATATCTATGTTATTGGGGGCATAACAACATGCAAGTTGGATCGTTTTCGGCAATAAATATATTTTGGTAAGTCAATATGATTCATATAGAATTTTAAAAAAATATTTTTATGATTGGAAATCATATTAATGGGTTCAAGGGTGGTTTCTCATTATTATTACTTTATAGAGAGAGGAAACACAGACATTGTAACCTCATTTTAATTATTTGAATAAAAAGGTATGTGATGCAACATACTTCTAAACTATATGGGGCTTTGTTATTAGGCACTTATAAACTATATGGGGCTTTGTTATTAGGCACTACATAATATTTGAAATAATTGACTAAATTCTGTAATGTTTATTGCAGCAACCAATGTTTTGATTGGATAAAAGGAGTAAGCAAATTAAGAATCGATTTAATCAACAGGTGAAAAGAACACTTTTTTCTGTAATTAATTTTGAGGTAGAAGATTATTATAAGATTTGTATGTGACATTAATGTGAAGCATTTATTGATTTAAATGTTATTCATGATCTGTTTAGATGGTAAGAGCCCCGTGACCAAGCTGATCACAGCGAAACGTAGGGGCATTGTTATTGAAAAAGAATAAAAATGGATGTTACAGACTTCAGCGTCCTGGTATTTGCATACTTTCTACTTTTCACCCACGGAGTCTGAAGAACAAAGATTTTTTATATATACAAATAAGGACTTTCTTTGTCTATAAGGACTTTGTCATTTCCCAGATTTAGGTGTTTGAATGGTCCAGTGGACCGCTAAGCCCGATCGCGGCACCAAAGTGTTCAAACCTCCCCCCTCCACTGGACCACCAGGGATATTTAATTTAATTTAGTTAATTTAGTTGTTTAACCAGGTATAGCACACTAAGCTGAAAGCTTTTTTACAGGAGTGACCTGGGAGCACAAGGAGGTTAAGTGATTTGCTCAGGTTCACACAGTATGCAAGTGGAAGCTGTGGGATTCAAACCCAGGTCTGGTCTGCTGGATGTCACCAAATTTGCAGGATATGGTCTTGGGGGTTGGACACTTGGTGCTGCAATCAGGCTGGTGGGGGTGGGTTTTATTTTCACCTTGCCCATGATCAGGCCAGTTGGGAGGTGGGGGACTGTTTTAGACAGCTCGACCCGCGATCCGGGCCAGTCGGGGGAGGGATGTTACTATATGCCCGATTGGGCTGCGGGGCACAGGGAGAGTTGAGGGCCACCCACAGGTGACAGCTGCTGTGTTGCACTGCAATGCGGCAGCTCACCCGTGGGGCCTCGACTTACCTTTTTTTTGGCTCAAAGTTGTGCAGGCGCAGGTTGGGGTTGTGCCTGCACAACTCTGCTCAGCCCACTGAATATCGGGCTGTGCAGTTTATGCATGGTTCCTCTCCCTCCGGTTCAGCATGCCTTCATTAGCATTGCGCTGTTGCTCAGCTTGACTTGGGGGGTGCAACTGCCTCCTGCTGAATATGGCAGAATGGCGCAATTTCAGACTTACGCAAGCGCAACCCTATTGCTCATGGCGCAACCCTTTTGAATATCCAGCCCATTGTAATTTTCTATTATAACCAGCCACCTATAATGGCATTGACATATAATTTCTACAGTCTTCAAGACCATATATTTCTACACACACACACAGACATAGACACACATGCATGCAGGCATGCCTGCACACACACTTACACATACACGCACACACACACACACCTGCTAATCTCTCCACACTGACTAGCTTCTCTGTTGTTCTTGCTTAACTAGTCTTTTGTGATGCTAACTTCTGCTTTACACTGCACATTGGACTTTGTCACCCATGGCTGCTCTCTCTATGTTTGCACAGCTCTCTTTTGACCACATCTCAGTTAGCACCAGTATTGTATTCTTATAAAACACATTGTTCAACTCATTTTTTGTGCCACTTTATTGACATTGTATCCAAATATTTCACTTCGTGTCCATCTATAATTTCAGTTACTGTTGAAAATGTATTTACCAACTTGTTTGTAACTGTGCTTCTCTTATCTTCACCCCTTTCTTTGTCTACTTAGCCCCAGGTCATTCCTGAAAAAGGTCCCTTGGGCCAGTGTATTTACCTGGTCAACAAATAAATAAATAAACATTGTTAGCATGGCAATCTGTGATCTTTAAGCACCAGAATCTCAAAGATATAAAAAAGGAAAAATTAACTGAACTGACTTTGTTCTTCAAACCTTTCAAAAAATAAAGTTTTTCCTCTTTGTTTAATTTTCATTCTGTCAGATTTCATGGTTTTAACATCATAACACCCTCAGGGTCAAAAAACACGGCAACAATTATATAAAATAAAACATGGTGTGATGTGCTAAACTTTAATTTTATATACCCCTCCCTGTACTTTATGTGATGTAAGCAATAATACCTGACAGGGTCGGTGGTATTGGGCTCCACCAGGGTACTCGGCTAGAATAGTGCCAGATGAATAGCTCCAGCGCTTTCAGTAAGTGCTCCCCTCTTTGCTGTCCAAGGTGCTGGTACTGCACAAGGGCACCAGAATCAAGGAGATTGACTGAGCTGCTCCTGTGGCATGGAGGGTTGGTGCTTAAAGCAGCCCCAACCAGCAACAACAATAAAAATCTGGGTTCTAATCCTGGTTTCCAAACATTTAACACATATTGGGACTTATTATTTTTTTTTTTTACACGAGGCCATGGAAACAGCATTCTATGGCCCCTCAAATTATTACTTTCCCTATGATCTGCTCTCCCCTGGAGTAAGAATCCTTCAGTCCGGGGGAGTTCATGGACAGAGCCCCCCCATAAAAACAAAAATGGTGCTATTTTATTTGGTTCTTTACCTTGCTATTGTGACTGGCACTGTTCTGACCCAGTGCCCTCTACCAGACAGCCCAGGGGCATAATAAGGCCCACAGGCAGAGGGCCTTATAGCCCCTGGAAGGTCCAGAATAGCTAGAGCCCCATGACATTCTTATTTTTTTATAAATTTTGTTTTTTTTGGAATTTTTTGCTATTTCTTATTGTTCTTTAAAAATGTAGTTTTCTTTTTTATCACATTTATATTCATAAAATACCTCCAAATGACCTTATTCACAATAGAAATCACATTCCTAGTTAGCCTGGTGGCGTGGAGGCTGAGTCATTCTGCCTTTCCTCCTGCCATGTGGCAACCCATGCTTGCGATGCGAGTGGGTCTCTGGGGGTCAGCTATGGAGGAGGAGGTCCGAGCATCCCAAGTACAGCTCTCCTCTTCTGGGGAGGGCTGGTCAGTGATTGGTGCTTGCCTGGCCCCTAGCAGAGTCTGGGGATTGGCACACTGATGCTGTACTTGGTGGGCAGAGAAGGGGCAGATGCTGGGTACACCACACACGGGAGCTTGCATGACACAGCCATTGGTGTCATTGCACACCCTACCTCTGAGGGAGAATACCAGAAAAAAATCTTCAATGACTGGATGAAGGAGGGGCTTTGGGTCCCACTTCCTGACTAGCTGATGCACTAATCAGAACTGAATCCAGTCTTCAGCGGGGGCTTGGGGAGGTGGGTGGGGGCAGTCCCTGGGGAAGATTGTCTGTGAGACCTGGTGGACATTGTGGGAATGGGACTGGGGTACCCTCCAGTACATAGGCCATCAGAGAAGGAAGAAAAAAGATAAATCACATTCCTAGTATACTACATTGTATTAAGCAGCATTATACTATGGTCTTGAACGATTTTATGAATCAGATGGTTCTGCTGCCGCTTTCTTGTGGACTGTCTCTGTGGTAACAATTGAGCTTAACAACAACTGCTGCAAGTATTTATTTAGTTTTTTACAAAAAACAAGATATTTTTTATTTTTGTCATGTGTTTGTTTTCATTTTATTTATATTTATACCTTGAATTTCTTGTTATTTCATATTTAAGAAAAACACTGATATCTTGGTTTAGCCTAATACTGCCCACCATGGAGGTTATTATTGTGCTTAGAAAGTGGGCTATATGTAACAATTTTATACAGGATTAGAAAAATAAAAGAAATGTTAAAAATGAATAGAAATTCATTTAAAGTAATTTTTATGTAAAGTCATCCCTGTACTGGTATGTCTGTCAATAGAGGGCACTGCAGTGTTTGACAGTTGTTTTTTTTACATTTTTCTTAGAGGCATCAAGTTTGTTCAACTCTCCCTCTCACCCCAGAAAACACTTTTCCCCCCCGTTTGTTTTTTTTTCTTTTCATGCTGTGACCCTGTGCTGCCTGTTATCGATTTGTGTGGAACTGCAATCAGTGATGAGGAGTGCGGCTGCATGTGGTCTGGTCAAGCAGCAATGAACATAAATATCATACTGGCATCAGGCCAGGTGGCTGCATTTGATGAGATACTGTAGTAAGATGGGTGCAAGAAATACAAGGCAATGCACATTTTATTTATATAGCGCTCGATCCAAAGGCTCAGAGCACTTTAGAGCAAGAACAGACCCACAGAATTAAATCAAGAATTCGTAGCATTACAAACCTCAGGTGCGTATATACAGGAATTATCTTTATGCACACCACTCCATACATTATTCTATATATATTATTTAGTATAACATGAGTCATCACATTGAAAGTAGCCAGTGATCTTAGACTGCACTGCTTCCTTCTTTGTGTACGGCTCCCAGACCTTTTCGGCAGCTTGTAGTGCTTCCCAGTTTGGTGCGATTGCAGGGTGCTGCTCCACGGCAAGACAAAGAGAGAATTACAGTCCTCACATCATTTGGACTAATGGCTTCTTATTCCCTGTCAGCTGTATCACCCTCATCTTCCTCATTGGCTTCTATCTGCATTTCTCCCATATCTTATTCTTTGACGCTCTGAACAGCTGCTGCCTGATTCTAGCACATGCTACCGCACTTGGGGATAATTATCGTCTTTCACCCAAAAAAATATTCATTCCCTTGTCCATCCAACACCTCCCTCTGCCCCAGTCTCCAGGATCCTCCCAGTTATGCCCCAGCTACTATATTCCTCCTCTTGCACTTAGTACAACGGCAAATTTTCTCCTCCATATGTCGCCTCGTTTTGGGCCAAAAATCGCTTTGTCACCAGACGGGGTCCTCCCCCCTCCCACCTCACTCCGCTTCTCAACACTTGGGTCCTCTATGCTTGCGCCCCTATTCCCCACCTCTCCCTACATTATGCACTTGATATCTTCTCTCTGGTATGCCTACCCTCTCCCTAACATTTTCCACTACAAAATGCACAGTTTTTGGGCTTGGATCCAGCACAAGTTCATTATCCATGACTCCTTGTAGATCTATGTTCAATGTATATTACCTGTAAATGAGCATTTTTACTACAATAGCAGCTATTTTTACTGTTTGTACTATTGTAACTTGTCTTTCTGTATTGTTACTGTAGAACCACAGATCCACCTTGTAAATGAGCTTGCTCAATGGTGCCCGCCTGGATAAATAAAGATACTGATTGATTGATTGATTCTGGGTTCAGGACTTGCTGAACCACCTGTTCAACGTCGTCCAGTGGAGGCTCCAAATCATCCTCATCACCAAGGTGACACAGCTCTGCAGACTTGTCCTCAGTTAACCCTAGTGGCACTTCAATATGCTCTTTCAAAGCCTCAATTATCCCTGCATCCTCATCAAAAAGTGGTGGAGAGTGGGAAGTTGAGCTTCCTTCACTGGGATCGCTGGTACTGTAAGCACAAAACCTGCTTTCTTGAAACACCAGGAGATAGTGTGCTCAGTCACAGAATCTCACACCTCTTTCATGAGCCAGATAGCATCCAGTAAATAAATCCCTTATGTGCACACTGATGCTGTAACTTCTGCCTCTGCATCCAGCTTGTCGATAACCCACTGCCATATTGCTTGAACATAACATTGCTTCATAGCGTAAATTATGCCTTGATCCAAGGGTTGGATTATGCAGGTGGTATTGGGTGGCAAAAAATTAGTTTTATGTTTCTCAACCTCTGGATATTTGGGTGGCCAGTAAAGTTATCAAGCAGCAGTGCAATCTTGTGGCCGTGCAAGCTCCTGTCCCAGTTGTGAGCCCACTCCGTGAAAATATCGCCCATCATCCAGGCAGATCAGTTGGCTTCATAGATCATGAGCAGATAGTTTACTTCTCTAAAACAATGGCATGCCACTGATTTCCCAACAACCAGTAGATCTTTTTTTTCAGTGCCATCCATGTTACAACACACAAGTATGAATATACGCTCCTTTGCCTTTTTATGACTGAGAAGGGGTTCACTTTTAAAAGCTAGGATCTCATACCCCACCCACCAGAAGAAAAGGCCAGTCTCATCACAACTAAAAATATTGCTTGGCACATACCCAGCAAGTAGCCCAGGCAGCACATCTGTGAGCTACTGGTCGTCACTCTGCATATCTGCATTGCCTTTCCCACCATGTGTCATTTGCAACCAATGTTGTGGAGCTTTTTCCACCACTGCAGCCTTCCTTCTGATGCATTGAAATCAGGGTGCTCCAAAGCATTTACAATTGTCTGTGCTTTTTCAGCTAGCAGCAGTCAACTAATTAGGGCATCATGTTCTCTGGCATTGTGGAACCAACAAAGTAGAGACTCCTGAACTTTGGCATCCTTCCCCTCTCTTTCTCTTTTGCGATGGGGATTGGTGTTCTCATGCCATTCTACCAACAGTTTTTCTCTCTGTTTAAGAAGGTCAGCTGACTTCGGCAGACTCAGTTGCACAGCTAAATCCTCTGACTTAGCTTCGGTAATGCATTAATCTGCTTCAACAGATCAGCCTTTCGTTTAGACATTTTGCTGGTGTGAATGAATGAATGAATAAATGAATGAATGAATGAATGAATACCAAGCCTACATGAATGAATGAATGAGTGAATGAATACCAAGCCTACATGAATGAATGAATGAATGAATACCAAGCCTGCTTAAGCCCTATTAACACATAGCATAGTCTGCCAGTAACTGGCGTAGCATTAAACTGAGTTTTAACGAGCCGCTAACTGATGCTTGTTTATTGGTACAGCACCAAATGGCCACAAACAGCTACAACAAATGCCTGATGTAGATGGCAGGCAATGATCATTATATCCAACAGTATTATGACTGGATACAGTACATGATGGTAAATGGTTCAAGCAAATTGCCTGTTTTATGTGTGGACCCTATAAGTGGCTTGGACTGTAATTCTCTTTACGCACGCCACTCCATACATTATTAATAAATAAATATACAGTATATATATATATATATTCTTTAATATAACATGAATCATCACACTTAAAATGTACAATATATAAAAATAGATAACCAGCTTCACCATGGAGACAGACAATCCTTGATATAAAAAGAGCTGCTTCATCATGAGATACTATTGGCATCCCATCAAGGAGAACATATTCGTGCTTTAGTTTTTCTTCATATTCAAACTAGTCTATAGTCAAAACCTATAGACTACAACATTTCTCACCACTTCAAAAATACTAAATGTGCATTTTCATTTCTAAAGTATTTGGCAGGATCATATGGCTTTTCCCATTTACCTCTGAAAACAATAAAATTAACAAGAAGTGCCACAGTGTTTGGATCAACTTGTTGCAAAAAATTTACAATTTTGCCATGTGTCTTCTTCTCTACAAAATCATTGATCTCCTTCGTAGCTTCAGCAGACTTTGTAAAATCAGTACTGAATGCACTGGCCTGGTAATAGTGCTGGACGTCTTCTAAAAACTTGGGTAGAAACTTAACTCCCTCTCCCAGGAAAAGCCCATTGCCAGTGTTGAGCTGCAGCTCACTGGTATCATTGTTCAGCAGATGGAAAAGGTGCTCAAAACCTTCATGTATATCAGCTTCACTGAGGGTGGTAAGATTAAAGCCTAGTCCTCCAAGTATCTGAGTCAGGGTATCAGATTTGGCACCTAGGGATAGCATAGCAAATGCAGCAGAGATGCTAAATGGAGAGAAGAAGATGTTCTTGGAAGTCTCATTTGGTTTTGATGCAATATGCTTGAAGAACTTGAATGCAAATTCAAAATTGCCAGGTGCTATTTTATGACAGATCATTTCCTCCTCTGAGTGTGTTTTGTGATCATGTTTTGTGCCATGATGATGATGATGGTGATGGTCCTTATGATGATGGTCCTTATGATGATCTCCATGGGCCACAGTAAGCATCAAGATCGCAAATAAACACAAGTAAATCATCTTCCCCATCTTCTTGGTGTAGAATCAGGTATCTCTGTTAGGAAATAATAATAACAATTAGTGGACCAAGTTCTTACATCAAAGAATGTTGCACTGATGAGTATGCAGACTGTAATGGTTTTAGAAGGTATTCATTTGCTTTTAGTTTTCTGTTTTTCCCCTCCCTACTGTCTTTCCAGGGATATAGCCTCTAATCAGTAATATACTGTAGTCTATTCAGGCTCTGTGAGTTGTCAAGGAGAGAGAGCTTGAAGCATTTTTCCCTCTGTTTTCTTCCAGTTCTACCCTTTACCCCAGTGAAGTGTGCCATGCCTCAATTGGCCTTGACATCACAGCATCCCAACCATGTAAGGCAAACTTCCTTGTCCCACCATAGGATCAATGTGGTGCCAGAACTCACTGTTACCCTTCCCTGGCTGAGGCACACTGCCAAGCAGCAGCTACCTCAGCTGAGCCTGTCCCTGATGTAGTGACCCAGCCCCTCTCCCCCAAACCTGGATTGCTCATGCAGAAATGCAACTCACTGCTTCTGGGCCACTGGGAGGCTCTACAAGCATTTGTTTTACATGGAATTTCACAGTTGTGACAGGAAATGGCAATTAAATGCTTTTCTTCAATTGAGTTTTTAAAGAAAATATTAGCAAAGGAAAGACATTTGATATAACGATTTCTTTCTAGGAAAATACACATGTTGTTTTGACTTTTCTCTCTTATCTTTCCAGCCTCCCAGTACCCTCTGCAACCTCCCTCCTTTCTGCATCCCCTCTCAGAGATCCTCCTGCGTCTCCATCACCACTACCCAAGGATACAGGAATAAGAGAGGTGGAAACCTCATCCTTGCAATGCCAGCTGTGGGAGCCAGATGCCAGACATTGCCCAACCGAAATGTCCATGAGGATGAGAGAGTGAGCAAGCAGGATGAGTTAGCCTCTGTTCTCCAGGATCCCCTTCCACCCTGGGCCATAAGGGGCAGTCAAACAGTGGCACGTTCTTTTCTTCCTCCTAGAAGGCATTGCATATCTTATGAAATTGTAATAATAACAGTAATAATAATTATAATGATAATTGCAGCTTATGTGGTGCCTTTAGGAAATTCACAATGCTGTATAATATGGAGAGCGAACAGAGAGTGTTATCAAGGGATATTTAAGCAATAAGGCATGACAGGGTGTGTGTTATCATGTAATAACGTCACTCCTGGGGTGGGTTGAAGCACGAGGTGAAGCTGAGTGCTTTCACCACCCCAGGAGTGACGTTATTACACGATAACACACATCCCTGGAGTGCCTTATTGCTATTATACAATGGCTCGTTATTATACAAAATAAAAAAAAAATAAAAATAAAAAAATTATTTTAAGGAATCCAAATGGTCATGATCCATAGCCAGAAGATCGTGATCCATAGGATCCAAAAGCAATACAGTGATGTTATTGTGTAATAACATCACTGTCTCAGGCACACATTGACCAATCAGAGTCAAGGAAATTTTCTTGCCATTGTATAATAAAAGTTAATTAGTAGAAGTAGGTTTTCTGCTTATTTTTAAATAAATCAAGAACAGCACATGACCAGACTTCCAGTCAAAATCAATTTCTGTGATATGGGCCATAGGTTGGAAAGGCTCTGTCACCAACTGTGGCCAAGCCATGGCAGGGACATTAAAGAAAAGATCATCAGAAGATCAAAACTGATATGTTTGTGAGTTCCCATGAAGTAGTTCAAATAACCTCCCACTAGCTCTGCTGGGGTTCCAGGCTCAGGACACAAACTCAGTTGGAAATCAGAACATTTGCATACAGCTGTTGGTCTGGACTACAGGATAACTAATCTTAATGAATGCATGTGAAAGGGGAACTCCTCTCTAACTTTGTATATTTTCATTTTGGGGGTAGCAGCTTGGATATCCTACTCGTAGGCATTTACAGACAGCTTTCATTTATCAGGACCTTTTATCCACTTTCCATATCAAAAATGGAGCAAATGCACTCCTGCACTCTCATTTCTCTTATTTTATTTATTTATTTGAAAACTGTTGATTGGGAAAGGCACACTAAGCTGAGGTTCAATTTCAGGCATGACCCAAGGGAAGAAACTCAAGGGAGAACAAGTAGTACAGTAGTTGACATAGAAGCAACATGATACTGTGGTCAGTAATTCTGATGTTAATGCAGCGTGCAACATTTAGAAAGGATGAAATAATTTTTCCAATCTAAGAAGAGACTATCATCAGTATATTAAAAGGGTTAAATTACTTGTTTATCCTTCTTGTTCTTTGGCTATCAGATGAGTTCAGCTTTAATGTGTCCTGGCCAAATTTCCCTCATTCACTACAAATACCACCAACAGCTTAATCTGGTTCAAGGTCAGTTGGCATTCATCTGTATCCCCCTCCCCAGGGTCGTGCCTGAAAATAGGCAGGATATGTCTAGTGTACTTACCCAGTCAACAAAAGCTAAATAAATAATAAAAAAAATTAATCAGTCAACATACATTATTAAATTTGACAGTGGGGGACTGGATGACTCAGAGTCAGTGGACTGGTAATTGGGAAGTGAGGGCCTGCTGCTGTAATTCCCAAGAAGCCCATCTCATGCACCGTGCTATCAAGATTCCCTAAGAGCTGCAGTCTACAAAAGAGACTGCTTGCTATGACAAAGAGCCATGATTCACTTTGCTTTGCCACCTCTCTAGCAGCTCACAGTGCCAACCGGTCAGATCCCTGGCCACACCTCCTCCTCGCTGAATAGCCAATTAGGTGCCTCTGCTCCAAGCCCTTTATTTCTCAATTGAGATGGGGCTTTTAAATCAGCACTGGGACCAGCTTATTTCATCCCATTGTTGCCGGAGCCTACAATGAGTAAGTGAGGGCTTCCTGTTGTAATTCCTGAGACTCGCTCCCCCTACACTGTGCCACCAAGATTCCCTATGAGTTGCAATCTACAAAAAAGACTGCCTCCTGCAACAAAAAACTCTGAAGCCTAGGGCATGGGTTAGCCATCAACAAAGATAGCTGCTTAAGTTCAATAAACCATTCCACCATCTGGCTAAATGATAAGTTTTAAACAGTGACCAATTCATTTTGCTATTTTTTATCAGCAATAAGAATGTGCCCAGTACAAAACTGGGGGGGGGGGGGATCGGAATACCAGGACATAGTGAAATAGCACAATCAGCAGCCAACTAAGAGGATGACATGATCACAAGGCCCTGAGTCCACCTCTCAGTTTCTATCCAGCAAGCATCGAGGAGCGGACTAAGCAGGAAAGTGATCCATGGTCAAGGCACACCTTGCAACGCTTGTCTCGGCTGATACTCAGTGGGCATTCTGAAACAGGATGGCTGCCTAAGTTTATGAAGCAGCAGAAGCATTTAAAAACAATAATAGGCCAGCATGCCAGTACTTCAGTAGCGCTACCACTTGTGATGCCAGCGACCCGGGTTCAGGAGCAAGCCTGGGTGGCTGGAGGGAGAAGGATTAAGTGCCCGATGGGCTGCTCTCCTTCTCTGGGAGGGGAGGGCTGCAGACCTCACTGCTATACCATCACCTGGGTGACCACAGGTGGTGGTTCAGCAGACTGAGCAGAATGGCATGGAGGGGCAGACTTTGGCTGAGGACCAGAGCCAAGGTACGTCTCTGTGTGCCTCCATCTCACTGGTCCTTCCCAAATGCTGATGTTCACAGGGGGCTGGGACCAGAACACAGGAAAAAACCCACATCTGGGCCAGGTGGTGAGCTCCTGAACCAGCATCCAGGAGGAGCTGGAGGGTGAAGCTTCAGATGCACTGTTCCGTGAGGTCTGGAGGGGGAAAAGGGGCCCCTCCACCCTACCAGGGGGGGGTCATCTTGGACTCTAGAATAATGAAGTGGGTCACTGAAAGGAAAGAGGCCCTTGATCCTTACGGCACAGCTGTGTGGTGCATTGGGAGACCCTGAGAGAATGACCAGATGTGGTGATGAAGGGGGCATAAATAGAAAGTAAAAAAAAAAAATTACATTTTGCATCTCATTTACGGAGCTGCCAAATGGTTGCACTGAACAACACAACAGCTGCAGCATGGCATCTCAAGAGGTTGGAACCCCAGCCAGCCAGAATCCAGACACACTGAGCTACATAACTCAAATGTTAGAAACTTTATTGGCAGATATGGTGCTTATTAAAACATTAGTAACAGGGACCACAGAAGAAGTCAAACACCTACAGGATAGAATGAATGAGGCCGAACAACACTCAAACGAGGTGGAAAGACAATAGCATCTCATACTAAATAAACTAGAAGATCACAAACAAGACCTCTTTGAATGCAAACTTAAGGTACCTCAAAAGTTGTTGTAAGACCCTCAATGTTGTTTTCCATGCTTCCACAAACCTGGTCACCAATTCCTTCAGGGTCCTCACCTTATCTGTGGGTAAGCTAAACTTAGGTGGAGTGTCTATCTGAATCCTTAAAAAGGGTAACACCATGTCAGGACCCTCAGTCTTGGCCTTTTGCCAGCAGCACACCAAAGTTCATGCACACCTCCTGAAAGACCTTCTGAAAATGTCTGCATTTCCTTGGGCTGGCTCATCCCACAAACAAAATATCATCCAGTTAATGGATAACTTCAGTCTGTTCCACTCTCGTCATCATCTCCCACTGCAAGAAAGTGCTGAAACACTCAAACACTGCACATGCCACTACACAACCCTAGGGCATACATTGACCTACATAATACTACCCCTCAAATGACATTCTGGGAAGGTCTGTATCCTCCCTTTGGACAAGCAAAAGCCTGAAGGCTAACTTAATATCCGCTTTGGTGAGCAGGGCCCCTTTTCCCACTGCCCTCTCCACCTCTGCTGCCCTGTCAAATGAAAAATACAACTCAGCCATAAGGCAAGGGTCCATGTAGTCCTTGTCAGAGACCCCTTCTGGGTAAGACAGGTGATTGATCATCCTGAATTCACCACGTGCTTTCTTGGGGACCAGCTCAATCGAAGATACCTGCCGCAATGGTGAGGGCATCACTAGAGAGAGGGCACTAATCCTGTCTGCTTTAACCTTCTTTCTAGTCTTTTCGCTGATCAGCTCAAGTTTCTTCCTGGCAGACTTAAGTTTTTGGCTTCATAATGATGCTAAGGGCCCAAGTACAGAATCTGAAGCCCAGTGTGAAGCCGTTCACCAGGAACTGAGCAACGATCTGGTGAAGGTACCTGGACAGCCAGGGCCTAACTTTGTCCACCCTTATTGGGGTTGGGAGGCTAGTTGTGCCACTTATGAAATGGCTGCTATGTCCCACCAACAAGCTTCCACAGGAAGACTGGTCAAATCTGGCCACAGGCCATGCATTCATGCTTAAAACTGCACCTCTCCATCTTGCAGACTCGCTGATTATGGTTGTAACAACACACTGACCCCACCCCTCCTTAGGCCAACATCACTAGTGTCCCTCTCATTATAGACTGTGCATCCTGACAGGAAACCACTGTCTGTGTGCTGAACCCCAACATGTTCTATTACCCACAGCAGCGTAATGTCATAATGCTGTGCTGGGTCATCTTGTTTTTGTCTTTGGGACAGAGAAGAAGACCAATAAAACAGGGGATGCCATGTTAACATATGGATCCTAGGTGTCCCCGAAGGCATGGAAGGATCGAACATGGAAGAACTTATGAATTAATTTGTGCTGCAGCTTCTAGGTGTAAAATGGCAAAAGGCAATTAATGTGGAGAGGGTCCATAGAACCAGAGGTCCCCCGGCAGTTACCGGAGCTCCCCCAAGACCGATTATCGAATACATCCTAAAGTACTCGGTTAAAGAAAGACTCAAAAGGAGCCAGGGAAATAGGGAAGCTGAACTGGCAGGGAGCCTGAATATCTTTCTATAGAGACTTTACACATGAGGTGGCAATGTGGCAGAAGGCATTTGCCCCCACAAAAGTTGCCCTCCGAGACTCTGGCTTCAAGTACCAGTTTAAGGGCTAACTAGTTTACTGGTCTTTAAGGATGGTAGGGAACTCCTTGCAAACATGTCACAAGAGATCACACACTGGATTTGCAAGCAATGGCCAAATCTCATGCTGAGACTTGCATCTCCCAGATGACTGTGGGAACCAGAGGACCAACAAGGAACACACAGGAACAGAGCTGACAGGCAGAAGGGCTTGGGGGGGAATGTAAACAAGGTGGCCCCACCAATCACAAAATGGCATCCATGACCGCTAACATGGTGCACCCAGCCAGCATGACTCAGAAGTGCACAAAGGACCAGATGGAGGATCTTGAAGTTGGAGTGAGCAGAGGGCAAGACAGTCATAGAAGCCCAGGACCTCAAAAACCCAAACAATGATCAAGGAGCAGACCGAACTGACAAAAAAGAACACTCAATTTTTCTGTGTCTCCACCTGCAAAGCTATCCCGGGATGACTTCACAGACTGCGATCAGCAAGATATCCACAAAGAAGAAACCCACAGATGCTGCTCAAAGTTTCACTCCCACAAAGGTTGGGCCAATGTGACAGAGAACCTAGGAGAGGAAGATATGTAAAGTGGGGACATACAAGCCGCAGTGCTATGACCAGGGCCTTGAACTTTCACCAAGGTGACAGAGGCTAATAAAGGCTGATTTTCTTTTTCCTGTTGTTCTCACTATCAGACAGTTTGTGTTTTTATTGTTTTAAATCTGCAAGCTCAATATGGGAAGCCAGAAGGTAAGAGAGACAGGATATGTAGCATGACCCTGAGGGGTCTGCACTTATTCATATTTGGGCTTTTATGTTCAGTATATTTGGATGTTACAAATTATGGGGGGGGGAAATGATAAAAGAATCAGGTCCCACATCAAAATATCCCACTCAACCTGGAAGGGGATGGGCCATTGGTCCTAGGGGAGCACTGGTATGGGACAGAGATATGGGGCAGGTAACCGAAAGGGTATAATGTGCAACCCTGTAGGGGTTAAGGAATACCCAAGTGGGGAGACCCCCCTTTTTCCTCTAATGAAACTGCAGCTCTGTAAACCACCCATGCACCCTAGATGGCTCTGGGACTCACAACCATGATAGCTGAAGCTGACAAAGGGGAACAGAACTGTAGCAGGACTGAGAGGGGGAAATACACAGATGTGTAAACTACAAGTGAGGATACACCACTCCTATGCCGGCCACTTCTGAGGCGGAATGGTATACTAAACATTAGAAGCCATGCCACTCTTGTCTCTATCTACTCTCATACAAATACCATCAGGGCTCTTGATGAAACACTAATTATGACAAATTACAAGACGGTGAACAGACACAGGAAAGTTCCAGTCACAGGCGCAATGTATATGGAAGAGGAGGTGTAGGAGGACATGGGCAATCCTCCCCCACTCAAGGGAAGAGGTCAGCGAGGGAAGGTGGAACACCCTTCCCCCCTCGTAGGGCAGGGGCAATAGACAGCACCCACTTAATAGAGGCAACCGACCGAGGCTGTCATTATCAACACCGCCAGATGTCCAGAATTTGACCCACCTCTCCCCAAGCGGACCCAGGCCTTACAGGCAGGTTTTTTTAGTTTAGTGGGTGTTGATTGTTGTTTTGTTTAATTATTTCTAAGTATCTGATTTGTGTTTTGTGTGTTGTATTTTTGTATTATTATATTTTTATGTAACCTAAGTCTTCACATATAGGACTGTCTTTTAAACAGGACCTCGGTCCTAATGACATATTTCCTGTTTAAAAATAAAAAAAAATACTTTTACTAGGCTCCAGGGAAGGCGAGAAGTGCAAGTATTGGAAGGGGGAAGGGAATAGCCATACATATGCCCTTACCCACCCACCCAGAGCAGTACAACAGCACTGTTGGAATTTTGTACTTTAAAGGAGCTCTAAAGAAAGAGACCTATCACAAGCGGCCCCCAGCATTTTATTTAGCCATTTTACCATGATGCAAAGCAAAGTCTAAGAAGTTAAGATCTGTAAACATCACCCAACTGTACTTCCAATTGGTCCAGGGTGGATTGGGTATGTTTCTTATAAACAGCTACCCCCCCCAACAGGTACCAGGACAGAAGAGCTGGGGTAGATGGAGTTGTAGTTCCCCCTTTCACAGTTCCTATCAGGTACTTGAGTGTGTTCACTTAACTTTCTTTGACTCATTATAAAATTAAAATACTGTTGTATATGGTGTTAAACGTTTGTAGTGGTAAAGGCATTAGCCTCCAAGCTTTAATCTGTTGACTCCAGCTTGGTATAAACAGTAATTTAAACTGCAGTTCTAATTACTATTCAAAACTATCTAAGAATAATGTTGATATATATTTCTTATCTTCCGGAGAACCCAGATGAAGACAGAGGAGAGACGAGGCAACAGCAGGAAGGCATCCACCCTCTCACCTAGGGGTGTCCTCCTTGGTGCTCTGCAACCCACATTAAATGGGGGAACATGTACCTATCTGAACTGTCAGAGGTAGGTGTAACACAGGTGTTGACTGTTGGACAATAACATGAATTGTGGGATAAGGTGTGTCACCTGGAACATGAAGGCTCTTAATCACCCTGCCAAGCATACAAAGGTGCTGCAGTACCTAAAATCTTTTAAGGCTGACATTGCTATGCTCCAGGAGACACACTTTACAGCCAGCTTGATACAATGGCTTAGGAAACACTGGGTTGGGAGTGTACTGTATAGCTCCCTTGCATCCAAGTCTAGAGGGGTGGTAATTTGGTCCACAAGACTTGTTTGTGGATGGAGGAATGGGTCAGAACTGATAAGCAGGGGAGATGGTTTGTAGAAAGATTCACCTACCCTGGAGGAAAGATTGTACTGGCAAATCTCTATGTGCCCTATCAAGATGATCAGGAATTCCTCCCCCAGATCAGTTAGGCCACTTCTGAGGTGAAAAGAGAGGATGAAGCAATTCTTCTTATACTGGGAGGGGACTTTAACATGGTCCCAGATGTATTCTTGGACAAATCTCAGCCCAACCCAGATTCCCACCCAAAAGTCAGGGAGGCCCTCTCCGGAATGCTGGAAGAAGGGGGGCTAACTGACCCCTGGTACAGATACAACCCTATGGGTAGAAACTTTACCTTTTAGTTCGCGGCACATGGATCACACAGCCACGTAGATGTTTGGCTGGAGGATGGAATAGCCACAAAGGGAATCTATGACACTAACATCGAGCCCATGGTTATCTCGGACCATGCCCTGGTTGGACTGTCATTCATTCCTTCAGAAGCACAGCCCCACTCCACAAGATGAGATGCAACCCCATGCTACTACAGGATCAAGAATTCTGTGCATGTATCGGAATTGAAACTCAAATGTACTTTACACTTAATACCAATGGGGAAGTAGGAGCAGGAACAGTATGGGAGACCTTTAAGGCCAACCTCAGGGGTCAAATAATATCACACTAGACAGCCCAGATCAGAAAAAGGCAGATGGAGGTGGACAAGCTCAATCAAGAGCTATCGGCCTTGTGGAGGCCCAAGTTAAAATAACCCCCTCTGACTTAGTTGCCTCAATTATGGGGTTAAAGTATAGACTGTATGTCATTTTTCAGTGCAAGGCGGAATGGCAACTGTTCAGGGGGGAAGCACAGATTCTGGAATCTGGGGACAAGGGAGGCAAGCTCCTGTCATACCACCCCAAAAAGCAGAAGGCCAATTTCCAAATCACTGCCCTGAGAACACAGAGTGAGGAGATCACAACAAAATCCCTGAAGATCAACACTGAAATGTGTAGATTCTACTAGATGCTGTATACCTCCAAAGCTCCCACTGGGGAGAAAACCCTCCAAACCATGTTCTTGGAGTTCCTGGGTGACCTGTATATCCCCAAACTATGTCCAGAACAAGCCCAGGAGCTAGACAGGCCCCTTTCCAAAACAAAGGTGCAAGTGGCGCTAAGACAACTCTCAAAATGGAAAGCACCTGGGGTTGATGGCATGTCACTGAAGATACACCAACTTCTACAGAATGAAATAGCCCATCCATTGCTGGAAGCCCTGCAGGGAGATAAGGCCCAGTGTACCCTCCCTCCTACAATGAGGGAGGCCATTATCACCCTCTTACCTAAAAAGTTGAATGATCTGTCTCCCTGATATCAATGAACACTATGATAGCTGCAAAAGTTCTAACCAACAGGCTAGAGTTGGTACTGTAGTCTTTGATACACCCATCACAGGTAGGATTCTGTAAATGCAGAATGGGAGAAGATAATATACATACAGCATTAAATCTTAAATGAATAGTTGGGCAATCCACCACCCCCATGGCTGCACTTGCAGTGACTTTTGTAAGGCCTTTGACTTGGTGGAGTGTGAGTACCTGCACAACACTTTGGAAGCATATAGTATTGGCTCCCAGTTTTGAAGCTGGATAACCATCCTGTATAGCTCAAACATGGCCTCCATCTTTACAAACTGTAACAATGCACAGCCCTTTACTTTGGGTAGGGGCACCGACAAGGGTGCCCACTATTGCCCCTACTATTCCTGCTAGCACTGGACCCACTAACCAGAAAACTGTTGGCTACATGAACAGTCTAGGGGAAAGAGGTCAAAGGGAGGCATCACTTGGTCAATACATATGCAGATGACCTTCTGTTGATGATTTCAAACCCAGCCCAGGCTCTGACACCCATCACACATATTCTACAGGAGTATGTGACTATCTCTGGCCTCACGGTGAATGTGAAGAAAACAACCATATCCCCATTAAACCTAGTGTGTACTAAGAGTTGCACACAGGGTACACCATTTGTCTGGACCCTGTGGGGGTTTTCCTACCTGGGAGTTAACATTATGACTAACTGGCAGAAATTGATAGAAGCCAGCTACACCCCCCCCTAACCACACTGGGAGTGGAAATGCAACAATGGCAGAAACTACACCCCTTTTTAAAGGGGAAAGTTGAAACCATCCACATGTTTGTCTTACACAGAATTGCTTACTTGTTCCACAACCTCCCAGTGGTAATCCCCACCAAAAATAAAATACTACAGCACCTAGACAAAATGGTGGCAGCATTCCTATGGGAAGGGAGAGCCTCCCAATTCAGTAAGGACAACTTAAGAGACTGTTAGTTGGCAGGAGGCCTGGGCCTTCCATGGTTCTAGGGTTACTTAGTAGCCTACAGGGCAGCATAAGCCACCACGTGGCTTCTTCCCATTACTGACCAAACCCCTTCATGGATCAGACCCATAACAGACTAGGCAGGCACTCCATGACTAGGGAATGTGTTAGGAGACGGCCATCTCCTTGCACAGCTGAACTCACCAGCAATAAGGAAAACCTGGAAAGCATGGCAGAAATGCCTGAAGCCGACAAAACCTCGATTGTCTCGGTGGATACCACTGGTGAGATTCACTTCCCTAGGGGACAATCCTAACCTACAGGTGGGAGGTGACAATATTAGGGGGATATCATGCCTTACGAAGGGTATCCACCCAGATCTACAAAATTCCTAGACTCCGCACTGCCTTGGCACAACTCATATTCTGTTATCGTGCTCCTCAATGGACTAATGTCTTACCACCTGAAATTTCCGGAGCTGCAACTATTGGTGTTCTCAAAAACAAACTATAACAGCACCTTATCTCAACCAACAGCTGTGGCTGCCTCCACTAACACTCCTCCAGTGCCCCAAGGGCACCCTAATACTCTTATCTCATGTTTAACTTGCTGATCTGATGTGACCTATCCTTAGCACTTCAGATCACCAACCTACCACACAACCTTTGACACCTCTACCTCACCCATTCTGTATACTCCTCCCACTCCCTACCCACTCTCTAGCACCCTTACCACTATCCTCCAACTATCATCTTTTCTCATGCAACCCAGTAAGGTGCCTTAACTTTGAGTCAGGCAAATTACTTGCTGCCTATGATCCTAAATTTGGTGTGTTCACTGCAAGAACTCTGTCTAAAAATGTACTACTGTACTACTGTATCTTATTGCTACCCTGTCTAAAACATATACTACTGTTTTGATGTACCTTTGTCCTTGTAACTGATGTGAAACCCATAAATGAGCAATAACTCATGGGTGTAATCTGAGAACTCAATAAATAAAAAACAATTGCTGGCCTGAACTTATTGAAATCTGAGGACCTGATAACATTTCAACAGCTACAGACAAAGTACCAGCTCCCCAGAATGGATGTCTGGAGATACCTTCAGATCCAGGAAACCATTCGCAGATATAAACAAGGATTTGAAAGTGGGCAGGGATGGACATGTCTCAAGCAGCTGCACAAGCCAGGTAAATTTTAAGGGAGCTGCAGGGCAGAGTTACCATTCACATAGAGAATCCAAACCCAACCCCACAGATACATACAGGCAAGGATGGGCACATGCAGACAGACATCCCTGAAGAAACATGGAAGTGATGCCATAAAGGGGCACAGCTAGCATATGGAGATGCCAGAGGCCAACTTATTCAGTTAAAACTACTGCTAAGATGATATCACACACCAAAAGCCCTGCAGAGTATGGGTCTTCTCCCCTGCTCTAAGTGCTGGAGGTGCTAGGCCTGGGGAGCTAATCTGCTGCATATCCTGTGGGAAGGCCCAAAGGTATGGTCCTTCTGGGTCAAGGTACTGGATGATTGCTCTAAAGTACTGAACCTACAAATCCCCCGCACCCCACTGTTAATCATGTTGGGGGATACCTCACAACTAGTCAATTGCCCTAAAGCAATTGAAAGCATGGGAGCTGACAGTTGGTATGGAGGCAAAAAGGGTGCTGCTGATGAAATGGCAACAGCCTGCACCCCTTTCCCTCATCACCTGGCATTCTGCAGTCGCAAAATTGGCAGTGTTTGACCGCCTATCCTTCATCAGTTTAGCTTGGCTACCACAGTATTGCAAGAAATGGGATGCCTATCTCCACTCTCACCTATGCTCAGTGCTGTTTCCACTGACCGGCAATCCCCCTCTTTTGTGAAAGCTGGACACCTTTAAGTTCGCCTGGATATGCCTCCCCACATGACCAAGTCACAGGAGAATGTTAGTCAATGAAACTATCAAAGTTTACTTATAACAAATGTTTACACTTATACTTGTTTACTTCCGATCTATAAAGCCCTTAAAACACGTAGTTGCAAGGTGTTACAAATTCAACAGTTGGACAAAGGGACTAGAAATAGCCCTAACCCTTCACTGTTACATGAACTTGTTATAGACACCGTTACTGGTTGACATACTTCACTTTCTTATACTGTAGAAAGTGTTGATGGTTTATTACTGTTATGTATTGTACCACCCTATCTGTACTACCTGTATGCAATTGTTTTCTCTTTCTAAAACAATAAAATCTTCTATGATAAAAAAGCAGACTTGGAATCCTGCTGCATCGCTGCTTCTCCAGCAGCTCATGGCACCCACCAATCAGATCCCTGGTCATGCCTTCTCCTAATTGGACAGCTAATTGGGTGCTGCTCCTCCAAACCGTTTAACCTTCCATTTCCTGCTCTTAGAACTTACCCATCAAGCAGCCCTCTACACTGTGGCCCGCCATTCTAAGGAAGGTGGTGCAAAGGGCAACAAGGGAGTCTGCCTGGGAGTCAGCGATGGGAGGAGGCCGGGGCCTGTAATTATGCCAGGCCTGCTGCAACAGGAAACCAGCAGGAGTTAAGGTACTGTCAAGGGAATTTAATCATAAAAAGGCTGAGATTTCTTGACTCTAGTTTGGGGTGCTCTTCACTGCTCGCTGTCTCTAGGGTTACTTTTTCAGGGGTTAATGTAATTAGTCTCATATGTTGATAGCCTGTACAGCAAATGACTGCTTGCTTTAGTCTCTCGTGTCTGATTTGGGGTTCTAATGGTCACTATCTCTCGATTTTCTTTCCTTGGGGCTTAGAGACTGTTTTTTTAAATCTTTTTCATAGCTACCACTGCAGGTGGTTATGTTCTATACTGAGCTGTATTCAATGCATCTCACTCCTAATTGATCTGTAGCTAATGTCTAACTTGTAAACACTAAGGGTTTGCTAGCTTGGGAACACTTGAGGTTTATGATAACTATATACCCAGTACCAGTTTGGAGCCTCTGATTACCTCTTCCATACCTAGTAAGGAATGTGTAATATTCTACCAACCTTATATGGTTGCTACTAACACCTTATTTTGTTGAGGCCTATATAGTGCCTTACTACCCCTACCCTTCAGGTTACTACTGGTCTGAGTGATCTCCCTTTTCTGTTCCAAGTGTTTTTAATGTTTGGTTGCTTTATCTTTCCCCAGGGATACATGTCCCTCACCAAAAGTGGTGGCATTCACAACACATTCCAGTAGTTGCACTCCTGGATAAATTCATTTCCTAAGCCTGATCTGTTCCTGCCCTGTCAATTTATGCCCCTTCTCAGGGCTCCTAATCATGGCCTTAAAGGTAACTTCTCTGGCTGACGCATATGTTAAATTCTCTATCAGCATGGACCATTTCATTATAAAGCTCCTGAACCTACGATGCACTTCGATCAAGGAGCATACTATGACCCCAGCTCTGGCTCTTTCCACAGCAGAAGACCATACTCCAGCTATCCTAATTCTACATGACTTAAACTGAATGGCAACTGTTACAAACTAGCCTCAGGGCTACGACAGCCAACATGTTAAAATGGCCTGCTCTCCTTCCCCTTATACCCTAGCTACAACTTCTAATTCTCATAATCATGGCTGATGATGCTGAAACCAATCTGGGTCCAATCCCCTGCATATAAAGGTATCCTCCCCTGAGGACTCCTACTGGTCTAACATTAGGGGTCTCAAAATAGTCCACATGAATGTAAATAGCTTATGACCAAAAATGCATGCTTTTGGAAGCCTGGTCCAACCTATATTCCCTAACATATTAGGCATAACTGAGACCTGCCTAAAGCCCGCTGTCCTTACCCATGAAACTGAGTTTCCAGGCTATTCTGTCTTCAGGAAAGAAAGGATAGGGAAAAAGAGGATGGTGTCCTTCAGTACATAAAATCATCCCTCAGCACCCATGAAGTCACCCTCACTGCACTTAATCAGTCTTCCTGTGAAGCAATCCATGAGTCTCTAACCTTGGAAGGGAGTACTCTCTCTGTTGGCTGCATCTATAACTCACCAAATGAAGCACTATCTGTTCTATCCTTACTGACCAGCCGCCTAACTGATCACTCCCTAGTTGCACTAATTCTGGTGAAGACTATAATATTCATTGGCTGATTAATAGTCACAAAAAATCCACCCTATTGGACATCCACCTATCTGACATTATTGGAGAACCATCCAGAATCAACACAAGAACTGGCACCCACTCTCTCTCCAGGACTAGATTCTAATAAACAGACCAGATGGATCAGGGCAGCTGGAATCTTCCTACACTCTCTCAGTGATCACTCCTCCATGCTTTGCATGTGCAAGAATAATAATCCAAGTCTTCCTCGAAGACTCATTAAGGCCAAAGAGCTCTGAAATTTTGATGAGAGCTTCTCCTTAACCATCCTTAAGAAAATAACATGGGAGACCATAACAGACTTCCCTGATGTTGATAGTGCCATTGATTTCTTCATCAACAACTTTCCAGTGTTGTCAATAAACATAGCTCCATAGAACAATGACAAGATATCAGTCACTGTTCTGGGTAATTGTGCAGTGACCTCCAAACTATGATGAGACAAACAGACAAAGCCTGGGGTCAATACAAAAAAAAATCAGGCTTAATGTTTGATTGGCATTTCTAGTGGAGCCTGAGAAATGCCTGCAAGATGAATCTTAAAAGTGCCAACAGGGAATATCTCTGGAATCTCCTGGTCAAAACCTTATCCAATCCTAAAAATATTCTGGGTACAAATAAATATCCTGTTAAAAGGACTCTCCAGCACTCCTGCTCATGACATCATTGTCAATGGCCAAATAACATCAGACCTCAACACCTTGTGTCTTCCTTGAACAATTTTTTTATGGACCTGGATGGATTTAAATCTCCTTCTAATGTAAATCTTCAGGGAATTCATACTTCTACCCATCCCTCGTCCTAGGTTAACCGACCCAAATTTCATGTCAGACTGGTCAATAGGAAGCAGGTACTCCTGCATTTGTACCAGATACATTGGAGGGCTCCCCTGGTTATGACACCCTGGGACCCTGATTCCTTTGATATGCAGACCCTGTCATTGCCAATTCCCTAATGCTTCTTATCAATAAGTCCACCCTGCTAAGTGCCATCCCAGAGAAATGGAAAACTGCCATGTGGTATTTTTCATAAGGGGGGCTTAGAGAGCCTACTGAAAACTACAGGCTCATCTCCCTTTTATGAACCCTGGCATTAATACATGACAGACCAGTACACAATCAACTACAGGACTACCTGGAGCTACACTAGTCTTTCACTCACCATCAACATGGGCTCAGAAAGTGTCATGTTACAGATACTGCTCTGGTGGTGTTGCCAACAGACATATTAGAAGCAGCTGATCATGGTAAGACCAATGGTGTAATATGTATTGCTCTCACCAAGGCATTTGACCTGGTGAACTATGTGCTATAGCTTGATAAACTTAGAGCCACTGGTCTAGATGATCTGACTTACTGCTGGTTCAGCTACTACTTGATGAACCAGAAACAACTAGTCAGGTGCAGGGTTGTCTCTCTGACCCTAAAGTCATAATGGATGATGTACCACAAGGTTCTATTCTGGGTCCCCTCCTTTTCTTATTTTTCATAAATGATATGCCTGCCTGATAATTGTGGGGTTCCCTCCCTGCAACTAAATGCAGATGACATTGAATTCTATGGGTCCTCTGCTGACACCAGTTGGATCAATGCACAGATGGGGAATTAGTTCAATAAACTGGAGCCCTGGCTGCTGAGAAACAAGCTGGTTTTTAAATGTCAGAAAAACAAAAGCTATGCACTTGGCTCAAAAAGGTTAGGTGTTGAAGGGATGAATCTTCTCAAATTGGTTGCTACAGGGGGTGCTGATCTGGAGGTGTTGAGTTCTTTGAAGTACCTAGGAGATGTATTCAACCACGGTCTGTCTTACAGTGTTCGTGTAGGCACTGTGCTAAAAACTATACACCAGAAACTGGGCTACTGTATAGACTCTTTCGCTGCTTCTATGGATGCCTGACTAGCTGTAGCAAACAACATGCTTTTATCAGCTCTTCTATAAGGTGCCCCTGACTTACTCTCCCATTGGCCATGGAACTTAGCAAACTCAGCTGCTTTTATAATAAGGCCAGTCACTTTGCAACAGGTGCCCCCCCCCCAAGAAAACACCATTGTATAGTCCTAGCTGCCCTTGGGTGACCTTCTTTTACTACACAAATGGAGCTCCTTCTACTCTGCTTAGCATTCAAGTTGATGACATCTTTACACTAGCCTGCCTTGAGGGTATCCTCAAGCTCAAACACCACTCAAGAAACCTTCTCTCCTACTAAATCCCATTACTTGAAACATCAAGGGCTATTACCTTCTACTTCAGAGCCCCATCACTCTGGAACAATCTCCCAAGTGAGATTCTGAACTGTTCCACACTTGTTGCATTTGACAAGTTAAAAGATTGCCCCACAATGGTGAATCACTGGAGGTGCAACTGTTGAAACTCTTCCCTCTGCCTCAGCCTTAGGTTTGTTTTGTTGCCCTCCTGGTGGAGTCTGGTACTCCTTTGGTTACAGTGCCCAATATTTGTGACTTTTGAAGCCTTAACTCATTGCTTTCTCTATTCTTGTAACGTATATAACTTTTGTATGACTCTGTGATCTGTAAATGTTTTGTCTCAGTCCAATGAAATATGTTGTTTACTCCTGTCCAGTCCAAGTTGTATAATTAACCAGTGACATTTTTTTTCCTCTTCTACAAAGAATCTATGTAGAATTTTCCCCCCATTTGAATGTGCACACTATGGCCTCTATGCATGATCCATAGAGTGGCTACACGCCATGTAACTGCGGCATGTATCCTTTCTGCACCCAATGTGCCCCCCACGCTAGATGCACTACCAGGGGGCATGCAGCTCCAACACACCTGATTCCCCAGGTCCACAAACCACACTGCATGGGGGGCAAGTTGGGAGTGTGCTGGCACTATGTACCATGCACAATGGCGCATAGTGCTGGCTGCAGGGGAGCGGAGGGGGCACAGGGTATGCGAGGAAGCACTCTGCCATAAGCCACCTGGGCACCCCCACACAAACACACTGTTGCCATCCGGTCTTGGGCGGATAGTCCACACAGCCTCCACTGGGTCCACTGTGGCCATTCCTGATGGTTGCCTGGCACCACCCACCCTAGCACATGGCTGTACTCTGGTTCCTGCTGGCTGTCCTTTCCCCCAACACACACCACAATTCTCCACTGGCCCCTGTGTAATGATCCCCTGCCATGACCCCACCAACCCCCTGTGGCACCAAACACCCACCCCCCGACCCCGGTACCTCTGTGTCAGTGCCATTCCCAAGACAGCCAGTGGCACAGTTCTCCACAAATAACCACAGCTGCTGGCCATCTGATGTATGCAGGGGTGTGCAGCCGATGCAGACCGACATATGTCAAATGGCCAGTGGCTGTGGAGGTGTGGAGAGGGCAGTGCTGCTGGCCATCTCGGGAGAGGAACTGGCACACAGGTATAGGGACTGGGGGTGGGTGTGCGGTGCCACAGGGAAGGGGAAGGGGGGCACCAGCCATTCCATTTGCTGGGGTACCTGGATGGGGGTTAGGCTACCATATACAGAGGCATCTGAGGAGGTGGTTGGCATGCTGGTATGGGGTATGGATCAACTGTGTGGCAGAAGATTTATCCTTTGATGGTCTGGCACAGGGGCAGTGGTGCCCGGGTCTGGGTACCTGTGGTAGATATTCACACACCCGGACCCCACTGCACAAAGGATCCACTTTTGGCCCAGAATGGGCATCTGATTGGATACCTGCCTGGGACCACAACGCCGCTCTCGGCTGCTCTGTGGAGTCCTGTGAGCCGGGTGGTGGGGCTGCAAACAGGTGTGCATCTGCAGTGCATACACCCGGGTGCACACCTGTCCACAGGTGTGGACCTACGTGGGTGGGATACGCACCTCTGGTGTGTACTTCTGACCCATTCATGCATAGGGGCCAATAAATGTAATGTGCAATATTTCCTACTGTCTCTATACTGAATGTAATTAACTCCAGGTCACCTCTGATAAAGGACATGCTGTCTTAGTGGGTCGACCAAGTTATCAAAATTCAGATAAATAAATACTGTACATAAATAAATAAATTAATTCGTAACAGGTTAAGGAGACTTTCCTCCCTTGGTCACTGGTTCAAGTCAGACCAGGACAATAATGACTGAAAGCCATTGTAAACTGCTGACTTTCTGGTGGCCTGTGTAAAAGAGTAGCAGTGATCTCAGAGGGCAGGTGCTCACAAAACAACTGGCACTAATTTACAAACATATTGACGAGGTCACATGAGAGGTCAATGATTCAACAAGTGTGGTGTCTGACCAATCCTCTGAATCTTATGGTGGTTCCCTACTTCTCTGGATTGAAGTGCATTGACAGGACCACGAGGGGTAGCTTGCACTGTTGTCACCTGAGCTGTACTTGTGGTGCATAAACAGTCTTTCTGTCAGTTTGAGAAAGTTGTCATTATCGTACCATTTGTGAGCACTGGATCTGACTGCAAATATTTTTAAAAGAAAAACTGTATTCAATTTGACAAAGACTGGGCCTTCTCTGCAACTCTAAGATCAAGCATTCTATAGTACTATAGATGACCGTAAAAACAGTACTTTGGCAGTTTGAATAGTCAAGTAAGGTGGGACAATAGGAAGAGGTCACTCGCCAATTAATTAGAAAGCAACTTAGCTTAGTTTTTCTTTTTAATTAATTTGGGAGTGACTGGCTGATTGCAATCTTTGCACCTTAGCAGTTCCACCACAGGATCAGCCACATACTCTTCTCTTTGTTATCTGAAGAATCCAAAGCATGGCAACAGGCAACTACAAAGTCTGTCTGTCTGTCTGTCTATCTATCTATCTATCTATCTATCTATCTATCTATCTATCTATCTATCTATTTATCTATCTATCCCATAATATTTAAACTTGTTCTTATTGAACTGGTCTGTACTCGTTTAAACATTTATCTATCTATATCGCATGTATCAGTACTTTTTTTGGATTTCATTGTTTATCATACAAGCAATATATCTATAAATTCAGTGGTAGGACTGGTATTTTTATGTTTGCTTGTGCGCAGCACAAGAAACATATTGCAGCAGCTTGGTGCCTAAGCAGGTTCTGGAGGTGCGGCACTGTTGAGACCAATACCTGCATGGCATTAAGGGGCATGTGTGATGTCCACCAATAATGGGGGACACAGCCAGTGACAGTAATTTGGAATGTTGCCACCAACTTCTGAAAAAATAGCCACTGCAATCAGGGCCGCCTCGCCATTGCAGCATCAGCCATTTGCTGCAATGAGGGAGCGACCCGTCATTGCGGGGCGGGATGTTCACACACTGATATTATTTGTGAACATGGCGACGGCTTGCAGCCTGTTCACAAACAATATTAACCCTCTCCCCTGCCGAGGGGGTGCCCAATCCTCCTGGCAGCATGTGCCCCCCCAACACATTTGTTTGCCGACGGGGGCCCCAATCCTCATCGGCAGCAGTGGCCCAGATGTATGTTGCTGATGGGGAGCCCACACCCTGCCGGGCAGTATGTAACGCCTCCGCTTGTCTTGTCTGCCCCGTTGTTGTGTGCTGACAGGGTGCCTAATCCTGTCGGCTACAGCAGCCTTCCCCAAAGACTTCAGGTTGGCATGCTGGGAGCCTACCAGCATGCCACATTCCCTGTAAATTAAAAAAATCCTGCAATGTCTGTAATGAAGGAAACGGTCCCTCTGCGCTCTTCCTGGCCCCAACCCCACAACTCACACCCACCCACTGCGCACCCTGCCTCCGCACCCTGCCTCCTCACCTCATACTTACTTCCGGAGTCTGGCGCGACGATCTTCGGTGGACCGGGAACACGTCTGCACTCTTCAAATCTGACCGTGAAATGAGGAAATGCCGGTAAGCTGTATAATGGAATAAATAGGTTTCTTTTCAACTTTGCTACATATCTCAGGAATTTTTTGGAATTTTGCCAGCAAATTTTCAACATGGGGTTTTTGGGACCCCTCCTCATGAATTCTAACACTGTCATGGCGTTAATCGGCCCTGAAAGGTGATTTTGTGGTCACTGCGCGGAATCACCTTTCAGGACCGATTAACAAAATGACAGTGCCAGTGTTCATGAGGTAGGCTCTCAAAAAGCCTATGTTGCACATTTGGTGGGAAAAATCCCCCAAACAACTGTTTTACGAGCGTGCATTATGCAGTTCCTATGCACGCTTGTAACGTTGCAAATTTGCAATATTTTCACCCCAGATTTTCAACATTGGCATTTTTTAAGACCTCCTTGTGAACAGTACAGTTGTCATTTTTCACACCATGGACAAAATGTGTTTTCGCACAGTCAGTGTGGGAAATCAGTGTTCTGCACAGATTAAGAAACTGACAGTGGCACTGTTCATGAGCAGAGGTCCTAAAATAACTATGTTGAAAATTTGGTGATGACACTCCATAAAATGACTGTGTTACGAGCATGCGTTACGCTGTTCCTACGCATGCTCGTAAGTTGGCGAATTTTCAATATTTTCACTCCAGATTTTCAACATTGCCATTATATCACACTTCCTTATGAACAGTACAGCTGTCATGTTTCACATTTTGCCCAAAATGTGTTTCCATGCATGTAGCGCACAATGGCGCAGTCAGTGTGCGAAATCAATGTTCGGGACAGATTAAGAAAATCACAGTGAAACTGATCATGAGCAGAGGTGTTACAATGGCTATGTTAAAAATTTGGTGAAAAAAGTCCATAAAATGACTGTTACGAGCAACCATTGCACAGTTTCCATGCACCCTCGTAATTTCATGGATTTGTACTATTTTAAGTCCAGATTTTCACCACTGGCATTTTTCCACACCTCCTTTTGAACAGTACAGCTGCCATTTTTCACACCATGGCCAAAATGTGTTTTCGCACTTCCAGCACAGAAATGCGTGGTCACTGTGGGAAATCACTGTTCGGGACAGATTAAGAAAATCACAGTGACACTGTTCATGAGCGGAGGTTCCAAAATGCATGTGTTGACAATCTGCTGTAAAACATTCCCAAACTAATTTCATTATGGGTGTGCGTTGCCCAGTTTCTACACACACTCGTGACTTCACCAGTTTTTTTAATATTTTCACTGCAGATTTTCAACATTGCCATTTTTTGCACCTCCACATGAACAGTACAGCTGTCATTTTTCACATCCTGTTCGAAATGTGTTTTCACACCTGTGGTACCAAATGGCGTAGTCACTGTGTAACATCAGCTTTTGGCTAATGAACTGATATTGCCATTGTTCATAAGGTGGGGGTCACAAAAAATGCATGATGAAAATCTGGAGTGAAAATGCCAATGAATGTCTGAGATATTAAGGTTTCCAACCATAACGCCCCACCCTGTAGAGGCTGACAGGCATCTGGGGTGTAACTTGGGATTCTCGCCTGTAATGCTCATACCATTCCACACCCTGCAGCCAGTGAGAGGCATTGAGGTGTGCCTTGGACTCTTCGGTCCCAAAGTTCACCCCATTCTCCTATACAGCACCCATCTCACTGTATTTCCTGATGGAATGGGGTGAGCATAAGGGCCAAAGACTCCAAGGCACACTGTGACACTTGTCGGTGTCTGCAGGGTAGGGTGTGCTGAAATGGCGTCGCTGTTATGCCTGATGACCCAAAGGCACATACCAATGCCTGTCAGTCTCTGCAGGGTGGTGGTGGGGTTGGCTTCAGTTCAATACTTCAATGCCATTCCTATTATGCAGCTCTGTAACTCCTACACTACCAATGCCAATGCCAGCAAGCAAACATTCGGCATTGACAAATGCTTGTTAATAATAGCCTAACAGAAAAATAACTTTATGGAAAGAACACAACTTCTTAAAAAGATTTGGACCCAGATTTTCAGAGCCCTCTGGACTTCCATAGCTTTGGGTCTTCCCTTGTTGAGGTGCAGTTTTCCTCATCGCTATGGTATTTTCAAAAGTGGAACTGGTTTTCAACTGGCTCCATGATTTATGGTAGCTTGCAGTGTAGTGCCCCAAAGTTGGGAGCACAACAGAAATTGAAATAAATAAATATGGTGCCCCAGAGACCCTGTTTAAGTGGACTGTGCAGGGTTAATGTGCAGGGATTCCCTCCATAGCATATGCTCCTCTCCACTGGCAGAAAGTTTTAAAATAAATAAAAGGAAAAAAAAATGCTTCCTTGCTGCTGCAGATTGTACAGAATTCCCTCCCCTGAGCAGGCAGTGCAAGTCCAAGGTACCCACACACTAGGGCTGCTGTCCTTGGCCAGTGCGTGGTATGTTGTTTAAAAAAAGAAAGCTGGTGGCATGTGGCTGGACTGGAGGCTCCAGAATTGGAACCCTGAGTTTTTCAGTGTGGGATGCCCAAAAAGTAGCAGTTGCAGTGAGTTTGTGGCTGGTGATGAGCAGGGCAGGGGCAGGACTGAGAGAACGACAAGAACCTGGGCTTACCTGGGTGTAGAAGCCAGTTTCGTTGGCTCTAGCGTGGTGCCTCTCCTCTGCTCCTCAGCTGAAGAGAGTGACGGTTCAGCGGTGTGCTCTTCTGCCCAGTGCCCAAGTTGCAGCTGAATGTAGTGGCCTTCCCGACTGTGGTGTGAGCTCTGTTGCCCCATTTGTTATTTTTTTTAAAGATAAAAGTAGGAATAGTCCCCTGGTGGTGTCGTGGAAGAGCCTCATCAGAAGAGAGAGAGACAGAGCAATGGCAATGTGCGTCGGGTGTCCCAAGGTCCCCAGCCATCCGAGTTCTGCCTGAATCAGTCTCTTCCTTTGCCATTACCTCCCAACTCCTGTACCAGATCTCTTCACCCTGAGCTGGGGCAGTGAGTTGGCAGCAGCACAGGAAGAGTGCTGACTGCCTGTAGAATAAGTAAAGTCGTGGCAAACATTTACAGTTTAAAAGAGTGCCCGAGGGCTCAAGAAGGGCCAGGCACCAGAGAGAGGGCAGGCCTGAGGGACCAGAATGCTCCTGGAGGTGGATCTGAGGTGGGTTCCAGAGTAGAAAGGCTCTGGCAATGGCAAAGCAGCAATTTAAAGGGGCAACATCAGGCCCAGAGGATTTAAAGGGGCAGAGCAAGGCCCAGAAACAAAAGAGGGGCCTTGCCAAGGAAGGCCCAGTAGTTTTAATGGGGCTCAGTACAGGAAGGCCCAGAACAAAAAATGGGCATAGCTAAGGAAGGCCCAGGAATTTAAAAGGGGCCCAGTACAGGGAGGCCTGGAGCCTGAAAGGGGCCCAGCCAGGTTCATTTAAGTAAGAGCTAGCAAGCCCAAGTGCCCTGCACCTTTCCAAACACACCCTAGTCCCCGAGTCACAATAAGAGGGGTTAATCTCTCAGTAGGTGGGAGGCTGATTTCGGGTACCCCTATTGATTTGAGAACTTAGGACAGTGACTGCAGTTACATTGGTGGGGAAAGGGGATTTTAAAATATTTTTCCACCTTCGGACCCCTCATAGAGTTGGCCAGGAAAGAGCTGGTTAGTGGCTCTCGAAGTGGGCTAGCATTGGGCAAGAGAGCATGTGGGGCATTTTAGATGGGCAATTTGTCTAAAAACTGCCTGAACTATATTTATTGACTAAAATCTGCCTGAACTGCAGTTGTTGACTGAAAACTGCCTGCACTGTGCAATTGCCCCTGAAACTGTGCAATTGCCTCAAAGATACTTGTTTGCCCCTGGAACTGTGCAATTGCCCCTAGAAGTGTACAATCTCCCCTGGAACTGTACAACTACCTCAAAGCTATTTGTTTTATATATTTATTGGATTACATGTACATATGATCCGGGAGGGGCTCTTTTGCAAAGGTTCCAGGTCAAGAGGTAACATAACTGTCGGGGGGGGGGAGAAGGTTGGCATTCATTCTTTTGTTGTTTTGTTATAAATAATTTTCAGTTGTCATCTGGTGTTCATTGTGTGTTTCCTAAAACAATCTCATTTGTAGGTTGCATGCTTTATATCTACACCAGACTCTGATACTATAGGAGCTTTAAATGTATGTCACTTGTCTAACTGTTGTACGCTCCTATTTTTCTTTATACAGTTAGTTGTATGTTCATGAGATATTTAAAATACAATAAAGTATATTAAATTGAAAAAAAAATAAAGAGGTAGACCTAACAATCTGTACATCATACATACAAAGAACATAAAGCAATAGTGATTAACATCATAGTGAAAAAAACATTAATACAATGGAGCATGAGAATACAGATATGGAAGAAAATTACAGCAAAAAGGAATTTTTAAGTGGCCAGTACATTGGATTTATTAGGAGTGGGGGGAGGGTTAGGTGAGGGAAGTAGAACACGGTGATTATGAGAGGGTGGGCAGGGGCAGGGTAGGGGATAATTCATTGTATTTCTTACATATTTTGTTTATTACTTTGTAAATAAGGGGTACGAGAATGCATGGAACAGGTAGAGGACTTAGGGTGGACAATCGCAACAACTGAGCGTAGTGAGATGTTGGTGTAATTTGAGTTTAAAGGACCCAAGGGTGAGAGCAGCATGAACCTCTAAAGGGAGACAATTGAGCCAGGAAGGGACTCTGAACTGGAATGATCACTGCCCTTGCGCTGTCTGGCAGAAAGGGACACAGGGTACATTGAGGATGCGCTACAAGTATCATAGGAGTTTAGGGGTGGGAAGAGAAAAGGTGTGGTAGCTGAAGGGGTTTGGCCAAGGGTAGTTTTTCTTGCAAAAAGACAGGTTTGATAGGTGACCCTGCATTTGAAGTTCAGTCAGCTAGTTTGTGCGTGAAGGTCGCAAGTGTGGGTACGCCTATGGGCACCAGTCACAAGTCAACACACTTTGTTCACAGCCACTTTCTGTTCAGTGCAGTATCAGAGGTTGCACCATAAACAATCAAGCTATAATCGAGGATGGATATAATTGAGCTGGTGCCAGCTAGTCTGAGTGCCTTGGGAGTAAGACATTGTTGATGGTGATATAGGAGGCCAAGTCTTGAGTTAATAAACCTAGATATTTGGTTTATGTGCATGGGGTAGGAGAGGGAACTATCATGGGTTACAACTAAATACTTGAGCCCTGGACTTGTTTGACAGGTAGGTTTTGGTTATTCAGAATGTTAAGGCAGGCTGATTTTTTTTTTGTTATGTGGGCTGGCAAAAAGCATAGTCTTTGTTTTTTTATAGTTAATAAGTAATTTATTCTCACTGAACCAACACCGGACTGTGGCAAAACCCAACTGAAGTTCTTTGGTGAGCAGGATTGGGTCAGTCTGGGTGGAGAAAAGGACAGCATCATCTGTGTAGAGAACTAGTTTATTGGGGCAGGATCTTGGGAGTGTGTTAATAAAAAGGCTGAACAGCAGGGGCCCAGGGACAGAGCCTTGGGGGACTCCTGAACTTATTGGGTGATGGTTGAAAAGGGTATTGTTGATTTTGACTTGCTGAGTCCTTCCCTCAAGGTAGCACATGAACCAGCCTATGACCTCATTGGAGAGACCAATGGAACAGAGGGAATGAAGTAGGAATGAATGGTTCACGGTGTTGAAGGACTTGGTGAGGTCAATGTAGATTGACCCCAACAGTTGACCCTGGTCTAGTGCATTGTAAGAAGTCCATGTATTCCAGCAGGGTAGCAGTCATGATATGCGCTTTCTTAAATCCATGTTGTTTTGGGCATTGAATGTTGTATTTAGCCAGGTACTCATTCAGTTGATCGGTGACTATACGCTTTAATTGTAACCCCCTTACAAATGGGGCTCTTAAAAGCCTTCCCAGAGCTTGCCTAAATGCTCCCTGCCTAACTGGTGTTCGGCGCTATGGTGCCTAAATGCAGGCATTGTGAGTGCTTTTAAAGCCTCCAGTACTGTCTCTTTAAGGGCTGCCTGCTCGCAGGTTTCAGCGGGTTGGTATGGGGGGGACTGGTGTTTCCCTGTTTGAATCCTGCCTGAGCTGCGGTGTAATCACCCCATCCTGCAGTCACTATATGCGCTGAGGGAGCCCTTTTAAACAATGTAACTGTTTGGCCATAATTAGCTAGCATGTTGATGGAATTACAGTGTGTCTAACCTGCTTCTTTCACAGCTGAGACTGTGTGTGCTGTGCCCCTCCATTTTGGACCAGGACTTTCTGAAGTGTCCAATAGGGGCAGGGGGTGATTGAAATGGAGTAACTGGAGACCAACCAGGATCGGGACTCTCAATTGAGCCTGCTGACCAATGAAGACTCAGTTAGTAATTCTGGGAAGTGAAGTCTGGATTATGGTGCCTTGTTTGCACCAATAGAGGCAGTATCAAGTGATTCGAATCTGCAGCCCACCTATGGGATCGGGTGGCGCCCGAATGGAGAGACTTGCCCTAACTGCCAAAGGGCAGAGACACTGTGGCTGTGAGCGAGGAAGGAGCTCTGGGCTCCTGCGCCATTGAGTTTTCGCGCGGGAAGCACGTGTGTGGAAGGCCAGAGTCGGGCGTCTCCTCGGGGCAGCGGTCAGAGGAGGCTGTGCAAAAGCACAGCTACCTACCAGGCTCACCCTGTAGAGGACTGGAGAATTCTGCTGAATCGTGCTTGGTCTGTCAGGAAAAGTGAAGCTGCGTTGTGACTCCCGTTTGGCTGTGAGTTCGGTCGGGCCCTAGGAGCAGCTGCCTGGTATGGTACCCCTCTGTTGCTTTCCATATAAAGGTGTGGAGAAGTGTTTGAAGTTAGGCTTGGCCCTGCGAGTGGTGGGAGAGTGCTTTTCCTTCTGGAGTCATAAGTACTAAATCAGGATAGCTCCCTGTTAAATGTTCCTAGCAAGGGCAAGATATTCTGGTTACTTTGCTAACTACACTAACTGAGCCTGCTGGCTCCATCAAATCTTCATAGGAATTAAATGCTCATCTGTGTCAGGGCCCCAACCAGCTACATCAAGAAACTAACCTTTAGGGCTTGGGTACCCATAGACAGTAACTTATAGGTTAGGCCTGTGCACAGAGCCCTCTAGGTAGATATTCATATATAGTGTATGGTGGAACGTCGTTCTCCACCGAAATCGATCGTTTTCGAAACCTTGTAGTCACACACTAGTGATGTTCGCAGTACAACAGAATGATGTTTTGTACTGTACTGCGAACGTCACACTGTGTCCTCGCGCAGCATTTGACAGTTGGGGCTCACTGCATAGACAGGACACATGGCGAAAGCAGTAATATCGGGGGCAGTATTAATGGTTAGTGTGAAAACATTCACAATGTAAATTCTTTTTCCCTTCTAGTAACTGTTTTTTTTTCCAAAAAACGACGTTCCACCATACACTATAAAGAAAAGTGCATGGGGAACAGTGGACCACAGGGCATCTTTCACCTCGTTGGCACTGACAACAGATTACCTCTCGAGCTGCGCTCTCGAGGTAATCTGTCGTCATAGTGCCAACTCGGTGAAAGAATAGCCCTGTTGTCAACCGTTCCCCATGCACTATCCTATATATTGTAGTGGTAAGCTAATCAACCTGATTCCCCCTGGTCCTTGTTATCGCCGCTTAAATAAATCAGATTGGTTGTTTTGAAAAAGTGCACTGGCTAGTTTGTGTATTAATGATGAAATACTACACAGTGAATATGGTGTAACTGTACCTTACTTTTCAGGGGGTCCCCGGAGTGAGCTGATTGGTTCGAGACGGGGGGTAAGTGTATATGGTAAGGACACTGAAATTGAACTTTGTGGGCCACTAGTGGGAAGAAAGGGGGGTTGCAGCAACCCAGAGGGCTGTGACTGAGTCAACCTTGACTGTTCTAACCCCAACCTCTGGGTGGAGGCACCCGCCAATGGATCTGGGCCCCTCACCTTGTTACAGTTAGGGCAGGCAGGGGTAGTAGCCCTTAGGATAGCACCCTTGGGGGTTACATAATGCTTTGGGGGTATGGCAGTAATGTGAGGGCAGTGTTCTGTCACCACTCTTATGGACTGGCATGACAAAAGCTACTTTTAATCATTGTGGGAAATGCTCCCTGGAGAGAGAGAGAGAGAGAGAGAGAGATTAAGGAGTGTGGTAAGTGGCTTAAAGGCAGAGGCGAGGGTGAGGTTAAGGAGCTTGATGTCTAAGGGATCACTACTGTACCTGGATTTGCCAAGAGCCTTTAGAAGGTATTTCTTGGCATCATTCATGGTGACTCTCTTAAAATTGAAGGGGGTGGGTGGGCAGGGCCATTGCCACTGGGCAGATTGTCAGGCTCATTAAAAAAGTCAGGGTGGCTTATGCCACTGAGATTTGTAAAGGCGTTATTGAGAGTGCCCGCTATTTGTGCAGGGTCCTGAACTGGAACATCATTTGCAGTAATCAGACTGGGGATGTTTTTCTTGTATTATATCTTTATTATCCATCAGGTATTCTTTGATCAAAGCATTACAATACATTTCATTGGACATGAAGGTGGACAGCATACTATCAGCAATTCTTTTGAATACATTTTCTTCGTCTCATAACCATATCATAATTTGTCCCCAACCCTTCCCATAGCATCTAAAGTCACCCATTTCAGAAGATATTAAGCAGGGTACTTCATGTCCATCAACAATTTAAAAGCTTTTTCACTTGAATAACTTCATAACATTTGAGGGTTTAAAAAACTAATAACAATCAAAATTTAAGTTAATCTAAATTGATGCCATATGGTTTTTCAAAAAGCGAACAAAACAAAAACTTATGCTTTACCTTAGGATCAAACATGCGTGTTTATGCCCTAGCTATCTCCCATTTTAGTATTCTGAGTTCGTTTATCTCTTTCTTGTGTTGTTCACAGGGATCATGTATTATTCATATCATCTCATCCCCTTCTGCCATTAATGCAGCTTCCCCAGGGGTGAGGGCATTCAGGAAACTACCCCAGTTGTTTACAAACTGTTCCTCCCTTCTCCTCAACACGTATGTCAGCCTGTCCACTGCCATCGCTCTTATGATCAAGCTCCTCCATTGTTCTACTGTTGGCACTGTACAGGCCATTCACAGGTTTTGTATGCCTTGTCTAGCCACCACCAAGATAATTTGTATCCATCGTGGGTAGAAGTCCCATTCCCCATCATCAGCCACCTCTACCCCGAACAGCAACGACCTTGGGGAGAGCTCTACAGGTCGGCCCTTCATCCTAGCAAGCTCATTTGCTTCTTCTTGCCAGTATGCCATTAGGTTTGGACATGTCCAATAGTAATGTATGAGGATACCTCAAGCTGTCCCACATTTTCCACAATTCGGGGATACCTCTGGGTAGAATTTATTGACCGTACTAGGAGGGTAATATAGGCGGTGCAGAAATTTGTATTGCATTTCCTTGTACTTATTGCATAGAAGTAGGCCCATGTGTTGGGAGTGTTTTAGAGGGCTTCTCTGTGAGGTTCTTAATGCTATCATAAAGGCATTTCTCATTGCCTCAGGGGTTTGCGAGTTCATGCTTGAAATGTTCCACTTTGGCCCGATGGGTTTCCCAGGTACAGGTGATCTTCCCTTGTCAGTCATCACCATTCATTACTGCTGGGTAAGAGCCAGAGGTGAGCACCTGCCACAGGAGTTTTTTGGGGAAGAGTCAGCACAGATGGCACTGCCCATGTGGCCGACACACTGCATAGCGCATGAGGGTTGGCCATTACGTGCCATAGACTCCTCCTCCATCCCAGTTCTGTTTCCCCCCCACCATCGAGGTAGCACCTGCAGCGAGAGTTGACAATTTGTTTCTGCAACATCTGACCTAGTTGTAGTTGATCTCTCTCCATCCTGGTCCTCAACCATTCAACGCCATTTATTGCAGGTAGGACCAGTCGTTTATTTTCTATAGACGGTGCCGAGTCTTTTTCTGTAGTTTTTTTTTTTTTTTGTGTGCAGTCAGGTTCAGGGGCTAAGAAGAAATCCAAAGCGGGCCATGCCCCGATGCATCAGTGCCCCTGTGGCTGATGTTTTTCTGTTTCGGATCAGCATGGCGTTTGCCTGTGATGCCTGGACCCAATCATGACACGGACAACTGCGATGCCTGCTTCTCCATTGACCACCATGTTCTTGAAATCCTCATGTTTACAGTTGGCAGGGCTTGCAAACTTTCAGAGGATGATGTCGCTCGCAGGTCACCAGTGTCAGATCCCTTGACCCCTCCTCAGGGTCCCCTCCCGGGTCTATACAGCCCAGTGCAGAGGAAGCCGCCTCTGTTTCTTGCCTTGCTGAGGAGATTTCTTCTGCGGTGTCAGAGGAGCGACTCGGTTCCCTGTGGAGCTGGGTTGCTGGCACCACTTCGGCAGTCACCTCCACGGAGGTGCAGGCTGCTCTGGTGTCAAGGAACATGGTTGCTGGGCCCGGCACTGGTGGACCCTTGGTGCCACCTTCTGGCACCATCCCAGATCCCAGCACCATTTGTGGCAGCAGTGATTGGAATGGTGCCACAGGCAATGCTGTGTCCCGGAGCGGTGCTGCTTGTGATGCCATCACCAAGGGCTCTCCCAGGGTTGCTAGTTTGCTGGTCTGCCTAGTCTCTTTCTCTTTAGAGGAGGAGGATGACCCGTAGGCTGACCCAGACTGGCACCCCAACTCCTTGTGGAGTCAGAGAGCCCTCTGGGATGGGGCACCAGGAGGCCCAGTGTTCCCCTCCCAGAATCCTCAGAGCCTGTAGTCCTGACGGCCCCACATGTCAAGGCCAGCCCCAGGGGGCCTGCTCAGGACAGCATCCTGGGGGTGCCAGGTGCAGTGTTCTCTCCTGGGCTGGGCGTGGCAGTCGCCATTTCTGGTGCTGCCTTGACCCCCCCTGGTGGGGAACCGGGGCTCCCTCTTCTGCAGCCTCCCTTGGGATCCTGTGGGACTGGGGGGCCTGATTTCACTGGGAATGAGGAAGAGGGTGGCTTCAGAGTCCAAAGGGTTGAGGGACCAGGGTGAGGAGTGCAGGCTTCCTCCACTACCCTGCGGGGAGTGGGGAGGAGCTGGAGCGATGAACCCTGTCTCTCCCATGAAGTTTCTGAGATGCCCTTAGTTGGCAGCATGGAGAGTTGCCCTTCTGGACCCATGCAACCTCAGTCACACCCCAGGGGAGATTCTTCCTCAGGGCTCATCCAGGGTTTGTTCTCACATTTACAGTCTTCGCTATCTGTATCAACTCCCGGGTCCCCCATCTGGTGGGGTCAGTGACTGGGTCTCAGTGTCCTGGCAGAGACCATACACTTTCAGTTAGGTGCCCTTCGCCTATCCCTCGACAGACACCTCCCCCTCTCCCAGGCCATGTGGCTTCTACAGGTCCCTTAACCTGGGAGATGTTCAGGGCCACTGTGGCGGCCTTCCCTAGGTATGTGAGAGCCATGGATGAACAGGTCTTCTGCCTGTCTTCCCCACCACAGGAGGACCCTGAACATTTGAGCCCCTTTTCCTCTTCGTCTTCCTCCTCTGAGGGAGAGGAATGTTCTGTCCACCTATCCTCTGATGCTGATTTCATTTGCAGCTCATCAAGCTTGGGTCAGAGGCTTCTGATATTCATTGAAGCAAATTTAAGGGAGCTGTTGCAACTAGTATTATTAAGAGCAGGTTGAGGTAGGCCTGGGTTAGGGTGAACATTTCCTGATAGGAGTAGAACTAGTAGGACAATCCTATGCAGATACAGTTTGAGGTACCTGGCCTAGAACTAGTGGGCTTTATTGGTGTGGAGTAAAAGAATAATGTGGTGAGACGTTAAGAGAGAAAGAGCAAGCAGTGTGAGTGGGTAGCTGGTTGGGTAAGCAGCAAGGATTGTGGGCCAAGGGATATTACTTTGTAAGGTGTTGGAGGTTGCTGTGCCCTGAAGTATTTCTTTCAGTTGAGTGAGTGGGGCATAGGTTATGGGGGCAGAGGTGTTGAGGCAGGAGGGGATTATAAGAAAGAGAAAATGAGGATGGCAGAGTGGTTAGGGGACCCCATGTTAATGAAACATGAGAGATGTGCCTGAAACATTGTGATAAGAAGTTTGTTACATGGTTGGGGGGGTGTTGGTGTGAGCAATAGAAGATTTAAGGTCGGAGGTAGTTGGGCTAATGGAACAATTGAAAGTATCAATCCCTTTAAGTTATACAGTTGAATGTATCTGTCCCTTTAAGGGGCAGACTACCTGCTGTTCCACTTGTGAAAGAGTGAGACGGGAAGGGGGGCAGGCCTTCAAAGGAGAAAGGCTATTTAAAGAGTGTTGGGGCGGGAGAAAATTTGCAGCAGATAGCATATAGGTTAAACAGCATACAGATTAAATAAAAACAGAGGTGAGAAAGAAGTAAGTGCCTCAGCTGGGACTTGAACTCAGACCACTCGGAATACCATTCTGATTACGCTAACCAGCTGCACCACTGAGATAACTGGAACCTGGACTGTCCCTGAGCACATTACTCTTTTTCAAATACACAACCCAATGGCAACACAAATATTTACTTGTAACAATCACACAGGAGTGTGGTGTGCATATTTATGGAACACATATAAACAGAGGTGAGAAAGAACTACGTGCCTCAGCACATAAGTAAGAATTCTAGCTTCACATCTCTCTAAACCAGCTTCAGTGCTTTGGGGCTATGTCATCTCTTTATTAGGAGGCGTGACCAATCTCTACATGAATGGGTTTAAATACCCCTAATGTGCAGGTGCAACACATTAGTTAATTCATTAGTGAACACTAAATGAATTTCCATCACCTCACCATTTACTGAATGAATGAATGCAGCACAGCCCAGCTCTCATTAGTGTTGGTGTGCTCAGAAATTTAAAGGAGTATCCCTAATAATAAGCACACTCAGCACTGCCGAGGCATGCTGCAGTAAGTCCTTATAAATTGTTGAAAAATTAGATAAATAACTTACAAATTGCACATTTTTTTAGCATTACTATAGCACCATAGTTTTAAAATATTTTGCAACTGACAGTTTTACATTTACCTAGTGCTTAATTGCCAATAATAAATATGTGGTTTTTATTATTTTTTTGGCTGATGTACTGCTACAGTGCTTCTTGCACTGACAGCTCAAATAACCGGTTCCAGAAAATAGAGCTTCACTTTATTCCTTTTTAAGTCAGAAAATGCCTGGAAAAGGGCTAATTAATGTTTTAGCCTAACAAACCAGGAGAATTCCAACAGGAGGATGGTGTTCTTCCTTTCCAGCTTGAGCCTGGCCAGGCAAAGACAAAGCATAGATTTAAATGTGTCAGCTGATAATGTGACTGATGATGATTCCACACAAGACAGTAACACAAGAAATGTATTTAATGAACTGGAGGAGGTGGTACTTAAGGAAATTAATCTACATTATAACTTGACTTTAGTGCCAAAATACTTACTTAAAGAGTGGGTACCCTGGGGTCTCAGACTTACAAAACTACCAGCGTGTGGCCTTGAAAAAATGCACTACTGCCAAAGGTGGCAAGACAATTTGAAAACTTGCTCCATTAAATTAGTAAAAATACAATTTGATGAAGACGGTTATTATAGAAAGACTATCCTAAAAGAAATTGAGGACCTGCACAAAAAGCTAGAGGAATATGGGGAAGACCCTATAATAAAGGAATTGGACATTAAACTAATTACAAAAGCAAAGAAATTGGAAAGTGAACTGATTGACAGAAAAAGATCAAACTATTGAGGGATGAGAGGGATTATGTCAACAATCGTCTTTAGAAATGGGATAATACCACTTTATTCACCCTTAGTACGTCCCCATCTTGAATAATGTGCTCCATTATGTGCACCTATTACAGTTAGAGGTAAAAAACTAGTTGAGGGAGCACAAAGAAGAATTACTAATCAGATCAACAGTGTTCAAAACTTGAGCTATGGCCAAAGACTTGAAAATTTGGGACTGTATTCCTTACAATACAGACAAATAAGGGTAGATTTATGTTTTACTTATAAAGCATTCAAAGATGAATATCTCCTTGAAACATTGGGACTGGTTAGATATAATGGTATCTTAAACACAAGATCTCATAACCTAAAATTAAAAGGGTATACTAATAAAACTAATAAACATAACAACTGGTTCACTCAGAGAATGACTTCTGCATGGAACACATTGACCATTAATGTTGTTCAGAGTGAAAGCATGGTTATGTTTAAAAACAATCTTGACTACTATACGGGTCAAAAAAAGACATCTTTCATAAGTTAATTGTTCCACCAGTACAGGTGGCGAGTTTCTCATGGACCTAAGTGTCCCCTTAACTCATAATATCCTATGAACCTATGAGTATAAATCAAGAAGCCGACAATGAGTCAGAGGGCACTCCAAAAGTTCAATTAGAAGAAGCTCTAATGCAACTTCCCCTCATCAGTAAAAAGTGCAAGATTTTTGAGCCCAGAATCAATGAATGAGGGTGGTAACATTGCAACGGGCTCAACTGTGTAAAAAAAGGAAAAAAGATCAAGAAGAGACCAAATAGGTCAACAGGATCACGGACTAATTAACCAAATAGGGTTTGAACAAGATATAAACACATGACTATCTGTAATTAATTTATCAAATCATTCTCTTTCAGAGGATCAACTGTGTTTGCTATCTAGAGGGTTATCTTTTATTCCTGTGCATGCCCTTAATGAATTCCAGGTATACTGTGATTTATTCCGGTTATTTAGAAAGTAAAAAAAATATGTATTTTTCCATTAAAGATCAGGAAGGAGAGATAGAAGTAAAAGATAATATTGGGGTAGCAGACCTATATGTAGATGTTTCTATGTGACAAGAGCAGGTACTAATAGTCGCCAACCACAGAAAGCGACACAAAAAACACCTGACCGAACAGGGTGACAACACATTACACTGACCATGGCAAATAGCGACAGTCACTTAGTACGAAAAAAAAATTATCATACGTATTTTTGTACAGGGGCCTCTCCGCACCCCTCAAACTAATTATAATTAACTCCTCAGGGGAGTGCAGACTTAAGGGAAAAAACACAAAACAAACCCCCCAAAATTTCTATTGCTGCACACTTGACCTGAACCCTAGTCTCTGGTTTCAGGAGTGGCAGCCTATACCGTGATGCAAAATGCCTAGCTCAGCAGGACTTGGCCAAACATGGTCCTATAACCTGCTCTAGTGAGTGAAGCTTCCTGCTACACTCGCCATACAGGATATAGCGACCTTTTTCACCTCTCACTGTACTTTAAAGCTCTATTACTGAGTCACTCATATTGAGTCACTCAATAATAGACACTCATATATGGTGCTACCGATGTGTATACTGCTTCTATTCTTGATTTAATTACTCAAAATGAGTTGGAGCAATTGATAGCAAAGGGGCTGGGGAATCTAGAGATAATAAGGGAGAGCAAGGTGGTTTGCAATATAACACATCACAGAGCTTTGAGTCTTTGTATGAGACATTTGATGTTGCTTTGGACATTATAGCTCTGGATTTACATTTGGCAGCAATTAGACCAAGTCTTAAAAAAAAAAAAATCCCTTTTTCAACCCCCATCCCCAGGTAGCGAGGCTGTTCTTGTTTCCTAACAGTTCGTTTTAAAAGATACTGCAGCATATATTAAAGGTACAAAAGAGAAAAATAAATGGGACAATTTGACTGGTGGGGAATAACAGAGCTTTACTGGAGTTAAAGGGAATGAAAGATATCATTAAACCCTTAGATAAGGGTGGAAATATAGTAGTTATGGATAAGTAGAGCTGCAGCAGCATTTTATTTTGCTTGCAAAATCGTGAATTTTGCTGCTTGAAATATTTTGCAAAATTCTGTGCATTCCATAAAATATTTTGTGGGTTCAAAATGTGAAATTTCACCCATGAAATGTGGAATTTCACCGGTAAAATGTGGAATTTCACCCACGAGCAGCGAAATTTCACCCGCGAGTGGCAAAATTCCACATTTTGCAGGTGAAAGTTCACATTTTGCTAGTGAAATTCTGCATTTTGCCAGTGGAATTTTGCATTTTGCGCCCACAAAATATTTCACGAAATGCATAAATTTTATGAAATATTTCACAGAATAAAATTTCTCAATTTTGCACAACACTATGGATAAGGAATATTATAAAAAGGAAGCCCCTTGAGCAACTGGCAGATACTACTACATATAAATTGTTACAGCAGAATCCATTGAAGGAATTTAAATTACAACTTTTGGAATTTCTAACCTTAGCATTAGATGAGGGCTGGCTCACAGGAAATGATTTAGATTTTTTAAATTGTCAGTTCCATGTAGTCCCAGTTTTTTTCCATGCCCCTAAAATTCACAAGGACAGCCTGTCACCCCTTGGTTGCCCAGTTGTCTTGGGATATGGATCCCTACCTGATCCTCTAGTTTTATATTTAGATAGTTTCCTGAAGGAGGAGGTGGTCAGGCTTGATTCCCACTTCTGAGACACCTTGGCAGTGCTACAAGAGCTGGCTGGCTTTATATGGCAGGAATCATATTGGTGAGTCACAAAAGATGTATCAGCTCTTTATGCCAGTATAGAACATGTTCTGGGAATTAATTTAGTTAGATCTGTTTTAGAGAATTCACAATATAAACGCCCTGTCAAATTAATGTTATTAGCTTTGGATTTAGTTTTGCACACACATTTCTTGATGTTTAATGGTTGCTACTTTCAGCAAATCAAGAATACATCCATGGGCTCCTCAGTCTCGCCCTCATACACCAACATATTTATGGGTTTGTGTGAGGGGGGCCACAATCCAGGACTCCATGGTCATTCCATTTTTTTCATCACATTGTGAATTACAAATATTACATAGATGATTTATTAATTATACGAGACAGCACTGAAGTAGAAATTGTGGCATTTTTGCAATATTTAAATGATAATTCCTTGGGTTTAAAATTTACAGGACAATATGGACACAGTGAGATTAACTATTTAGATTTAACATTGCAGGGTACTGCAGATACACCAGTAAAAACCAAAGCCCATAGAAAGGAAACTACAGGAATCTGTTCAGAGCCAGCAGACTTCATACTAGCAAAAGCGGATTTATTTGTTAGACACAGACAATGGGGTTACAAAGAAGGGGTTTTAAAGAAGACATTAGAAAGAGTGGAAGCTGTACATAGAACAGAACTACTGCAATACAAACAAAAGGATATAAATGCAAACAGGGTGGGTTTTACCACAGAATATGGCCCGGGTTCCTTGGATTTAAAAGCCATTATAAAAAAAACACTGGCATATTTTAGGCACAGATAGTGACCTCAATTATATTTCAAATACTGGACCCCTAGTGGCTTTTAAAAAGGATAAGAGCTTACATGATTTGCTTGTTCACAGTGAATTTAAAAATCCAGCAATAAAAAAAACATGGTTGGGGGATAAATCAGTGGGCTTTTCTTCCATGTAAACTCTGCAAAACCTGAAAGTCAGCAGTTCAGGGAACTGTGTTATAAAACCCTAGTAATTTAGGAGAAAGGGAAGTTAAGATAAATGATTTTATTATATGTTTAACTAGGTCTGTGGTATATGCCCTGTGGTGCTCCTGTGGGAGGGTGTACATGGGACAGACTACCTGCACCCTTAGGGTAAGAATACAGAAGCACCACAGGGCTATCCAAAAACAAGATTAGTCACATTCAATTGGCAAATATATGGCAGACCTTTTGGACATTTCAAACCATTAGGTTTCATACAATATATGTGTATTGGCCACATTCCCTTCAGAACACGAGGAGGGAATAGATTCCTTCAGCTAGACAAGGCAGAATCAATGTGGATTTTCAGATTAAAAAGTCTGAAACCAGCAGGTTTCAATGAATTTATGGCAGCCATTTATCCATAACTAAAGATATCAAATGGAGACACATTCAATCATTTAGAAAAGGAAAAGAGAAAGAAAAAAAAAATGCCAAAAAGGAAAAAAATAAAAGAATAACATATTTATCAGTTGTGTATTGTACTGCAATGGTTCTGTATAATAATACATAATGGGCTGGATATTCAAACTATGCCATTCTGAGGCACAAGCCCTTGCGCTGCGCAAAATAGTTGCGCAGGGGTGTGGACGGGGCAATATTCAAAGGAGTTGCGCTATTGAGCAACTCCTTTGAATATCACCCCTAGCCACAGCCACTGTGCATGGCGCAGTGGAACTTGTGCCACTGCAAGTTGTCAGAGTGGAGCATTCAACTTGCGGTGGCGCAAGTACCATTGTGCCATGCGCAAAATCACAATATTCAAAAGGTGACATGCAAATGGGGCCATAATTCATGCAAGGCACAGGGGGGGCCATTTGCATGCCATTAGCATGGTGGTGCACCGATCCCCGAGGACTTGCACCTGGCGCCCTCCCAGGCAGCAGCCGTCGGGGACCGACGCACCCTGCAGCCCGATCGCAGGCAGCAATGTGGCTCCCACCTCCTCCCGTACATATCCCTGGTGGTCCAGTGGACCAAAATGCCCGATCGCGGGCGGTATGTTTAATAACTCCCCACCCCGAACATCTCCTGGTGGTCCAGTGGACCGAATGCCCGATCACAGGCAGTAAGTAAATTGAAACCCCACCACCCTGAACATCTCCTGGTGGTCTAGTGGACCAAAATGCCCGATCGCGGGCAGTAAGTAAATTGAAACCCCCAAAACATCTCCCTGGTGCCTAGTGTCCCCCCCACCCCACCACCCACGAGCTCCACCACCCCACTCCCCGGCAGCCGGTGGGTGGCAGCATCCCACCTGGCTGCCACCCTGCAGCCGACGACTGATCAGTCAGGGCTGCATGCCCATTGGTGCAGAGCAAGAGCCAATGGGCATGCAGCCCATACCGCATATGACAGTCCAGATTTGTGAATGATTCATCTGGGGAGGTGGTGGGGCTCGTGGGTGGATGGGGTGGGGATACTCAGCCACCAGGGAGATGTTTTGAGGGGTTTCACTTACTTACTGCCCGCGATCAGGCATTTCCGGTCCACTGGACCACCAGGGAGATGTTCGGGTGGGGGTTTAATTTACTTACTGCCCGTGATCGGGCACAAGGGAGATGTTCGGGGTTCCGCTACTTTCTGCCCGTCATCGGTATTTCGTCCACTGGACCACCAGGGATGTGAAGGGAGGGGAGTTATTAAACATACCGCCGATCAGGCATTTCGGTCCACTGGACCACCAGGATGTGAACGGAGGAGGGGGAGCTATACTGATGCCCGTGATCGGGCTGGTGGGGTACACTATGCCCGCGATCGGGCTGCGGAGGGGGCACAGGGACTGAGTTGGGGGCCAGCCACAGGTGGCAGCTGCTGTGTTGTGCCCTGCAATACAGCAGCTCACCTGTGGGTGGCCCTCGACTTAAGCCTTTTTTGGCTCAAAGTCCTGCAGGTGCAGGTTGGGGGTTGCGCCTGCACAACTCTGCACAGCCCGGCTGAATATCGGGCTGTGCAGTTTATGCATGGTTCCTCCCCCTCCAGTTCAGCATGCATTCATTTGTATTGCGCTGCTGCTCAGCCTGTTTTCAGTGGCACAACTGCCTCCTGCTGAATATCGCAGAATGGCGCAATTTAGGACTTGAGCATGCGCAACCCTGTTGCGCATGGCGCAACCCTTTTGAATATCTGGCCCCATATGTATTTCATCTTCTCTGGTTCAAATTTGACATGCATGTTGCAAATAATAAAAATAACATATTTACTGGTGGCAATTTAGATGGGACAACACTGCATCCTCCAGAACATCTCCCGGTAAATGTAAAAATGTTGTGCAATATGGAAAATCATGTATATTATGTTGACAATAATATTGTCAGTTGCAAAACATTTAAAAATGATGGCACCATAGTAATGTTAAAAATGTGCAATTTATAAGTTATCTAATTTTTCACCAATTTATGAGGACTGACTGCAGCATGCCTCAGCAGTGCTGAGTGTGCCTATTATTAGGAACACTCCTTTAAATTTATGAGCACACCAACACTAAGGAGAACTGGGCTGTGCTGCACTCTGTCACTCAGTAAATTGTGAGGTGATGGAAATTCATTTATTGTTCACTAATGAATTAACTAATGTGTTGCACCTGCACACCAGGGGTATTTAAACCCATTCATGTAGAGCTTAGTCACACCTCCTGATGAAGGGGTGGCATAGCCTCAAAGCGCTGAGGCTGGTTTAGAGGGACGTGAAGCTAGAATTCTCACTTATGTGTATTGATTTATTCTTACATCAGTAAGTATTGCACTTTTTTAGCAATTCAAAATATTGTCACTGAATTTTCCTGGATTCTGGAGCTCTGGATTATTTTTTTCATAGTTATTTCCTTTTTTTTCCTAGCACCCACTGGCTTGCTGGAGTGCAGCCTTCTTTGTACACATTACCCATCTTGTTAATCAGCCTTTTGTATGGGACAGTGTCAAAGGCTTTGCTGATATCAAGGTAGGTGACATCCACCACCTCTCCCTGATTAACTTCCTTAGTCACCCAATCAACAAAATCTATCATAGCTTGGCAGAAGACTCCAGGAGAAAGGACTGCTGTGTGACTGAACTTCTCTGCTGGGACTAAAGTAGAAGAACTTTTGTATTTAGACCTTTAATTTAGGGTAAAAAAACTCTAACATACAAAACAAAACAAAAAAAAGTGTGTGTTTGGGTTAACTGAACTGAATGGGTAACTGAAAAGTCATCTAGGTGTAAATCTCAGGTGACTGAAAGGACTTAACTGTTGTGAGGTTTAGATTACTTGTAGAAAGATCTGGTAAGTAGGGGGAGTGGCTTAGCTAGAAGGAAGCTACATTTAAAGACTGCCTTAGAAAGATTCTGCTAATAGCTTGGCAGAAGACTCCAGGAGAAAGGACTGCTGTGTGACTGAACTTCTACTGGGACTATATTGCCCTCCTTCCTCCCCCTCCACCCCCTCACCCAAAGCTAGTTCTATTTTTATAGGCACAGGATTTGACTGACAACAGGAACTTCCTGTTTAGGGGCAGGAAGTGAGTGATCACAGAAACCACCAAGGACCCACCATCCTAGAAGGCAAGAGTAGCTCTCGCCTCTAGCTGCTGGAGGTCTGCCTCTGAACAAGTAAGCGGTCTACTGAGAAATATAGGATATTCTTGTCTCAGAACAGGACAATCAGGAGCTTAAAGGGCACACAGGCAGAAAGTAAGAGAGAGAGAAAAACAGAGGAAAGAGTAAGGATTGCAAACAGTTAAGGGGCCAGAAATAAGACATGATTGGAGGGTGAGTGCAGTGGCTGTGGAACAGCAGTCTTCCGGGAGATGTTCTGGAGGATGCGGTGTTGTCCCATCTGCAGGCACCTCTCTGGGCTGAGGGAGGAGGTTGCTCATCTCCAGGCTGAGTTGCCCAGGATTTGTGGGACCTCCTCTTCCATCCAGGGACCACCAGTGCCACTGCCGTTGCCTCAGAGGTTGCCAAGAAAGAGGAGCGGTTGGACTACAGTGAGCTCAGGGAGGGAGAGAGTGGTGGAACAGAGGCACATCCCTCCAGTTGTACCTCTCCACAATTCCTATGCCATTCTGGAAAAGTGTGGTTCCTCTATGGAGGCACCTACAGTGGAGACCAAGGAGGATGCTGGGAACCTCTACAAAGGAGACCCACAGGAGGGTGGCAGGGGACCCTGCAGGGGAAGAAAACAACTCCTGGTGGGGGACTCCATTGTTAGGAAGGTAGAACTGGGCAAGGAAGGGGAGAGGGAGGTAAGGTGCCTGCCTGGCGCCATGGCTTGGAGGGACAGGGAGCGAATCCTCAGGATTGCCAGAGCAGCTGCACAGGGGAGGGAGCTGGATGTCATTGTCCACTTAGGGACAAATGACCTGGCTAAGAAAGGGATTAGAGAAGTGCAGGAAGAGTTTGTGGAATTGGGGAGGGGCCTTAGTCAAGTAGCACGCCACGGTAACCTTCTCGGAGGTGCTACCCGTCTATGGCATAGGAGAGGCTAGGGTGTTCCGTACCATGGGATTCAATCAGTGGTTGAAAAACTGGTGTGGAGCTCAGGGATTTGGCTTCATTGGGGACTGGGGGTCCACCTGGAGTGATGCAAGCCTATACTGGCATGATGGGCTGCATCTGTCCGGGAGGGGAACCAGGATCCTAGGTGATAGGTTTAAATGCTTCATTGGCAAGCTTTTAAACTAGCCAAGGGGGGAGGCACTGGAAAGGAGCAGGAAAATCCTAGCCCCCCCCAAACAATCACGGTAGTAAGTGTGGCAAACACCAACATGGAGGTGTCGATAGGGAGAAGGGCAGGGGTAAATGGAGAAAGTGACAAAGGCAAGAAGGACAGGGATGGGGCAAAAGGGGGTAAGGCCATCAGGAAATGGAGGGTAATGAGTACCAATGCCTGTAGTCTGGGCAACAAGCTCCCTGAGCTGGTGGCCTTAATGGAAGAGGGATGCCTGGATATCGTAGCAGTCACAGAAACATGGTACACAGAGAACCATGACTGGTTGTTAACATACCAGGGTACATAACCTACAGGAGAGACAGGCAGGGGAGAAGAGGGGAGGAGTAGCTCTCTATGTAAAGGAAGGGATAAAAAGCAACTGAACAAAAGAGTAAACAGGGAGGAGGAGGCACTGTGGGTCACCTTGGAGACTGGAAAGGGCACCACAATCCGCACAGGGGTTGTGTACAGACCCCCATGTCAGGAAGGAATGGACAAGGATATGATGGAAGGCATTCTTAGAATGGCAGAGAAAGGGAGATACTGTTGATGGGAGACCTGAATATGCCAGATGTTAACTGGAGCACATTTGCTGCAGCGACATCCAAGAGAGCCATTCTTGACGCCCTACAGGTGGCAGGCATTAGACAGCTGGTTTCGAACCCACTCGTGAGGGAGCAATCTTAGACCTCGTACTCTCAAATGGGGGCAGTGAGAGGATCTCAGATCTAGAAGTGGGTTGCCATCTGGGGACAAGTGACCATCAAACAGTGTGGTTCACGTTAAACTCAGCTCCAGAGTCAAGCCATACAAAAGTGAGGGTACTGGACTTTAGGAGGGCTGACTTTGGCAAGATGGGAGAGTGCCTCAGAAAAGCACTAGCAAACAGGCTAGAAGGAGGTGAGGAGCAATAATGGGGAATTATCAAAACTGCCATCACAGAGGCAACAAGCCTTTGTGTGAAGCAAATAAACAAATCAAAATGAAAGAAAAAGCCACTATGGTTCTCAAGAGAGGTGGCTGTGAAAGTCAGGAAAAAAGATAGCATTCCAGAAGTATAAGGAAACACAGAAGGAGCAGGACAGAGAGCTGTACCAGTTAAGGCAGAAAGAAGCAGGAGGAAGTCAGAATAGCAAGGCCCAAACTGAGGAAAAGATAGCCAACTCAGTTAAGAAGGGGATAAAACCTTTATAGGTACATCAGCGAGCGTAGAAAGACAAAGGGAGGGATAGTGAGGCTGAATAGAATAAACGGTGGGTGGGCAGAGGGGGACAGTGAAAAAGCAGGAATACTGAATGAATATTTCTGCTCAGTATTCACAAAAAGAGGGGGGAAGTGCCTAATCCAATTCACAGAAGCACTCTTGATAGGGGGGTCGATCCCAGTCCTTTCACAGAAGAAAGGGTTCTGCAAGAACTCCTAAAACTGAAGGTGGACAAAGCAATGGGTCCTGATGGAATTCACCCCAGAATTCTAAAAGAATTAAGGAAGGAACTAGTGAAACCACTGGCTACTCTTTTTAATAAATCATGGGAGGATGGTGTGGTACCCGAGGACTGGAGGAAGGCGGATGTGATTCCCTTCACAAAAGTGGGACCAAGACAGAGGCAGGAAACTACAGACCTGTCAGTCTGACCTCTGTGGTAGGGAAAGTGATGGAGTCACTTCTGAAGGAAAGAATAGTTGAGTACCTAGAGGTCAGTGGAGCACAGGATCCAAGGCAGCATGGGTTCACAGCGGAAGGTCATGTCAGACGAATCTAATAGATTTCTTTGACTGGGTGACCAAAGTAGTAGACCAGGGAGGGGCTGTGGACATGGCCTACCTAGACTTTAGCAAGGCATTTGACACAGTCCCACACAAAAGATTATTAGTCAAATTAACCAGCCTGGGAGTGGGTCCCAGGGTGGTAGCCTAGTAAAACATTGGCTGGACAACAGGACACAGAAGGTAATTGTAAATGGAGTCCACTCTGAAGAAAGAGGCGGTTACTAGTAGGGTACACTGAGGTTCAGTATTTGGTCCAGTCCTTTTTAATGTCTTCATCAGTGGCATTGCAGAGGGACTGAAGGAAAAGTATGCCTTTTGCAGATGACACAAAGATCTGCAACAGGGTTGATACACAAGGAGGCATGGAAAGGATGAAAAGGACTTGGCAAGGTTGGAGGAATGGTCTGACGTGATGGCAGCTAGGATTCAATGCAAAAAGTGCAAAATAATGCACCTGGGAAACAAGAACCCAGGGAAGAATACACAATGGGTGGGAGGTAGTAACAACAACAAAACAGGAAAAGGACCTGGGGTAATCATATCAGATGACCTTAAGGCTAGCAAGCAATGTGAGAAGGCAGTAGGGAGGGCTGGGGTATACTGGGATGTATAGGGAGAGGCATCAGCAGCAGAAAACAGGAAGTTGTTATCCTCTGTACAGACAGTTGGTGAGACCCCATCTGGAATACTGTGTCCAGTTCTGAGACCCCATCTCCCATGGACATAGACAGGATAGAGGCAGTCCAGGGAGGGCAACTAAAATGGTGCAGGGTCTGCAAGAGAAGCCGTATGAGGAGAGACTAAAGGAGCTTAAAATGTATACCCTTGAGGAAAGAAGGGAGAGGGAGGACATGATAGAAACTTTCAAGTACCTCAAGGGGATCAACAAAGTCCAAGAGGGTAGCATCTTTCAGAAAAAGAGACTTGCAAGAACAAGGGGACACAATTTAAAGATAGAAGGAGGGCGGTTCAGGGGCAATGTAAGGAAGTATTATTTCACAGAGAGGGTAGTGGATGCATGGAACAGCCTTCCTGAGGAAGTTGTGGAATCTAAAACTGTGGGAGAATTCAAGAATGCATGGGACAGACATAAGGCAATCCTTGTGGGGGGGCAGGAAGATATAGGCTGTTGGTTAAATAGGATCTGCGGCCTATCCTGTAGGTAGGGAAATGGGCAGACTAGATGGGCCTAGCGGTCCTTATCTGCCATCAAAGTCTATGTTTCTATGTTTCTATGTTTCTATCAGATTCATTTGATGTGACCTCCCAGCTGTGAATACATGTTGTCTCAGATCCATGCTGGACATTATTGGATTCAAGATCTGCCACTAACCTTTCTTTCAGCAGTGTCTCCATTATCTTCCCCACCACTGAGGTGAGGCTGACTGGCCTGTAGTTCCCCACCTCCTCTCTACTGCCACTTTTGTGCAGTGGGACTACATGTGCCCTCTTCCAGTCCTCTGGAACCACACCTATGTTGAATGACTCAGTGAACAAGGCTGCCAGAGGCACTGCTAGTTCCCTTCGCAACTCCTTTAATATTCTTGGGTGTATGCCATCTGGCCCCATAGCCTTGTCCACCTTCATCTTCATGAGCTCTTTTAGAAAGCTCTCCTTTGTGAATGGACTGGTGTCCACTTCTCCCCCCTTTTGACTCTTCTCCCCAACTGCAGTCCATGACCCTCCCCCTCCTTAGTGAATCTGAACAGAAGTATTTGTACAGTATTCCTGTCTTGTCTAGGTTTCCCTTCTTATGCTCCCCCTTCTTCCCTTTGAGCCTCACAATCCCTCCACAGTTTTTTTCTTCTTTCGCTGATGTACCTATTGAATGTCTTCCCCCCTTTCTTTACAGTCTGTGCTAATCCCTCCTCCAGCCACACCTTAGCACTCCTAACAGCTTTCCCTGCTTCTCTTAGACATTCAAAGTACACCTCCCTGTCTTCCTTCTTTTGGGTTCCCTTATACCTACTGAAACTCATTCTTTTAGACGTTACTTTGTCTGCCACCTCTTTAAAAAACCACAGTGGCTTCCTTCTTCTTTTCCTTTTGGCCACAATCCTGATGCATTCATTTGTTACATCCACTATGGCACCTTTAAGTCCCCCCAGTGTTCCTCAACCCTCCCCCTTTCCTCCCCTTTCCCCAGGGCTTCTCTGACACATCTACCCATTTCAGTGAAATCTGCCCTCCTGAAATGTAATACTTTTGCCTTTGTGTGGCTTGAGTCCCTGTGTCCATGGTAAACTACATTATGAGGTGGTCCCTCGACCCCAGCTGTCCTTCTACCTGGACTCCTGTAACTCTGTCCTGATTGGTTAATACCTGGTCCAGAACTGACTTGTCCCTGGTTGGATCATACACCAGCTGTCTGACACCAACCACCTGTAGGGATTCTAGGATGGCTGTGCTTCTGGCTGAAGCAGCTACCTGGGTAATCCAATCTACATCTGACATATTGAAATCCCCTAGCAGCAGGATTTCACCTATAGATGCCATGTCATGAATTTCCTCCACTAGTTTCCTGTCCACTTCCTCCTCCTGTGCTGGAGGTTGTTAAATCACCATCTGCATATTGCTGTGCCATTGCCTGGTTCAAGGGTGACCCACATTGTCTGGGCCTCCCCCTGTCTTCCCCACACCTCTGTAGCCTTTATACCCTCTCAGAGTACAGAGCCACCCCCACCCTTTTTACTCTCCCTATCCCTCCTAAACAGAGTATAATCATGGTACATTGCTGTTCCAACTGTAATTAGCAGAGTACCATGTCTCTGTTATTGCTGCTATGTCAAGGTCTGCATCCTCTAACAAGGCCTCCAAGTCTGGGATTTTATTTCCCAGGCTATGGGTATTTGTTACCATGACTTTCCATGTTTTACAGCCTAACCTCCCTCTGCTCTTGTTCTTGCTCTCTTGCCTCTTCCCCTGCCCCAATCTTCTTTCTTATGCGATCTTCCCCCTTTTCCCATTTCTCTCCTTGTACATACTTTGTCTGCTTGCCCTCTTCTGCCTGCTTCAGTTGCCCATGGTGCCAACTCATTTTCCTGCATGTGCACATGGTGGGGGTATACTAAGCCTCTTGAGTCTCCTGGATCTCCTCCTTTGGCCAGTTTAAATGCTTGCTGCTGAAGCATTTCAATTTCTCACTAAGGACTGAGGTCCCCTTCTTGGATAGATGCAGGCCATCTTCCTTATACAAGGTTGCATCTGCCTGGGTCAGACCCCAGTCCCCATGAAGCCAAAACCCTCTTTTCCACATCAATCCTTCAACCAGGAGTTGAATTTATGGATGTGGAGTGATCTAGCCTCCCCACACCTTAGACAGATAGTGCCTCCGAGTATGAGACAGAGCATGCTATCTGTTTCAGACCCCCAGCTTCCTGAAATCCTCCTAGACTCTGGCTAACTCCACCCTGCTCCCCACTAGGTCATTGCTCCCCAGGTGGACAATGACGTCCATGTGACGGAAAGCTGCTGCCACTCTTGATGACCGATCTTTTCTTAAATTTATTCTATGTATTATTTACTTTTCTTTCTCTTGTCATTTATTCAACAAACTTAAGGTATCTTATAATTCTATGTTACGTTTCATGCTCGATGCTCCCTTTTGAACACACCATTGCTCTTTGCTTGTATGTTCGCATAGTCTATCCCTTAAAAACAGAATTTTGCATGAAATGGGCATCTTGATGTTTAAGGTAAAGAATGGCCTTATTTCTTCTGTAGTTTCTTTATTGTTCCCTAGGTTTTTTAACTCTAGTGGTACTAGATCTCAGACTAAATTTACTTATGAAATTCCATTGTTTCGAACTGCTCTTGGTCAGAGATCTATGTTATTTCGGGCTCCTTTGTGTTTTAATTCACTACCTGCAGACATTATGGGAAGTACGACAGTGTGGTCCTTTAAAACTAGACTAAAACACTGGATGATGGATAATGACATTTGCCCATGTTCCTGTTAAATAATTGACTGTTAATTTTTTTGTATTTTTTATATTGTCTTTAAATGTTTGTTTTATAATGTATGTAAAGTTTGTTTTGTTACTTGTCGCTGGTGAAAATGGGCAGAACTGCTCATCCTGCTTACAAGTATAAAAATAAAAATGAAATGAAATGAAAATGTATATACCTTGTGTTTATGAAACCTGTAAATGTTGAAAATACCATGGCCCTAGGTGTTTTGATAATGGTAAAATGTACTAGGTGACTAGTATAGAAATTAAGTTAGTTGTGCTATGTAAAATGCATGTAAATTGCTGCAAACTGAGCAAGTCTGAAATTCCATGGTAATTTGCATATATCCCATGATGCTTTGCATTATGGAACTATGCACGATGCATTTCTTTGAAAATTGATTTGTTGCCAATGCCCTTTGGGTTAACCCTTATTTCAGTGATTCTGCATTGAGGTTCTTTGTCTATAGCTTGGTATTTTTTGGGGGGCCCCACTACCCAAGCAAATGGGGCCTACATAGGGGTGGAGGTTGCATCTCAACTGGTAAGTTAGATCCGAGATCAGTGTCGGTAGGTGCTGGCTAAGTGCAGAGAAAGGACATACATAGTCTGTTACTGCAAACTGATGTACTGAAGAAGGAATTTGGCATTGTAGAAGCTTATTTCCTGTATTTTGAATAAACAACAAACAGAGATTGCGTGTTGAACCTGAAGTTTGGTGTCTGGTCCATCTGTTATCCCACAACCCCTCCACAGTCCAGCTCCTCCCACCTAACTATTGCCCTAGTGATCCTATGGATCTGCTTCCTATCCTTCCATGCAGTGCATCCTGGGAGGCACTTGACCTCCATCTCCCCCCTGCTAGGTGTCCCAATCTTCACTCCCCAGATAACAGTGTCCCCCACCAGAGCAACTTCCCTCTCCTCTGGGGTCCTCTGCCTCTTTCCCTGGGACTCCATCTTGGAGGTCTTGCCCAACCTCCTTGGTCCTAGCTGTGGGTGCCTATGTGGGGCTTTCCTATTCCTCTAATACAGCCTAGGAGTTACTAAGCATGACCAGTTGGGGGGTGTGCTTTAGACCCCTCCTGTCACCCTCCCTGAGCCCATTGTGGTCCAATTGCTCCTCTTCCTGGGCATCATTTTAGGTTGGGGTTGTGGACCCTGTGGCCTATGGGTGGGGGCGGACACACCCTGTAACCTAGTCAACTCGGCTCAGAGACAGGCAACTTCCTCCCCTAGCCCAGAGAGGTGCCTGCAGATAGGGCTGCATTGCATCCTACAGAACATCTCCCTGAAGACTGCTGCACTGTACCACTCCCATCATGTGTGTGACTGTCTTCTAATTAATGTCTGCTTATGCCTTTTATTCTTTATTCCTTTTGCCCTCTTTCTGAATATTTTTTTTTAGGTTTGTTACCTTCTGTTTGGATGTAGGATGGTGCAATGCACAATGGGGCCTGCTCTATTAAAGGTGATAAGAAACAGTTTAATATCTCTAGAAGCCCTCTGCATGTTCTTTTATTGGGATACCCAGTATTCTGATATGTTTTTGACCTTTTTTGTTAAATTAATAATCTAATGTTATTGCCTGTTAAAGGACCTTGAATCCCTCTCTCCTCAGCAGTTACTGCTCTCTTTTTTCATACTACCAAACCTTTCTATGATATCACAAACACCTTTCCATGCCAATCAGATGAATATCATAGAATGGGAGTTTCTAATGTCATAGAATGTCTTCGAAATATGAAAATCAAGAGCTGTAGCTGGTAAGGAGAGTAGAACTCAATGTAGATCTGAGGGCACCCCAAACTTAGATTATTTATTTACCAATCAAAATGTTATCAAGCATATCAGAATACATAATTGTCATGGAAAGGAAGATGAAAGGACAGTTAATTTTGTAAAAATCATTTCCTATCTCCTTTAATATCAGTACAGATATAAAGTGTATAGCGTAACTGGGGTTCCTTAAATTCAAGGATGATAATTCTATCAAGTGAGATTTTTTCAAAAACATATGAGCATACAGTTCCCCTCTGACCTCCAAGACATCCCAGTAAGAGAAGTCTATGAGGTTATGAATAATACAGCTCAAATTAATACACAGTGTTACAAACTGTAGCAGTAGGGAACAGAGAGAACATGCAAAAGAAAAGAAAAAAGTAACACATGATTAATTATATTCACTGACCAACGTATCTAATCCATTGCAGTTGCTTGTGTGTTCATAATTATTGATGTAATTAAATTTCAGTTAAGTAAAGAAATAGCATTAGTAGCTGGTCCAGTGGTGTACAGGTCTGATGCACTGGATGCCTTCACTCTTGTCATGTCAGTGACCATGGTTCAGGAACAAGCCTGGTGTGCTGGGGGTTGGCGAGGGAGAGAAAGGATTGAGCATCCACTGGACTGCTCTCCTTTCCCCATGGAGGGAAGATTGCCTCTCTTGCTGAATGACTGCCACCTGGTGGAGGTGTGGTGGTAATGCGGGTATGAGGATGGCAGAAAAAGGAGGGAACTGCAGGATTCCATGGGTGTGTGCATGCCTCCATGTATGAAGGTTCAGCTTACATGCCATAGTGCAAGGATGGGGACTGAAAATGGAAAACTGGAAGCAGAAGCAGGCCACATGGCTCCTACCATGCTTCCATCCTGAGGTATTGTCAGGTCCTGAGCCAATCTGGATTGTTGCACTGGGAGGGGGGGGGATGACCCTCCCAACTGTACATATATAAAAAAGGAAAAAAGAGGTTGGAATATGTAGATAAGTCACATGATGAAAATCTCTTCACCTTATAATACCACTAGTTTGTGAAGAGAGGATACAAACTGGATGGAGGAACTAGAGTCTCATGGATGTAAGCCTTTGATTAATGTCCAAATGCTTGTGCTGCTCAAAAAACACATATACTATATGCTTCTTATAATACTGTCTTTCTTACACATTTTTCACCACCATCAATAATATAATTTTGAAGCCATATTAGCTTTGGCTAGAACTTGTTTTATTTAGCTATAAGCCTATCGACTCTACAACTGAGATAATGGCTGTTCTCCCACATTAAATAGTGTGTTATCCTCCTCTGCAAACATAACCTTGTTTTGGTCTTCTCTTTTGAAATACTCTGACTTTTGTATTCTCAATTCATATTATTTTGTCATACCTAATAGTCATATTTGGCTTAGACCTGCATTATTTGCTTACTGGCACAGACAGTGATGCATCCACAACATTACATTATAATTCTAGGCTTATGTGATTTGTGTCTTTTATGTCTTTCTCTTATAATTTAGTAGTGTGCACTTAAATTCTGTCTCTTATTTTCCAGTCACCACAAACTGATGTTTTTGATCATTTGTTTGTGACCACATAAAAACATAGGCCTATTTTGTTGTATTTGCTTGATGCTTACCTTTACTCTTTCCTCCAGGTCACACTTGGAAACAAGCCTTGGCTCAGAATGCCTTTCCCAGTAACCAAATTTTAAATCAAAATAAATAAAAATGTAAAAGCCCTGAGCTTTTTTGTCCTACGTTTGGTGCAGCCAGGGAATGGATAGAACTCTGTCATTAATACAACACACTGCCTAGATTCTAGAGTTTGCCACTCATAATTACCATTTATAATATTCTTCAAACTGACAGTAGTAAACACTGCGGCAGGTTCTCATTTACTACTGCAAGATGTATAGTACTAATTTACTACCTACAGTATGCTAAATCTAGTTAAGAGTACTAAAGGTCTTCTTAAAAAAAATGTCTTAATTGACTTTAAACCATTTTGTTTTCTTGGGCGTTATCATCCACTAAAGTAGACCCTGCAGAAGTTTCAGTGTTACCTCATTGTCTAGAATCATACATGGATACCCATGATTTGGTTGCAAATATCTAAATATGAATTTGGTCCATCAACTCTGAAGCTGCTTTTCTAAATTACATCATATCTGACTTCAGTTTAACCTAATTGAGTACCAAACCAACCAGGATAAATCCTAATGTAAATTATATGTTGGCAACCCAATGGCTTGCACCACCTGCTAGCATGTAGGCCAGACCATAATACTGATTGTGCTGTTTGTTGTAATTCGCAAGCTCCTTCAGGGCTTGTATAGCTATCTTACCATATAGGACTAAAAGCACTGTTCATGCCCTATTATATTGTCTCCTTCTTCCAATGTAATATTGTACACTGCCTACTGCTCATACACTGTAGATATCTCACCATAATATTGTATAAGTACTGCTTATTGTTATGTATTGTTCCTTGATGTAGAGCCTTTGAAAATGAGTCACTGACTCAAAGGTTGTAATCCAAGATTCTCAATAAATAAATAATGAGCCACCGAATTCTACAGTATGAGCTTAGATTTTTACAAATAGATCTCACTCCTATACTAAGTCAGGAGTGTTATCTGATGCATTTAGCAACCATCAAGTCACTCATTTTATTAGAATAAAAGGCAAAGTTGCTGGGCAGCACAAAATAATTACCTGTATATACTCATGCATACGTCAACCTCATGTATAAGTTGACCCCCATTTCCATGTGATTTTAGAAGATTAAGAGGTGCATAGGTGTAGCCACCCCCATTTCCATGCTTACAGTGCAGTCAGACTACATATGGTCCAGATACCTATTAGAAATATTTTTTCTGAGCCTGTCATATTGTTGAGGCTGTCATATACACAAAAAAGAAAAAAATAAGGTTTCATATAGGGACATAATAGATAAAATGAAGAGGCTCTTTCCAACTTAGACTCACGTGCAAGTCACCCTCACATGTGTCAAGTAATTCTACATGACATTAAGAAAAACTCTACGGATAAGTCAGCTTCACATGTAAGTCAAATCCCCTATCTTAAGTGCCTATTTTTGGCACCAATAACTTGACTTACTGAATTTGTGAGTATATATGGTAGATATCGCCCTTTTTTGACGTTTTACATTTTCTGGAGTATTTGAGAAATGTGACCTGGGTGAGGCTGGATCTTATTCCCTCTATTAATAATGCAAGGGCTTTTAAGCCCACCCATTGTTTTACATTTGTAATTAGCATGGTTAATAGTTGATGGTTAAATGCATCTTGCTACTGGAACTAGTGAATGCTCTCTGACAAGTAAGGTAACTGCAGTCAGAATTGAACCACAGTGACCTTACTTGTCAGAATGCAGTCACTGGTTCCAGCAGCAAGATGCATCTCTGATCGGAGAGTGGATCTTTAGTCAGGTGCCAGTTCAGGTGAGTGTGGGTGTGTGGGGGCTGTTAAGGGGTGTGTGTGGAGGTGGGTGAACAGTGGGTGGTCGGGGGGTGGTGTGGGTGTGATCGGTGGTGAACTTTTTTTTTACAGGTTGAAAAAAAAGACAGAAGGTAGAGATGTTGCAAAACTATATTTCTCCAGTCAAATCCTTGTGAAATTGGCAATTTCGCCACGCAAAATATTTCACAAAGTTCATCCGTTAAGTGAAATATTTCATGTGGTGCAAGATTCAGAATTTTATCTGTGAAATGTAAAATTTTACTGCAAAAGTGGTAAAATTATACTGGAGAAGGGTGACTTTCACTGGTTCATGGGCAACATTTCACCTTCTGCAGATGAAATTTTGCATTCCGTGGGTGAAATTCCGAATTTCACTTCCACAAAAAATGTCATGAAATGAGCAAATTTCACAAAATATTTCATATAATGGAATTTGTCAGTTTTTCACATCTCTAATTGAGGGATGGTTTACTTATTTTTAGCTTTACATGGACATAGGAGGGTGTTGGGTTCAACTAATCACCAACAGGGATTTCTTACTACAAAATATGGGGATCAGAGGGTGGAGGGGTGTCACTACATACAAGGGATAAAAATTTTGTTACATGGGAGGGTAGGAGTTCCACTAACCACCAATGGGTATTTCTTAAAATGAAATATGGGGATCAGAGGGTGAGGGGTGCCACTAGTCACCAGGGATAAAAATATTATTACATAGGAGGGTGGTGAGTTTCACTAACCACAGACAGGTATTTCTTATAACAAGATATGGGGATCGGAGGGTGGAGGTGCTACTAGAGGCCAGGAATGAAAATATTAGTACATGGGAGGGTGGGGGGTTTCCACTAACCACAAACGGGGATTTATTACAACAAAATATGGGGATCGGAGGGTGGGGTGGTGTTACTAGACACAAGGGATACACATATAATTACATTGGAGGGTGGGGGTGCCAGTAACAAACAAAATGGATTTATTAATGCCAAATATGGGTAAGGAAGGGTGGGGAGTGCCAATAGACACCAAAGGCTATTAACAGTACTGGGGACCACACAGAAATGTAAGATGGGGAGGGGGAAGGGAATACCAGGAAACCAACAAACATAAGAAAAATAAAAGGTAGCAAAAGTATGTATATCTTGGAGCTCAGGGTCCAAAGGACCCTGCACTCCCACAACAAAATGCATGGGGGCGCAGGGTCCAAAGGACCCTTTGCTCCCACCATAAAATAAGGATTTTATTACACAGTCTTAAAAAGTAAAGAAATAATTTGCAAAAAACTTTGTTAATGCTCCAGTTAGGGTCAAAGTAACAAAAGCTGGAAAATGAGACATTAGGGTTTCCAACCCTAACACTTCACCCTCCCAAACCAGAAAGGAGAGCAGGTGTGGGGCTATGTTTTGGGCTTCTCAAGCCTGACACTCAACCCATTCTCATAAAATCTACACATCTGAACTTATTTACAGATGGAATGGAGTGAGCGTTAGTCTTGAGAAGCCTCCGGCATACCCCACATCTGCTTTACTGTCTGGTTTGGGAGGGTGGAGTGTTAGGGTTGGAAACTCTAATGCCTCATTTCCCAATTTTTGCTGCTTTGACCCTAACTCAAGCATTAACGAAGTTTATTGCAGCTTATATATATTGATATAAATTGTATGGACAGAAAATGGGTGGGTGTGTCTTAGAGAAAAGAGGGGTAGTATAACCTGGAGGGTTAAAACACCAAGCAGTGAATCTGGAGACCTAGCAAACTCGGGTTTGAAACCCACAACTACCTTTTGCATACTGTGTGATCCTGAGCAAGTCACTTCATTTCACTGTGCTCCCAGGACACACCTAGAAACAGAAACGAGCATCAACTCAATGGCCTTGTTCAGGCAAAAATTCTAAAACAATACAAAAAAAATGAAAACGTGATAATAGTCAAGTTGAGAATAGAAGCTGAAAAACAAAACATTGTGGGTGGGGAGAAGCATTACAAATGTGTAGGACTGAACTAGTGAGTCTTCAAATAGAGTCCAGTAAGTTGTTAAAGTCTTAAGGTTAAAGGGTGACAAATGGGGGGAAAACTAAGGAAAACCAGGAGAAAAGAAATAGGGATATGCACACATATTGTAGCACAAATGCCCAGATGAGTATGTCCCAACTTATCCTGAATACATACTGTATGTGTGTGGGCATAACCACATGTACACACATCATGTACCATGCATGAATGCAAATGTATCAGAACGGTGAAGAGAATGGAATAAGTTCAGTGGGCTGAAGAGTGATGTGTGTACTATATGTGTGGGTATGCCCCACACATATTTATTTAGGGTATGTAGAGGTATACTGTAGTTGTGAATTTGTCAGTGTTATGTGTGCATGTCCATATTTATTTTATTTTGGTTTTCGGGACTCCTTTCTCCAATACATGTCACCTTTTGACATTATAAATATATCCATTTATTAGACCCTGCTAGATGACTCATCATTTCTTTCTCTCCTAACAGATTCTTAATGTTTGTCCCACTCCCATATATACCATTTGGTTTACCAGCTTCTGTTTATCCTGCCTATAGGCAATTTTTCTCTAAGTCTCACCTACACATTTTCTTTTCCATATACTAGCTATCTGTCTGTCTATCTGACTCTGTCTGTCTATCAGTCTATCTATCTATCTGTCTATGTACTGTATCTGGGGGTATAAGTAGACTCAAATAAATTATATCATTTAGACAGTATAGCACAGTGGTTTAAGGCTCTCTGCTACAAATCTGGAGACCTGGGTTTGAATCCCACAGCCCCCACTTGCATATTGTGTGACCCTGAGCAAGTCATTTAACTTCCCTGTGCTCCCAGGTTCCTCCTGTAAACAAGCTTTTAGCTTAGTGTGTCACTCCTGCTTAAATAATTGAAAAAAAAGTAATTGGAAGACTTGCTGGTAGAGAAACATGAAAAGTAAATCTATATATCCATGGACTGTATGTATGTCATCAAGCAGTCTATCAATAAGCACTGACTGTACTTATTTTCTAATTCTACAGCAGATGCTACCACACTGCAGCTCATGCTGTAATTAGAATTTTCATCTTAAGCAGCCATGCCTGTCTCCTGACACCAACATTCAACAGCAGTTGCTTCACAGAGCTATTCCAATCAGACCCTATTTCACATCAAAACCATAAAAAACTAAAAGATTATTATTTTTTTAAAAACTGCAGCATTTCTTATTTTCACAGTTACACAATTGTATAAACTAATTATTATATTTACACAGATGGTATAAGTGGATTTACTTTCACTTATGCCTCCAAGCCTGTTTAAAAAAAAACTATTGGCTACACCACTGCTCAGTAAACAGACTTGGAGGTACTCTTACAAAATAAATCTGCTTAGACCATCTGGACAAATGTTAGAAGCCCTGCTTTCTCCCTACCTCTACTTATTTTGTTCTTTGCAGATAATTCCTGAAGAAGTCTTATGTCCAAAATGTCATTTCTTAATGAAGTACTTATTTTCTGCATGCATTTAATATCACTCCCTTGTTTTATTGTCTACTGCCGAGACAGCCAGAATGCAATGCTCTGTGTTAATCACATCATAAAGTACTTTCCTACATAACAAAGTACTTACCACTGTTACACTGTGTTCCTGGATTATTCTGCAGTATGTCACCGGCAGAAACTGTGTGATAAGAGCACAGCATCCTGTCTAACTCCACCGTACATTACACACATACAAGACATTCAGAATCCTTTTTGCTCTTTCTTTCTTTCTGACCCTTTTAGTCCCTTAGAAGTCCCTATGGCAAAATGCTAAATTAATAACAATGGAATCCTGTTGTTTCTCTATTAAGGAGGCTTTTTTCTAGCTATGTCTGATCCTAGGATTCTTCTGTTTTATTACGTTTGTACCACAATAATTGAAAAGACCTGCAGCAATACACAATCAACTACAGCTGAAATGAAGTACAAACCCCAGTACTTACAATCAGGTATCTCTGTCGAGTGGGTCAGGGCTGCACTGTCCTGCTATGCACTATTTATGCTGTTGAGCAATGGTTTAAAAGTGGATGGCACTAGAAAATATTAACCTGATCAATGAGAGTACCAAAGGTTAAAGAAAGCAAATACAGTTTTTGTAATTCTGTTTGCTGTTAGCCAGTATTTGCTTTCCACCTCTTGCAAGTTCACTATGCAAAGAAAACATGACGCCAACTAGTCTGAACCTTTCTCTGCAGCTTTTCTGAGCTCAGACTCCAGTTTTCATTTTCATATGGGAGAATTTATACAGCAATGGAGCCCATGAAGAAGAATGGATGCCTTTCTGTTGTACAGTGATGATGACACTGTATTAGAAGCTATGTAGGCACCGCCTTTCAGTCAAAACACTTGGTGCAGCTGGAAATTTAAAAAGGGGGGTAGGACAGCATTTGAATATCAGGCCAATATAAAATGGATAGGGAAATCCAGTAGCCTGATTCATTAATACAGATCATATGGGGATTAAACATTTTCCTCTGACTGCACATCAAACCCAAACAAAATATATAGAGACAGCAACAGTCACAGGAGCAAGGGACTAGTTCATCCCCAAACCATGTAATTTCTTTAAAATAAAGTTAAAAGAAAATGCCAAACCACTCTTTAAAAAAAAAAAAAAACTTAAGTTTATTGAATCAAGTAATGCATAAGAGAAACATATGCTCTGGCAGTAAATAATGGAGAGTGTTTCATGAATATTATTACAGTTCATGTCTTACAAGTTAGCATTAGATCATCAATTAGCAAAGACTTTAACAATAGTTTAAAGTAGTAACAAAGAGTACAAATGGTGTACTGTGACATTGCGAGCTTCTGTGTCATATATATATATATATATATACACAACACACACACACACTGTGTGTGTGTGTATATATATATATATATATATATATATATATAGAGAGAGAGAGAGAGAGATACATATATATTAATTGCAAAAAACTGTGTTAATGCAACAGTTAGGGTTTTTTACAGTGATAAAAGTGAGGAAATTCGCGTTAGGCTTTTCAACCCTAACTCGCTTCCCCCAACCCCAACTGCCCCACCCCACTGGCACACACACAGGCACAAACATAGACACACACACACACACACACACACACACACACACACATATATACACAACACACAACTATGGGGTCAGTACAAGGCAAGACAACCAATCACGGACAGACACCATAACGCAGCAGAAATAACATACAACTTCTTAAACATACCACAACAGGCATCCATCATCGTGTGTCACCAACTGTATCAGTTTTTGTGCCATTCCAATTTCCTATATGTGCACAGCCTCTTACATAACAACATATGACTAATACTAACACGCATGTGTTGTTTGCAATGTAGACCCATTTAGTTTACTGTTGTGTTACTTACTAGTCAATTTCTCAATTGAAGTATAGCAGTGTGCCACTAGCAATGTTGTCATTTTTGCATAAGACCATAGTGCACACCTCTACTTAATTACTTGCTACTGCATAATAGTATAGCTACACAATATCACAAAGCTGGTAATTTTGCATGACAGCACTGTGATATGTCAGTCTACTTAACCATTTGCGCATAACAGAATAATATAAATACTTACATATATTTATTGATAAGGAACTGGTACTTAGGCCCTGCTGACGTAACTGTTTGTGCATAAGACCACTAGAGTATGCTACACTGAAGTTTAGCATTTATGCATGCTGCCATACCCATGATTACACGTACCTGCCTGTTTCCCTATGAAACTTGTGAATTAAGCAATAAGGCATGACCAAGGGTTATGTTAATGGTGTATTAATCACCTTCTAGGGGTGTACTGTGGCATGAGGTGTAGCTGAGTGCCACATGCCCCTAGAGGGTGATTAACTGACCATTAACATAATCCCTGGGAGTGCCTTATTGCTGTTATAATAAAACATGTTTTTAAACAGTGTTAAACCTTGTTCAGCATATGTTTAAGCTTCTACATGCATGTTAATAAAAGATTAGCATAAGGCTGTTAGAATGTTTGCAGCCAATCAGAAAGCTCCATTTCTCAGACCATTTTCATAATAAGTAGTAACAGAGACATATCATTAGGGGCAAAGGACCAGCAATTTGACCATTGCCATATAGCAGAGTATGCAAATGTTTACACCCAATTTTTAAATTTTGCATCACACCATGATAACAATAGACAAAGACATGACTTGGTGACAACACAAGATGTTTACAACCACATTAGTAGCAGCATGTTTACAAAGCTACCCATTTCTGCATAACAGTGTGATATAAGAAGTACCTCTCATGTATTTGACAGAGTGTGAGGCTCTCTCACATGCCATTGTGCACCAAGTTGCACATTTGTAGATTAAGACATATGCCATGTTGTGACCAAGTTGCTAATTTCTGCATAGCAGCAGAATATAACTACAACTTCATCTATTACTAACTACTCTTTATTCAACCAATATGGGACAACAGCATGTAGCTTATTAGGAGTTTACCCATGCCTTGTGTGGTGTATTGCCAGGTGCAGGCAAGCAACTTAACCACATAAAAGTGGGTAAATCTTGAGTCACTCACACTCTGGAGTGCCTTATTGCAATTATAAAATGGACTGATGTGTAGAAGAAATGCTAAAATGTGTTTAATTATGTTTTAATAAATGCCATTCCTCAGACATAGCCAATGGAGGATTTACCCGTGATGATGTCAAATGTTGCTACCAATAAGATTCTACATTTTCACACATCATTGCATGATTTTAACATGACAGCATACCCTCATATTGTTATGAAATATTTCCTTTATCTCAGACACTACCATGTAACTGATGAGAGAGATGTGCAGGTAGTTGTACCTGAAATGCTTCTAACACATCTTGGTCTACACAGACAAAAGAGTCTGATGCTACAAATAATGTTGTTATGCAGGAGGCTGTGCTCATATAGGAAAGTGGAATGGCACAAGAACTGATACAGTTGGTGAAACATGATGATGGATGCCTGTTGTGGTATGTTTAAGAAGCTGTATATTATTTCTGTTGCGTTATGGTGTCTGTCTGTGATTGGTTGTCTTGCCTTGTACTGCCCCCTCATAGTTATGTGTTGTGTGTGTGTGTGTCTATGTCTGTGCCTGTGTGTGTGTGTGTGCCAGTGGGGGTGTGGTGGTGGGGGGTTGGGGGGAAGCCGGAGTTAGGGTTGAAAAGCCTGACGCCGAATTTCCTCACTTTTGTTGCTGTAAAAAACCCTGTTGCATTGCGTTGTTGTGAAAGAAATAAAACTGAGATGTGTTCTTAACAGAGTACATCTGAACTACTTTATGGAGCCATAGTACAATACACATTCACAACAATGCATTACTCAAGTTATAACTGCACCATTGAATAACAGGTGCTCCATGCTGAGTCAACAGTCTTAGCCCAACCAAGACCATAAACAGGCACAGTATATTGTTGTAATAGCAACTGTTCAGTAGGTCTCACACTCATGATTTGCATGTCATCAGACATGAATGTACTTATACCCCCTTAAAGTACTAATAACATGGTGAGTGCACAATAATAGGCAAACTAAAGACATACACTTTAGCAGTATACCTGCATGATGGATATAAACAGTATTTCTAATTGATATTACTTCGACTTTATTTGCAACATTGAGTAGTTGCAAAACATTACCAAGGCAATGCTCGACCATCTTTCCTGCAAACATGCCATCCATGTTGAGTGAACAACCAGAAGGCAAGTCAGTACATTAAAATATATGGTTTACTTCTGCATACCCATTCAAGAACAGTTATGACACTCATCAGTTGCATGTCCTCAAGCAAGGAATGTCACTCTTCCCCCACCACATACCATGAAGTCCATGGTGACTCCACAAATATAGCTAAACTAAGCGCTTAACATCAAGAAGATACATGTTGTATGCCAACTACTAAGTTGTTCAGATACTCAACAATTGTGTTAAATCGTTGACCTAATGCCTCCCACCCCATCCTGAACACAAACTGAATATCAATCCTATATATATATTCTAATGGCATGTGTACAGCTGTTAGGACAAACCGTTTCCATATCCCTCAGCTAGACAGTGAGGCACCCATTCTGAAAGCAGAAACTTTATATTCACCACAGACGCAGAACTATTGTGATGCTGTGAGCATAAACTATATATTTTCTAGATAGTAGGTGAATACATGGCACACAATTATTGTTTATTATTAATTATTAATTAATTATTGGATGATGCAAATAAGTTAATGCCATCATACATGTACATCAGTAACTTTATCTTGCCTGCAGAAGCACACCTCAAGTAAAGGTGTTGACATACCCAATATACATAACTAATACCATTAGTACTTTTGTAGGATACTAATGAATTGCATGACCTGAGTCAAAGAATGTCCCCAACTCCTACAAATCAAGTACAACATCATATATGTAGAGATACAGGGAGCAACTAAAGCCATACACATAAATGTAATAGTAAACTGGTAGAACTAGAACACATGCATGTAAAAAAGGAGCCAACAGTGTAATTGTAAAAAATACTATTTAATAATAAACAATAAATGCATTACACAAAAATATACATATGCTTCTAAACTATTTACACATATATAAAAAAATAAGTGTTTGTTCACACATTAAGACTGAGGAGGGATAAAAAATAAAGCAAAGTCAAGCAAATAAACATGTTACTTCACACTTCAGAGGGGGCAGAGTTAAAAAAAGTAGAAAGCAATAAAAGCACAAATAACAATGGTCAGAAGTGATGGGGAGATGCTGGCTGTTGAGGCTGTTGTGCCCTGGGGAGAGGAGGAGGAAGAGGAAAAAAGCAGAGGAACAGGTCGGACTTGGTGCCCCTCATCTGCAGATGGTTGTGCTATTGATTGAGGAGCACCTTCGAGGGGCTCTTCTTGGTGAGTATGTGTGGAGGGTGGTTCATCCTGGACAGGCTGCAGGTCTTGTCTAAGCATGATGTGAATTGCTTCAGTGGCCTCCAGCTGGTTCTCAGCCAGTCGCACCATGAGACCATGTGTGGTCTCAAGCGAAGCAACAGAGGCCTCTTCCAAGTCCCTTAGTGAATGTACAGCCTCGGTGAGTCCCCTATTACTCTGCTGAAGACCACAAGTGGCAACTAAGGCTGCATGCCCTACACGCCCTTGTTGCTGGAGCAAATCAACAATTTCTTCAGTTTGACTAATTATGTAATCAAGTTTTGTCCCAGTGACATGGGCGTGCTGGGCTGCATCCCTATTGCCATCCCGCACGGCCTCAAGCAGCTGGCTGAGAGTGTGACTCATGATAGTTAGAACAGTAAGTTGCCCTGTGAAGGCAAAAGTAGTAATAAGAGACTTGTCAGTGAAATACTCTGTTCTGTACTGTTCTTGTAATGTACTTTGGTGATTTTTGTTAAAAATGACACAAGAGCTGTATGACATCTATATTACAGCAGTATTGCTGTGTTCATCTAATAATACTCTTGTTTATGCATATTACTGACACATTCATACACTACTGCTATTCAGCTTCTCTAATCTGCCACTTCTTGCATGATAATGCGGCATCATGAACACCCACACTAGCTACACATAAATGGCGCATATTGTAAAAACATTAAGACTCTGTGAATGCCACCAAATGCAGTACTTACAGAATAATAAAAGATAATGAGACCCAACAACCAGCAACCCCATTGATCCCACTATCTCCCTGCAACTCAGCTGTTGCTAAAGTGTAAAGAGGATTACGTAAAATAGAGTTCGACTGGAAAAGTGCATATACATCAATAATGTTTACATGCCACAGTTGTGTACTAATAAAGTTATTGTCATAATACTCTAATATGTGTTTTGTACTCATGAGGTTTCTCAAGCTGACAGATACTGTTCAAAGAAGTTGACTGTCACTCAACTGTAGTATGCATGTCACAGCTCTACATATGCAAAATGCAGTTTCAACCGTGAATTTGACATTGAGCAAGATAAACAGTACAATAATAACTAACTGTTATCTGCAGACTGGCTAACATATCTGTGAAGAAAAGTTGAGCAACATAAAGTAAATGAAATAGCTGTTATCAAATGTCTTTCATACAATGCACATCTAAATATTGCTAGTAGTGCAAAGCCATCTATAATTACATGTGCTAAACAATCCTGGCACATGATTAACTTCTCCTGCAAGTACTGCATAGCCACCACGAACTGTGCAGTGACTCTTTCATGCTGCTCAGCCACGTATTGCATCTCTCCACACAGTGTACACACCCCATCTACAAGCTACACCTGTTGCTCCATGTACTCCAACAGCAAATGGACGTGGTCAGGTAATAGGTCACTGTTGAAGGGTGCCTTGGTGGGGCAACAACCCTACAGTGTTGCTTGACTGCAGTATGCAACCCGTTCACATGGAAACTGCACAATGCTGTCCCCATGTGGCTGGCCCATCTCAGGTGTTCCAGCTGTACCTATTCATTGTTCCACTCCATTGTGCCCTCTAGCTCCTGATGCTGCCCCTCCTGCAGAGGTGCACCACCATGAGGACAGACAGCTGTACGTGCAGTGGTGGCAATTACTTGTGTCACTCTTGTCATGCTGTTAGGGTTGTTGGGTACCACTCAAACTGTCCAGAATCATGTCAGGCTCTTCATAATAATAACACTGCACCCTGATCTGTGTCTGCTTGTATCATATAGTAACACAGTCAGGGTGTTGTGCAACCCCATGCTCAGCAAATCCGGTTGTACAATGGTGACATAAAGCACTTGATCAATCACCCAGACACCCATGGAGGTACACAGCTGGTCATTTGGAGCTCAGCACAGCTCCACAGATACTGCTGTCACACCACTCTCCGCATCTTCAACTAGTATTCTTATTAGTTTGTATTGGATTTTGAAAATATGTGTGTTGTTATAAAAGTTACATACATTCCTCAACTGGAGGCCAAGGCTGACCTGCAGCACATAGTGGATGACCTGCTGCTGGAGAATGTGTCCTTCTTTCCACAGAGGGGCTGATCGCCAACTTCTCGACCTGCTCATTGGGTTCTACTCCTCTAGCAGCACCCTTCTGAGATGGGTTTTCCTCTATAAAACATATAGTAAAACAGAAAATATTACTTGTCTGTGAATGTAAATATCTGTAAATATATCTCTGTGCCACCAGTTGAGCACAATGTTAAATTATGAGGAGTATGACAGTATCAACCACTGAGTTTCCAACCCCCGCAACCCTCTTACTGAATCAAAACAATTACTGTATCGGTAGTTAACAGTCACAAGTTAAGTAAAGATATGTTCATCAATGGTATTGCACCCTCATACTAAGTTTACACAAGGTAACATGATGACAAATCTGAAGGTATCATATACACAATATCTGACCCATACATGTTGATCAATTAAGTTAAAAGCATCAAGTAGACAAAACTCTACATTCCCCCCGCCCCACTCCCGCAATGGGTTCAGACAAAGGTTTGTATCCACAGTACAGAGGCAGAGTACTAAAAAGTATGTGAAAATAGATCAGATCATTTTATAATGACATGAATACATAAATCATACTACTGAGGAATTGCATGTACAAATAAAGTCACTAGTACTAAACACAATTGTAGCAATCAATTCTTAAACCTGACTGGTGAGACAGGTTTCAAACTGGGTATTTATTTTTCAATAGATGACCAGCTAAAAATAAGAGCCCGTCTAAGTGCCTCTTCAAAGAGTAATATTCTCCAGTGGGCCATTTTCTAAGTGCAATAACATCCTCCAGGGTAGGCATTATTGAGTAATACTGGGCCTTCCAAGGACTACAAACACATCTGCCTGTGGTATCAGGACTCATTGTGACCGTGGGCGGTCCAGTATTCCCAAATGCCACCCTGTCAGGTATTATTGCTTACATATATCCACAGCATTGAGTGCCTCTTGAGTCACAAAGATGAAATAAAGGAACATACAGAGATGTACTAAGTAGCAGATAATGATTAAACATATAGTAGTACAGTGATAAGTTGCCTTTTGCCAGGCAGCAACTATAGCAGGCTGCATTGCCACAAGTAGTGTTTCTTGAGTAGACAGGAACAGGCAACACAAATATGTAGACATTAATGAAATAGCTATTTTATACCATACAGAGACAAGCTAACACACCTAGTGCTATTAAGTTGTCATCCAGACAATGCCCGTACCCCCTCATTATACATTCATATAGTAAGTGGAGCTGTATATACTGATATTGCAGCAACTTTGATATCAGCTGTGGAGATCTGAGGACATTCACAATGTTGCAGTGCTTAAAAAAGCAAATGACCCCCCCATCCCAAAACACATAATATTCTGACTACAGACTCAACACTTGAAACAGTGAACAATTATAGAGTGGCAGTCACATAATACACCCCTCTCCTACCATACAATACACTGCATTATCACTACACACCTGCACGCTATATTAAGCTGGAAATAGCTTCACTTGGCAGTGGGCAAAATGTTTTAAACATTCTGTATCACATGCTAAGTCCAGACTCACATCAGAAAGCTAACCGTTTACATCAACATAATATTTTGTGATATTAGATGCCACAACACAAAAGACCAAGTACAATTAACTTTCTCCCATAGAATAATATCAAGAAAGATCACTACATAGTAAAGCTTCACTTAAAAGAGACATTGTAGTATATGATTGAAACTCACCACCAGAGTCGAGCACAAGCAGCTGCACGACTGCAGCCCCTCGGTCCTCACCTTCCGGGAGTGGCACCAGATGTACTCATTGGGAGGAAGCAGGGGTAGTTGATGAACACTCTGAGTGATAGAAAAAGAGTGAAACACAATGTTTTAGTAATGTATCACATCCAATCTAATGTTAGTAGTACTTCACCTTGAGATGGAGTGAACAATAATCTGTGACAAATAAATGTCACAGTTCTACAACAAAGATCCATATTTAAATACATTACCAAGAACAACTCATACAGTAGATACCATTCAGTGAAACTAAACAGTCCAGAGTTTCAATGAAGACCAAGAGCACCAATACAGTACCTCATAGCCAATGCAAAGAACTACATACGAAATATCAGCCAACATTGCAGGGCAGAATTGGAGTTACAAAGCTGGCAATATTTAAAAATGTAGTTGAGATTCAGGGCCAGATATTCAAAACTTTGTGCCAGGCAAAAAACATTTACGCAGATTTAGCATGGAGTTAGCACAGGTTTGCCAGATTCAAAAGGCCAAATAGCATGTGCAAACTGCATTAGTGCTGGGCAAAATCATTATCTATGCAAGGGACAAACTGAGGATGTGTGTGTACCTGAATACAGGCACAATGCTATATTCAGTGACTAGTGCCACGCAAAGTGGCTTTGCGTGACTTAGCGCAACACTTAGAGTGGTGCACATTACCGCACAGGAAAAGGCAGTCTTTACCCTAGGCAATCAGCTTTCTGCAACAGTTTAGCTTTTGCGTGGTGTTTGCGTGACTTTTGTGCTGCTTTGCCTGACCCTAACAAATAAATATGACACATAGACAAAGCCAGACATAGAGGAAACATACTGGTCAGTGATGGCATCACAATGATGCCATCATCTGCTACCAGTCCCACCCATGCCAGGCAGTAAGTGGTGACCCTGCCGCCAGTGGACAGCATGGCAGTGTGGCCATACAGCACACACCTGCAGACTACTCTTCTGTGGACACCAACAGATGCCAGCACACAGATGCAGCACTGTTGGCATGGAGTATGTTGAGGGGAGAGTGTACGGGTGGCCAGTCTGTGCCACAGACCAGGTGTGGCCACAAGTCTGGGGCACATCACGCTGTGCACATGGACCAGTATTGTAAATACCCAAACACCGGTGTGCCTTTCTGATAATATATGCCCTCCCCGGCCACATACCGCACAGCTGTACAACTGCCACAGCACACAAAGTTGGACATGTATATGTCACTGTGAACATTCCATGCCAGAGGTGCAGCATCTGTGCATCACACAACAGCATAACAGCAATGTCCACTGTCAGTAAACACCTGCATGCTGGGCCTATCAGTGTGTATAGTGCAGTCATCAGCACTGTCCTACACACCATAGGCAGTGCTGTGTCCACACACTACTGGCCCCCTTGCTACAATAGTGTCTGCTGTGTACTGTAGCATGACCTACAGTGTGACAGTTGCAAGCAGCACCACCACCATCTGTGCCTATGCTTTGTTGTCCCCTGGGGTACAATATTCTATGCTATGCTGTACTGTTTACATGTAGTGTACAGCTATCATCATGCACTGCCAGACTCAGCTACAGGTGGTACTGAGGTCAGACCTGGCCAGCCCCTGTACTTCCAGACTGACCTATAGATGGGAACCTGCAGTAACGCTGGGCAAACTGCATGCAAATTAGGGCATAATGAGATGCTAATCTGGATGTTTGCCCAGAGACTATCGAAGTAGGCTCATTTGCATATCACTTTTTGAATATGGCAAAGTTTAGCGCCGGGCAAATGTGTTTGTACCGTGCTAACGGTTTATCCTGCACTAAACTTGCGCAAACGTGCTGGCAATGTGCAAACAGTTTGGGGAATATTATACAGTTTTGAACAGTGTACTTTTACATACGCTGCTGCCTGCAGCTGTACTGGGGTGCACACATTTGCTGGCACACACATTGGCCACATAGTTCACCTCTACCTACCTTCACATCGTTGTGCACTGTGTTGCTGTTGTGGTTTGCACTTCCTGGTTGCTATATTCAGATCTGTCTTATTCCAGAGCTAAGTTTGCCCTGCACTCCCAGCCCAGTTTGCCCAGCATCATTCCCATGCTATATTCAGAAGCTGTTTGCCCCAGGCTATTCCGTTTGAATATAGCTTGCTTTGTGCTCCAGACTAAGTTTGTCTGCTGAGCAGTGTTAATTTAGCCCTGGGGCAAAGTTTTGAATATCTGGCACTCAGTGTTTAATAACACCTCTTAGCAATTAATACAATATCTGAAAATACATAACTACTATCAAGTTATTCAGGCAACAAAAAGAAATGGAAAAATAAGAAATAGGTAAATATATGGTGCTTGTGCAAAGCACTACTATAGTAAATAACAGTCCCATCACTTGAAAATACCAGAATGTTATTATCTTGTTGAAAAAATGTGTCTATAATTTTACTCATCAGATACTAAACCTCATAATAATATAGAGGATAAACGCTGATGAACAGGTGATGAACAGGTGACAACCATTATATTATCACTCATAGTGATTGGTACAGTAGCAGTAAAGCTGTAGAGCACAACTCAAGAGGTTAACAATTGCCCTAGCAAGCATGACAGATCATAACACCATGGTTATCAGCCATTATGATATATGTTGTATGATACTCGACATTGTAAGTCCCCCCCTTACAAACACAAAAAATTTAACTTTTACTTATTCTTAAATCTGCAGTACAGCCATATGTTTGCGTAGGAAAACAATGTATTAGTATAGCTGCACTAATTGACAGAGGGCACAAAAATAGCAGCAGCTTGAAAGACGCTATCAGACATGTAGATTGCTAGAGTCAGTAACAGTGAAGTGAGACAACTAGCTTGTTATTGCAATACAGTACTGATGCTAAAAATCACATCCTGGGTGTGTTCGAAACTGTTAGGCCATTAAAATAACTAAGTGCCCCAAAAATATGCTCATTGCTCCATTAGCACATGAGAAGCTGCATAGCAATCACAGAGCATACAATAAACAGTAAAAATCAGACAAAAACATTTCCACACATCTTTAGCAGATACATGAAAAAGACTTGTCTATTAACATGTAAGAAATAACATTTACAATATCTGACTGCAGGATTTAATTTTAACAGCACTAACAATATACACTTACCACCATGATGGTGTTCGACAAAATCTGGTTTCCCTGCCTCCTCCCACATGGCATGAGCTGTGTCGTACCACTCCCGTACGCTCCTCCGCATGTCACCCACCACTGCCTTAGCTCTAAAAAAGTTCTGACGGGTGAACTTCCACTTCCTCTGACAGGCATCTGGCAATTTGTTGATGCCTTCTCTCCCCAAGGCATGACTAACCTGAATAAAAACATAAAAACAAAGTACCGTGAATAATTAATGAATATGTACATATGTAGATTCATTAAACAAGTAGAACACTTACTAAAATATTATTCCAGTATGTCCTTGATATCAGTAAATCTTGATATATAAGCACAAGATGTGTCAGCATGTCCTATTAGTTTTGTCTCATAATATTTTGACATGCACAGCTGGAAAGAACATTCTGCACTAAGAAACAACCTACATGCTTATAACATGTTAATTCAAACTATTAGTCTATGCAGTGCTGCTTGTTACGCCTGTACTGGTTAATAGAGCATCAGTAAACCTCATGACCCTTAGCATGCATGATACATAATAATACCATGAATATAACCTATTGCAGCACACATTGTAATTTATGGTTTATAAGATTCAGCATAAGAATTAATTCCCTTCCCCCCGAAAACAAGCAATAAAGCATTGCTTCATAAAGTTATCTTTAGAACAGTCATATGATTGTGCAGAAAAGCAATCTATTACATTACGTGTAATGAATGACAGCAGCCTAGCATACAGCAAAGCCAAAATATCTACCAGAAACAAATACTGCAATAATGAGTAATGCAAAACTGTCTTAACTGAGTTTTACTATCACAATGCTGCATAGTACCTTGGTACTATATTCAAGAGGCTGCCAGACACAGTACTATCCTCAAGACATATCAGTGCAATGTAATCCAACAAACTATAGATGTACCATGCGCACTGATCCATATCCAGCACATCCTACTATTGAGACTGGGAATAGTACTGCATATGCCACTGTAACCCAGTATAATGTTGTACAGTGGGGTTCAAGCTCAAGTTCCATAAAAGCAAGACCAAGTCCCGGCCACCCACAAACATATAGCTGTATTTCTAGGTGCAAGAGAGCAACCACTACTCTTAGCTGCCAATCTACCCATGAGTAACGCTGTCCACAATGTCCCTTACCCTGTAGCAAGCTAGAACTCCACCCCTGTACACTCTATCACATTCATCTATAGAAACTACATAAATTGCTGGTGATCCGGTGGCCCCCCAATCACAGGCATCTGTACAAAGTATAAGTATGCCCAGTAGTGTACATTCACCCCCCGCATGCACACAATAACAAGTACTTGTGGAAAAACAGATGTATCTGTTCAACAGTGGTACTCCACTGCCTAGCGACCCACAGGGGTTGTATGTCAACCCAGTACTACACCTGTCAACAGTGCATGGCAGTATACCACCCATATACGATCTGTACACCTGCTGAATAACAGCATACAGTGTGATCTGTATGGCTATTAACACAGAGTGCGTGCCAGTGGAATGCAGACCATACTGCACTTAACACTCACAGATGTGTGCATGAATGTAGCTGGGTGGACATGGATCTATCCTTATACTTCCAGATGCATCTGTTTACCAACAATGACCTGCAATTGACTGTACAGAGGCTCTGTGAGGTGGGGCACTGCTAGATCAACAGCTGCAAATGATCACAGTTACTGACAGTATTGCTACACCACAACCAATACTTGCATGTTTAACATATGGTCATGACCATCCACACAGTAGCAGAGGAGTGCAATAACCCTCTAGGGTGTTAACTCCTGACACCTTCAGTCTGACAGGACAGTAGATAGAATTTAGCGTGACAGAACACATCGGCAAATAAGCCAATTGGTCGCTTGCATACATCTAGCCTCATTTTCCATTCCCATACATGAAAAAGTAGGGTGCTATGGCTATTGCAACTGCAGTTGCACTGGGACATGAGTTTGCGGCCTTTCTCTGTCTTTTGTTTGCACACTGCCAGTGCACCATGCACAGTAAATGCATCTACCCTGCCATATTAAACAGCACTGAGCCAGTACACTGTACCACCGAATATGATCTCATTCTGGCCTAGCAGAGGCCAGTTGTGCTGTTCCCGGGCTTGCACCAGTACCCAACATATTCTGAATATGTGGGGCAAACAAGTTCACACAATGACATAAAACACTAGTATCATACGTATTACCATACTGTACTGGTATCCAATAGATCTACAGATAATATAATAGTAATATGGGCTGCATATGCAAATCACCACAGAATGTTATGCTGGTCCAACTTTAAGTAGAATTGCATGGTGTCAAAAGGCCTCTCACACAGTTTGCAAAGGGTGCTAACAGAAGACGTAGACACGTGTTTCGTCCTACCAGGACTCATCAGTATGCCTCGTCTGTTTAACATCCCAGTGGAATGGACCAGCTACCCCTAAGGCAGTGTGCCTGGGATATATTGTGGTGAACCCATTAAAATAAAAAAAATTTAAAAGACAAAGAACCTCTGTGCGTAAACACTGAGGCAAGGGTAGCTGGTCCATTCCACTGGGGTGTTAAACAGACGAGGCATACTGATGAGTCCTGGTAGGACAAAACACGTGTCTATGTCTTCTGTTAGCACCCTTTGCAAACTGTGTGAGAGGCCTTTTGGCACCATGCAATTCTGCTTAAAGTTGGACCAGCATAACATTCTGTGGTGATTTGCATATGCAGCCCATGGTGCTTTGTATTGTGGGGGCATGTGTGATTTTGTATTTTCTTGAAACTTGGCTTCCCAGCCAAATGCCCTTTGGGGTAACCCTTGCCTCAGTGTTTACGCACAGAGGTTCTTTGTCTTTTAAATGTTTTTTTATTTTAATGGGTTCACCACAATATATCCCAGGCACACTGCCTTAGGGGTAGCTGGTCCATTCCACTGGGGTGTTAAACAGACGAGGCATACTGATGAGTTCTGGTGGGATCAAACACGTGTCTATGTCTTCTGTTAGCACCCTTTGCAAACTGTGTGAGAGGCCTTTTGGCACCATGCAATTCTGCTTAAAGTTGGACCAGCATAACATTCTGTGGTGATTTGCATATGCAGCCCATGATGCTTTGCATTGTGGGGGCATGTGTTATTTTGTATTTTCTTGAAACTTGGCTTCCCAGCCAAATGCCCTTTGGGGTAACCCTTGCCTCAGTGTTTACGCACAGAGGTTCTTTGTCTAATAGTAATATGATTCATATGTTGAAAAAAAGAAAAAAACAAAAAAAAGTATTTTGTTAATTGGAATCATAACCTACCAGGTATGTATGAGGCTAAGGTTGGTGGCTCTCATGACAAACCTGAGGTTTGCATGATCTCTCACAGCTTGCACAAGGGCCAGCACCTCCCCATCACTCCATGACTTTGGCATTTCTAAAACTTCCACGAAAAAATATGTGCTTGTTTACAAATCTTTAACATACAATTAATAGTTATTAGAGTATTTGTGCACAGCACATTATTAACTATTCAGTTCTAGCAATACAAAAAACATCATTCAATGTTGCATCATTGTCGACTGGGCTGTTCACTATCAAAACAATATGAATGTGACTACTCACTTTTATTGTTCTCTACCAGTTCAACAACTGTTCAGAAATGTGTGTCAATCTGTTGAAACAAATAGAGAGTACCTGTTATAACACTGTCAAGAACCAAACAAAGCCATCAAGATGTGAAGGACACTTAACTGATATGAACTAGACATGTATAACGACACTCATGACTTGCAAAATGTCACCCAGATACCCCCCACCAGAACAGTTACTGTTATTGTTATCAAAAACACAAACTGTGACTGAAGCTCTTGACATTTGCAGAATTCCCACAAGATGTCAACTGTGCACATGTAACAACATTGAGTAGTGCGATTGCATGAATCACAAAATAGGTCCGTCTCCTACAACAGGCAATAAATTCTCACTACAAAAGCACAGATGAACCACAGTAATTTGCTAATACACTAGACTTACGCCATACTAGTTGTACACAAGTTAGAACACTGAGAAGTTCCACAGATTTAAGCACAGTTCCATGACATTCCTCACCGCATGTCAGGGCACAGTCTGTATCCCACCCTTTCCCAGAATTTGTCATGTGCTTGATCCTAGTCCTCCCTTATCATTCCCAAATGGTACAGGCTCATTTGCAAACCCAGATTACCAGTGCTGATCAAGCTGTCTCATCTATCAACTCAAGGCTCACTGACACGGATTCAGCATAACTGTATGATGCCAACTGCACAGTACTTAGAACCCTCAGAAGCTGTACATCCGTACCCATATAATAGATGCCCCCTTAAAATCAGCCATACTCCATATTTACTAGACAGTCACATACCAAGAAACACTTGTAAATAGTAACTGTACACACGTGTCAAACCAGATGAACATGTCACAAAAAGAAACAGTTGCATAACAACAGCCAACTAATAGGCCCTTCCAAGAGATATAACATCCTGGGTACAACAGGACATCTCAAACAACTACATCCATTTATCTAATACCTCTCTGATAGAAAACCATGTACTGTATGTTCACCAAACACTCACACTCCAAGGTATAGACAAAAGTGTGCATAGTGTAAGATTTTCTATTTTTTGACCATTTAGATTGGCTCTAAAAAAAGCCGTTTTTGTCACTGTGTATGTCACGTGCTTGAGATGTATAGCTGTACAGGTACACAATCACAGAATTGTAAGGATGCCATGTTGAAGGTCCCCAACAAAAATGTTATTACCTGTGTTAGAGAAAGATGCACACCATCTTTTAGATACAGCCAATATTTGTCATAAATAATTTGGGGGTGACGAATGGTATGCATTCCCATAACATGAAGGAATCCAGATATTTGTATGTTCATCTTCCTGTGTGATCTTTCAAGTGCAGGACAGTAATCCTCACCTTTCCAGCCCATGCGCTGTGTAATGTCTGAATACAGAATTTTAAAAGCTGGTAACATACTGATAAGATGCTGCAAGTCAGAATGTGCAGCTTCTATTAAATCAATTGCTCTTTTGTTCCCCAAATCATTACCTCAAAGATGGATAAGGAGTATGTCTGGTTGTGGTTGTGTCTCCAACAAGTGGTACATGGTAGGCATGAGTTGCTCCCACCTCATGCCACCCTTCCCAAACCAAGACACTGAGCACCCAGGTAGCTGTAAGTCATTGCCAAAATGGCTACCTCTACTGAACACTGCTGCCCTTCTCACCAAACTTGATCCCACTAGCCATACAGTCAATGTTGATTTTTCTGCCATGCTGAGCGAGAAATCTCAAAAACTCAGATGAAGAAATATCAGAATTGTGTCTGTCTGACTAGCAAGCACTACCAAGTCTAATCAGCAGAATGACCAGTATTCACTTGTATCATAAAGATCAATACAGTCAAGACAATCACAAGTAATATCCTGATCCCAGATTGGCTCATACAGCCTAACAGATCTAGCTATGTATGCAAAGCCTCTTTCTATTGGCATTTTGTTTATTAAACATTCTTTTTTGTTTTGGTGGGAGAATTCTAACTGGTCATTGGGCACCCTTCATGAGTTGCCAACACCTATTTTCATTGGTCAAACTTCATGGCCATTATAGTCTTTGAAAGTAAATTCCCTCTCTTTCTCAGCCAGCAGCTTGAGTGGTGAGTGGAACATATCTATGTACTTCGCAGACATAGCCTGCTCCAGCTTAAATGTCTATTATGTTAATTATCTTGCCATACTTTCATTACAACTGTTAACATTAACTGCTTAGTATGTATCTACAAAGATTCAGAGCTATTAAACATTTTAAGTAAAAATATGTTTAAATGTGTGTGTTATAAAATTGGGAAATCAGTAGCATATTAGCCTAGACAGTACACAATATCTTTCTCAGATAGGATTGAACATCTGTGAAAATGCACACATATTTCACCAAACTGTGCTAATATTGTCACATAATCAACCAATTATCAGAAACTACATAAACACTAAAATGGAGTACATCTGATTAATAGAATAACTGTAAACTGTTCCAAAACTGTTGCAGACAAATGGGAAACTAGAACAGGCAATAGGAAACCTGGGCCAGCAGTATGAGAAATGTATAGTAATTCTCAGACTAACACCATTACAAAAAGTGTCAATCAAAAGCAAAAAAAGAGAACTGCAAAATATTTAAATGTTATAAATCACATTATACATAGCAATGCAGAGCAAAAATTAAGTAGAAAACATGCCACAGTGCTTCTCAAGTTCTCAAGAACTAAAATTCCCAATCCAGATCACTAAATATCTCATAAAAAACAATATTTGATAGTTCCTACAAGATAACTTACTATTTGCACTAAGTGAAGCTGTTGCTCGAATGGTCTGTTCAAAATGGCTCCCAAACTGTTATTCTTTGATTCTATTGGCTCAAGAAAGTCATATGATAAAGTTAGCTGTTTCTTTGATCGCAAGCGTGCAAACTCTTTGATTGCGAGAATAACGTAAGACTTCATTGTCAGAGTGTCTCTGGTTGTAAAAAACACTAGATTCAATAATTTTGCTACACAGCAAACACCCCTGGGCATTTCTACCACTTACAAGTAAGAAATATAGTGTAAATGTTAATTTTTAAGAGGTTTGTAAATAATTCCCGCATTTTTACAGTCTTTGACTGAGAGCATGCAAATTCTTTGACCATGACTCGCTTTGACCGTGAGGATCGACTGTGAGTGTGCAAAATCTTTGATCGTGAGAATAACATGAGACTTCATTGTCAGAGTGTCTCTGGTTGTAAAAAATACTAGATTCAATAATTTTGCAACACTGTAAACACCTCTGGGCAGTCCTAGCACTTATAAATAAGAAATATAGTGTAACTATGAATTTTTTAAAGGTTTGCAAATAATTCCCACATTTTTATGATCTTTGACTGTGAGTGTGCAAATTCTTTGACAGCGACTCGATTTGACAGTGAGTATTGACCACGAGTGTGCAAAATGTTTGATCATGTAAATAACACAATACTTCATTGTCAGAGTGTCTCTGGTTGTAAAAAACACGAAATTCAGTAATTTTGCAACACAGTAAACACCCCAGGGCATTTCTAGCACTTATAACTAAGAAATGTAGTGTAAATATTCATTTTTAAAAGGTTTCCAAATAATTTCTGCATTTTTATGATCTTTGACCACGACTCGCTTTGACCACGAGGATTGTTTGTGAGTTGACAGTTTCTTTGATCGTGAGAAAAACTCAAGATTTCAGGAATTAAAGAGGAGTACTTGTAGAAAACACAGTTTTTAAATACATTCTCACTACACCATATGCACACATGTGTATTGATACATTAGAAGTGGTGCCTACCATGTTAACCAAACTTAACAAGCATCTATTATTATTTATTATACAATGGCAAGAAAGAATCCTGGTCTCTGATTGGTTAGTCTGGGAATGGACCCTTGATGATATCCCAGCACAACATCATGGGTCTAGTCTCAGCCTCACTGTGAACCAATGCAGATGAACTTATGACAGTTGATCTCTTTTTTGCATGTCCTCTTAAGAAACAAAATTATTTTCCCACACTAATAAAACATTTTTTTATTTTATATATAATAAAAAGCAATTATATAATATCAATAATGCCCTCCAGGGTGTGTGTCATTTGGGATAACGTCACGCCTCAGGTATTGGATGCACTCACCCTACGGCCTCATACCCAACCATCTGAGGTGTGATGTTATCCCTGCATGACACACACTCTGTTTGGCACTATTGCTTAAATATTATTTGCATGTTCTTTGTTTGCGAGAGTGCAAATTCTTTGATTGCGACCATCTTTGATCGTGAGGATTGTTCGTGAGACAACAAATTCTTTGATCATGACAAAAGATGTCAAATTATCAATTTTCAACTCATGTAACTTTCTATAGTTTCAGTTTTCCACACAATTAACATCACATTAATATTAATATGTCATCACTACAAGCAAGAAACCTAATATATCTCCAACACAACATTAATAACACCATTAGCACCTTCACACACAGTCATACTGCTATCATTATCACTATTGAGTAGTAGTACCCTGGCTATCCTGTCATTATTATATGTCAACATAAGTGCCTAAAAAGATATAACAACTAACATTTAACAACTGCGCAACTTTTAACTAGGTAGTACCCAAGTGTGTGCACCACTGTACTCACCACACATAATCTTTTTCAGGTATTACTGTTTGACAATCTGAGCCAATATTCAATCACACTGTGGTGCACAGAATCACTGAATCTTGTCACACAGAGTGATATGAATCTTAATATTAAAAAATAGATTTTTTGTAAGTGTACTATGCTGCCAATTTCTTATGCAGTATGTGTTTTAGTTACCCTATAGTACATTTTCTTACTACTTCATATATTCTTTTTACTTTCTTAGGAGACTACAACACAGAAGAGATTGAAGAAATACTTGAGGTCTTTCATCATGGCCATTTGCCATAAACATAGAGCACAAAGCAAAAGTGCTGGCTTTACTGCTTGTTCATCGTCATGCCATGTAAGCAGCAAAGTTAAAACTTGTCGCCAGAAGAAAAATAAAATTTCTTCTGATCCAAATACACATATAATTAAACGTACACATTTAAACAAAGGCAAAACCTCCTCTAGTAAAACTACAACAAGTAGACTTTCTAGAGAAACTGTGCAGCTACAACGTCCAGCACTCTCATCAACAAAGCATAGATGTGCAAGACAGGAAAAAAATGCTAGACGTGTGAGTTCTGCTACTGCACAACACAGCAAGGCAAGTTTTTCCAAAAAACTTGTCCATAGAGCTAGAATCGAATGTGTGATCTCTAAAATAGTGAGACACAAAGGGAACAGACTGCATATTAAGGTTGCATTAATTAAATTGCATTTGAGAGTAAGATGATTTATTAATGTGGCTCTAACAATCCGTTCCCAATTATGGGCTGAAATGATGTCAGTCATTGATAAATTAAGTGTAAAGATTGAGGAGATGAGAAACAAAATATTGTCTTTTGAACACTTAAACAGACAAAATATCTCTGTGGTGTTTCAAGGAGACTGGTTTCATTCAAAGCACTCAGAAGCATTCCTCTGGGAAGAGACATACCATGCACTCAACAGAAACATCAGTTTCACAATTGATGAACAGGGAAAAGTGCAGAATGTCTTAGCTCCATCTCATGAAACCCTTGACTTGGATAATGACGATCAACTTGAACAGGTTGCAAGTAATCCAAAGTCATCAGCTAAGAAATGGACATGTGACACCACATGTAATGTTAGAGAAGAATCAATAATGTCTATCACAACTTTCCTCTCAACATTTCTAACCACCAAGAGATCTGAATGACATACACTGATTCACACTGTTGACAAGTGTACGATTCAGCCTCACAAAGGCCTAATGAGTCACTCTTTTGCATACTTAGAGAGCATGAGCTGTGACAGCACATTTAATCACTTTCGTATGCTGGCAGTGCATAACTCTGGCATCAGAATATTTGTACAAAGATTATATCGAGTGAGATCTGTTATTCGAGACTACATGCAATTCTAAGCATTGCTTGATTATGGAGATGTGGAAGGACTTACAGAATTAATTAAACAGTTGCAAACAACCCATAGATTGAGTCCTAATGCTACTGTCCCTGAACAAACAAACAAACACAATGCACACATCACTGGTGCAAGAAGCTCAGCTTCTGAAAGATTTTGGTTGTGATTTTGCTAAATTTGAAATTAGCAAAACACAAAAATTTAATGTAATCTGTATTTCATGTGAATGCCTGTTCTACAAACACTTATGTGTCACAATAGACCTGCAGAACATTCCACGCTGGAGTGTAATATGGGGATGTCTTCATACATACCTTCTCTTAAAGTCTGACTTTGAAGAAGTTGCAACTGTGTCGCTCTGTTCTTACTGTAATAACAAGATTAAGAGTGACAGTTTACCTTCTCGGTCTGTACTTAATAAAATGGAAGTTGAACCAACTTCTGATGAGATAGCAGTCTTGAACTTGTTTGACAGGATTCTCATTCAAACCATGAATGAGTTTCAAACAATCATTAGGCTGAACACAAAGACGCAAGACCTGCCAAACAAAGAACTGGTACAGTCTCTCAAAGGTTTTGTTGTCTACTTGCCTTTACCTTTGCAAGAAAATGTCAACACTATTTCTCAGAGCAATAGTGTAGTAATCTTGGTAAATGGTATACTAACAAAGGCAAAAACAATATGGCAGGACATAGTCAAGATTGACAAGGTAAAGCATGCTTTGCAATACCTAAAAGGGCACAATAGTTTTTATGCTGACATTGACATCGATGCATTTCCTGGACTTTCTTCAGATATTGCTATGGAGAAGTCTGACAAAGTAATACTGGAGAAGGTTGATATACCAACTGTACACAATGTATATGAGCAAGTCACCATACAGCCATTGCATGGAAAAGACCCAGCAATGGATAACATTGATTTATATCAAATGAAGCAAGTGGAGGGCAATCCTATAAGTATATAGGAGGCTACTCTAGAAGCTTGTTGTTTTCCTGATCTGTTTCCACTTGGCTCAGGTGGCTGATTAGATGAAAGAGAACTTCATGTTCCAGGAGCTGAGTATAGGGCCTCACGAGTACTACATAAGGATGGCAAGTTTCGTAGAAACATTGCATACCTGTTCCACCTTCTTTGAGAAAGTGAACTTAGTGTCCTATCTGCTAGTATTGCTCATACATTGAGACTTGGCACAGAAGTCAACAATATGACAGCTGCACAATTACTACAGAAGTTGCAGACCAAAGAGGAAACACTGCAAGCCAGTCTTTCTTCCATTTTGTCTAGCATGCGTGGTACTAAGGAATATTGGTACAGATGACACTCTGAGGTGATGTGCATGCTGAGAGAGTTTGGACCAGCAACATGGTTCGTAATGCTGAGTTATGCAGAATATTATTGGGATGATCTCCTTGGATCTTCTCTGATGGGCAAACTCTGATGTTGAGAACATACAAACTATGACTCTCAAGGAACTATGTTCACTTGATCCAGTAACAGTTTCACATTACTTCCATCACTGGTTCCACAGTCTTTTAAAGTTCTTAACGTCTATGACAAATCCTTTGCTCGACATTGTCGAGCACTACTTCTGGAGAGTTGAGTACCAAGCTCGTGGAGCTCCATACATATGTTGCTGTGGATAAAAGATGCCCCCCATATTGGAGACAACAAGACAAGTGAGATTCTAAGCTTCATATTGAAGTTTGTCACATGTCAGAGTCCAGACAGGTATGACAGTGCAATACTTTGGGAACTGGTTTAGAAATTCCAGCGACACCTGTGTGGCAAATACTGTCATAGGAAAGTAAAGAACAAGGATCAGTGGTACACTCCATGCCATTTTGGCTTCCCAAGGTGAGCTTGCCTAGCTGCTTCTCTGAATGATGTCTTTTCAGCCATGTGACACCACCTGAAAGCAAAGTCAACAAAGGGAGTGTATGAACAACCTCGCACAGAATCAGAAGTCTATATCAATGACTATAGCCCTTCTCTTCTATTGATGTGGCAGGCAAACATTGATGTTCAGTTTGTTTCTGACAACTCAATGGCTCTCGTGAGGTATGTCACATCATACATCATTAAGCATGAGCAAACAAACCTGCAAGAAATGTGGGAAGAGTTGTCTAACTGTGATAAGTCAATGCCTTCTAGGCTTTGGTCACTGGGACTTAAGACACTGTCACACCATGAGGGTGGAGCCTATGAAGCAAGTGACTAACTTACAAGTGTATGTCTTTATGGTAAGTCAGACTCCATTTGTTTCTTGAATATGAACCACAAGCAGAACAGACGTCGTATCTTTAAGAGCTATGAAGAGATTGAGGACCTGGCTGCTACAAGACCAACATCCACAAATGTTCTCAAGAGCAACTTAATTGACAACTACTATACACAGCGCCACAGTGCTATGGATGATCTGTCTCTCTTTGAAGTTGCTCAATGGTATGATTACAAGTGGGGTGTTCCTTCTGACTCAGAAAAAGGCATATATAAAGTCACTGGGTTTGATGGCTCACTTGTTAAAAAGCACAAACTATGGCTAACTGACCACTATAAACTCGCTTTGAACACAACAGAAAGCAAATGACTTATTATTTTGCTCTATTGTTTCTGTTCAAGCCTTGGAGATAAGAATCTGAATTGAAAGGATTATCTGACACATATGAGCAACAGTTCATGGAAATGTTTCATACCTTCCAGAGTCATGTCTCTGAGACTTACATTGACAGATTTGAAATGGAAAAAATAAACTGGAGGAAACTAAGACAATTCTGGATAATGACACCCCAGTGACATCACAGGAAATGGTTGATGCTGAAGGAGAAGGGCCTCTTGGTGCTCCTCTTCCTCATAATGACCCAGTTGTGCCAATGTCAGAGGTAGAGGGCACAATGCAACAAAACATGCACTTGTCAGAGTCAGCTACAAACATTGTTGGCAACTTGAACTCACACCAAAACATCATATATCACTGTGATACATGCTGTGAAATATCCTATTCAGCACAATACCAAGCAGTGTGTTTGTGAGGAACAGACACCAGTCAGGATGATTGTTAGTGCTGCTGCTGGGACTGGAAAAAGTTTATTGATTGAAGCTATAAGCAAAAGTGTGCGTGACTTTACTAATGCAGCAACATCTGTTATTGTTGCTGCTCCTACAGGTTTGGCAGCTTATAACATAGGTGGTATCACACTTCATAGGTTATTCATGTGGCCAGTTGAGCATGGCAAGAGTGGTGATTACATAAAATTGTCATATGACATTGCCTCTTAACTGAGGTCAATGTTTGACAAGATGTACTTGCTGATAATAGATGAGATCAGCATGGTGTTAAATGTTCTCTTCACATATGTTCACCGACGTCTACAGAAGATACCAGGTACCAATGATGACATACCATTTGGTGGTAAGAACATTCTTGTTCTTGGAGATCTCCTTCAACTGGCTCCTGTAAATGGCAAACATGTTTTCTGTAGTCTTTCCATTGAAGAGGCAAAGAAAACAACTGGATGTGTAGGTGGAGTCAATCTGTGGGAGTTCTTCTCATATGTTGAACTCTCACAGAATATGAGACAGCAAGGTGACATGTCTTACAAAGCATTGCTTGATGAGGTGCGCATTGGTGCACTGTCACCCACCCATGTTGAAATGCTAGGACAGCGCACGATCATGAGAAATAATGCTCCTATTCAGGATGCATGTGATATCTTTGCACATGTGCAGAAATCTGGGGTACATGTTATATGTCTATTCCCAAGACTTAAGCAGTGCGTAGAGTTCAATTAGATCATGATGCAGAGAGAAAAGCAACCTATTGTCACTCTCCCATACATAGATACCATAGATGGTGCTACCCTATCATGAACAATGGTTTAGAAAATGGTTGAGCATCCCAGAGAGCTCACAAGTAATGTGTCACGCACAGCTGGCTTGGAAGCTTTGCTACCACTGTGTAGAAATGCACATATCATGCTTTGCAGAAACACTGACGTTGAGCGAGGTCTCATGAATGGAGCAATGGGGTATATCCATGAGTTTCAGTACAGTGTGCAGAACACAACTAAGGACTTTGTAGTTGTTAAGTCTGACAACTGTGAAACTCCTCAGCCAATAAACAGAGCGACAGTCAAGTTTGAGCTTGTGAAAAACATATATGCAACAAGGAAACAATTTCCTTTGTGTGCTGCTTATGCAGTGTCCATACACAAGTCACAAGGGCTCAGCCTTGATAGTGCCATTGTAGATATAGGCACTGGTATATTCAAGGATGGGATGTCTTATGTTGTTTTGTCTTGTGTAAGATAATTGTCTGGATTACACATAGTGAATCTGGCAGAAAGTAAAATATGTGCTGACACAAAACACATAGTTGAATACAACAGATTACGTACAGTATATTGTTCCAAACAAATGCTCCTTCGCTACCAGTTCACAGATATGTATCCAGAACAGCTATCACAATGGATGAAGGATACAAACTAAAAAGAAAGCACACTAAAACTCCAGTCATCACCTCAGCAATCCATTACAGAACACTGTCTTCATAAACAACTTGCATCTCCACCTGTGAAAAAATGTATTGGGGTCAACACACTGCCAATATTTGACAACAGCACAGGAGTAAACTGCTATGCAAATGCAACTATGCAGGCACTTCTCCACATCCCTGAGTTTACTAATGTGTTAAACTCAAGTCAGTCGACACCTCTGTCGGAAGCATTAAAGAGAGTCATTAGAGGTAGTCAAGACCAGTTGCCCAGTTTACAAAGCTTGCCTCCTCTATGACTAACTCTTGGAAAATATGCAGGACAATCAATGTTTGCTGACAATGTACAACAAGATGTCACAGAGTTTGTGACGGGAATGATAAACACTTTAGCAGATGATGTCATTAATCTGCATCAACACTTTAAAGTTGACTATGTGTCCAAGTACACGTTTGTCATGCAGCCACAAAGAATCACAAACAACTCAGGATATGCTCTGGTTGTCTGTCTATTTCCCTGAACAGAGAACTGTGAAGTTCTGCAAGTTATTTGCAAATGCAGAAACTGGTTAGCTGTGCCAAAGATGTGGTCATTCTTGTGTTTGCTCTCTGAGAGTTACATATTCAAGTTCATACATAACAATTGTTTTGCAATGCTCTAACTGTCAAGGCATGAAAGTCACAACACCAAATTCACACTTCATTGCTGGGAGAACTATGTTCTCAGGAACTCAATTTGGCACCCATGCAACAATCTTCCATCACGGCCTATCCATTCACTCTGGCGACTATGTTACGTGGCGAAGGTTCAGAAAGGGATGGGTGGAGTACAATGATATAGTATGCACTCTGACAGAAAGACTCCCAAGGAATCTGAAAGATGAATATGTCTTAATTCTCTGTTGCACCAATGTTGCACAACGTATGGAAGAGTGATGCCATCTAATCACAGCATCTCACTAAACCAGCATCTCTGCAACAATAACATTCCATGTGCATATTCCATCCAGATATAATTGTTTACCACCAATGTACACGTGTATTTTCCTTTACTAGAATAAGTTACACCTTCATCAGAAACTACTGGTGTGTAAAACCACCCATGGTGACCTATATGTTCTAGTTGTTGCACTAGATCACCACAGCCCATGTTAATTACTCTGATTTCTTTGCCATTGCAGAAGACACCACAACACTACATCAATGCAGCTACCTGTGGTAGACAATTACTTGTTTATCACATTGCTATCCTCATACATCGGATACAAAACAACACTGTTTTCATTATTCATTGCAATGCAATTTTCAAAAACATTGTATTGTGATATTCAGCATTTGCAACTTTGATATACTCACTACAAAAACTGCATTGTTACTGTTCATGTATACTTGAGGGTATTGAACTGTAATCAATAGACAGTCAGTTAGTCATGTCTTTTTGCAGATGCCTTACTTAACTCTACATGTCTCAGCACATATTACTGTGTATTCAGTTGTTTCAGAGTACAATCTTACATGGCAATGGCAAACTCACTAACTTATTTAAACGCTTATCAGAGAGGCAACTACTGTTCTCCACATATTGTGTTGAGAACTCTCCTTGTTTCAACAATACACATCAGGTTAAGTTCTCAGTCCTTTTCCTGTTGTTGTCTACATTCTTGACCTTGACTATAATACCTACTAAACTGACTTCTGCCAAATCCAAGCAGACTCAAGGGTGCTGGATATTCTACAATGTCAGTTTGTAAGTTATGTATTGGCAAATGTAGTTGTCACACCTACATTAATAGCATGACTACCTACATTGTGGTGTCATCTGCTAGCACTAAGCTGCAATTGTTGAAAACAATCTGATATAATTTTCTGTCACTGTTCTTGCACTCTGAACACTGAACATGACAAACTCTACCAAAAAAATGTGACTCAGACTTGTACATATGTATATAATGCTGAGCTTCAAATTGCATGTGTATAACTTAAATAGACTTTCACATATTTATGTTTGTTTTTAATGGTATTGCATTGCATTAAGTGCTACTGTCCATATGACTGATTATAGAGATGTATACATGTGATTATCTGGCCTAGTTCTACTGTACAATATATTTCTATGTATCTCTGCAGATGTGTACAACTGATAACTAAACACAAAACGTTTACAATTATTGTCTACTTCTGCTCCACAATGCAAACAATTGGTGTGCTCTTGCTTTAACAGGATCGTCCATATTTTTGGAGGTCGGATGAGGAATTTTTCCCAGTTCCACAAATAATAAATACTTTTAAAAACACATTGATTTGCAGCTTAACCAACCATCTTGCCATCAGTCAAAAAATGGATGTGAAATGAATATTCTCACCACACCATGACATAGTTAAATATGTAACAAATGTTTGTAATCCTTCCATCTTTTTTCACTTCTTGATATTGGTAGATTCACCTTCAAATGAATAACTGCTACTTAAACAAAATTAGTGGTAAAACATATGTAGGCATCACTAATAAAGTACAATAGTACTCAAATGAGAAATGAAAAAATGTCTCTCATTTAACTAAAACACAATAAATACATAACAACAAATTAAACTTCATAATGTGTCTGTTGATTACAAACTAAAGGTGTCTACTCACATGTAAAATATTCTTACCAACTTTTACACTATTAGAATAATCTACACATGTTGTTCTCCTATAGAAAAATGTATGAATATACTTATGAGAACCGCTAAATGTTTCTTACTGTCTCATGTGCACACATGGTCAATAACTAAACGCCATTAAACTTTAATTAGGTTAAAAACTAACTCTATTCTAATCAGTTGCATAAAATAGCTGTCAAATGTTGAAAACCACATGTAAAATAACATATTATTAGTCTATATTCTCTTAATATCTAAGTGGTCAGTGAATGTGATAATAAAATATTATCAATAGACACATAACTAATACCACTCAGCAATAAATGTAACAAAGATAAATATTTGCTCACTACATGTTCTGTAACATTAACGCCCATATGGAACCACTTACCAAATCTATACACAATCTTAATTCTAAATGCTATGCATATTGAAAAGATACAGTGTAGATAAAGTCAATGAAATACCAAGAAACAAAAACATCCCCATAGATGATCATGGATATATACAACAAACTCTTTTTGCCCATCCAAGAGCAACCAAACAATTCAAACTAAATATATATAATAAATATTGAAATAATAAACTAATTATTAACCTTATTCTATGTCTCCCGAGTTTTATTTTAAAGCAATTACTGTTACAGAGCTTTAGTACTGATCTACATATCTTCTATTGCATTGTGACTGCATATCCCTGACTATGCAGAGAAAGTAGAACACTAGAGAGAGGATCTCCTGGGGGGGCAGACACCTAACTCAGTGTATAGTGGTGCAGATGTCACCTGAGTGCAAAGTCACAAAAGCATCAACTGTTGTCAAGTTATTTGTTCCATTCCCACTCACCACCTCACAGATTAGGGGAGAAATTGTGAGGATGACAGTGCACTCTGAGGACCAATCTGCAATGGAGCATCTCTACTATTGAGGCTGTGACTACATCTAAGGGTCCAGTCATTGCAGATTTTGCAGAAAGGAGGTTGATTGCCCTCTCTGGCTCTATGCATACATGTGGACGTGTCATTTGCTGTGACTTACCGTGTGGGCCACATATTGAGGTAAGCTCACAATGGGGGGCACTTGCAATCTGAGTTGTCAGTTTTGCACATGTGTACTGTCTATTCACAACTTATCATGCAGGTTCTTGCAACCTGTGTTCCAGATTCTACATACTTGCCGCATGCACCCACAGCTCAGCAGATCCACTTCCATGTCAGAAACACAGGTACACCCTGGGAGGGGAGGCGCTGGAGGCCTCAACAGGGGAAAAAGACCTAGGGGTCATGGTGGATGCATGTATGAATAACTCTAAGTAGTGCAGGAGAGTGGCTAGCAAGGCAAACAGGAAGTTGGGATGCATCATAAGGGGGATCACCTCTAGGAACAGGGAAGTGATTCTGCCACTGTACAATGGACTGCTTAGACCACACCTTGAGTACTGTGTACAGTACTGGAGACCACACTTGAAGAGGGACATACAGCTCCTGGAGAGGGTACAGAGGAGGGCAACTAAGATGATCTCGAGGACTAGGGATTTGATGTATGAGGACAGACTTGAGGGGCTCTGCCTGTTTTCATTGGAGGAGAGGAGAGACCGGGGAACATGATTGAGGTCTTCAAGTACCTCAAGGGAATTAATAGGTAAACATGGAGGGATCTTTAGACTAAAGCAGGGAGGTATCACCAGAGGGCATGGTTTGAAGTTGGAAGGTGGAAGGTGAGGGGAAGAGGAGGAGGAGGTTTTTCACTGAGAGGGTGGTGGACCCTTGGAATGCACTGCCTGCAAGCTGGTTCAGAAGGCTGCAGTGGAAGGCTTCAAGAGAGGGTAAGACAGACACAGAAAGTGGATGTATCAGATGGTGGCCTGGCCCAGGGGGTGGGAATGGATGATAGAGATTTCTGGAACACGGGGGGGGGGGCCTTGGCACCCAACTAGGGATCTGAGGTTCAAGCAGACTCGATAGACCATAAGGCCTAATCTGCTGGCAATTAGTATGTCAGAACACACATTGCAAGTGGGCCCCATTCCAAGCTACCCTCAACAGCTGCTCCACACAACAACCAACAACAAATCCAGTGTGTGGTGGTACAGATGGTGCATGGGTGCAACACTACAATAGTATCAGGTGTTCTAAAGTTATTTGTTCCATTCACAGTCACTGACTTGGGGGTTAAGGAAGAAGTTCTGAGTGTGAGAGTGCACTCTGAGCATCATTTTGCAATACACCATCTACAGTACTAACACTGTCAATACCTTTATGCAGGCAGTCATTGTACCCTCAATAGCTGGCCCACACAACTACCAACAACAAATCCAGTGTTTGGTAGTACAGATGGTGCATGGGTGAAGTGCCACAATAGTATCAGGTGTTCTCAACTTATTTGTTCCATTCCCAGTCACAAACGTGGGGTAGGGTTAAGAGAGAACTTCCAAGGATGAGAGTGGACTCTGAGCACCATTTTGTAATGCAGCATGTCCAGTACTTTAACTGTCACTACCTCTATTGGGCCAGTCATTGCAGATTTTTGAACAAGTAGGTCATAGTCCTCTAGCTCTATCCATGCATACAGAAGTGCCACTTGCTGTGATTTGCCATGTAGGGTGCACCTATAGAGACTACCTCACAATGGGGGCACTTGCAATCTAACTTGTCTCTTGTGAACATGTGCACTACCTATTGACAGGAACTCCCCTGTACAGACAGTTGGTGAGACCCCACCTGAGTACTGTGTCCAGTTCTGGAGACCCCATCTCCACAAGGACATAGACAGGATGGAGGCAGTTCAGAGGAGGGCAACTAAAATGGTGCAGGGTCTACAAGAGAAGCCATATGAGGAGAGACTAAAGAAGCTTAAGATGTATACCCTTGAGGAAAGGAGGAAAGGGGGGACATGATAGAAACATTTAAGTACCTCAGTGGAATCAACAAAATCCAAGAGGGTAGCATCTTTCAGAAAAAGAGATGTGCAAGAACAAGGGAGCACAATTTGAAGATAGAGGTGGGTGGCTTAGGGGCATGTGAGGAAGTATTTTTTCACACAGAGGACAGTGGATGCATGGAACAGCCTTCCTGAGGAAGTTGTGGGGTCTAAAACTGTGGGAGAATTCAAGAATGCGTGGGACAGACATAAGGCAATTTTTGTGGGGGGTAGGAAGAAATAGGCTGTTGGTTAAATAGGATCTGCAGTTTATCCTCTAGGTAGGGAAATGGGCAGACTAGGTGGGCCAAGTGGTCCTTATCTGCCATCAAAGTCTACATTTCTATGTTTCTATAACCTTTCTACCATAAGGATACATATCTCTATTTTGGCAAACCGCTAACTGCACCACACAATATCTCCATCCAATAAATATTAAATGACACACTAGCACTGCAATTTCCATCCACTAGGCATGCTGTAAACACCCTCCACATTTCAAGTTAAAAGACCAAACCGTTTCTCAGATATTCAATTTTAAAGATTGGTGAAATTTCCCTATCTATTCTATTAAAAAAAAATCTGGCCATCTTGTCCTTCCCTCGCTATCAAAGATGATGATCAAAGAATCTCATGATCAAAGAATTTGTAGGCTCATGATCAAAGAATTTTCAGCCTCACGAACAAAGAATAAAATATGTTATAAATGAAAAAATTAAAGAAATTGTGGTAAACAACTGCCATGGTTCGACAAAATGAAGCCCCGAAGTAGAACCCACCATCATTTGTCTTCCTAGTACACCCTTGGCTGAGAAATAATAATTTTAATACGACCATCTCGTCTCTCTCACGATGCACGGTGGCGGTCAAAGAATTGTGATCAAAGAATTTGGAGGTCATGACCAAAGAATAAAAACTCTTCAGATCTGAAAAATTAAAAGAATTGTGATAAACCACCACCGTGGTTCATCAGAACAAAGCCCCTGAGTAGAACCCACCCTCATTTATCTTCCTAGTATGACCCTCAGCTCAGAAATAATAAATTTTAACACACCATCTTGTCTCTTGCTCACGATGCATGATGGCGGTCAAAGAATCTCGTGATCAAAGAATTTGCAGACTCATGATCAAAGAATTTGCAGGCTCATGACCAAAGAATGAAAACTCTTCAAATCTGAAAAATTAAAAGAATTGTGATAACCCACCACCATGGTTCATCAGAATGAAGCCCCCTGAGTAGAACCCACATACATTTGTCTTCCTAGTACAACCCTCTCCTGAGAAATAATAATTTTTAATACAGCCATCTCATCCCTCACTTGTGATATATGATGGCGGTCAAAGAATCTCACAGTCAAAGAATTTGCAGCCTCACGATCAAAGAAATCACATGCTCATGACCAAAGAATGAAAAATTTTGCAACATATTTTTTTCACCGATTTCAACTGAACCAATGGCATGCCTCTGTAGAAAGAAGCCTCTGATCAAAACCCATGCTCATTCCTGTCCCTAGCTCACCCCTGAGCCGAGATATTTGTGAAAATACATTGCAATGCAAGATGGCGATCAAACAATCTTGAAAATGAAGAATTTGCAGGCTCGCAATCAAAGACGGTTAGTGAGCCATGAACAAAGATTGCAAAATCATATAACTCTATTTTTTGACCGATTTGCCTCAAGCCAAAGGCATGCCTCGATAGATTGGAATCCCCTCACTAAAACCCATCAAAGTTTTACTTCAGAAGTGCCCCTGGAACCGAGATATTTATATTTTTCCAATCGGAAAACTAAAAACAAAATGGCTGACCAGATGGCCCAAACCCCATTCTTTGTTCACAAAACATACATATACATTTTCCCATTGACTTATAATGGGAATTTAAAAGTAGCATAACTTTTGAATGACTTCATATTTTTTCACCAAACGAAAAGCGCCATGTTCAGCCACCAAAGCTCTTTCAAACTAGCCATCTTGCAGAGCGGCACACCACACAATGTCCATGCAGGACCACATCCAGAATCCCAAAATGTGCCTCCAAAAATGGATAATGTTGCATTTTGATCCACTTTTGTACGCAAAGACTGTAAGTCCGACCAAAACACAATTTGGCAAATCAAGAGATCTACCATGCTCCACCAAAGGTACCAAATTTCAGGCAAATCCATTGAATGGGTTCAAAGATATTAATGCCCAAACTTTTGACTTTAGTATGTAACTGACTGCTGAACCCTAACTATAGTGGGTACAACTGTGCCACTATAATATATATATATATATATTTCTCAAATAAGATGTTTTCCTGTCTAACAGTTTAGTAATACCCAATTAATGAACAGTAAATTTTGCTATGAATGTAAAGGCACGTAATATGTGCCTTGATACAGAAAGTCAGCTATGTTGGATTGCCACATCTGTTGGTCGGGTGATACTCTTCCTCTACTCTGTGCTGCAGTCTGGTCTGCAGACTGGGGTTTGCCATGGGTCTAGGGGATGTTGCCACGTCTCCCCCCCCAGTTCCATTGCCATATGATGATGTCTTGCCTGTCATATATTTAAGAATTTGGGGTGTCTTTAATTGTAGGGAGGCAGTTATACATTCCACCCCTTCTATTTTGAATGCCTTCCTCCTCCAAAGGTCAGCAGTTGGGGGAAGAAGAGACAGCCATCCTAAAGTAAAACACTTTAATGCTGCCACCTGGAGTATGTGCCTCAATCTGCTTTTGTTTCAAGGACCCTTCAAAAGGTCTGGAAACTCCAACAGTTGGTTTTGGAAGTTGAATGGGATTTGCACCGCCATCACCATTTGTAGTTTGGCATGTACCTATTGCAAAAAGGGTTGTATTACTGGGCAATCCCAGAACATGTGGTGATGTGATTCCCCTTTCCCAAACGGTCTCCAGCAGATATCGAAGTGTGTGGTATTTTAATGCTTGGTAATTTGGGGGGTCTTGAAATATTTAGTAAGAATATAGCAAATAAACTCTCACCATATAGACAGGGCTACAGATATTTTTTTTTTTGGTGGAAGTCAAATATTTCCATAGGTTGAAATTTGGAAATCATTTCAGTTTTATTGGAGTCAAAATATTGTAATTCCAGCTGTCAATTTCTTAAAGTCAAAATAATTCCAGTCCACAAAATTTGGAAGTCAAAATACTCCAAGTCCTATAGTATTTGAAGTTGTAGGCCTTCTGAATACCTCACTGTAACCCCATCTGTGGCACAACCACAGAAATGCATTTCTGAATACAGTAAGTCTAAGAAAGGAAAACATGCACAGTAAATCAGTTACTTATAGTATGGGTGAGATATTCAAAGGGGTTGTGCCTGGAGCAATTGAGTTGCACCAGCACAACCCCAGAAATGTGCCCAATGGCAATATTCAAAGGAGAGACTTGCACAGTGCAAGTCCCGATGCGCCGGGGCATAAAGATAATGTATGAGGTGCATCTCCAATGGGGCGTGCCCATGCTGATATGGCACATTCCGATATTCAGTCTGGGATGTGTGGTTCATATGCCTGCATAACTTTGAGATGAGCTGCATACCTGGGCTCAAAGTTAAGCATGTAAAAAATGACTCAAGTGCCAGCCAGCCACAGGTGTGCTGCTGTACTGCAATGTGCAACACAGCAGCCACCAGCCATGGGTGACAACCCCCCAACATTGTGCACAAGCACCCACATATGTCCCTGGTGGTCTAGTGGTATCCCCCACCTCTACTGTAGCTGTGAGTCATTTAAATTACATTTGTAATCATTTCATGGTAGTCTATTGGCCCACATATGTACCTGGTGGTCCAGTGGTACCCCCCCACCTCTCCTGTAGCTGTGAGCCCCTTAAATTACATTTGTAATCATTTCATGGTAGTCTAGTGGCCCATATCCCCGATCACCCATAAAAGTAATGTAAATAATGTCCTGGTGGTCCAGAGGCACCCCCCACTCATACAGGACCCCTTGCCCACCCAGTACCTCTCCATCATCGACAGACAGCAGCAAACCCACCTGCATATCTCCATGGCTGCCTGCTGAATGACAGATTACACTATCAGCTGTAAGCCCATTGTTCCACACTGTCAACCAATGGGCTTGCAGTGCATACTGTATAAGTCATTCACAAATATGTGAATCAATGACTTCATTCACATATTTGTGAATAACTATTACAGTATGCACTACAAGCCCATTGGTCTACAGTGTGGACCAATGGACTTACAGCTGATACTGTAAGCATAGTGAAATCCTCAATGTTGACAGGTGAAATTTCACCTGTCTGATATTGGTGTGTTTCTCTTGGGGGCCTGTGCCTCCACTCCACGCCTTCTATAGATAACCAACTTTGAGTTTGAGCTGTCTTGAAGGGGGGGGGCAACAGTCAGTGAAAGGGTCAAATTTCCCCCAGAGGTCCCTCACAGTGACAATCTCAAAACCTGTCAAGATTGTCGCTGTGGGGGATTTCACCATTGGGGTTTTGCCGTGCAGTCAGCTTACCGGCCCCCATTCCTCAGGTGTGACTGCAGCAGCAGCACTGCAGCCCCCATCCCTCAGGTGTGACAGTAGTAGCAGCAGCACTGTAGCCCCCATCTTGCAGATGTGATAGCAGCAGCAATACAGCCCCATCCCACTGTAGGTGTGATGCTGGCAGCAGTAGCAGCAGCACTATGGACCCTATCCATCAGGTGTGACAGCAACAGCAGCACCACAGCCCCCGTCCTGCAGGTGTGATAGGGCAGCAGCAGCACTATGGCCACATCCCTCAGGGGTAATGGGAGCAGCAGTACTATTGCCTCCATCCTTCAGGGGTGATGGCAACAGCATTAAAAGGGCCCTCATCCCCCAGGTTGATCACAGCAGTGTTTACCATCCATCTGATGTGACTGCATCACTTTAGTCCCCATCCCAAAGCACCAATTCCCCGCATTAATTTGTCAGAGCTCAGTCACGAATTAAACAGAATCACCAGACACCAAGAAGGATCTCCTTGATTCACTACTGTCTAACATTTGATTGCATGACTTAACTTCTTTGAAAAAAAAGTGAATCCCTTAAACATCCATAAATACTATAAATAAGCTGGCCCATCAGTAGAGTGGTTGGATTTCCACCTGCAATGCTGGTGACCTGGGTTCAGGAATGGACTTGGGTCGCTGGAGAGCTGGTCAGAGGAGATGGAAAGGAGCAACCCAGGATGGCTTGCCTTCTCTGGAGGGAGGGCGGGGATGCAACTCGGTGCCTGCTGGCCCCTGGTAGAGGCTGGGAGCATAGCAGGACATCTGATTTTGAGTGGCTGGGGGAGTGGTGGATGTCAGCATATGCCCTGACTTCTGTGGCACGTCACTCCCTGCGGAAAAAAACCTGAAAAAAACTGCCCTGGTCAGCTGAATGATGGTACCTGGCCCCCCGCTACCACCAGGTCTCAACAACTGACCCTATCTCAGTGGCACTCAGGCCAAAAAAAAAAAAAGAGTCTGATGGATGCTTCCACCAGTGCCTTCCCTCTTGTAAGAGGGGGACTCGTCTGGTGAAGGGATATGGTGGGTTACCTAGGGGGGGCCACAATCTGAGGTAAGTGACCGGTGTAGAGGGAGAAGCGAGCAGCCAGGGGACCTTGGGAGACTCAAAGGAGTGGTCGACCAGGGAGGAGGGTGCAAAAAAAAAAATACTGTAAATAATGGGAAGCCTGCTAATAGCGAGCCACATATCACATAGAGTAAGCTTTAACCCATTGTCAGTCACAAGGTTTTGGTTAGAGATGTACGAAGTGACCAAAATTCATTAAAAAAATCCACAAATTTCACACCAATAACCAGTCAGCTCTACCACATCACCAACATGGCCTGCACCACACTAGTGTTGCCCCTAATAAACACAGTCTGCTCCCTCATTTCTCATAGCAAACTCACCTAAACAGTGAGGTTCTGTGGTGCACCATATACCTAAACAGTCAGGTCCTGTGTACCATACATGCACACACACACACACACACACACACACACACACACACACACAGCGACTTCAGTAACATAAACAGACCCTGAACCACAACACAGCCAATATCCTTCCCCCAGCCACACCACACCCAGATGAACAGAGCCCTGGCACCAGCACTGCCAACCCCACCCCATACAAATAAACACAGCCAACCCTGGAACCAACACTTCCAGTATCCCTACCAAATCCAAGTGAACATTGATGGACCCAAGCAACTAGCCCACATCATATTAACTCTTGCACTACCCAAGTTAATGTTGATGCCCTTGGCACCAGCACAGCCAGTCCCCCCACCTAAGAGAACACAATCAGCCTTGGCACAAGCACTGCAAGCACCTATCCAACTCAAGCAAACCTGGCCAACTCCCCTACCCATAGCACCAACACAGAATGTCCCTGGACTGGAAGGAAGCAAGTAATTTCTTTTTTATTCTTTGGCAACCAGGTAAGGCTTGCTAGACAAAGTGCCTGTCTTCAGGAGTAAGCTGGGAACACTGGGGAGATTAAGTGATTTGCTCAGAGTTACAAAGTATACAAGTGGAAGTTGTGGGAATGAAATCCAGTTCTGCTGGATGTACCAAGTTCATTCAGAGCTTGTTACTCTAACCTCTGACTATACAGTGCCAGCCCAACTATACAACTTCTCCTTCCCTCTCTTAACCATACCACATATAGGCAGCTCTTGTCTTTCCTGGTTTTCTAATAATTAAAAAAAAAAAAACTTAATTTTGTTCTTTCCAGATAGTCATAAGTTTAAGTATAGTAGTGGAGACCAGCAAGGTGAATGCAGCCTGAATATTAAGGAAACTCAACAGTGTTGAACTTGTCAGCAGTAGAAAAAGAGATACACTCATACAAGACACTTCTTGTTTTTCTTCTTGTAGAAATAAACTGACATACATGGACAAACAGAAGAGCTATTTCAAGGCTGACTGTAAATCATTCAGCTATTTGAGTCAGGAGACCATGACAGAATATAGATAGAACATACTCATCCTTGCTGAAGCTAATGAACAGGGTTGCAAATAGAACGTTAGCTCAATTTAACCCCATCACATCACACCTGAGTTATATAAAAGTCAATGCAAATTAACTTCAAAAGTGTCTCTTTGTTGGGTGCGAGGGGTTAAATTAAAAAATACATCCACAACAGAAAAATGTGACATCGGCCCTTAACAGGGTTCTTACATGTGGACATAATTTACTCCAGAGAATCTATTTTTGGATGTTTTGCACACATTTCTGGATGTAAAATACACCGAAAATGGACTTATCTGAAGCCCTGCATGTGAAAGATTATGAACATGTATTTGGACTAAGGGTTTCTCAGAGCTCCAATAATGTCTCTAGGCATGACCATGGTAGGAATGGTCCAAAGGGGTAAGATAGGAGAATCTGCCTCTTCAGTAAAGTACCACCATGAGTCCCTTCTTTGTTTTGCCCAAGTCCCCAGGTGTGCTGCTTAGGCCGTCAGGTAGTATCACTTAAAACCCAGGGAATCCCTAGCCCTCCTTGTTCTTGAGACAGCTGTAGGATAGTGTGTGTTATTCTTGGGCACTTCCCATGCCATAGAAACCTATAAACCTCTTTTAGCAGCAAATTCTAATAGGTTTTGGGGATGGTATAGGGAGAGCCTGGAAAAGAAAGAAGAATCATGGCAATATGTTCATTTTTGTTAATTGCATCATGCCATATAAGGTAAAAGGAAGGAGTTTCCATCTCACCACATCTTCTTTTAAACTGGCTAACAGTTTATGGCCATAATCCCAAAAGAAGTGGAAGATGTCTGCTGAGGTTCTAATCTCTAGTCAACAGAAGGTGTTGTGAGTGACCCTGGATAATGGATAGGATTTCTTTAAACCTGCAGATGGGGTGCTATTTAGAATCATCATTTTTGATTTAGATTGATTTATTTTGTACCCAACTAATCTGCTAAACCTGGTTAGCATGTCTAAGAAGTGTGGGATTGAATGGGAAGGGTCCATCAGAAAACATAGGGAATCTTCAGCATATAATGCTATCTTCTGTTCCCAGTCCCCTGCCATAATGCCCCTGACCTCTGGGTGTGCACTGATGGTTGCCACCAGGAGCACGCAGCTGAGCAAAAACAGGAAGGGTGAGAGTGGACACCCCTGTCTGGTCCCCCACCCCAGGGAAAACCACAGAGAGATGTCTGTTAACTTTCTCAGCACCCTCTAGGCCTTGATGTAATGAAGAAATTGCTCCCACAGATTTATCCCTTAGCTGGAACTTAAGAAGAACTTATAACAGAAAGGCCCAGTCAACTCTATCAAATGCTTTCTCAGTTTACATACAGATGACTAGCTGGAAGGCCTTCTTACCTCTTTGGCCTTAGATGATGTTAAGGAATCTTCTTATATTATCCTGCCGCAATCTGCTGTAAATAAATCCAGTTTTGTTATAGAAACATAGAAACTAAGAAGCTGATGGCAGATAAGGACCACAAGGCCCATCCAGACTGCCTATTTCTTTTTCTACCTCATAAATGTGCCATCGACCTTTGCTCTGTCAATGGCCTATTCATACTCATCTGCATTGCCCCCTTATGCCTATCCCATGCCTGCTTGAAGCCCTGCACTGTATTCATATCCACCACTTTATGAGGTAGGCTGTTCCATACATTCACCATCCTTTATGTGAAAAAGAACTTCCTCACATTACCCCTTAATCAGCCTGCCTCTAATCTCATGCTGTGTCCTCTTGTCTTGATATTTTTCTTCCATTGAAACATGTTAGACTCTTTCATCTTGTTAATGGCCTTAAGGTGTTTGAATGTTTCGATCATATCACCTTTCTCCCTCCTTTGCTCTAGGGTATATATATTGAGCTCTGTTAATCTTTCCTCATATGTTTTCTGATGCAGTCCCTGCACCATTTTGGTTACCCTTCTCTGGACTGCCTTAATCTGGTTAATGTCCTTGTGAAGGTGTGGTCTCCAGTACTGCACACAGTACTCCAGATAGGGCTTAACCTGTGTCTAGTAAAGAAGGATTACTACTTCCCTCTTTTGTCTTGTGATACCCCTACTAATACACCCCCCCACAACATCCCTGTAGCCATACCTACTGCTTTAGTGGTCTGCTTGGATGATTTCAGGTCATCGGTGATGATGTCCAAGTCTCTTCTTCCCTTGTGACTGCCAGCAACTCCCTTCCCAACCTATAGGTGGCTTCAGGGTTTCTCGTCCCTATATGCATGATCTTGCACTTTGCATTAAACCCCAGTTGCCACTTTTCCAACCATTTTGCCAGTTTATCCAGATCTCTTCTCATTCTGCCCACCCCGTCTGGATCATCTACTCTGTTGCAGATCTTGGTGTCATCTGCAAACAGACAAACCTTACCCTCCAGTCCATCTGCAATGTCACTGATGAAGATATTGAAGCGGACTGGCCCCCAGGACTGATCCCTGAGGTAGCCCACTTGTTACTTGCATCTCTTCTGACTGTATACCATTTACCACCACTCTCTGTTTCTACCTGTCAACCAGTTTTACACCCAGTTGACCAAATTCTGACCCACCCCGAGCCTACCTAGCTTATTAATCAATCTTCTATGTGGAACAGTATCGAAAGCTTTGCTGAAGTCAAGGCAGACGACATCAACTGATCCCCCTTGGTCCACCACTCTGTTTACCCAGTCAAAGAAATCTATAAGATTAGTTTGACAGGACCTTCCTTTTGTAAACCCATACTGTCTTGGATCCCGTGCTCCTATGGATTACAGGTTGCAATTTCCTTTCCTTAGGAGTGCCTCCATAATCTTGCCCACTGCTGAGGTAAGTCTGACTGGTCTGTAGTTCCTTGCCTCCTCCCTACTATCACTCTTGTGGAGTGGGATCACATAAGCCCTTCTTCAGTATTCTGGGACCTCTCCTGTGCTCTGAGACCCACTAAACAGTTCTGATAATGGCTCTGCTAGTTCCACCCTTAAGCTCCTTTAGTACCCTGGGATGTATGCCATAAGGTCCCATTGTCTTGTCCACCCTGGGCTTATCGAGCTCTTGTAGGACTCTTTCTTTAGTGAAGGGACTAGTGCACACCTCCCTACCCCCTGTGTCCATGGTGCTGAGCTGTGGGTCCTGCCCTACCTTTTCTTCAGTAAATACTAAGCAGAAGTATTTATTTAAGATAGATGCTTTTACATGGCCCTCCTCCTCACACACACCCTTATCTCCTTTGATTTTAGCAATACCCACTCTGGACGTTCTCCTTTCACTAAAGTATCTATAGAAAGTCTTGTCACCTTCTTTAACTGTTTGTGCTAGTGTTTCCTTGGTTTGGGCCTTTGCCTGCCTTACTGCCTTCCCTGCTTCCTTTAGGGAAGTTTGGTATGTCTCCTTATCTTCATCCTGCTGCATTCCCTTATATTTCCTGAAGGCTATCCTTTTGGCTCTGACCTTTTCTGCTACTGTTTTTGAGAATCAAAGTGGTTTCCTTCTTCTTTTGCACTTCCTTTTCTCTCTAACACAATGGGATGTTGCTTCAAGTATTGCATCCTTAATGCTTGCCAACTTTGCATGTACCCCCCTCACCTGCATTTCTTTTTGCCAGGGCAAGCTTAACTCTGTTGGCCATCTTATCAAAGTCAGTTCCTTTGAAGTCCCATATTTTAGCCTTGGAACGGGATGATTTAGTTCCAGTGGCCAACCTGAACCAAACCATGTGATGGTCACTGGCCCCCAGGAGACCTTCTACCTGGAGATTTGTGATCCTTTCCCTGTTAGTTCTAGATCTAGGAAAGCCCTGTCACTTGTGGGTTGTTGTACCAGTTGTTTGAGGCCTTCCCCCTGCAGGGAATAAACCATGTGTCTGGTTCTGGCAGATGTTCCTGCTGGTATTGACCAATCTGTATCTGGCATGTTGAAGTCTCCCATTATCAGAACCTCCCCTTTAGCTGTCATGTTTTGTATATCTTCTAACAGTAATGTGTTTATGTCCTCCTTCTGGTCTGGGGGCCTGCAAACAACCCCAGTTCATATGGCTGTCCCATTTACTGTTTCCAGGGTGACCCATAATTCTTCTGGCTCCTTAAGTGTATTCTGAATTTCTGTAGCTTTGATATTTTCATTAACATGCAGGGCCGCTCCACCCTCCCTTTTTGCACCTCGGTCTCTTCTGAACCGTACATAGCCAAGTACTGAAGACTCCCAAGTGTGGTTACTAGTAAACCACGTCTCGCTAATTGCTACTATGTCCAGTTTAGCCTCTGCCATTATTGCCTGCAGGTCTGGGATCTTGTTTCTCAAACTGTGAGCATTTGTGTACATGATTTTCCATTAGACAGATTTTGGTGTTTTAGTTGTTGGGCGAGGTCTGGCATTTCCCCTGTGCATCGTGTGGGAAGCCGGACCTTTTTACTTATCTGGTGATGCAAATGAACTACAAACATGCTGAACTCCTGTTTGACCACTGGCTGAGGGGGAAGAGGTGTTCTTCCCATTTGACATATGGGGTGCTGCACCCCTCTACCCATTTGCGAGTTTAAATATTCTGCAAAGATGTCAAACTTCTGTCCCAATGCACTGACTCCCTCCTTAGTCAGATGCAGTCTATCAAATTTAAAGAACTTTCACTCCTAAAACTCTTGCCAGTTCCCTACAAATCTGTGCCCTTTTTCCTGGTACCAGCCCTTGAGCCACATGTTTAGCTCCCCTATCTCCCCTTCTCTGACCTTCCATCCATCTGCCCCCTCTCCCAGACTGGCAGGATCTCAGAGAAGGACATGCCAGACAAAATGGATGATAGTTTGTCACCCAGCCTGGTCGGGTGTTCCTTGGTCTCCACAACTGACCGGCTGGCAAGATTGTTAGTCTCTATGTATACCAGGATGTCAATGTTTTCTTCTGCTTCCTGAACAATTTTAATAATGTGGTCAGTGTCTCTCCATGTTAATGTACATAGGAGACATCTGACCATTACCCCTGGCTGGAGATATGTATCAACTCCCTGAATCATGGAGTCTCCTATGACCAGAGGTTTTTTGGATTTCCTTTTTGCTTTTTCAGTTTTGGTTCCTGTTTTGGGTGAGTTTTGTTGTGCTAGTTACTGTGCTGCAGTGTCCTGCTCTGCTGTGTCTTCTACCCCTTTGTTTGATCTCGGAGATAGAGGCAGATACCTGTTTGTAGTTTTTTATATGGTTTGTGGAAGTAATATGTTGGAGAGCACCGAGTGATGGGGCACCCGATTTGCCCCTGCTAACCACCTGCCAACCTTCTGGACCAACTACCCTCTGCAGTCGAGGTGATTCTGTTGGATGTTGGGGAAATGGCGGGTGGTTCTTATAATATATTTACAGTTGAATATGCAATTTGAGGTGTGCAATCTCTGCCCATGCTGCCTGGAGCTGAGCCCTTAGATCTACTATGGTCCAGTATGTAGGACATTGTCCTAAATCCTGTAAAACTGCCCTTCTGAAAAATGTTCTGCAGTACTTGCAGTTAATTATATCTATTCCAGATAAGTTGCTGGGTTTATAACCTGGTCAGAGTAATTAGAAGGAAAAAAATGAAAGCAAAAGTTTGATGAACTGTAGTCTGTAAATGCCTCTGAAGGCAGTCTCCTAGAATCCAGTACATATTTTTAAATCTGCATTCAGTAGTGAAATCAGGTGAGAAGAGCCATAGTACTCAGGGCCGTTACCTGGCTTGAGAATGTTGGAAATTTAGGACTGATGCCAGGATGGGGGATCTGTATGTTTGCCTGTAAGAAAGGCATTACCCACTATTTCAAAATATGTGAACCAGAAATTTCATGAAAGGCCTTATAGAACTCGGCCGGGTAGCCATCTAGACCTGGGGACTTGCCATTTTTCAGAGACTTAATTTTCGCTTGCACTTTCTGGGCTGTGATAGGTACATTTAGGTCTTCTCACCCCATGTCAATTAAATTAAGGAGGGATCTCAGTGTATCTTTGAAATGATTTGGGCCCCTTTTGACCTGATATAATTTCTTACAATATACTGCAAATATAGTCTGTATATTGACCAAATTAGTAGCTGAAACACCATAAATTCTCTTCTCAAGTTTCAAGACAGCTCTAGAAGCTGCCTGCTGCCTCAGTTGGCCTGCCAAAAAGCTTCCCTGCACTACTTTTTTCCTAATGCTTTTTTGACACCTTCTTCCTTCTCCACTCCCCGCCTGCTGCCTCTGGCATCCCGGGCCGAGCTATCCCCATCCTGCCATGGTTTAGCGCCCCCCAGGCAGGGAAGAGGGAAGGCTCATTCCTCTCTACCAGTCAATCCTGGTGTCGAGCTGCTCTATTTTGGGTACCAATACCGGGCAAGGGAGCAGGGCCATTTTCTTCGGTCCCCCCCCCCCCATGAGAACGGCATTGCAGTGCAGTCCAAGGAGATGGCGCATGCTGAGATGTGATGCTGCTCCAGACCCTTGCCGATGTCCTCCCCTCTGAAGTGGCATCCCCAGTTGCACCTCCACTCATATGCACCCAGGTGGCAGTGTTGCAGTGTCCCCCAGAGAAGGAGAGCATCCCTAGGATGCACAATCCTCTTCCCCCAGCTGGCCCTCCAGTGATCCAGTCTCATTCCCAAACCTGGATTGCAAGCGGTAGCGCTACTGCTGAACTGGCAGGCTGATGAATCTGCCTGCACTATTGTCATTTTTGTAGAACATTTGTTAGGGTAGCATATAGTTCCCTCTGTTCTGTGTTCCAATAACTTTGTTAGGGCCTTTTTTAATTGTCATCTAGTTGCTGTTTCACCACAGGGTCTATATACCAGCTGGAGATTGGAGACCACTGCTGCTGTCATCAAGGCTGAGAGGGCTTACAGCAGTTTGAGCCCCCCATATGAGGAATTAGAAATTAGAGATCCTGAAGCTGGAGCTTACTGACAGAGGCTGCTTCAGTGTTTGATCTGGGGCTGTCCAATCAGCCGCCAGATCCAGAGTGAAGGCATGCCTCCTCTCTCACTGGGCACTAGTTGAGTGCTACAGGGACGATTCCCTCACTAGAAGAAGGCTTTAAAAGTGGAGCTTGCGCTGCTGTAAAATTAGCTGAAGATCAGGGATTGAAGCTGCGGTCATCAAAGCTGAGAGGGATCACAGTAGTTTGAGCCACCCCCCTCAGCAAAAAGAGTTGGAGATAGGCACTCTTGAAGCTGGAGCTGACTGATGAAGACTGCTTCCATGTTGGATCTAGGGCTCTCCAATCAGCCACAAGGTCCAAAGTGAAGCTGCGCCAGTTGCCTTGTCGGGCACCAATCAGGTGCTGCAGGGATGTTTCCCTCACTCTACAGCTATCTATTTAATGCCAGCCTTGCCAAGTAGCCTTCTGCTTGTAGTCCTCATACTAAGGATCCAAACAAAGGACTGTGACAACTGGAATCTACTGAGAGTCAGCCCAGGAGACAGCCGATAGCCAGGAACCCTGTCCATTGGATCACAAGTACAGGTGTATTAATTCTGAGATATACTGTGGGTGTGGGTGTGGGTATGAGGGCTTGCTGATAACTGTTCTGGGTTAGTTGTGTTTGTGGATGTGGGGACTTGCTGAAAATTTTTCTGAGTTGTATTGTGTTGTGGGCAAGGGGGCTTGCTAAAAAGTTTTCTGGGTTAATTGTGTTTGTGGGTGTGGGGGGTTGCTGATAACTGTTCTGGGAGTATTAGACTTGTGGGTTCGGGATCTTGCTGATAATTGCTCTGGGTTGTATTGAGTTGTGGGTGTGGGGGCTTGCTGATAACAGTTTGCAGGTGTGGGGGCTTTCTGCTACAATGATAGCTAGGTGGGGGGGTACTTAGATGTGCTATTTATAACATACCTGTCTCCATGACATAGCTAAGGTAAGTAAATTAAATGATGTAATGTATTATTTTGTATTGTTCTGTGCTTTGGTGACTGGTACTGTGGCATTATATTGTATTATACTTTGGTAACAGATACTGTACTGTGTTCAGCTTAGCCTTACTTGGTTCTGGGACAGGAGGACAGGAAGCACAGGGACACAGAATGTGGTGTGTGGTGCAGTCCAGTGGTTGTCAGGTGGCAGTCTTCAGGGAGACATTCTGGAGACTGTGGTGTTACTCGATCTATGTGCTCCTCTCTGGGTTGGCAGGGAAGGTCTCTAAACTCGAGGTTTCATTGGTTATGAGTCAGGAGGAGGCCACAAGACTCAGCGTTGTATTGACTAGGAGTAGGGTGACCTTTTCTCCCACACTGGGAACACCAAGTCTAGCAGAATTATCTCAAAGAATGCCAGATGGGAGGAGTGGCCGAACTATGGTGGGCTTGAGGAGGGGAGGGGTGGTGATATCTGGAAGGCTGGATGGTAAGAGGAACATTCTGCTACCATAACCAGTTCCACTACAAAATTCTTATGCCGGTGTGATGGAGCAGGACTGCCAAGAGGCACCAGTAATAATGGACAGGGAGTATGTGAGGGCCCTCCTAAGTGAAGTCCCCAAGGTGGGTGGAAGAGGACCCCAGTGAAAGAGGTAGCAACTTCTGGTGAGGACTCAATTGTTAGGGGGATAGAGATGGGAGTAAGACAGGGGGTGGAGAGGTAGGTCAGGTGCCTACCTGGCCCAATGGCATGGAGGGATGGGAGACATATCTTAAAGGATTGCTGGGGCAGTAGGAAGAGCATGGGAGCTGGATATCATTGTCCACCTGGGTACAAATGACCTGGCCAGAATGAGGCAGAAACAGTGCAGGGGGAGTTTAGGGAGCTGGAAAGAAGTCTTATACAAGTAGCACATTTTGTAGCAGCGGAGGTGCTGCCTATCTATGGAAGGGGAAGACAAAGGAGCTCCACACCAGCACCTTCAACTCATGTTTGAAGGAACAGTGCAGAGTGGAGGGGTACAGCTACATTTACGACTAGGGGCCCACCTTTTAGTATAAGAGCCTATACAGTAGTGATAGCCTGCATCCATCAAGGAAGGAACCACAGTTCTCAGTGGGCGGTCTAAATGTTACTAAGATGAGCATTTAAACTAGGTGAGGGAGGTGGTGGAAGAGAAAAGGGAGGCAGAAATGGACCCCCCCAGGCTGAGATGGTGTGTAGAAAGATCCCAAGAGAAGAGGCTCCCACCATGGAACAAATAAATTAAGGAAGTAGGGGGTGGGCAAAAGACTGGGGAAGGGGGGACAGGCAGTCAGAAAAAAAAGGGTAGAAGAGGACACAAAAGGGAAAATGGAGAAGCAACAAGCAGAGATCTTACAAAATCTGGACGGATATGTGTACAAAAGTGAGAAGTCTGGGAAATAAGATACTGGACCTAGAGGCCATCATGGCAGAAGCTGGCCTGGATGTTGTGGCTATTACTGAGTCATGGTGCATGGACAAGCATGACTGACCCATGGTCATACCACACTACACAATGTTCAGCAGGGACAGGGTAGGAAGGAAAAGAGGGGTAGTGGTGCTTAATGTAAAGGAAAGCATAAACGCAACAGAAATACAGGGAGTTCTGGGGGAGCAGAGGTGCTGTGTGTCACCCTCGAGTTGGGAAACGGGGCCACTATTTGGATAAGGGTTATAAACAGGCCTCCAGCACAGGAGGAGGACTTAGATAAGGAATTGTTAGATGCAATTGGCAGGATAGCTGAAAAGTGGGGAGGTGATGTTGGTGGGGACGTCAATCTGACAGATGTATCTTGAAATCTTCCTGGAGGAGCTTCAGCAAGAAGCAAGAACCTCCTGGACTTCCTGCAGGGGGCATTCCTCAGGTAACTAGTCAGTGAACCCACTTGTGATGGCAAATACTGGATCTGGTGCTTACTAACAGGGACAGTGTTGAGGATGTCAAGGTGGGAAGCCATCTGCGAACCAATGATCACCATGCAGTGTGGTTCAACATAAGAACGGCTATAGAATCCAACCACACAACGGTGTGAATCCTGGACTACAGGATTTCTGATTTTACTAAGATGGGTGAATGCCTCAAGAATGATCTGGCAGGAGGAGGGGACCTGGGGGGGTGGATGAAAGGAGGGCCAAGCTAAAAGAGGGCATAGTAAAGGTAATGAACCTCTGTGTCAAGTAGGAAAGCAAAAGTAAAAGAAAGAGGATACCGCTATGATTTTTAAAAGAGGTAGCAGAAAAACTAAAAGTTAAAAAGGTAGGATTCAGAATGTATAAGGAGACCCGAAGAGAGGAGGATAGAGAAGTGTATCTTGGAAAACAGAGGAAGGCAGGCAAACCAGTAAGGAGTGCAAAGGTGCAAACTGAGGAAAGAATAGCTCTGGAAGTTTCAAAAGGGGAAAAGACATTTTTAGGTATGTTAGCGAGAAAAAGAAGACAGAGGGAGGGATAATAAGATTAAGGGGGAGGGTGACTGTACAGATGAGGATCAGGAAAAGGCAAAAATCTTGAACAAATACTTCTGCTCAGTATTCACAGTAGAAGGGGAAGGGGAAGGGAAGGGACCAAGAAAAGGTGTCAGGAGTTTTGAGAGGAGGGAAATGGACACTAGTCCATTTTCTGAGGACAAGGTCTGGAAAGCACTCGCTAACCTGAAGGTGGACAAAGCTATGGGACCAGACAGAATACTTCCAAGGGTGAGGAGGGAGCTCAGAGAGGTACTGGCGGCCCTTTTGACAAAACTATTTAACAAATCACTGTGGTCCTGGAGGGCTGGAGAAGGGCAGAGGTAGTTCCACTTCTCAAAAGTGGTAGCAGGGAAGAGGCAGGCTATTAAAGGACTGTCAGCTTGACATCAGTGGTGAGTAAATTAATGTAATCACTACTAAAGGAAAGGATTGTGGATTATATTGTATCCAATGGATTACAGGATCTGAGGCAGCATGGTTTCACAGGGGGAAGGTCACACCAAACAAATCTGATATATTTCTTTGACTGGGTGACCAAGGAGTTGGATCAGGGAGGAGCGGTGAATGTGGCCTACCTAGATTTCAGCAAGGTGTTCAACTCCATTCCACATAGGACATTGGTAAGCAGTTAGGAAACTTGGGGGTGGGAAATAAGGTGGTAACCAGGGTAAGAAACTGATTAGCGGATAGGACACAGAAGGTAGTGGTAAATGGAGTTTGCTCAGAGGAAGGGAGGGTGACCAGCGGGGTACCTAAGGGAGCAGTTCTGTGACTGGTTTCCATGTCTTTATAAGTGACAGTGCAGAGGAACTAGAAGGAAAGGTCTTCCTCTTTGTGGATCATAAAAAGATCAGCAACAGAGTGAACACTCTGGAGGGATGAAAAGGATGGGTAGGGATCTGAAAAGACTGGATGAGTGGTCAAGGGTATGGCAGCTGGGTTTTAATGCAAAAAAGTGCACAATAATGCACTTGAACCATAGAAACTTGGGAGCAGAGTACAAAATGAGCAGACTGATATTGACAAAGACCAAGCAGAAAAGAGACTTGGGGTAATCATAATCGATAACCTAAAAGTAGCTTGGCAGTGTGACAAGGCAGTTGGAAGGGCTAGGGGGATGCTGTGGTGCATAGGAAGATGTATCACCACCAGAAAAGGGAGGTGGTGCTGCCACATGTAGATCGCTGGTAAGATCTTACCTTGAGTACTGTGTCTAGTTCTGGAGACCACATTTCAGGAAGGACATAGGCAGAGTAGAAGTGGTCCAGAGTAGGGCTACCAAAATGGTTGAGGGTCTGTATCAAAAACCCTACAAGGAGAGGCATAAGGAGCTAAATATATGTACACTCTGGAAGTGAGGAGAGAGAGGGGATATACTAGGGACCTCTAAATACCTCACGGAGGTAAATAAAGTATAAGAGGGAGATATATTTTATAGGGTAAACGGTGCTCTAAAACAAGGGGGCATGCTATGAAACTGGAGGGAGGTAAATTCAGGTAGTAGAGGTGAAAACAGTGGTAGGGTTCAAAAATGCTTGGAATAGGCACAAGGGAATCGTAAGGTAAGAAATGGAAGGGTAGAGATTGCATCATAGATCAAGCTGGGTCTGCAGCAAAAAATGAAGGTTATAAAAAATGGAGAGACTGGGTTGGCCTACCGGCCATTATCTGCCAACACAATCTATGTTTCTATACTATTTTTATGCTGGAATTCCAGCTCTTCAATTTGTCTTTTCAATGAGAGCTGTCTGACAGCCCTTTCCCTCTTCACCTAAATGAGATTATTTTACCTCTGAAGATGTTTTTTCAGCATGTCCCAGTGAATGGTGACTGTACTATTGTCTGGTGGGTTGTGTTTGACAAATTCCGTAACCTCTTGTGCCACTAAGCTCTGAAATTCCTCTCTACTGAGTAGGCTGATGTCTAATCTCCAGGCAGTACTCCATGGTGTCTGGTATACAGATAGCTCTAATGAAACTGAAGCATGGTCTGATGCAGTTAGGTTGCCAGTTGAGTATCACTGCACAGCATGCACTGTCTGCAATGGCATGAAAACATAATCAAGTCAAGATATTGATTATGCCTGGGGGAGAGAAAATAAGAGCAGTCTTGACCGGGGGTTAAAATAGCACCAAATTTCAATCAAGCCCAACTTTGTGCAGAATCTTTTTAAGAGCTTGGCTGCCCTGGTTTGTGGTTATGGCGAGTGTCCTGCTTTATCTATAGCTGGAGAATAGGTTCTATTGAACCCCCCCATAAGTATCTGAACCCCCCCATAAGTATCAGACTATGAATATCTGTTACCGTCTTAGAAAGCACTTTCTTGAGGAATGCATTATGAGTCTTTTCCTCATTGGGGGCATACAGATTTTAAAAAATGCATTTCTGGTATCGGAATTCACTCATTAAGTGAACAAATCGAACTTCTGGGTCAGTCTGTACTTAAGTTACCTGAAAAGGAAAAATTTTCCTTATCAGAATAGCAGTGCCTCTACAATGAGGGTGTTGTGCGTACTGCAACATATAAACCTCCCATGTCCATGCCCTCCTCCGCTTTACATAGATACATAGATGCTGTTGGCAGATAAGGGCATTGTAGCCCATCCAGTCTGCCCTGTCCCTCTTTCTAATGCTTAAGGTACCCTAGATGCTACAAGCCCCCCTTTCACCCTAGCTTGGTAGTTCCCATGTGCCTCTCCCATGCCTTCTTGAATCCCTGAACCATGACCACTCCTACCACTTCCTGGGGAGACTGTTCCTTCTCTCCACCACCCTTTCAGTGAAGTAGAATTTCTTCAAGTTCCCTTTAAGTTTTCCACCTTTTAGTCTCATGCTGTTCCCACTTTTTTTGCCATTTCCCTTCATGTGAAAGATGCTCCCCTCTGGTACCCTCTTGATCCCCTTTAGATATCTGAAGGTCTATATCATGCCCCCCCCCTCCTTTCCTCTAGGGAATACATATTTAGAGCTCTGAGTCTCTCCTCATACAACTTATGCTGCATCCCCAATGCCATTTGTTACCCTCCTCTGTACCGTCTCCATCCTGTCTATGTCTTTTTGGAGATGGGGCCTCCAGAACTGAACACAGTATTCCAGATGAGGTCTTACTAGGGAGTTGTACAACGGTACTACCACTTCCCTCCTTCTACTTGTTATACTTCTCCCTATGCACCCTAGCATTCTGTTAGCCTTTCCAACTGCTTTGTTGCACTGTTTAGCCACTTTGAGGTTGTCTTCTATGACTATCCGTAGATCCCTTTTCTCTGTGGTGGCCTCCAGTGTTACCTCATCTAGTTCATACTCAGCCCTAGGATTCCCTCTCCCTAGGTGCATAATCTTGCACTTTTTTGCATTGAAACCCAACTGCCATTCCTTTGGACCAGTTTTCTAGCCTCTTCAGATCCCTCATCATTTTTTCTATACCTTCCTGTGTATCTACCCTCTTAAATAGCTTTGTATCATCCATGAACAGGCTACACCTCCCTTCTAGACCCTCTGCAATATCGCTTATGAAAACATTGATGAGTACTGGTCCCAGCACTGATCCCTGGGGTATGCCACTTATAACCCGTCACTCCTATGAGCTAACCCCATTTACCACCACTCTTTGTGTTCTGTTACTCAATCAGTATCTAACCCACATGATCACCTCTGTCCCCACCCCCAGATTTGCCAGCTTGTGGATTAGTCTTCTGTGTGGGACTGTGTTGAAGGCCTTCCTGAAGCCCAGATAAGCCATATCTACTGCTCTGCCCTGGTCTATTTCCTTTGTCACCCACTCAAAGAAATCAATCAAGCTGGTCTGGCATGACCTCCCTGCAGTGAATTCATGTTGCCTTGGGTCCAGCAGCTCCCATGTCTCTAGGTAGTCCACCAGCCTTTCCTTAAGTAGGATTTCCATCATTTTACATACTATGAGGTCAAACTTACTGGGCGGTAGTTTCCTGCCTCCTTCTCCTCCTCCTTGTTATCACTTTTGAGCAGGGGTACCACTTGTGCCCTCCTCCACTCCTCCTGAACCACACCTGTTTCTAGTGATCAACTGAACAGCTTAGCCAGAGGTTTAGCCAGTTCCTCAAGGGGCTCCTTTAGGATTCTCGGGTGTATCCCATCGGGCCCCATAGCTTTATCCACCCTAAGCTGTTCTAGTGCTATTTTTAATCTGTCCTTTGAAAAAGGTTTAATGTCTACCTCTTCTCCCTGTTTGCCCTTTTCCATTAACGGGGGACCACCCCCATTGTCTTCTTCTATGAATACAGAGCAGAGGTATTTGTTGAGGATGATCACCTTGTAAATGTCTTTCTCCACTACCCTGCTTCCCTCTTCCCTAAGTCTCACAATCCTTCCCCCTGTCTTCCTACTCTCGCTAATATACCTAAAAATGCCTTCCCTCCTTCCTACACTGATTTAGCTAGCTTTTCTTCAGTTTCAGCCTTTCCTGCCCTTACCACCTTGTTTGCTTCTGTTTGTTTTTCCAAATATTTGTGCCTGTCCTCCTTGCTTTGTGTTGCCTTGAACCTCAGAAATGCCATCTTTTTTCTCTTACTAGCTCTGCTGCTCCCCTCAAGAACTACAGTGGTTTCCTCTTTCTTTCGCTCTTGTTGCAGGGCCTGGCACAATGGTTTGCTAACAGGTGAAGGGCTTCCCTTATCTTATCCCACTTTTCCACTACTCCCCTTATGTCCTCATATCCCTGCATAGCCTTTCTGAATTCATCCTTCATCTTACCGAAGTCTGTCCTCCTGACATCCAGGATTCTAGTCCTTGTGTGGTTAGCCTCCTGTGATGTCTTATTGTGAACCCCACAGCTCGATGATCAGTAGTCCTGGGGTCTCCCCCCCGTGTCTTCCTTTATCCTGTCCCCATTGCTGTTGCTTTTATCCCTTCCCTGACATACAATGCCACTCCTCCCCTCTGCTTGCATTCCCTGTCCCATCTGTGCAGCATGTACCTTGAAATGGCTAGCTCCCAGGCATGGTTGCTATTGCACCATGTCTCTGTGACTGCCATGATATCTAGGTCCTCAGAGGCCATTAATGAGACAAGTTCCGGGATTGTCTAACCCAGACTGCAGGCATTGGTGCACATAGCCAAGGCCCCTAGAATTCTGCAGCCGCAGAATTTTGCGTAGAACTTGTAACCTACCACAGAACTTCTGCAGTGCCGCAGAATTCACTGTTCTTAGTGATTCTTCATTAATATTACTGTTTATCCATAGAACCTTGTTCCCTTTCCCTCTTTTTATATCCAAAACCCCTCTATGCTCAAAATGTGATTTTATCAGTGCTATAACATTATACATCAGCTAATGAAATGGCTGCATTTTGCCACAGAAATGGATAGTCATTTATCTACCGCAGCTCCTACTGCCAGAGGCGGTGGCACAGCACATCAGGCAAGGTGATATTTGCTAAACCTGCACTACACCCTAATTCAATTTTCAGTCTTAAGTTATTACACTTGTTGTGTCAACTTAAACAAAACCTTGACAATAGCATAGACCTGTTAAGTCCATACTTTACTTTGTACAAACACATTTTTGCCTTTAAGGTATAGAGATGCCATCTGAAATGAATAACTGGTAAAATGAATTAACCTGACATTTTTAAGAAAAATAAAGTAACTATGCCCAGAAAAGTGGAATGTAATAATGTGTAGACCTGTTGAAAGAACAGACCTGTCACATAAATAATTGCACTGTACACATTTTTGCCAGGGTTATTGATTACATATTGTCATTGGTTGACAGAATCACCTAAACGTTATGGAGAAATATTGTGTGCAGGGCCAGCTGTTGGCCCAGAGGGTAGCATGTTGTGTTTCCGTGCTGGCAACTCAGGTTCAGAGAAGAACTCTGGGAACTGGTTGGGCAGCACAAGGATTGGGGAGCACATCACTGCTCCAAGCCTTGGAAGGTATGGTGCAATTTTCTGTCACACGGGGAACACACTGTGATGGGCTGGAAAGCTTTGTCTCACAGTGGGTTCTTATACATGTCATGGCCTGATGGTGTTACGTAGTGTGTCGAGGAAGTAGGTTGGCATTAAAAATGAGTTTTTCAATTTCTTCTCTATTCTGTTTATTCCATTTCCAAAAGCAACTGTATGAATGAGGATACAATTTCATGGAAATTAAAAAAATAAATGAATATATATATATATATATATATATATATATATATATACACAACACACACACACACACACACACACACACACACACATATACATACAGTATCTGTCTCACTATACATACATACAGACACACATATTGCATGTGTATTACAGATTGCATATAAATATATAAGTGATACACAGTGGGGACCTCATGAGTGATATAGACAGCATGAGTATGAAATTATCATATTTATCACATAAGGCCCCCTCTGCATATTTCATTTATGCAATATGCTAGGACCTTAAGGGATAGATATTTTTTTTCTTTTTTAGGCATACAATTATTTCTATAAGACTGTTATTTTTGAACTAATGTTACTGTTCTTTCCCCCATCCTGACTGCTATAATCTTTGCCATGGATGTGAAGTCAGGATGACAAGCCAGTACTGTGATGTGGTATTTTATTAGTGCCACAGAACTTCCGCAGAAATTACAAACCACTGCCACAGAAGTTCCCGCAGAACTTGGTCCCAGTGTGCCGCAGAAAAGTAGGGGCCTTGCACATAGCCTTCCAATCACTGTCTCCCCCCTCTGCTATAACTCCAGTACCACCTCCCTTATTCTGTGTCCACCCCCCCTGTACTTTGCATGAGGGCCCTCCTTTTTCTAAAAGAACTAAGGGTAGAATTAGTGACACCACTGACTATTCTCTTTAACAAATCATGGAAGGATGGGTTGGTACCGGAAGATTGGAGGAGGGCAGATGTGATTCCTCTTCACAAAAGTGGGAGCAGGACAGAGGCAGGAAACTACAGACCAGTTAGTTTGACCTCAGTGGTAGGAAAAATGATGGAATCACTTCCGAAGGAAAGAATTGTTGAGTACCTAGAGGCCAGTGGGGCACAGGACCCAAGGCAGCATGGATTCACCATGGGAAGGTCATGTCAGATGAATCTAATAGATTTCTTTGACTGGGTGACGAAAGTAGTAGACCAGGGAGGGGTTGTGGACATGGCCTACCTAGATTTTAGCAAGGCATTTGATACAGTCCCACACAAAAGATTAATACACAAGTTAGCCAGCCTTGGAGTAGGCCCCAAGGTGGTAGCCTGGATACAAAACTGGCTAGACAACAGGATACAAAGGATAGTAGTAAATGGCATGCACAGTGAAGAAAGGAGGGTTACTAGTGGGGTACCGCAGGGTTCAGTACTGGGACCAGTCCTTTTTAATGTCTTTCCAAATGACATTGCAGAGGAACTGGAAGGAAAAGTATGTCTCTTTGCAGATGACACAAAGATCTGCAAATGGGTTGATACACAAGATGGAGTGGAAAGGATGAGAAGGGACTTGGCAAGGTTGGAGGAATGGTCAAATGTATGACAGCTCAGATTCAAATCAAAGAAGTGCAAGGTAATGCACATGAGAAACAAAAACCCAGGGGAAGAGTACACAATGGGGGGTGAGATACTGACAACAGTAAAAATGGAAAGGGACCTGGGGGTAATTATATCAGATGACCTAAAGGTGGGCAAGCAATGTGAGAAGGCAGCAAGAAAGGCTGGGGGGATACTGGGATGCATAGGAAGAGGAATCAATAGTAGAAAACAGGAAGTTGTTATCCCTCTGTACAGACAGTTGGTGATACCCCATCTGGAGAACTGTGTGCAGTTCTGGAGACCCCATCTCCACAAAGACATAGACAGAGTGGAGGCTGTCCAGAGGAGGGCAACCAAAATAGTGCAGGGTCTGCACCAGAAGACATACGAAGAAAGACTAAAGGAGCTTAATATGTATACCCTTGAGGAAAGAAGGGAGAGAGAGGACATGATAGAAACTTTCAAGTACCTCAAGGGAATCAACAAAGTCCAAGAGGGTAGCATCTTTCAAAAAAAGAGATGTGCAAGAACAAGGGGGCACAATTTGAAGATAGAGGGGGGACGGTTCAGAGATAATGTGAGGAAGTATTTTTTCATGGAGAAGGTTGTGGTTGCATGGAACACCCTCCCTGAGGAGGTCGTGGAATCAAGAACAGTGGGGGAATTCAAGAATGCATGGGACAGACATAAGGCAGTCCTAGTGGGGGGTAGGAGGAAATACGCTGTTGGTAAACTAGGATCTGAAGCTTATCTGTTAGGTAGGAAAATGGGCAGACTAGGTGGGCCAAGCGGTCCTTATCTGTTGTCAAATTCTGTTTCTATGTTTTATCTATGGCCATTCCTTGCTCATGGCCATGCCTGTTTCCTTTAGTCTGATGTTGGGGGGGGGTCCCTTCATTTCACTGATCCCCTTCCCTTTATATCTTTCTGCTGCATCCTCATTTAGGCATTCTTCTCTATGCTGGAGATCTCCCAGTTTAAACCCTCCATGAAGACTTCCAACTTCTGCCTTAGCACTCTCGCTCCTTCTCCAGTGAGATGCAGACCATCATGCTTGAAGAGCTTCCTGTCCCAGAAGGTTCCCCAGTCTCCAATGTAGTGCACCCCATTGTCTGTGCACCAACCCTGGAGCCACCGGTTGAATTCGCTGATCTCTTCATTCCTTATCTTGTTCTCACTTCTGCCCTGTCTCCAAACTGGCAACACCTCTGAGAAGGCCAGGAGTGTTATGTACTCCTTTAGGCTCTCCCCTAGGGTCTTCATGTCTGTGTTGGCTTCTTCCACAGTCCTATTTGCTATATCATTTGTCCCAAGGTGGACGTCGATCCCCGCAAAATCCTGATCTCGTCTCACCAGCCATCCTACTCTGTCCTTATCTCTCCTTGCAGATGTTCCTGGCATGCATTTCACTGTGGTTTCAGCTCCGTTCACACTGATGGACTTTGCCTCCACGCCTTGCAACGTAGAGTCTCCTATGACCAGAATCCTCCTGTTGCTGCAGTAAGGTGGGTCTCTTGCTGAAAAGCAACTGTTGAGCCCTTCCATTGCAATTTATGCAAGATTTAGTTCTTTTCACTGGATTATTTGTGCCCTTTAATAAAAAATCAGTTTCAAGTCAGCCATTCGCTGAATAAATCCATATTGTACACTTAGTTGGACCATTCTGAAAGCTTCATTTAAACACAAGTCATAAAAACTTACACATGTAACCAGCACGCTAAAACTGTAAACTATATCTAACATAAAAACTGAACATGCAATGCATTAGAAGAGAAATACACCACTGTGAGGAAAATTCCTAATGTTTCGAGGTGTTCCACCCTATTACACCCCCAGCTTCATGCGTGGCAGGGTGGGGCCATTCGATTGAAACATAGAATCTGTTGGCAGATAAGGACCATACAGATCACCTAGTCTGCCCATTTCACTGCTTGGTTTGGCAATTCCTACTCTTATCTGGACTGTCTGAAGATCCCCTTCTAAGGGGGACCCATGTCTGGCACTTCGCTCAAGGCTTGCTCACTGGCAGAGGTTGGTGTCAACATAAAGTATCTAGAAGTTTTAAGTGTGGTCAACCATTCTGGGGGCAAGGCAGCCACCTAAGGCTTTAAAAAACACAGTTGTTGATGAAAGATGGCTTGTCATCCTGAACCATTGTGTAGACAGTCAGCTGTGGCAGTATAGAGGAGGTGGCACTCCTGGTGCTCCAGGCAGCCAGGGAAGAAGACAAGCAGAAACCACATCATAAGAAACCTTCTTACCATAGGTAATTAGCTAACATGAAGAAAAAATCCCCATGGACCTCCATGGGTGAGGCCCCAAGGGGACTCTTGAATAGAGGTGTGTGAAGCTGTCAAAATTCGCTCCTCAGAAAACTTTGCAGATTCTGAGTATTCCGTGAAGTTTTCTGCCCTGTGAAGTTCCACTTTGAAGCATTTTGGGTGGATTCATGAAATTACAAAATCAAAAACTTTGATTCCTGTTACAGTCAATGGTACAAGTGTCCCAGATCCATGAAGCTTGAACTTCACCAACAAGGTTCAGCATAATAGTTGAAGTTTGCATGTACCATGGGATATGAGGTCGCATGTTGCTGAACAGCCAGTGAGAAGCTGGTTTTCTTGTTCTGTGAGTGTAGTGTGTTTCAGAGAGACTTATAGAGCAGAGCTCATGCTGCAGCTAAGAGTCTAGTCTAAAAACATTATATAAATGAGCATTTTGTTTGTCAGATTGCTTGAGAACTATTACTGTGAGTGTTTGTTGCACACACAGTGATTTTTTGTGTTGTATTTCTCTGTCCTGTATTGTTTATTTGCAGTATTTAGTGTTCTGTTAGAAGTTGAGGTTTGGTGGCTTGTGTCTGCCGGGGAAGGGTAGGAACAGTTTAGAAGGCACAGTTTTCTTCTCAACAGGTGCCATGTCTTTTCATAAGAAATAAAATCACTGTCCTCCTGGCCGTGTTTCAATCTGAGTGATTTTTGAGTGACTGCATGCACAACTGTACTTAGGGCAAAAGTCACTGTTCTCCAGACAGTGATTTAAGCTGAGTGATTGTTCTGTTCTTGTGTGCACAACTGTATTTAGGAAACAAATTGCTGTTCTCCAGACAGCAATTTAACCCAAGTGATTGTTGTGTGACTGCATGCACCTGTATTTAGGAAAAAAAATCACTGTTCTCCAGACAGCGATTCTACCCGAGTGATTGTTGTGTCCCTGCATACATACCTGTAGGTAGGAAAAAAAATCACTGTTCTGCATCACCACTCTCATTCAGCCACAAGCCGAAATGAAAGGGAAACATTCACTTCCTACCTGCCTGGAGTCTCCCATGTGACATGCAGTAAGTGAATCATGTGACAATCCATGTTTTTCATTAACTTTAAAGTTACTAACAAAGTCAAAGTTGCCTTCAAAGTTAACTGGTGAAGTTTTGGCACCAGATTAAAACAATTGCATTCAAAGTTACTAAAAAAGTTGAAGTTAACCAGCAAAGTTTCCCTGGGGACGTTTTAGCACCAGAGAGGTAATTTCCACAAAGTTTTTCATGGGGTGAATTTGGTCACTTCATGGGAACTTCGCTGGCAGATTTAAACTTCACAGCATCCCTACTACCGAACCACCCCTCTGCACCCCAACATTTGCAAAATCAAAGGCTGCCTAAAATATAAAAGTTCATGTCACTTCCAAATTAGTCATGTCCTCTGCTTGGTCTCGCTCAAGCATACAGCTCACGTGTGTTCCAAGAGCTGGGAAAGGCAGGGAGCCAACAACTTAACTGGCCTATTGAGATGCATCTCATTGCATGTCATGTTCTGGGCAGAGTTTAGGGTGCTGCATTTTCATGAGCGGGGTTGGGGGGAGAAAGAGTGGTATATCAAGTACTGTCTGCAGTAACAATGTATGGTAGGTAGGGAAACAAACTCTGGCCAGAGTCAATAGGGCTGCAGCTAAGAAAAAAAATCACTGACTGAAAAGGGGTATGAACATCAGAACTAACTAAGATGGGGATGGGATCAAAACCTTAAAAGTCACAATCCTCTCAAACATATACAAGTAGAAACCTGCCACATCTGTGAACACCTTGAAAATCATCACAACATCATACCTATAGGGTCACCTTGTCAGATTAAGTTTCAGACCTGGATATCTATGAAGTTCAAATGGCATTTATTTTTTTCCCTGTCTGCCTTTTCCATATTGTCCTTGGTATGTTTATCTCTGCTGAGAGTGACACATATTTTGTTCAAGTGCTTCTTTTTCTAAACCTGTGGTCATCTGCAAGATCATCTTAAACTGTTTGAGAACACCAGACTGCTAAGAGAGACCTTCCCTTACAGAAATATGTGAGTGCTGTGTACATGCAGAATTTATTTTATTTATTGAAGTTTTGGAAACAACCTTTGAGTCAGAGACTCATTTACAAAGGCTCCATGTCATAGGAACAAGACGATGTGAAAAATACAACAGGATTGTCAACAGAGGATGAAGTGGTAACATGAACAATACACAGAGTTGGTAACATAATGGGTAGTGGATGCAATATACAGGTGTATAACAGATATAATATACAATATACAGGTACATAAGAGGTAAAAAATATATAATATATATAGTAAAAGTCTATAGTAGGAAGGGGGCCGGGGGGGCAGAGAGGAAGAAGGAGGGAGGCTGATAAAGTCCATTGTCAAGAGGGTGGGGTAGCAGTAGGGACAACAGTGGGGGGAAGACTGGGTAGCAAGAGTATGAGGCAGAGGGGGGCAGAAAGGAAGATGGAGGGGAGGCCGGACAAAGTCCATTGTCAAGGGATGGGGGCAGGAGTAGGCACAACAACAAGGGGGGGAACTGGGTAGCAGGGTATGCAGAGCAGTTTCAGTAGCATGTCACGTGCTTAATTGTGCAATGTCTGCATGCAGTTCACATACACAAAGTGAATCTAAGTGAACCAGGTCTAAAAAGCAAATCAGGTTCACATGCTGCGAGCTTGATATGTGTGTAGCAGATACGCTGGTGTTAGCTTCTTCTAAAAATCACATCAGGTTGGCATGTTGCATGCTTGACATGAGTGCAGCAGTTAAGTTGGTGTGAGCACCATTTTAAAATTACATCAGGTTCACATGCTGCACACTTGCCATATGTGCAGCAACTAAACTGGTGCAAATCTCATCTAAAGAAACACATCAACTTCAATTGTTCATGCTACTGCTAGCAATTAGAGCCACTGAAATACATTTTTCATTGATTTCCCATTCAAATAAGGTAAATTTATTAATTATGATCATTTTGCAAGTTAGTTAATGGCTTTTGATTTTTGTCATTGAATTTCCATTAATTTGTAAAGTATTGTTTGCTTAATGCATTAAATACCTAGGATATAATCAGTCAACCCCCCCCCCCCCATTCCAGATATGCAAAGAAGGGCTTCTGTGTTGTGAAGCCTGACCTTTTTGTTTTGATATGATAAAAAAAAAAATTTATATTTATACAGGATTTAATTTTTGGGGTGTAATCCTCATTTACAACAATGTCCTGTGGTTGTAGAAAATTACAAACATAAGAACAGGAATTCATAGTATTTCATTCAATCTGTTAACAGTACAGTTTACAAAACATAAGTCAGTGTCATCACATTTATTTAATACAATGACATTTTGGGCTATGCAAATCCCCTTATGTATATTTAGTGCTACAAATGTGTTTCTCCATGAGTTATTCTGCTCATTTCCTTTCCCTTTGTATATACACTATGGCTATGCTCAACACTCTTTGTGCTGAGTAGGATCTTGGATGCATCCACCATACCTCACATTTTGTCACTGAGCTGAGGGACATGGACACTCAAAATGAGGTACAGTACAATGAGAGACACTAACCTTCACGATGATCAGGACACATCCAGAAACATGGAGATACAGTATCTCAAAACACAGTGGAAACTGTTGTATTTACTTGTACCGATTGTGTTGTCCACTCTCTCCACCTATTAGCGGTGTCACCATCACACATGACATGGAGGAGCTTTAGCCAAGCAAGCGCACATTAGTCATGTGAGTAGGACACTGTCTTTCCCACCACAGAGTAGACAGGCAGCACACTACAACTTGGAGGAGTTGGTGAGCGCTGAATTCTGATCAGCAGTGTTGTGGTGGCATATTTTTGTTGGTCTACTCTTAATGAGTCTTCGTCTCACCTGGTGACTGAAGGGAGAGGGAGTGAGCTAGAAGCTAACTCCAGACTAGGCTACCTACTTATTCTACTAGGCTCACCTTGCAAAAAAAAAAAACACAGGCCCCTTCTGCAGCAAGCTATGCCTAGCACCAGTGGTGACAGTAGTGTGGGTGGCCTTTATAGGCCTTGATCAGTGCAGTGCAGCAGCAGCCAAGCAAGAAGAATGTAATGCAGGTTGGGTGTGTTTGGTTAGTGAGGTGACTTGGTTGCAGACCATGTTGGGAAACCGGGAAGGTTGGTTCTAGCATCCAGCTTCTGGCAGAAGGATGGAGGAGGAGTGGAATGAAAACTGGGATGGTGGCACACTGGGCAAAGGTGCAGGTTCTGTCAAGATGACTAGGTAAGTAAAAGTAAATAATTTTTTTAAAGGGGGACTGGGGAAGGAGGAAGAACTGAAATATTAATGTGTTTTTCACTTTTCTTGGGTGGCTTCATGATCCATATGGGATGGGTATTGAATGGAATGGAGTCAGGGAGAGAAGTCGGGACAACGTTTTTTTTTGGGGGGGTCAGAACATCAGCCAGGTAAAAAATTTGTTAATAACAAGGTGGGTTTAAGTCCAAATCTGGTGCACTGCTCTGGGGTACAGACGGATGCATCTTACACATTTGAATTTTTTCTGATTTGCTTATCACTTTTCAGTAACAACAAATGAGTTTTACCTTTTAGAGACATTCCAGACATTCTAGAGCTTGCCACCTAAGAGCTAACTAGCACCTGGCCTCTACTAGTTGTTGGCTCACACATGCTGAAATTTGAAATGGTGCCCATACCATAAAGTCTAAGTTTACAGGACATCCTCTGTGTGAGCAGCATGTTTTCCATGGGGGATGGATGAGGAGCAGAGCAGTTTTCAGGGTTAAAATGAGGGCTGTCCCTTGCATTCAGGGACAGTTGAGCAGTATGGTATGTACGCACAATTGGAGACCCACTATAGTCAGGCTTATGCCCCCCCCAGTGAAGCTGACCTCCACATCACCACACTCAGGCACAGTATGACACAGGGCAAGGGAGACTGCAGGGGTGAGCACCATTGAAGTCAATGGGGTTATTTTTTTATCACTATTTTATACATTACTGATGGAGAGTTGGAGGTTAATGAAGGCCACTACTCGACTAACAAGGGTCTTGTTAGGAGAACAGTAGCCTTCATTATTCTCCAAATCATCATCATAATGTATAAAATAGTAATAAAAAGTAACTTCATTCATTTTTCAGGGGGTACGACTATGTCCCAGTACTCTGACTCATGGACTTCATCTCCTAAAGACTCCTGCTTCTGGTTGCCTAGTACTCAGGTAAGAGACTCTCAGCTTATATCTACACTTGGTTAGTTGTCCATAGCAGCATGGCCACACCTGTTGCAGTGTGTGTGCATTGTTGGGGGGAACTGGCCATATGGGTGGGGGTCGAGTTATTGCTACTTTTGTGTTTGTCCCTTAAAGTCTGTTTGCGTGGAAGCATTCAAAACTACGGAGTGACAATAGTAGGAGTACAGGCCAGAGAGAGAAGTAATTAAGTAGTTTTATGGGTAAGTGTGTATATTGGGGATGAGATGAACTCCATGTGTTTCCATTGGTGTGTGTGTGCTACATCTCAGTTGTGCAGCTGAGGAAGGACAAGAAAACTAAAAAGTATAACAGTGGCTACAATCATGCTGCATGTGTACAGATGTACAGTATGCAGATTTGTACTGAAGTGCAAGTGAGCCATATGTGTGCAGGCAGTATAGCTTGGTGGTTAAAGGCACTGAACTGCAAACCAGGAGACTTGGAGACCTGAAGACCTGGGTTTGAATCTCATCAACTCATACTTGTACAGTATATGTGTGCACTTATCAGTGGCCACTTGCTTTTTGTATGCTTGTCACATGCGTGCAGGCTCTTCTAATTTAACATAAAAAGCATACTTTCTACACATGCATGCAAACAGTTCCAATTTAACATCTAAATCATGCTTGCAGCACACATATCACATGAGTAGTTTTTTATGTGTACAGCATGAAAACATTTCATATAATTATTTCTGTAAGGGTTATATGGGGGTATCTTTCTATATCAGACAAAAAAATTCCATCATCACTGTGGTTATTTAGTGTGGTATGTTTCAGCATCTAGGTACCGTTCATCAGCACCATGATATATTTAAACATCTAAGGATGCGATCACTGTGGTATCTGAACATGTAGGTACTATCATCAGAGGCATACCATCCTCCACCTTTGTCTTTGAGTTCCTGTGATGCCATCAGAACCCAGAGATGGAAATACAGCCTTGTTGGGCATGGCTGCCCACACGTTATTCTTTATTTTTAAACCAATGTTACTCCCATCTCACTTCCAATCAAACACAGGAGTTCATAACACAAACTATCAAAAAGTACCTATTTTAAAAATACAGTTTTCAGGAGGTAAGCATATCCCACAGCAAATCTTGAAGCCATGAGTATGGTTTTGTGCAGATTTCAGAGATTATTGCTACATTTAGTGTGCGTATGGCTCAGCTGGGTGAAGTTTGAGTAGGGACATGGCCAGCAAAATGTGTAATGCCAGTTTAGATTTTCAACACAGCTCCCCCTGCCCCCCCCACAACCACACATACAAAGAATGTTCATGCCCATGTGACTTTGCATTGGGTTTTAGAGCTTAGAATGCATGCAAATGTCATGGAGAGATTCGCCAAAAACAAATTGTGAATAATATGAATTCTTGTTTTGTTTATGCATTCTACATACTGCCCTTCTTACAAACTGCCTTTAAGTTAGTCTGCATCTCATGAGTATCATGTCAACTGTAATGGGTGCCTAATGCATCCGGTTGGGCATTTTTTAGCAGGAGTACAGAATGCACATTGCAAAATATTTTCTTGTACCTCTGCAGCTAGCAGTGACTACTCATGCTCACTGTCATCCACTGTTGCTGATCAAGCAAACTGATAGCCAGTATGGTATTCTTATCCAGAAGATTTAATGGAGTAAAAGTTTGAGACAGTGTTGAGAAGATTAAACAAATTAAGGATAATTCAGAAGGATAGCGTAGCATTTCTCAGTGGCATTGGTAATTCAAATCCTTGACTAGTGTGAACTGCTGACAGCTCACAGAGTGTGAACTGTAGAATACATTAACATTTACAGTTACAGTGCTTTTTATATACTGTATCCCAAAAGTGAGTTCCAAGCAATTTATTTACACAGGAAGGCCCAGCTGAGATGCCACATGATCTCACGTCCTGAAGGTCCTGATTTTGCTTGAAACTGACTGATGTCTCTCAGTACTATTGTGCCTCTAATTGTATCTGTTCAGGGCTGCTTTTCTTCACAGCATAATGATGACACATTCATCTCCTTCCCCTAACAGACTAGGATTGTACACTGTCTCATCCATGTACTTTCAGCAGAAATGTAAAATATGTGATCTACCTATTGCACCTGTACAGCTATTTATCTTTCGTGAAGTAGCACTGACATCACAGGCAAAGTGTAATTCACAAAATATTTAGCCAAGCGGGGTCACTTTCTGCAAAAACCTAATAAAATGATATTCTTGACTTCACTATATCTTTGTCAGTGAAGGAAAGCTTCACAGCATCTCACAGTTCATTTACCACTCGTTGCCTTGTATATATATTAAAACGAGACTGTATTCAAAATCCCCAGGGATAAATGCAGCAGTATAGTTTCCTGGATGCATAACATTAACTCCATCATAAGGAATTTCTACTTACAAAACTACTTGAAATACATAACAGGGCAAACATTCTAGCTAGTACAGTAGTTACAGCACAGAATTGTGAACCAAGAGGCCGAGCTTCAGATCATGCAAAAGCTCATTATTCATCCGATAACTCTGAGCAATCCATTTAATCTCTCAGAAGAAGAAGAAGAAGAAGAAGAATCAGCATTTATATAGCGCTTTTCATACATCCAAAGCGCTTTACAAGCAATGCTAGACTGGTAGTGAAGTGACTGAATGTGTGGTGGCAGCCATATCACACATCATCACCCACACACAGCCTGGATAATTGCATGAACCGGTTTATGGGAAGGGGAATGTTGGCCACGACACCGGGAATGTTCCCTACTCTTTGCGAAGAGTGCCCTGGGTTCTTTTACTTCCACCTGGACACCCACCAGGATAACACCAGGATGGGCAGAAGGGACCTTGGTTTAACGTCTCATCCGAAGGACGGCACACCCCAGCAGTACAGCACCCCCCAATACTGCACTCGGATGCCAGCAATTTTTAGGTGCAAGTTCAATCCTGGTGTGGGACGAGAACCCACAACCTTCTGGTCCAGAGGAGGATGTGCTACCAACTGAGCCACGCTGACACCCAGTGTTCCAATCAACCATTCTCAGTGTTCTAATCAACCATTCTAAGCAAGCCAGCCCAGTGGCACTAAGGGTTGAGGCACTAGACGCTACACCTCATGCCACGCCGGCAACCCCAGTTCAGGAGTGAACTCGGGCCATCAGGGGTTGGCAAGGGACAGGAGAGGATTGAGCATCCAGAGGACTGCCCTCCTCTCCTCTCCTGGGGGTGGGTGGGTGCACTTGATGAAGTACCAGTGGCTCCTGGTGGTGGCCGGGGGGGGGATGGTGCTACTTGTGGCATGCTCTTCCAGAGTCAGGGTGCGGTGGACACCTTAACCTTATGCACAGGTGCGGGAGCATGCCCATTGTATGTAGGGCATCACTGCATTTCCACACTCCCAAGGAAACTGTAGGGACTGAAAAAAGGAAACATCCTGGTCTGTGGGAGGATGATGGCACCTCGAGAGGTTGGCCCACACACCCACTGCCAGACCCAATCCAACTAGTTCTCCCTGGTCTCACTCAGATCCTGAGCCTCAGCCATTCAGATTCTAGAAAGGGCACCAGAAGCAGTAGGTGGTCCCACCCTGGGGGTCACAGAACTGGGGGGGGTATACTGAGAGCTCACAGAGTGGAGGAGACCTAGCAACCGATTTCCTGGTTGGGGGGGCCTCTGGCAGTGTGGTATTGAGCCAAATCTAGGGTGAACACCTGAGGGAGTTCCCAGAGCTGGTGACTGAAGGGAAAAAGAATAATAAAAAAAAAAAACAATCCAAGGAAGTGGGAAGAAGCAGGACCTACTGAACAGGAGATACTGCATCTCACCCAGGCTATTTGGGGTAAATAATAGTAAACTAAATATGTGAACACTGTTACGGTAAGAATGCATCCCATTTTCACCTTTTCTGAACCTATTATTCTGGGTAACTCTGTTCTGAAGGAGTACACAAAATATAATTTTGAATGTTCTAAATGCACCAGTAACTGTGTTACTGGGAGCGTGTCCTTCCTCTGTGGGATTTAGTTGTGAGCTGAGGAGGTCCCAACATTTGCTATTACTTTATTGTTTGCACTTCTTATTTGGCCATGCAAGTAAGTCTAGGTCATGCACCTACTGAATAATGACACAACATTGATTTGTAGGGCTGGGAAGGCCTGAGCAATATCATGTTGTTTGGTTTGTTTATTTAACTGGAGAAATGGATTAAAAATATATTTCAATCAGCCCTTTAGAATGGCTGTAGAGCTACTGCTTGTGATGCTGGCAAACCAGGCTCAAGCCCCAAGCTAGAGTTGTCGAAGGACCAGCTGGGGAAGAATGATTGAGCATTTCAGAGGTTTGCTTTCTGCACTAACTCACTGTCAGCTGAATGACCACAGATGGAAGTGCACCAGGAGGTTGATGTGAAAGGGCAGATGTTGCCTGGCTCCCATGTACAGTCATACATGACTGTGCATATGCATGCACTGGAGTTCTGGATGGTGGCATCTCAGGGGAAGGGTACCAGTAAGTAACAAAAAAACATAGAGCTAGCAGGATCAAGACAGTAATCTCAGGCCTTGACCACCTCACTGGCTGCTCTGTATCCTACATATGAGGATCAGAGGAGGTTCCTGAATGAAGTCCCCAGTGGAATTACCATGGTGCTGAGGCTGTACTGTGGCACTTTGAACTGATCTATGTACCAGAGAAGGGAAGGGAAGGGATGGTGCTAGAATCTGTCATGGTAGATGGGAGCGAGCAGCACTGGCAAAGGGAGGGGAAGAGAATAAAAACTTCAGAAATGTTTTTTTAACACACTGTTATTCCTTTTGTGACTCACTCTTGCCATTTAAGGAAATTGCTGTTGGGATTTATGGGTATATACAGCAGCTGATCACTATTTCAGAATTGTGTTTGAAAGGTTAATTAAGCATGATCTTTGGTCTTGACTTTATCATTTTTAACTATTTCTTGCGTGTATTCACTGTATTCCTTTTGCTTTCTTTGTAGCTCACATAGTTCTATTTCTGCATACAGACCCTTTCCCATACAGGAAGTGGTGGTTTTGGAAGGCTGTGACAATAGGGCTAATATGCTTTATGTGCTTGCTTTGCTTTTTTAGCACAAGGGTGCAAGATCTTAACTGCTACAGACTATATTTCAATGGTTAGTTTCTGCCTATGATGCCTATATAAACTGGAATCAGTATGATTAATAGGTGGCATAATTTAAGCACCTAAAATCCCTCAAGTAAAACTGACTAATGTACTATAAAATGGTACACCTCTGCATGACGAGTAAGCTTTATCTCTCAGAAGAGACGAGACACAAAAGGGATGGATGCCTTTGGAAGATAACAATGTAAAGCATTTTTACTTGAAATATTGCATTTACATCCCTATGAATAGTGGTATATTGTTTACATTTTCTGAAAACAACACTGCGCTGGGTTAAAATGTTAAGTCGTAACAATGATGGAAGTAGTAGTAGCCAAAAGAGTTTTGTATTTGAAGTACAAGACAGTCACCTTGCTTACCATGAGTTGCAACGAATACTTAATTCTGAACACCTATGGTCATTTATGTAGATAACATGAAATAACCACATTTGTTAGTTGAGTTAAAGAAGTCAAATGCAGCTGTTTGAAAGGCTCAGTGGGTTTTATTCATTATAAATTACATTCTTCTATTAGGTCTTAAGCAAATGGTACCATGTGATAACAGCTAAAATAGAATGGTGCTGACACATGACCATGACTACAAAATAGCGATAAGCATACTGCTGACCAGAACTACAGCTACACCCTAAAAAGCAATCTACTTCTATTGCCCAGCACCTCCCCTTGTGGGGGGCATCACCCCAACCCCCCCCAACTAAAATAACCATCTTCAGGACGGACAAACTCGGGGACTGAAAGAAACTCAGGAGGGGAGATAGGGTGGATGAAAATGCACTATTGCAACGGGAGTGTGTGACGAAAGTGGTGGAGTAGTGCAAAAAAACAGCTCATGAACATGGACAAACTGGACCCATAAAAACAAACACCCAAAACATAACACAACAAAAAAGTACCTTACTGGATTTGAACCCCACTGTACGGCACAAAACGGCTTCCCGCAGGTGGTGCTTCTAACCACCATGCTATGCTAACAGCATGGCTTGTAGTCTACACAAACTGCATTACATCCACACACTCCTAGCCATTCCCTTCCTCCCGTACTGCTCAGTCTTTTCTCCTCTCTTTATGCTCACTTACTCACTATTCTTCCCCACTCGCTATTATCCTAGTCATTCAAATTGAGTTGCTCATATTGAGTAGCTCAATTTGAGTAGCCCACATCATGGGTTATCTAAGTAAACAACCTCACTTAATTGTCATACCTGCCAAGAGGAAAAAAAGAAACAAAACAAAAAAATGCTGGGCTGAGTATACTTCTGTTAATGGGGTCACAACCTCCCATAAAGTCATCAGTGCAAACACTGCAGCTTTCAGCATCTCACCAATCCCAGTATAGGATAGCAATGTTCTCATCTCCTGTAAATTCCTATTCATAAACTCAATCATTCTTGGCATTATTTAAATAATTTTCTCTACCACATTGAGTGATTTAGTTAATGTTTGTTGTGGTGGAATATATCCTGAAATTCTTTAAGTCTAAGACGGAACAATTTGATTGTGCAATATTATTTTGTATATACTCTGTCTGCCATAATTCATGAACTGATGAGGAGCATGCATGTTGAATAAAACTCTAAATTAGTTTAAAATTAAAATGTTTGCATAGATAACACAAATCAGTGCATCATTTAATAATTCTCATAATGCAAACAGCACTATGAGTCCCTCTCCAACAAACATGTATAATTTCCACTAATACAAACATTAACTAAATCACTCAGTGTGGTAGGAAAATTATTTAAATAATGTAGAGAATTACTGAGTTTATGTTTGTAGTTATGGAAATGAGTGTGTATAGATTGGGGGTTAGAAATGGGGTGCTCTCTACAGTAGCAGATATTTATGAAATGATTTGCTTGTTTTATACCATGAACATGAGGGTGATCAATACATTAATTAAAGCCCACTGTTTGAAGAAAACATAAAATGTATGCAATGAGTCAAATGACAAAAAAAGATTGTAAGACCATGACTATTATTCAAAGAGTGCGAATGCACAATCATCAAACCACCAGAATCAGTACCTGAATAACTTTTAATTCTTATTAAAATAACAATGTGCTAGGATTGCAAAAAGTACAGCAGTACCACAAAATGATGAAGGAGGCCAATATCTCCAAGTCAAAAGAATAAACGGAAAAGTCCCCACCATTACTTATGCACATGTCATGGTGGTCTCACTGGTTGCTTCTGTATTGACATTGCTATAACATCATCATCAGAGCCTTCTGAGATTTATAATGACATTGAAATCACCTAAATACTTTCCTCTAGCTTTCTGGAGTCATTAGTAACTGTGTCATATCATTCATTGCACTGATGAAACAGTAAAACTGGGTTTCACAAAGCATCTGTTTTAGACTACAATAATTGCTTCAGGGCAGGCAAACTCAGAATGTAATTTTTTTTTGTTTTAAAAACACATACCCAGAGAAGCTGAATATTTCTTTGATGGGACTATGTTTTATGTGAGGAAAAGACCATTGCAATTCTTGCAAGACAGACACAAATCTACATTTCTGCTTGTTATCAGGAAATGCAGTCACAGTGTATTGAGCAATCAGTTTCTGTAAGCATTTAAAAGGCATGCGCTTCTTTAGTGCTAGTTGGTTTATCAGGATGCCAGAATACTGTGGTGTGGTGTGGAGTTGATTTGCACACACATTTAATAACAAGCATTTGTCAATGCTGAATGTTGCTTGCTTGTATGTGCTGTGTAGGTTTTTGGAAGTCAGTGTAGTGCAAATATTGAAAATTTGCAAACTTACGAGCATGTGTAGGAACTGCGCAATGCACGCTTGTGCAACAGTCATTTTTAGGAAGTTTGTGACCAAATTTTCAACATAGCCATTTGAAGACCTCTGCTCATGAACAGTGTCACTGTGATTTTCTTAATGTGTCCCATACATTGATTTCGCACACCGACTGCGCCATTGTGCGTTAGATGAGCGGAAACACGTTGTGGGTGAGATGTGAAAAGTGACATCTGTACTGCTCATAAGAAGGTGTGGTAAAATGACAATGTTGAAAATCTGGAGTGAAAATATTGAAAATTCGCAAACTTACAAGTGTGCATAGGAACTGCGCAACGCAGGCTCGTAAAACAGTCATTTTTAGGAATTTTTCCACCAAGTTTTCAACATGGTCATTTTAAGACCTCTGCTCATGAACAGTGTCACTGTGATTTTCTTAATGTGTCCCATGCAGTGATTTTGCACACTGACTGTGCCATTGTGCTCTACATGGGCGGAAACACGTTTTGGGCAAGATGTGAAAAATGACAGCTATACTGCTCATAAGGAGGTGTGGTAAAATGACAATGTTGAAAATCTGGAGTGAAAATATTGAAAATTCACAAACATATGAGCGTGCATAGGAACTGTGCAATGCACGCTCATGAAACAGTCATTTTTAGGAATTTTTCCACCAAATTTTCAACATAGGCTTTTTGAGAGTCCACCTCATGAACACTGGCAGTGTCATTTTGTTAATTGGTGCCGAAAGGTGATTTCACGCAGTGACTGTGAAATCACTCTTTGGGCCTGATTAACACCATGACAGTGAGAGCACTCATGAGAAGGGGTCCCACAAACCCCATGTTGAAAATTTGGTGCAAAAATTCCAAAAAGTGCCTAAGATATGCAGCAAAGTTGAAAAAACCCTATTTATTACATTATACAGCTTACTGGCATTTCCTCAGTTTGCGATCAGCTTTGAAGAGTGCAGACGTGTTCCCAGTCCACCGAAGATCGTCACGCCAGAGTCTGGAGGTAAGTATGGGATGGGGGGTGTGGGGAGGCAGGTTGCTGAGTGGGTGGGTGAGTGTGGGTGGGGACCAGACAGCAGGGACCGCTTTTGTGTTGCAGGTTTTTTTTGTAAAAAACAGGAGGACGACGCGACATTTGCCACACTGGGGTGGTCTCCCAGCGTGGCACAAGAACAGCTGTTTGGGGGGGCCATGGAGCCGACGGGGGATTGGGCACCCGAGTCAGTGATAGCATCTGTTGCCACACTGGGGTGGGCTCCCAGCATGGCACCGTGTACTCTCGGGGGGGAACAGTGGAGCCGATGGGGGATTGAGCACCCCCGTTGACTATATGATGTGTTGCCATGCTGGGGTAGGCACCCAGCGTGGCATGTGCAACTCTGTTTGGGGTGGAGCGCAGCACAGCTGACAGGGGATTGGGCACCCCCATTGGCTATACAGAGTGTGTGGGGGGCGCGAGCACACAGTATGCGCGCGTGCATGTGTGTGTGTGTCTGTGTGTGTGTGCAGGGGGAGTGCGCATGAGCAGGTGATATCTTATTGCTGCTCACTGAAGTGTAGCTCCCCCTTTCAACTGTACTCCACTGCATTTTCGACTGCTGTCATAGACAGCTCCAGATGCAATTGAAGAACTGCAGCTGCACCTGCAAACACACTGACTGAATTGGAAGAGGGCTGCCACACCTCTGAAAACTTGGATGATGGCACTATGCTTCTTGCACATGCGTGCAAGCAACATAAAAAGGGAAAAAAAGGCAGGACCGATTCATCTGTTTTAGCTACAATTGTTGTTTCAGGGCAGACAAACTCAGAATGTAATTTTTTGTTTTAAAAACACATACCCAGAGAAGTTGAATATTTATTTGATGGGACTGTGTCTTATGTGAGCAAAGACCATCATAATTCTTGCAAGACAGACACAACTCTATATGTCTGCTTGCTTGTATATCAGGAAATGCAGGCATGGTGTAATTGAGCAATCACTTTCTGTCAGCATTTAAAAGCACTTTTAAGTTCAGTTCAGCAGCTTTTTATTCATTTCAAAAGACAGCAGCGATGCCAAAGTAGCAGTGTCCAGGAGCCATGGAAGAGCTGCTGACACAGTAGCTGATACTTAGCTGTTTCTGTGTCAGAACATAATTTTATTTTAGTAGGCTTCTGTATTTTGCATCAGAAATGAAGGTAAATAGCCTTTTAAATGTTTTTTTCTCCCACCACAGTGATTCACGCTCCCACTCTGTATTTATTTATTTATTTATTTTATTTATTCAAGTCTTGGATTACAACATTTGAGCTAACAGCTCATTTGCAAAGGTTCCATCTCAGAATGATACAAAAGTAGCAGTGTAAGGACACAGTCATTGCAAGGGTGAAAACATCAATAATAATTGAATACAATTGTAGTTTGTTAACTACTGAAATACAGCAGTAATCAGATAGAGAGTTTACAACACAGGCAATCTCTGTTAAGACCATTGAGAACAACATATTTCATAGGTTCCACATCAGAGGATAAACCAAGTGGTAAGGTACAAAACAGGGAGACAAAACAGCAGAAGGACATATACTGGCTGCTCTAAAGGGACTACTTAAACGTCAAACATTTGGCATTGTACAATGTATGCCAAAGGACCCAAGTGACTGAACCAAGAATATAAACTCCTAGTAAGTCAGGAGAAATCTACTAGGACTAAACAACTAAAGAGTAAACTAGGTAAGTAGCGGCATCTGCCAAGGGGCCTCATCAAAGATGAGTAGGTTAGAGTCAAAGCATTTTAGGGAGATCATGGGAGCTCAGGACATAGAAATGAGGTGAGATGGAGGAGGGTGGGGTAAGGGGCAGAGAAATGGAGGTGGTGAGGTGAGTGTGTGGAAATCTGGATGGCATGAAAAAGTGGGTCATGGGCAGGGGCGTATTTTGGGTTTTTTTCAGGGGGGCAAACTAACAAAAAAATCCTGATATTTGCTACCACGACTTGAAGGGTGGGGGTTCTGGGGGACCCAGAAACCATAGGGTATAAAATGTGTTGTTGTTTATTTTATTTCTAATTTAATACCTTGCAAGTTATTAAATGTTGACGTACATTTGCCCCAGGTTCAAACAGAAACACATGTCAATACGTTCTCACTCAGTACTGTATGTAATGAAAAGAAAACATGAGACAGTTAATTGTCCTCTTATTTTAATTTTTGTAATTTTCTTTTAATTTTGGTAATTTTCATATTAGATGTTTTAAGAGATCATCATAGTCATTTTTTCATATTCTGCTATTGCTATGTAAAGTAATCATTTATGATACTTGCATCATGCAATGTTTAATATTTTTGAAACATGTAAGTTCCTTTATTTGAAAGTGAGAAGCACGTTTTAGTGAAACAGTGGAACATCACATCGCAATTCCTGCATTTAACATCTAGCGTGTAACTAGAGAAAGCAGTTTCACTAGGCAACTCACCATAATAATTAGTAAAATATTAGTGTAAAAAACATTAAATTTCAAAATATGGTTATTGGATAGATACCCAATTTAAAAAGTTGGTTATTGGATACCCAGTATTCTGATATTCTTTTGACCTTTTAGTTAAGGTAATATAATTTTGATGCTTATGTAACTACGCTGAATCCCTAACTGCTCAGCAGCTGCAGCTCTGTCTTTTCATGCTGCCATAACATTCTATAACATCATAAACCTTCCAGGTCATTAAGATGAATGGCATGGAATGGGAGTCTGTGATATCATACAATGTCTTAAGAGATATGAAAATGAAAAGCAATGACTGATTTGGAGAGTGGAATTCAATGTAGATCTGAGGGCAGTAGGGCACCCCAAAACTGCAGTATTTATCAACATTTTTTTAAAGCATATCATAATGCATAACTAGCATGGAAAGGAAGATGGAAGGGCAGTCAAATATGCCAAAAATAATTTTATATTTAAAGGAGACAGATGATTTTTGTAAATGTAATTGCCCTTCTATCCTTCTTTCCATGCCAGTGATGCATCCTGAATCCTGATATGCTTTGATAATTTTTTGATAAATACTGTGGCTTTGGGGTGCCCTACTGCCTTCAGATCTACACTGAATTCCACTCTCAGGCCAGGGGATCTCAGTCACCACCAGGTACCACCATCTTAGGAACCAGTACAAATCACTGACAGGTAGGAATAGATAAGTTTAGGGACATCCAGCATCCAAGGTTAAGAGTAGAATTTTAACCACCTGCACAAGCAAGGATCTTCTTAAAACTTAAAGACAGAAGAAGACCTTGTAATCTGAACAGCTAACCTGCTAAAGGACTCCATTATAAGCTTAAGACAAGAGTCCTTCTTGCAGCACAGTTGACTGAAATGCTTTGGATGCTGGTTGGATCTCCATAAACTTAAGATAGGAGACTTATGATGACCACACCAAGCAAGGAAGGATCTTCTTAAACTTAAGACAGAAGACCTTGTAATCTGAACCTACTAAAGGACTCTATTATAAGCTCAAGACAAGAGTCCTCCTTGCAGCACAGTCGACTACAATGCTTTGGATGCTGGCTGGATTGCCATAAACTTAAGACAGGATACTTGTGATGACCACGGCAAGCAAGGAAGAAGGATCTTCTTAAATTTAAGACAGAAGACCTTATAATCTGAATCTGCTAAAGGACTCCATTATAAACTCAAGACAAGAGTCCTCCTTGCAGCACAGTCAACTGCAATGGTTTGGATGCTGGCTGGATCTCCATAAACTTAAGACAGGAGACTTGTAATGACCAGGCCAAGCAAGGAAGAAGGATCTTCTTAAATTTAAGACAGAAGACCTTGTAATCTGAACCTGCTAAAGGACTCCATTATAAGATTAAGACAAGAGTCCTCCTTGCAGCACAGTCAATTGCAATGCTTTGGATACAGACTGGATTGCATAAACTTAAGACAGGATATTTGTGATGACCACGCCAAGCAAGGAAGAAGGATCTTCTTAAATTTAAGACAGAAGACCTTATAATCTGAATCTGCTAAAGGACTCCATTATAAACTCAAGACAAGAGTCCTCCTTGCAGCACAGTCAACTGCAATGGTTTGGATGCTGGCTGGATCTCCATAAACTTAAGACAGGAGACTTGTAATGACCAGGCCAGGCAAGGAAGAAGGATCTTCTTAAATTTAAGACAGAAGACCTTGCAATCTGAACCTTCTAAAGGACTCCATTATAAGCTTAAGACAATAATCCTCCTTGCAGCACAGACAGAAGATCTTGTAAACTGAATCTGTGAAATGACTCCATATGCTTAAGACAAGAGCCATGATAGCATTGCCCTTCAAGAAGCAGCATGTGCTGCTGTTGAGTAAACATTCACAGTAATGTTTTGTGAAACTGGTGTGCTGATGTTTTCTAACGTCGGCATTGTGGGCCATTTTGAATGGTGAAAATGTTCTGTGATGATGCCCATTTACAGATGGTGAAGTTGCTAAGGTGGTGGTACCTGATGACCGAGATACCCCTGAAGAAGATCTATGTTTTGACATCAGTTGCACACTTCATATACTTCAACAAGTGAGTGTGTTTGCTCTCTATGTTCTTCTTCCTGTATAGTCATGCTGATTAAACAGGTTACTAACACAACAGGGCTGTAATCTTGACAAGTGGCTAGGAAATGGAAGAAAACAATTGATCCTGTTCCTACCCTGATGGACAATGTACAGACAGGATATATTTAGTTGTTACAGTCAAACTTTGATGAACACCTTTAAGTGAGGTTCAGTAATATTACAACACTGTCGGCTGTTGCACCTCTAATGTAGAATCATTCTTCTGTGTTTTTTCTTGCTGAACATATCGATTACTGATGAAAAGTCAACCTGCTCAGCAATGTCCCTTTCAATGCTTAAAAGTGCCAGTAATGACAGTCTCTCTTCTGCCATAGTATATCTTAGATAATTTTTTAGAATACGCAGTTTGCTAAATGTGCATTCAGCCTTAGCAGTAGACACTGAAATTGTACCGAAAATACGATACAGTATTCCTAGGTTTGGATATGCATTCTGGAGATCATTATCTTTCACAAAGCATAACACGGAACATACTGTCGATGGTGTTGAGCTTGGAGAGAGCTCTTCATAAAAAGCACAAAGCTGTTTATACTCTGACTGTGCTGCCTTACTGTCTATATCCTCTGAGTAAGCTGAAAGTAGATTCAGAAGACTTTCTTTATCATTAAAATGGCTTGGTAACAGACAACCAAAACATTTAACTGTATTGTGAAAGTCATTAAATCTCTCTTGCATTTCTGTTGTGATTCTATCATTGATTGTATAGAATACAGCAGTCCTGAAATGCAATGCAGGTTCATTGGTCTGCTCATCTTGTGCTTGTTCACCAGGCATACATTTGCCGTGTCTTTGTCTGCTTACTTTGAATTCTGTGTCTACCTCATTGTCTTCTGCAAATTTAGTTGACAAGTTAATCAGATCATTATAATGATCGATTGTTCTGTTTTGCTCAAATACTTTCAAACATGAAGTTACCATGGTTGATGCTATGATGACATCCATTGTTTCACTTTGCAAGTACACTGGTAGGCTATTAACTGAGTTTAAAATTTCTAGCTATATGTGCAGCATTAGCACAAATTCAAATTTTTGTAGGAACTGAAGTAGAGCATGTGCATCACCTACATTTTTAGCTGTCCTTTCCTTTGCCGGAATTCTCTGTAATGCTAACAGCAAAGCTGGATAAGTATCTTTCAGTGTTCCGACCACTTCATATTTGCAATACCACCTAGTCTCACATAGACGTTGCAGTCACCTAGGGCCAATTTTCAGTTCATGCTGAGCTTTATTAAATACGTCTAGACAAGGCTGACTGGATGTGATGAAGGTGTATACTTTCTTTATATAACCAAAGAAGGTAACTGCCTCTGTACACACATTACAGCTATCTGAAAGCACCAGGTTAAGCTTGTGTGCATAGCATTGTACATATAAAGCATGTTTGTTTACTTCTTTTACATAGGTTTGCCAACCAGATACTGCACCAGACATGTTTGCTGCCCCATCGTATGCCTGTGAGTATAGGTGGGCCATATTGGAATTATGACTTGTTTGGGTGTAATTTTGGTTGTGTATAGGCCATAGGTCATACAGTTTTTGTTTGATATGACAAAGTCAAACTTAACCCAGACCATAAAGGTATGACATGCACATGACCTTGTTGGGAAGGGAATTAAGTTTCCTTGCAGGTGAATCATAATAGTCTGAAAGAGTATGAGTGAATGTGTTTGTGAATGGTCAAACTGTGCCACTGTTGTGATAGTCTGTTCCAGCTATAAATGTACTATGATTGTCCCATAACACAGCACCCCAGTAAGTATCTGTCTTTGTCTCAGGAAGCAATGCATATATAACATATTGCTATACAGAAAAATAATTGCTATAATTACTGCTACTGCACTGCAGTTGCACGACTGTGCAATATGACTAAGTGCACAGCACATTGCACTATATGTGGTAATCTGCTTGATTCTGGCCCTCCTCCACTCACAGACATGCAACCTGTTACAAAATCAGATGTATGCATGTGTAATGTGCCTGTTGCTGATCGAAATAGCTTGCAAGCTTTCACTGTTAACATCTGTCACAGTCACCTCACCATCATAAGTTAAAATATGATAATCTTTAGTTTATTTCCAACTTATGTTTGTGATGAATGGGTAGTACAGTAAGTTGCTTCATGGTGAGCAGCACTAATTATCTGATGTGTAGTACCTACCACCCACTCCTTACAGGTTGAAGTGCAGTTACGTTGTTCAGAATTATAAAATAGGCTACTTTTTTTCTATACCATTATACAACTGGGAATGCAAGAGAGATGTTGAGTAAATGACTTTCATTATACTGTGGTAGATGTTGGATTTGTGTGTAAGAACCGTTTTGTAATAGCTTACTTATCAAGGCATAAGAGTAGGTCTTTGAAGGGATCTTACTCCTCATTGGGTACCACTGTGGGAACTTTACTGTCAGAATGGTAATCCACACAGAAGATCTCCAGCAGTACAATTGTGGTGGGTTGACTCACACTGCCAATGCCACCAGACATCAGCAACCCGATATAGTCGTGGCTCAAGGCTGTCCCACTCCATTTCTTTTATGTGCCTCAGGAGACAAATGGAGCAAGGCTTACATCCCAGAGATATGAGGAGAGACAGAGAGACAGACTGCATAAAAAAAAAAAATGAGCCAAATCATGAACAGGACCCTGCAAGAAAGGGTACGGTTGTAGGGAAAGCGAAAGCATACCTAATGTCTGGGATCCCCTCAAAGATCTACTATTATGGTAACTTTGGATTCTTAGGTAGTTGTTCTGTCTTGTTCTGTGGTATCTCAGTCATCAGCCAGTACCATAGGAATGAGTAAGAAGCAGTGACAGGGCAGGAATCATGTTTATCTGACTGTGAGGCTGGCTGTACTGTAACTTAACACAAGAGTCTGACTTGTAAACACCTGCTCAGTCAAGGATCTTCTTAAACCTAAGACAGAAGACCTTGTAAAATGAACCTGTCAAAGCCAAGGAGTCCATAAGCTTAAGACAGGAGTCCCTCCAGCACAGCCATGTCAAAACCAGGAGTAACTATTGACCAGTCAAGGATCTTCTTAAACTTATGACAGAAGACCTTGTAAAATGAACCTGTCAAAGCCAAGGACTCCATAAGCTTAAGACAGGAGTTCTTGCAGCACAACCGTGCCAAAACAAGGAGTGGCTGCTGATGCATCATTAAGTCTGGAAAGCATGGTGAAAGTGTGGTGTGTTGAATGGTGGTGTTGGCTCTGCTGCCATAGGCGGTGTGACTTGCCACAGTTGTGATGCTGAAGATGTTGTTTAGATTATCATACACAGACATTAAAGTTCCTACTGTAGTACCCAATGACTGAAATATCCGTGAAAAAAAAAGCAAGACAGGAGAATTGTAACCACATGCCATGATAAGGATCTTGTTACAGTTAAAGACAAGACCTTGTAAACTGGTTTGCACCTGTCAAACAAAGGACTCGTTAGGCTTAAGACAGGAGTCCTTGCAACTACAAGCACATCATGACATTAGAACTCATCTCTACAGTATCTAAGTCACCATGAAGAAAATACAACTGCTTTTACTATCATACCTGTTTACTGAACACCTTCAGCTGATCTCTGTTAATTGTGCTACCAGTTTTCAGTCTGTATCTGGTCATCAGTAACTCTTTCACTGACTCTTTGTGGACTGTGGCTTGCTCGTGATTGATGAAGCTTTTGGTTGCTTTTTTACAGTTTGAAAAGCCATAATTTGGATCAGCAAAAGCTGGCTCAAACTCTTTCCGAGAATGTTTTGCAAATAATCAACAGGGTTAGCAGAATGTACATCATTTCCTAGGAGAAAATATTAACCACTCTCTGTAGTGCTTCATTCCATTTTTTTAAAGTGCTGTAATACGACTCACACCGAAGCATTCGTTTGCCATCTTTTTCTTTCTCAAAACGGTAACTGTCATGAAAACCTGGCTGGCACGGTCCCTTCTCTAATATATCTCTAATGACATAAGTACTTATGTGATGGTTGATATACAGAGCAGGATCTGTTGAATATTTGCCTAGCTGTTCTACTAAAATATCACCACCATCAAGTGCTTGGCAAGTGGAAGTGGGCTGTGTAGCCTGTGTTTCATCATGGTTGTTACCACAGTCTTCACATTCAATATCAGAATGTGAGCTAACTTACCTTTGAGCTTAAATGGAGGAAATGGATTCTATATATTTCATCCTTAGATCCTACTTTTGTACCTTAGAAATATATTGATCCTGATGATGGTTTCTGTAAATGTCTTAGCGCTCATTACAGGAACTGCTTTGTAAATTATGTAAGTTGTCCTGAGACCTTTGACTAATGTATTGCTACGTACCTGACTGATGTATTTATGTGCTGTCTTAACTTATATACTGTAAAAATTTTCCTATGTTTTTGTGAATGAAAATATAATAAATACAAAGTATAAAAAAAATGTGCGATAACTTCACAAGGACTTTGTACAGCAACATTTGAACAATCAACATGATCAGACATGCCATATACCATGGTTTCTGATGCAGCTATCGAGATGACATCATGCATCTCAAAGGTTGCTTCCTCAGAAGACAAATGACCGTTATCGACAGATTCATTCACTATATCATACACCATATCACCAGATTGACAACTTCTTTTTGGTTGTGGTTCCCCGATACTTTCCACATAACTTCCCTGTGAAGAGGTGGATTTGTTTGACCGCAACAACATTGATATATCCTGCCAACCCTTTTCTTTTACTACCTTTCCTGAATGCTTACTACTAGTATGTGCTCCTAACCTATCTCTTCTATTTGTTATATTACAATATGAGCAAACTGTTTTTTCTTTAGGCCATGGAGTTCTTTTTGACATCTTGAACTTGTTTTTAAGTATGATTTTAGTCACAGTTGCATACAATGTGTAACTTGATGCAGTGTGCTTACTGTACCAAGTGGCTGGCAATGAACCTATCAATGAAAATAAAAATATTCAGCTGAACACCTACTCGCCTAACACTAGAAGCAGAAGTATCACCCAAAAAACATTTTGAAATCTTATACAGAATACTTAATAGTGGTCAGCAGGATGCAAACTACAGTCATAGCCAACTAACACTGGTCTGTATACAAGAATTGTGTTACTTGACTGGTTAACACTGGTCATCTTACAAGTGACAAACCAGCAGGAGATAGTTAGGAAACATCCAGACTGGAGACTAATGCTTGGGATGATGGACCTCCATACACTTAAACAGGAGACTTCTTGTGGTAGGATGGCCAGTCAAGGACCTTCTTAAATTTAAGACAGAAGGCCTTGTAAAATGAACCTAAGGACTCCTTAAGCTTAAAACAAGAATCCTATCAACACATATACGAATAATTGACTAGCAACACTGGTCAGCAATGCATACATACTTTTGAACAATTGTACAAAACAAATTACAATTTTAATTTGGTTGCATCTTTAGTAGAAATAAGATTGGCTAATTAAGCAGGTGTCCAACCATGTTATATATTACTGAAAGTCTTATTTTTAGTGGCCACTGGCCTACTTCAAATTGTGACTGTTTTTGATAGTGACCACACTGCATTCTTCTACAATATATTCTTTGTTCATTGACAGGGAATTGGAAATCATGTAAAGTTCGACTTGTGTGAGATGATCAGATCAAGATGGTTTCAGAAATTTCAAGCAGGACTGGAAAAGCCTCTTCTGTCTTCATAGGTTGATCGTTGAGGTGTTGGTTATTCAGAATCATCTAGATGATGATGATGGTGACATCTCCCACACCAGTCCTTCTCCCGGACCTTCAGATGGACATCTGTGGAGAGAAAAAACATACAGATCTGCAGTACATGATACTTATCTCACTAAGTGTACTACTTCTCCATTCATTTTTGTATGATTGTCAAATATACACTACAATAAAAAGTCCAATATCTTGCACATGCATATTTTTGTGTATTTCATGGGTATTATTGTGATTGTGGTGGTGGGGGGACTATCATCTTAATGGCAAATTTCACTTTTCGGGCATATATAACAGTGGCACTGGTAACAACATATAGGATTAATAAGCTGTTGTGAAAATTACTTGCGACAGACAAGTGTGTCATTAAAAACACTGGGCAGGATTCACTAAAGGGATGCCCCGTAAAGTACTGTGATGTGCCCTGGTAGTATAGTGACACCTCCCCATCCCCACCCCAACAGCATAGATGCCCGACCATCCATGGTCCCTGGTGGAATGCACTACCACAATGAGTGGTATCATGTAAATATGTCAACAGCATTAAAAGGGTATGGGACAGGTGAGAGTGACAGTGGGGAAGCACATCACTGGGACACTGTCACCCCCACCCATAAGCAGACAGAGTGCACAGAGAGGAGTAGAAACTGGGGGCTCGGTGCTTGCTGTCGCAGTCTTGCTTTCTTGCCCCATGCTCTGAAGCTATGCTGTAATACAGCAGGACACAAACATGCTGCCTGGGCACACAAGGAAGCTAAAGACAGGGACCCCAGCATATGAGGGACAGAGACACAGTGGGTGACGGAGGCACATCAAGCAGCTACAGTGACCCCCCACACTGACAGCAGAATGGAGGGTACATTTAATGGTCCTGACCTGCACTCAGTGGCATGAGCTGCTTGTGGCAATCTGCTCTACATTGGTGCTGGTAGTGTCTTGCATGGGGGATAACAGAGACGTAGCAGATGGGAGAGACACATCAAGTGGATACTCTGACTGCCAACACTGACAGTGACACGGAGGGTGGATTTTACGGTCCTACACTCAGTGGTGCACTGTCTGTCTCTCTACTGGCAGCTTGCAGGGGAGGGGTGGGCCCCAGTCATTCACTGTCTTCTGTGGCAACTTCCCTGCTGGCAACACAGATTGCCAATATGGGCAGTGCAAGAGGCAAAGACAGAGAGAGACAGATACCAGACTCTCGAACATCTGCACTACCTGACCTGCACTGTCTCTCACTGTGTCTGTCTCTGTAGCTCCAGGGGTTTCCTCTCTGTTCTCCTCTCTCTCACACTCTGAAGCAACACAGAGTGGACCGTGGACCACATACACGACCGTGGTTCAACACTCAACAGGGAACACAAGGCCACACAGCCAACAAGGAGCACACTGCCTTCAAATGCTCTGCAATGCAACAAAACTTTCTTGCTCTCTCACTGTGACCAGGGACACTGGGACATCTGTTTGCCACATGCGCTGTCACTCTATACATTGCTGCTTGCTATCTCTTGGTAGGGTCACATAGGTCATTTATAAGGGACTGTGCTTTGCAGCAATGTGGATCTCTTGCTTGCCAACAATTAAAAATGGTGCCAAACACATTTACCAACCAAATGAGTCCCAACACACCTGTGGGTGAGTGCCTCCACTGAACCGTGCATTAAAAAGGGAATTTAAGGCATGGCCACACAGAGAGACTCAACCAATTGGATGCTATGCTTTCCCTAACTTTAAGCAACCCATGTTATAATAAAGATTATTTAGTGCTCAGCATGATACTCAAAAGGAAGTCTTAAATCTGGGAACAATGTAGGAAGGAAGCTCAACCTGAGCCTGTTCCACTGTGGTGAAAATTTTCTTGTGATCAACCCCAGTGATTTGTAATTGGACAGGATAAAGTTAGCAGCTGAAAAAGAATACTTGTGCCATCGCCAACTTGTTGAGGAAAGGTCGACAGGCAACCCTCTTTTGAGGTGTCTGGATTCAGCCAGGGCAGAGTCAGCAGACCTTGGAAAAAAAAAAAATATGACTTTGAGTACTCTCCCAAAGAATTTGGTGCTTGCCTTTAACCTGCACCAAAATATGCTGTCTATCCAGAAAATGAAGTACAATAGTTTAAAAATCAGTGATCTCAGCTTCTCAATAGCAGTGAGATGCTGCTTCATATATCTAAATTATTTTTTTCTTTTGCCTTTCATTAATAATATACATGTAATCTGCTGGTCCAGTGGTACCCCCCTCCCCACCAACCCACAGAGGACCCCCCGGCCACCCAGCCCCCCCCATCATCGGCAGGTGATAACACCCTGCCCGCATACCACTCACTAAATGACAGCTTACAGTATAACCTGTAAGCCTATTTATCCACAGTGTGGACCAATAGCCTGGTCTGCATACTGTACTACACAGGCACAAAGATGTGAATGAACACGGCCACTCACATATCTGTGCCTGTGTAGTACAGTATGGTCTGCAGGCCCATTGGTCGATACTGTGGACCACTAAGCTTACAGGTCATACTGTAAGCTGTCATTCGGCAGGTAGCCGGGTGGTATGCGGGTGGGGTGCTGCCGCCCACTGAGTTGACTCCGGGGGGGCTGGGTGGCCGGGGCTCCTTGGTCAGCCAGTCAGACATCCCTTTCTGTACAGGAATATCCCTTCAAGTGAAAAACAAAGCAAAAACAATCTTCCTTTTCAGTGACTGCCACTGACAGCCATTTCCACTCACCTCGGTCTCGCCAGGCACTCCTTAACAATCCAACAACCAAATAGTAGTGAAAGCCGCTTATATATTCTGAAAAGAAAAATTCAGTCACAAGTCTAAGAAGCTGCATCTAGTCAGAAAACACAGACATTCCATTCAAAAACACACAGTTCTCTGTTCTGCTGTGCCACCTCTTTGTGTACTTGCTGCCTTTGCATGGCAGGGTCACAGCTTCTGAATGGGGGGGGGGATTTGGCAAGACAGACAGAAAACAATATACTGTTTTCAAACAACAATGTGAAAAACAGTAAAAGAAGCTCCCCCTTGTTCTGAGTGTGGTAGAGCAGAGGGTGGGTGGAGAAGAACAGAATAGCTCAGTGTAGGGGGGTGTGGAGCAACAACACATGGAACAGTGCAGAAAACCTGGGAGTACTTTATATTGTAAAGGCTTTCATTTCATTTTAGTATATTTTTTTAAATTGTTTAATATTATTAAATCCAGCATAAAAATGCCACAGATAGCCCATTTTCTACACGCAATAATACCCTCCAGAGTGGGCAGTCCACACAAAAGAACTGAAGCAAATATATTGTGCTGAATTGCTGTGTGTGTGTGTGTGTGTGTATGTGTGTGTGTGTGTGTGAACAATACACAACTGCAACTGAGTAACCACAGAGACCACTCCAAGCCCCATCACAACAGCGTGTCACAGAACATTCTGGTCACATGTCAGCCTCTGACCAGGAACCAGGAAGCTGTGACTGCACTTGACTCATATATTCCTGTGTGGTCATTAACATATATTAAAAGACAGGCTAGAAAAACTACTTTAGAATAAATTAGTACCCCAAGTACACAACAGGGCATGGGCCAAACTTTTTTTTTTTTTTGGTGCACAAGTCAAGGATGTTACTGTTTCCGATTCCCAGTGCTTTTCAACTGACATACCTGTCCTGGAAACAGCACACAAGTCAGCCTAGTAACTTTCAAGGTGGATGTGTTTTGTTTCATCTATTTGACTTGTCAGTGAACTCAACAGTTGAAAAGGTAACATCCCAAATATTCAACAAAATAGCCAGATGCATTTCCCATCACAATAATGCCAGCAGACTGTGTTTAGGTTTTCATTTCTGAAAGGCAAACCTTTAGTTTCCCAACAAGTCTGATGCCACATGTCAAAGCAAGGAGAGCAGCAGCTGCATTTCAAAGACTGACAGAGGAGAGTCACGTGATGCAAGCGATCTGAAAGCTGTGTCTACTTCGGGCTCCCTCTAACCATCCACAATACTTGGTTCTTAGACCACCTTTCTGAGCTCAACCTACAAATTGCAACAGCTAATGACTCCTCAACTTCTGCCTATTGCTCAACTTTACATTTTGTGGCATCGCAAGACTGTGTAGCGGTGATGGAGGCAGAGATGAAACAGGCCACGATGCGGCACACCCCGCCTAACACCCCGGAGAAGCTCTCCAAAAAAGCGAGGAACCAGGCCTCCGGGAATCTAAACAAGGCGAGCAGCTCTACAGCCTCCACAGTACCTCTCTCTGAAGAAAGATTCCTTCAGGAGTTCTCACCATTCTGCGAGGCCTTGGATAATATTACTGCTGAGCTCAAGTCTATTAAAGGAGACCTAAACGCTCTGAGTACCAGAATGGGTGATTCGGAGGCCAGGCTTACCTCCCAAGAAAAATGGCGAGACAAAACGGATTCCGAAATCGCTTCGCTGCAACAACAAGTCCGGAAGCTACAAACTAAGATGGAGGACTTAGAAGGGCGTAGCAGGAGGAATAATCTACTGATAATCGGGTTGCCCAAAATGGAAGAAGGCTCGGATACGATCCTATTCCTCCAGAAATTCCTGACCAAAGTCATGGGTCCCTCACCGTTGAATCCCCAATACCATGTTGAGAGAGCACATAGATCTTTGAGACCACGGCCTCCTCAGGGGTCTCCTCCCCGTCCGATCATTGTTAAATTTCTTAGCTACATAGAGAAGCAGCACGTTCTCAATAAATCCAGAGACTTACAAGCCATTACCTGGGGCACCTCCAAGATAAGAATCGCTCAGGACCTTCCACTCGAGACCAGACAGAAAAGAACTGCTTTCCACTCGCTAGTGCACAAGCTGATCGCGGCTGGTATCCGATTTAGGATGCAGTACCCAGCCAATTTAATAGTCAAGATCGATGGGTCATCAACAACCTACGACTCTCCGGATCAAGCCAGCAAAGATCTAGCTTCTAAGCTCCCCAACCTATTCAAGGACACTTGAATCACAAACTTTTTACAAACGTTATAATCGCTCTTAAATATCTTCAAATATGTGGTTATTACCTGTATGTCTATGTTGCGGTGAGATGCTTTCACTGGGTGGGGGGGGGTTGCGCCTGGTTTGAGTGCTGAGTAGGCCATCAAGGCCTTGAACTCTCAGGAGCTGCAGTCGGAACCTTTGAGCTGACACAGGTTTCAGCTAGCAGCTTTTGGAGACAGACCAGGTCAGGTCCCATGCTACAATATGCCCCCCTGATCAACTCGGTGGCGAAAAGGTGAGCAATTATATCAGTGCCACCTGATTTAAACATTCTTGAGACTTAATTATATCAGTAGAGTCCCAGAGCTTGATCCCGATCTTACATTTGAGGGTTAAGTAATCTTTGTAATACTTAGTTGGCGAATCTCAGCACTGATATGTTTAGGTTGCTCCAGCCATAAGGTGTGGTAACTGACTGACAGGCGTCCCTTTACTGTTAGTCTGGTTTTTGACCTTTGCTCTTAGAAGAGGATGGTGGGGGGGGCCCAGGGGTGGAACCGGCTCGTAGGAAACTGCTTCACGAGCCGAGAAAGGGGGGTTTTGGCGGTCTACAGGAGGAATTGTCGGGGTTCGGTGTTACAATTGAACGGATAATATTGCTAGCCTGTTTGTTGCCCCATTTTGAATGCACTTTCACAGTAAACCTATACTGGTACATGATGCTCCTTAGACCTGCCATAGGGTTCATTGTTCCAGCTATATACTACTGGGTTCGCTACAATCCATCTACCCAATTCTGGAATGACCTTGTACATAGTTTGTGGTTAATTTTGGTTAGTGGGGGGGGGCGTAACTACCTTGGGTTTCAGGTCTTGATCCTTCGACTTAAGTCTAGTCTCAGGTTTCATGTTTGGTATTTCTGGGTTCAGATTGCGGTTTCTGGAATAGAGTGTGTGAACACAGGGGAAGGGGAGATTCTAGAATATCCCATAATTCTTTCCAGAGATCAGTCCCCTACAACTTCCCATTTATTTAGCTTTAACCTTTTTCATTAATATGATGGCAATCAAAGTAGCTACTTGGAATGTACGGGGGCTCCGAGACAAAGCCAAAAGGCTCCAAGTTTTTAGTCACTGTGACTTATTAAAGACTGATGTACTCATGCTTCAGGAAACTCACTTGGTTAATAATGAAGTAGCTTGGCTGCATAAAGCTGGCTTCTCCCAGGTCTTCTCGGCAAGTGGCTCTGAGTCTAGCAAGGGTGTAGCTATCTTAATCAAAAATCATGTTTCCTTTCTGGTGGAAGAGAACTTAGCTGACCCAGAGGGCAGATTCATTCTGGCTAAAGGCTGCCTCAATAATTGTAATACTGTTCTGGGTTCTGTCTATGGCCCAGTTGAAGGGAGTCTGGACTTTTTTATGACCCTGGCAGATAAGATTAGTAATTTTCACCCTCACACTTAATAATAGGGGGAGACTGGAATGTCCCACCATGCCAATCTCTAGACAGAACTTATACACCTACTAGGCCTACATCCCCAGCTCAAAAAGCGCTAGCAGACTTTATGCACCTTTTGGGGCTCTGTGATCTGTGTCGGATTGCTAACCCTACACTCTGTTCCTTTACCTTCTTCTCCCAGGTACACAACTCAAGGTCCAGACTAGATTATATTTTGACCAGTAAATCACTCCTTCCTGGCATTTTCTAATCAGGTATTGAGCCGATAGTGGTGTCAGACCACTCAACAGTTTGGCTTAGGCTGTCACCTAACTTTCGCAGTGACACCATATGGAAGCTTAATACCCAACTTCTTAAACATGATCAGACTGTATCTCATATTAAAAAACTTATTTCTAATTTCATGGACCTCAATGAACACTCTACCCCGAGGATAGATTTTGTATGGTGTGCGCTGAAGTGCTACCTCATGGGCGAACTAATAAAAATAGCCTCTGAAAGGAAAAAACATAGGTTAGCACAGGTCGCATCATTGCTAACCAAAATTAAAGAGTTAGAACACTCCACTCCTCCCTCCTCCCTTCCAGGCCCATTAGAATCCCTTTTAAAGCTTAAAAATGAATATGCAGACTTACGGAGGGATAAAGCTGAATACGCTATTTTAAAAACTCAATCTAAATACATAGACCAAGGTGAAAAGGCCGGTAGACTATTAGCTCTCAGGCTCCACAATACAGAGAGCTCGAGATTGATTCCGATGCTGCAAACCAAGGAGGGAGTGGTTAAGACCACACCTAAAGAGATCACTCAGATCTTTGAAGCATTTTATAGTAAGCTTTACAGAAAACATCCTTTTCCACCGTCCCTACGGGATATCTCTACCTATTTAGAAGGTATTGATCTTCCTCGTCTCCTCCCTACCCATAAAAGCTCCTTAACTCCCCTATTACACTGCTCGAAGTTGAGGAGGCAATCGCCTTTAGCGCCCGATAAGCACCAGGACCAGACGGTTACCCATCTAATTTTTATAAAACCTTCAAAAAAGAACTGGCCCCCCTCCTTCTCAATTTATATAAATACATGTTTGAGGCAGAGGTCGTGGACCCCACATTACTAGAAGCCACAATTATTTTAATCCTCAAGCCAGATAAACCACCGATGGACCCTGCAAGTTATCGCCCTATTTCTCTTCTAAATTGCGATATTAAGATCCTATCCAAAATCCTGGCCAAGAGGATTAAAAAGACCTGGATCCACCTTTTGAGCCTGGAGCAAGTAGGGTTCATTCAATCTCGCTCCCCGGCCGATCATCTTAGGATCCTTTCCCATATCATACATACAGCCCACTCTTCTCATACCCCGATGGCCTTAATCTCCCTAGATGCCGAAAAAGCCTTCGACAGAGTTAATTGGGACTTTTTATGGGTAACACTCACCAAAATGGAATTTCCACCTTCCTTTATTCGATGGATCCAGGTCATTTACAAATCCTCTTCAGCTAAGATTTACTGTAATGGTGTCTTCTCCTCCCTCTTTCACCTCTTTACAGGCACTAGACAAGGCTGCCCCCTCTCCCTGTTTTTATTTAACCTATATTTAGAACCCCTGCTTTGAAGCATTAAAAGCTCTCCCCACATACAGGGCTGCCCGGTACTGCAGCAAGAGCTGGTCCTTTCTGTATACGCAGATGACATTCTCTTACATGTTGCTCACCCTGAATCGCCATTAGAGCATGCCCTTCAGGTTATTACGCAGTACGGTCACTTTTCATATTACAGACTGAATCTGACAAAATCAGAAATACTTCCATTGAATCCCTTCACACATAAAGCTAACTTTGCTAGATTTGGTATGAGATGGTCTCCCAAATCGATTAAATACCTGGGCATCCACCTTACCAATGATTCGATGCTATTCAGGAAACTCAGCTTAGACGACCTTATGGCTAACATACAGTTACATCTCCAAAGATGGTCCAAATTACCGTTCTCCCTTTGGGGAAGAGTCAACATCATTAAGATGAATGTCCTGCCTCGGATTTTTTACCCCCTCAACTTGCTGAGTCTTTGGCTGCCCCTTTCTTACCTACAGCATATCCATTCCACCTTCTCTCAATTTATCTGGCAAAATAAATCTCCCCGACGTTCTTTCTCCAAACTCTGCCTCCCTAAAGACAAAGGGGGACTTCGCCTTCCCAATTTAATATATTATCACTGGGCGGCCCATCTCTCCAAACTGGGCAGATGGCTCCCAAATGAAGATGAGGGCCTCCTCCGATCTGGCTCCAAGTTGAAAGACAGATACTAGCAGATTCTAATCTCTGCTCCTCGACTGTATTTTTCCTTCCCAGATCAGCAATTCCGCACTCACTATCGAACCAGACCATTCTCATCTCCATCAAAATTCTCTCCCAATGCCTACAATACCTTAAAGTCTCCCCTAAAAGAGACCTGGCACAGCCCCTGATTTTTAACCCTAATATTCGGTTAGGAGGTTCTATGATCACTCTGGACTGGCTTCCTCCAATCTGTGAAACCTTGGTTGAGAATCTATACTTACGAGATTCTCTCCTATCCTCCACGAGCATTATGGCCAGATTCAACCTTCTCCCAAGAAACATCTTCAAGATATATCAGTTGAGGCATCTTCATGTCAACTTTGGGACGGTGTTCCGCCGCTCACAGGTTGCCCCCTTTCTTTGCCAAGTTCAAGTTCTAACCTCCAAACCCCATGGAATTTCCACTATATACTCTTACTTGTTGGGATATAAATTTCCGGACTCCCTACCAGGATCCAATATATGGACTTCTCTCCTACCTGACCTCGTTCCTAGCTGGCCTGGTATATGGAAAGACCTACATAGATACCACACCCAGGATAGGTTTAGACTTATCCAATATCACATTTTAAATAACATGTATTATACTCCGGTAAAATTAGCTCGCTTAGGATGTTTACCCCTTCCTCTCTGTACCAGATGCTCACATTCAGAAGGTAACCCACTTCATATCTTCTGGCAGTGTGAAAAAATGACCCCTTTGTGGTGCTCCGTCCAATCTAATCTAGACCCCCTCTTGGGCCTTTATGGTTATTTCACCGCAGAAATTTGCATTTTGGGTATATATTCCAAAATTGAGAGCCAGGAAAGTAGATTCCACATGACCCTTATCTCAATGGTGGTTAAATGCCTAGTTCTCAAACACTGGTTGGATCAATTAATCATAACATATGCAGAGTGGTTGAACGACCTATCAGTCTGCTTCAATATGAAGAGACTAATGGCCAGTTCTCTCAATCGCATGGATTTATTTCATAAAAAATGGAATAAGTTATATGCATTGTATTTACATTAGAGCCCAATTGGCTTTGTCTTGGTTCCTCTCTTCCCCTATGTGCTTCACTACCTGTTTTATGAACCCAAGATTTTATGTTAATTCTGTTTGATATGATAATACACATTCTCGGGGTAGTTTAGGGTGAAGGGGGGGACCTTAGGGTTAATAGAGTTGGCGGGGGTGAAGGTTGGGGTTGGATTGTTGTGGTGGTTTTTTTTTTTTCCCAGATTATATGTTTCAACTCACATTTTCAACTAAGGAACGTTGTCAATGTCCCACATTACTGCCTCCAATGTCATACTATATATCAATGCACATTATAAAATCAATAAAGTTGAATTTCAAAAAAAAAGACTGACAGAGCATCAGCACAGGAAATACACCACCCTTGGCCAAACTTCAGTAATAGTCTCGAGTATAGAGGTTTTGTACCCTGACCTCCAATTTTAATCCCCCCCTCCCATAATATCATGAGGGAAATAGACAGACTGGCCCCTTACTGGCTTACTCCATCACTGCTGTAAGCTGCACATACCTCCTCCACCCCACTCCTGCTCATGATGCTCAGGGAGGTACACACTCACACACCAGGACACAGCTTGCAGCACCCCTTGGGCTCAGCTGGCCAAAGGGAGGTCAAAATGATTACTAAAAGTTCAAGTGACAAAACAAACCCTAGTAGCCAAAGTATATACTCAAACAGTAAAACAAAGGCAGTGTTGATAGTGAAAACATACAGTTCCAATAATACCAAAGCAGCTAGATTGACTTATACAAGGTATTAAATATGTCAAATTAATACTGGCATAACCATACTGTAATGTAATGGGCTATCTAGCATGAAGAAAACACATCAATATGTATTCTTTCAAGAGCCTAGTTATGAAGTTAGCAAATCTAAAACACTGTAATTCCCAGCAGTGGTCAAACAAAAGATATTAGCTTTTTTGGGGGTAAAAAACCCAAAATATATAGCAATAATCATAATAGATCATAAAAGACACAGATAATTTGTCTCCATCACCAAACAGAGCTGTGCTAAGGCACTTGTGCTAACAAAATCATTCTGCATTGCAACCCTAAATAAACCCGCAGCAGTGCAGCAGCAGAACTAAAGGAGGGGGAATGGGAGATGGCTAATGGCTGGCCTGGCACAACTGAGTAGCTGTTTATTAGCTAACATTCCATAGCTCCAATATTCAATTCAGCCCTGAGGAAACTCTCTTGGGGGGGGGGGGACTAGTGGAAGAAGAACTTATACCTCCATCCTTAGCTCGCCAGTGGGCTAGTAACAAAATCATTCTTTATTTCTTCCCTTAAATAAACGATGAGCACAGCTGGAGCAGCAAGACAAGCACAGCAACAACAACAGAAAAAAAACAAACAGCTAAACAACACATGAAATGCAGCAGAGAGCAGAAGACGGAACTTAAGCCCCACCACCGAGATGGAGGCCCGAGGCTGGGTACTACTACTACTAGTACTAGCCAATGCCCAACAGTGGTCAAACAATAGATATTAGCTTTTTTTTGGTAAAAAAAAATATATATAGCAATAATCATAGGAGATCATAAAAGACACAGACATCACCAAACAGAAATGTGCTAAGGCACTTGTGCTAAAAAAATCATTCTGCAGTGCAACTCTAAATAAACCAGCAACAGTGCAGCACTAAAGGAGGGGAAATGGGGGATGGCTAATGGATGGCCTGGCATAATTCAGTAGCTATTTATTAGCTAACATTCCATAGCTCCCCAATATTCAATTCAGCCCGTAGTAAACTCTTGCCGGGGGTACTGTACCCATCCTCAGCTCGCCAGGCAGTTAGCTAGTAACAAAATCATTCTTTATTTCTGGACCAGCAAGACAAAAAAACAGCTAAACACAATAAAATGGAGCAGAGCAGCAGACCCACCACCGAGATGGTCATGGACGGTACCACTACTGCTAGGTCAGTCGGCTGCCAGCCAGGACTCCACTAGACACCACGCACCAGTCCAGATATACCTCTGAGAGCTGAGACTCGAGTGTTGAGTCGCAGGCTCAGATCACCACCCAGCCTTTTTTACTTACCGAATTATGGCCATGAGCTGCAAGCTCCTTTACTCAGTCCCATGCCCTCCTGAGTTCCAGACTGCAAGCAAAGGTGCAACTTGTAGCAGCATTCTTCTCTTCTCTGCAGTTTTTGACGTGCTCTGACTCCGAGTTATGCCGGCCCGTGCTTCTCCTGGGTGGGTTGCTTAGCTGACTGACCAGTCGGGGGGCCCCTTCTTCAGCTCAGTTGGTCGGTCCTCCTTGTTTGGTCAGACTCAAGACTCCCATGGCTCCCACCGTCATGCTTCACAGGAAGGGCACTCAGGGCAGTTTACACTGTACCCAGACAGGCAGACAACCAGAGGTGAGGCCGGGTGGGGACAGCCCGGTGGTGGGGTCAGCCAACCCCACACACCCACCCAACTCTCAGCCACTCACTCAGTCACTGTTCACTGACTGGTCTGCCCACCTCACCAGTGCTGATAACACAGCACTGTTATCTAAATTCGGAGCGACTAGTGGAGGAAGGACTTTTTGGACCTAGTCCGACGATCAATCTCTGAGACTGAGGTGGCATCGGGCGCCGGCCACCGGGAGCGGGAGAGAGAGAGAGTCTTTTCCTTTCATTGGTTGGGATGGGGATTTACTGAGCTGCTGACCTTGTTCTTGGGTTACCCAGTCAATGGCATGCCGTGAGAGTCCGGTGGGTCGATGACTCGACGATCTCACTGACTGACCGCGCAAACTCGAAGAAGTGGAATTTTGCTACCGAACCAGCCACTGAGCCTCAGGCTGCCTACTCCATAATGGCATGGAGGATGGTGGTCGGTGGAGCACTGGTGGGCAACTGAAGAAATGGCGCCTAACTGCTTATACTTGTCATGCCAGCGCGCCCAAATGAGCTTACTGCTCGGTGATGGACTGCTAAACATCGAGTGATATTTTGCAGCCAATTGGAAAAGGACACTCAGAAGGGCCAGCGCCAGCAATATTCAGAATCAGAATTCTGCACGAGCCATCTGCAGCATAGATTACATGATACATCACCCCCCTCCCCCAGGAGCCAGCCAGGTCCCTCCAGGGCAGCACAAGTTCAGGAAAAAAAAAAAGAAAACAGGGCTTTTAAAAGTTCCTGTCTCATTTCTCTGAGGGGGCACCTTGACCCCCTGCCTCCCTGCAATCTCTGCCACTGGTCATGGGGGAGGGGAATTAAAGGGAATAGGTGGGAAAGACATAGAGGGGAGAGAGGGGTAAATAAGAGGAGGTTTGAGAGGTAAAAATTTTGCTGGGGGTAAGGTCATGATTAAGTTTTAGACAGATCAAGGAGGGGGTTATTGGAAGCAGACGCAACATGCGTCAGCAACCAACTGTTATCTGAGTTTTCACTTAAAAGCACCCAAGGTGGATTCTGAAATGATGTCGGGGTGCAGAGAGTTCATCCAGAGTGGGGCATGGTATGCAAAGGATCTTTGACCCAGAGAAGTGCGACAGCTGGGAATTTAAAAAATCTGGCTAGTAGAGCTTCTAGTGTAACGATGGTTGTCAATGGGGATGAAAAGCTTTTGTACACCTTCGGGCACTTTGCCAAGACTTACTTCTTTGGCCAGTAAACAAGACTGATACATGCATCTACTTTTGAACTGGAGCCAGTTGGCCTGGGCATACATGTCACATGTGTGGGTCAGACGGGTGGCGCCAGTAACTAGCCGGCAAGCTTTGTTGAGTGCCACTATGATACGGTGAAGAGTTGTTTCAGTGGCTGATCCATAGATTACTAGGCCATAGTCTATGAGCGAGACAAGAGAGCTATGAATGGCCAGATTAAGGGCCTCAGGGGTCAGGCATTGCTTATTCCTGCAAAGCAGCCCAATGCAAGCATTTACAGCCTTAGTTACATTGTCAATGTGGTAGGAAAAGGTCATTGTACTATCAGTCGTGATCCCCAGGTATTTTAAGAGCTGAACTTGCTCTAGGGGAGAACCCGCTTTGTTAGTGATGGTAAGCTGGTAAGTTCTATGCCTATTTTGGGAACTAGAGAACAGCATAGTTTCAGTCTTTTTGTAATTCATGACTAACTTGTGCTTATGGAACCAACTTTCAACACTATTGAAATTGCTCTGCAGCCTGGCCTCGAGAACCTTAGGGCCCGGATCACTGGTAAACAAGACAGCATCATCAGCATATAACAGGATATTACCCTGGCAGGAGTAAGGGAGATTGTTGATGAAAATGCTGAATGAAAGAGGGCCCAAGATGGACCCTTGAGGAACACCTGATAGGACAGGTCTGCTATCTGACAGGAAGTTACCAATTTGTACCTGCTGTGAATGGTTATGCAGGTAGCTTTTAAACCAGGCAACAGTGTCACTATCTAGTCTGATGGAGGTAAGCTGTTCGCTCAGGAGGGCATGATTTACCATGTCAAAGGCTTTGGTTAAATCAATGAAAGCAGCACCAACAAGGTGCCCTTGATGTAAGAAATGATGACTAAGGCCCATGGACTCCAGCAAGGCGGTAGTGGTACTATGACCATTTCTGAACCCGTGCTGTTGTGGGCATTGTAGCTGATATTTTTCCAAGTATTCAACCAGCTGGTCAGCCATGATACGCTCAAGCGCTTTCGAGATAGGGGGCTAGATTGAGATAGGCCTGCAGTTCCCAGTAATAGTGTGATGCCCAGACTTATGAACTAGTGTCACAGTAGCAAATTTCTATTTCTGTGGGAACTGAGAATATTGAAGTGACAAGTTAATAATATGCATTAGAGGAGAAAGTATCTCATTCAAAGTAAGGGCAACAAGAGATGATGGAAGGTTAGTTACCTTTTATTGGACCAACAAGTGTCTTGCACAAAGATGGAATTATACACAAGCTTTCGGGACCTCACATGTCCCTTCTCTGGAATCTCTTTTTACAAAGTAAGGGCAACAAATTTAAGATCCAGGGAGTCCCCACTGCATCTCAATTTCCCTAGTATCTTTAGTAGGTACTTCCTGGCTTATTGTGTTGATGGGAATTTTTAAATAGAAGAGATGATGTGAAGGGGGCTGAGCCTGTTTCCCAGGGAGGTCACTTGTGTTGGGATGACAGAAAAAGCCAGGTGGGAGGACACCATTCAGGTCCGAGAAGGCATTATTAAAAGTGTTAGCAATACGTTTGGGGTCAAGTGATGTTACACCATCAATGTTAAGCATGGCGGGGGGGTGGGATTTGAGGTCTCGCCCAGCGACCTCTTTAAGGTTTGTCCAAAATGTTCTGCTGTCATTCCAGGTCCGAGAGATGGCTTACTTATAGTATTTACTTTTAGCTGCACAAATAGCCCTAGTGCAGTCCTTCATAGCTGCTTTGTATCTCTGGATGTTGACCAGGTTACATGAGGACCTAGCCCTATGCCAAAGATGGTCCCTGGAATTTAAGAGTTCAAGGAGGTCCAGAGTGAACCAAAGACTGCAGTGGCCTTTGATTTTGCACTTTTTATAAGGGCTGTGCCTATCACACATGGTGTTGAACTGGAGGTTGAATTGGTCAAGGGCAAGGTCTGCGTTGTTGGTGGAGTAAACCATAGACCAATCCTGATTACATAAGTCAGCTTTTAGTGAGTCAAGATGACCACGGATGAGTACCCTGGTAATAACTGTTCTTGCAGTCGGTTTGGAGAATTTATTCAACCAATGAAACAAGACAGAGGAGTGGTCACTGAAGGCATCAGAGAGTACAGTTGTATCTGTTATATGTTCAGGGTGGCTGGAGAGCACCCAGTTCAATAAGGTACCTATCCCAGCTTTATAGCTGAGTTTAGTGGGAGACTCAACTGCCTGGGTGAAGTGAAGTGCTAAAACTACATCTTTGAGAGGGCTTGAGTCAGGAGAGAGCCAGTTGATATTGAAATCTCCTACCATGATAATTTCTGAATTCAGACTCAGAGAGCCAAGACTCTCCAGGAGTGTATCAAAGCAATGGGCTGTCTGTTTGGGTGGAATATAGATTGAAAACACTGTAAGGGTTTTGTTGTGCGCACCAAGGAGCACTTTAAAGCAAGGGCTTGCATGTGGTTATCAGTACTGAGCAGTGTCAGGACAAGACCCTGAAGGTTGTTTTGGAGGTATATCACACAACCGCCCCCACACTTGGAGAGACAATCCTGTCTAAAGAATGTGTAGCCTGGAATGGAAATTGAGGCATCCGTAATTTTCAGAGACAGCCATGTTTCTACAACTGAAAGAATGTTAGGGTTATGGTGTAAAATCCAGGCATTCAGTATGTCAATTTTGGGGAGGAGGCTGCATATATTAAGTGAGGCAATTGTAAGTAACCCAGTAGCCGACTGTGAGCAGGTTGCATGTTGTGGTGGGCCAGAGTTGGGATGGATATTGCCAGAGAGCAACAGCAGCAGTAAGGACAGTCTACACAGATATTCCTTTAGCTGCAGTGTTTGTGAAGCTTCCTCAGAGTTAAATGCTCTTTAAAGTTAGCTTGAATGCTGAAGATTCCAGGGAGGAGTGCCAACGGGGGTAGCCAGCAAGGGCAATGAGAAAGCAATCCCTTGTCACCGTGAGATTGAAGGTTCCATGGTGTATTATGAGGGCCAGGGCATTGAGACAAGGTTATAGAACTATAAACATTTAGGAGGGTGCTGTCCAACCCCGGTGAGGTTGTTGTTCTTAACCTTTCACTAGCAAGGTCAGAGAGCATCATTAGAGAGAGCAGTATAAAGCCTCTAATAAATAGTACAGCAGTAAAGGACATTTTGATGTCAAGGAATGCAGTAGTAGACGCACATCCAAGGTCCCAATGTGCAGTGTATGGTTATCATTAAGAAGTCTATGTGCACAATGCTTAATAAAGGGTGTGTAATGGACACCAGGAGGAGAGCAATCTACAGGGAGATAGGAGTACACACTTGTAGGGATCTAGCTCCCAGGAGTAAGGTTGCCCCCTTTAAGAGAATGCTCATGTGTTATTTACCAGAGTAGGGGACAGAGGCAGGGTCAAGCTGTGAGCAAGGAGCATTTAATAAAGGAGTGGGGTGGGTGAAACAAATAAGTGGAGTGATATCACAAGGATTTCCTTGGAGCTTGTAGCTCCAAAATTCAGAATTTCCAGCACAGGCTGAGGCACTGTTTGGAGATGTCCAATGGCTAAGCTTGAGAGCAGGTTAGGGAGCCAATCGGGTCCAGACAGTGGGAAAGGCACCAGCAATTCAAGACCAAAAAAAAATTTCAAAGTTCCCTTATGCCCGAGCTGAGTCCTGGTACTGTACCTGGTGTGCCTTGCAGGACAGCAGGTGGCTTCTTGCCCAGATTCGGGGTTGGGGGGCAGGCAGGATAACTTCAGCGGGGACCGAAGGCTTTCTGAAGGAAAGAACTGTTGAGTACCTAGAGTTCAGTGGGGCACAGAACCCAAGGCAGCATGGATTCACGATGGGAAAGTCATGTCAGATGAATCTAATAGATTTATTTGACTGGGTGACCAAAGTAGTAGACCAGGGAGGGGCTGTGGACATGGCCTACCTAGATTTTAGCAAGGCATTTGATACAGTCCCACACTGAGGCAGTTTGACGCAGTGGGTTAAGGCTCTGAGCTGCAAATCTGGAGACCTGGGTTTGAATCCCACAGCCCCCTAGGTGCATACTGTGTGACCCTGAGCAAGTCACTTAACTTCCTTGTGCTCCCAGGTTGCACCTGCAAACAAACTTTCAGCTTAGTGTGTCTCACCTGGTAAAATAATTGGTAAAAAAAAAGATTAATACACAAGTTAGCCAGCCTTGGAGTGGGTCCCAAGGTGGTAGCCTGGATAAAAAAAATGGCTAGACAACAGGATAAAGGTAGTAGTAAATGAAGTCCACAGTGAAGAAAGGAGGGTTACTAGGGTACCGTGTTCAGACATGGACTGGTCCTTTTAATGTCTTTATAAGTGACATTGCAGAGGAACCGGAAAGAAAAGTATGTCTCTTTGCAGATGACACAAAGATCTGCAACAGGGTTGAGACACAACATGGAGTGGAAAGGATGAGAAGGGACTTGGCAAGGTTGGAGGAATGGTCAAATGTATGGCAGCTCAGATTCAATGCAAAGAAGTGCAAGGTAATGCACCTGGGAAACAAAAACCCAGGGAAAGAGTACACAATGTGGGGGTGAGATACTGACAACAGTGAAAATGGAAAGGGACCTGGGGGTAATTATATCACATGACCTAAAGGTGGGCAAGCAATGTGAGAAGGCAGTAAGGAAGGCTGGGGGGATACTGGGATGCATAGGGAGAGGCATCAATGGTAGAAAACAGGAAGTTGTTATCCCTCTGTACAGACAGTTGGTGAGACCCCATCTGGAGTACTGTGTGCTGTTCTGGAGACCCCATCTCTGCAAACACATAGATAGAGTGGAGGTTGTCCAGAGGAGGGCAACCAAAATGGTGCAGGGTCTGCACCAGAAGACATATGAAGAAAGACTAAAGGAGCTTAATATGTATACGCTTGAGGAAAGAAGGGAGAGAGGGGACATGATAGAAACTTTTAAGTACCTCAAGGGAATCAACAAAGTCCAAGAGGGTAGCATCTTTCAGAAAAAGAGATGCGCAAGAACAAGGGGGCACAATTTGAAGATAGAGGGGGGACAACTCAGAGGTAACATGAGGAAGTATTTTTTCACAGAGAGGGTTGTGGATGCATGGAACAGCCTCCCTGAGGAGGTTGTGGAGTCAAGAACAGTGGGGGAATTCAAGAATGCATGGGACAGACATAAGGCAGTCCTAGTGGGGGGTAGGAGGAAGTAAGCTGTTGGTTAACTAGGATCTGTAGCTTATCTGTTAGGTACGAAAATGGGCAGACTAGGTGGGCCAAGTGGTCCTTATCTGCCATCAAATTCTATGTTTCTATGACCATGTCAGCAGAACAAGCCCAATTGGGCTAAGAGCAGCCTGAGAAAAAAGGGACAGAAAGAGGCAATATTAACTTGAGCAGACAAAAGGGAGGTTTCAGAGCAGGAAGGGGTGGATAAATTGGGGGGTGGGTTGCAGACTGTGGTGAGGCGCCAGCAGCTTTCAACAAGGAGTGGAATAAAACAAGAGTTTAAATCGGGGAGCGTAGCTGACCTGAGCGACTGGTTTTCCAGCAGTGGGGGTGGGGGGCTTAGTAGCCCAGCAGAATAACAGGTTCAAGGGTAGCAGAACAGCCAAGTCAAATGACAAGTTTTGTCTAACAATGATTAAGCACAATAAAACATTGTTAACACTGCTCTCTGGAGCTGAAGATGCACCAACGTCATGTAGTGGAATAAGTATAACAGCGGGGACTGGCAGCCTTTAGAGCAGTCTTTAGTAATGGAGTTCAGCGGGAGGATGCGATGAATCCAGTGAATTAATCACTTGTACGGTGCGGTCGTGGAAATGCAGCAGTAAAGTCTGCATACTGTTTCCTCTCAAGACAGCTCCCACTTGCCCATGGTGTGACCCTGAGCAAGTCACTTAACTTCCTTGTGCTCCCTGGTTTCTCCTAGAAACAAGCTTCTGCTTAGTGTGCCTCTCCTGATAAAACAAGGCACCCTGCCCCCCTTTTCCTATTACAAATACACCCAGTACCTTCAGTTAGTAATACCCACACTTAAGTGCAACATAAAATGACTCGAGGGGTGAGGAAAACTGGATTTATTTATTTATTTTATTTATCAAGTCTAGGATTACAGATATCTTTGAGCCATGGCTCTTTTACAAAGGTTCCACGTCAGAGAAATACAAATTATGGGGAACATCAAGACAGGCAATACAACAATGTGGACATTGCAAACAGAGTACAGATTAATACAGTTCAAGGGTAGCATTGTAACAAGGCAGCCAGCGGCATTTGTCAGAGAAAATAGACAACAGATAAGAAGTGCCAGAGTCATAGGGAGAGGGAAGAGGGTAGGGGGGAGAAGGAATGTAGGAAGGGTGGCAAGAGGGTGAAAAGTGCAGCATTGGATGTACAGTAAGCAGCTCCTAAATGTCAAAAACAGTTTGGTGCCATAGCTGGCAGTCTGTATTTGGAGGGCAATGTATGAAATCAGATATAGACAGTGTTGAAAAAGTACAGACAAGGACTGCTAAATTAATATCAGGTTTACAAAATGACACACATGAAACAAGACTAAACATTCTGAAGCCTACATTGTTACAAACTAGGAGACTCAGAAGGGGCTTAATCATATCACACTGCACCAGTTGTAATATGTGACATGAACATATAGTTTAAAATAGTAAAACTGTAACATGTTGTCATCTCTTACAATTAGCTGATCAGAATTCCAAATATAACAAAAGGATACACATATATTATATATCTATGTGTGTGTAGTTTTTACACACAGAATTGTTACACCAGGGGACTCGCTGCCTACTGAAATAATAAGTTAAACAAAAAATGAATTCAGCAAAAGACTAGATCCTAATGGTTGGGAAAAACAGGGTTTTCCACTAACTAAGTGAAAAAGCTAATCATGGGGTAAAACCTTCTCAGCTCCAACTGCTTCTTAGTATAAGTATACTGTGCAAAACTAACGAATAGATTCTGATAAATATGGATATTCAGAGCAACTGACCTGTTTTAAAACTGCATGGCAGTAATGGCTTCTCACTTTTGTTTTCCCATCTCCTTTCCACACAGCACTGCCTTGAGAAGGGTCCCTTGATGTCACCTTATTAGTTCAAGTACTGACTCCTTGTTTGCTGTCCGGTAAAACAAGAACCTGGAGGAGAGATGAATATGCCACACAGTTTGGTCTGAGACCAAGTCAAGCTGGGCCACCTTCTGTTTCTGGAGTTGGACCTTACCTTCCACTCCTCAAAGTGCAGGTGCTTGCTTGCTGGCAGATTCTAGCGTAGGATCCCTGCACCAACTTTCCAACTTGCTGCTCTGTGCAGCGCTGCCTCTGCTTTTCAGTGCCACCCCTTGCTTGCTCCTTGCCAGACACAAGCCCTTCCTCAGTGTCTTTCAAATTTGCCCTTGCTCCTCCGGGCCTTTGTTTTGAGCCCTCCGTGACCTCCTAATCTCCATTGCCTGCCAGTCCTGGCCATCCTACTCCTCCTCTACTTGCACCGTGTTTTTCTTTGGTGTAATGACAGGTGCCAGGCATCCCCCCCCACTTTCTCTGTGCTTCCCTAGTTCTGTCCTCATTCACCTTTCCACCTTTTCACTGTCATCTCAGATGTCCTACCTGCTGTAAGTGTGTGCCTATTAACTACATTTCCATATTGTCCTGGCTGTCCAAACTGATTCTGTGCCCATTGCTTAGATGGCTAAGGCTTGCTATTCCCATGTCACGTAGGCACTGCACGAATCTCGGCATTCATTCACTAGATGGAGACCTACTCATGGTGGTCCTCGGCTTACAGTATTCCCAGGCTTAAGTATCCAGGGATATGGCTCAGGTCTGGCTTTGCCTCATGATTCACCTTGTGCATATTTCAATAGCAGTCTCAATCAGTTTGGTGTTCCTTCTTTCCTCCTCCATCTCTCCAGTTGTCTGCCTCCGTGGCTTTGCCTTCTCCGCTTTCGTTTTCTTTTCTACGCTCCTGTCATTTTTTTCAGGGTTCATCTTCCATCTCTGGCTGCTGGCCCTTCCTCCCTCCCTCCCCTCCTCATTCCTGGTGGGGGACTGTTGGGTCACAGGGGTACCATGGCTCCAGGTGGCCGGCCTTCTACTGTCTCTTCCTCTCACACCGATCCCCCCAATTTCCCACCCTCCTTATATCTGCCTTCTCCTGACCCCATCATTCAACTTGTACCATCCTCCTCTCCTTGTCTGTTTCTGTTCATCTTGAATCTCATCCTTCCTGTCCCACAGTTTCTCCTACCTCCTTCGTCCCTTGTTCTTCTCCTGGTGCTTTCTTCTCCTGCCATAGGCTGCAGTCTTTGTCCTGCTGTTCTCGTCTCCCACTTGTGCACTTCCTCCATGCACTTCCTCTTCTTCTATCTTGCTGTTCTACTTCGCAGCCTTGTGACTTCAGGCTTAGGAGCCACTTGTCCTCCATTCTTTTCTTCTATGCTGGCTCGCCCCACCTCCCACCACTTCACTGACATTCGCCTCTTCTCCTTCCTTGTCCTGTGCTTTCTTTTGGGGGTGTTTCTCTATCCTGCTATCACCATACCTATCCATATCCTCCTTTTCATCTAGTCCATCATTCTAGACCACTTAACTCATATATCCTCCAGTCCATGTCAACATTCATCATTACCAAACCTCATCCTTTCTATACCCTACTTACCATCTTCCCTACCCTTAACCAAAATGGCCTTCAAGGCTTTCACTCCTTTATCAGACATCATCCATTTCATTCCTCACCTTATCCGTACCAGCCTTATAGGCTTCACTTCATTATCATACATCATCCATTTCATACCACACCTTAACCGTTCTGGCCTTCAGGGCTTTCACTACGTCATCATTTATTATTCATTCACTCTCAACCATTCTCTCCTCCTGTATTGACTTCTCAACTCATCGTAGGTTATGGGCTTCACCCGGCCATCATCGTCTCTCCTCCCCTCATACTGTTCACTCCCATTCTCCTGCTCCATGCCTGCCTTCAAGGATTCTCTTCATTACCATATCTCATATATTCATCATTGAACTTCCAGTCATTCATTCCAACTTTGTAGCTCCTTCCTCACTACTCCTGGTACTTCGTACCTCACCGTCGGCTACGGGCTTTGCACAGCTGTTCTCGTTCCTGCCTTCGTACTGTTTGATGACCCACTCCTAATTGGCTTCTCAATAGACCTGGTTGGCATTCACTCCTGTGGTTCCTAATCACATTCAGCCTCCTCATGACCCATGTCAGGGTTTTCTTCACTCTGTCCATCCTCTCTGTAGGTCTACTCATTCCCATCGACTACTTGAGCATACCCCTCATATGGGTCTCATGCTACCTTGACTCGACCTGCTCTCCACTTGGAGACATGCCTTCCATGTCCATTGCTCCATGGCTAGGGGCTAGCCTATAGCCAATGGTTTTGCTCTACACCCATGAGGTCCTCATCTACAGCATGTGAAGCTCGGAGTGGAGTCCTTCTCCCTGGCCCATAGTAAGAATGTCTTTGCTCTGGGTGGACCTTCAATTGTCCCTTGTATTGGCAACACCTCTGGATGCAGAATTTATGACTTTCAGCTGTGAGTAGTAGGGCTGTCATCAGTGGGGCCCCTTTAGCTGCCTGAGCAGGTTCATAGGCACCCTTTATGCTATTCTCCATCTGACCATGCCTGGTTCACCTGGTCTATTTCATAGGTTCATGTCAACCGCTGAGTGCCTCAGCGGTCATTTCTCTCCTCCTTTACATTTGGGTGTCTAGTTGCAGAGTGTCGCTTGCAGCCCTCGACAGAATTCCTGTTAGAAGGACATAGTGAGAGCTTCCTCCAAATTGGAATCTTTTCCTCTTCCCTCAAGCTCGACTCTAAATTGCAGTAGCTGAGCCATCACTAACCAAAACGTCCTTCAGCCTGGAGGTAAGGCAACCTAGGTCGTGGATCCCCAGTGGTTCCCCCCTCAGAGGGGTTCTTTCCTCTCCTCCATGCTGATGGTCATAATCTTAGATAGGGTCAGTCCTTTCATATGTTCTGTAGTTAGGTTCCCCTGTTGGATAGAGACAGATGGTGGCCCTGGCTGTTCCCTCTCTCCTTAGGAAGTCCCGTCCTTCTGTATCATGTCCACTTCCATTCCACTAAATATTTCTCATTGTCTCCGATTCATCCCCTGTTCTACACATCTGTATATGTCGACCTCCGTTCCTGTCCTCAATATTCTTCTGACTCCTCGCCTTCTTCAATGCTTGACACTCTTTTGGGTATTCTTTTTGGGCTTCTTTCTAAACTACTTTTAGCCAAGGGAATCATTCCTGAGGCAGCTATGGGTGTGGTTCCTTGCTGTCGTACACCTATAGGGTGGTCTGTCCAATGGATAGAGAGGCAAACAGCCACAATGTATCTAAGTCGCACAAGCATATATAATACCAAGTTACGTAAGCACATTAAACTCACTATGATAGTAGAAACAGAAAATCAAATACTCAGTTTTAAAATTGAGCCCACTATCTCCATATTAAAAGAGAAGTGCAGGTCTGTTAATGTGCAAAACTCTTTGTTCTGTGGCAAGACACAAAAAAAGCATCTTTATTCAAAGGCACACAGTACACATCACGACCACCTTTTATATGTAATCCATGATGTCATGATGTGGTATAAAAAAATCACCAGGGGGTCAATGATTAAGACACATGATACCAATACATAAAGTGAACACTTATACCAAGTGAAACAAATACAGCTAGAAGTACAGATTATAAAAAAACCTAAGTAATAAAAAGTATATCTCAAAACTGCACTCTCACGAGTCTATATGCAATTGTATGTGCTATAAATAATGAGATTTGTAACATGGCAATTAATTTTCTGTACAATGCTACTTAATGAGTGACTGAAATGCAACAGGTGATGACTAAGCAACTGTGCATTAATCCCTAAAATATGCCCTGCTGTGCACTAGCGCTATTAACCACACTAGAAAAAAGTGTTTTGAATTTCCCACCCACCAACCCTGTTGACACAGTAGTTATCATCCCCCTACACCAGATGTAAATACTAACACTCTGAAAAGGAAACCAGAATCACGATCACTTAACCAAAAGATAGTTCAGCCCCATGATACAAATACCCCACTGAAAGAAATGTCCTGCACGACGATTGAAACACAATCCATGCCTCACAGAATAAGTCATACTGCATGTGTAGATGGTAATCCACTAAAAAGAAAGTCACGTTGTAAACCTAGATGATATCAGCAACCCAGTAAATCTCACAGCAACATCTGTAAATGCAGCAACAAGTGAAACAGAAACCTCAATGAACATTACCAGTGCCGTCCCATCTGAATTTTTTCCACATACAAGCAACCCATTTAATCTCTCTCTCTCTCGCTGTTGTAGAAACGGCCCTGTACATTTCAGTTTTTAGAGTTCACCAAGCAAATTAAACATCTAACAGCACACATCTGAAACGTATAACATTTTTGCTACAGTTCAATGTTAGCAGTATAATGTTGGAATGTACTATGTGAATTATTTCAATTAATATTAAACTTTTGTTTAATCTCAGTAGTGTACTGAGTCCTACCGAGTGCTAGTAAAGTATGCAAATAATCGTTTCACCCACAAATCTTAGCATTTCTGTATGAGCAGTAAAATGAGTGCCATTTTGATCAACAGAGTAGTATTTAGCAAGTTGTAAACAGTAGCATAGTAATGTTAGACCAGTACTAAACTTGCAGCATTTCTTGAGAACTGATTAGTGCAGCAGTCACAATATTAATGCACATGGTTCAATTTTGCCGTTATTTGTATTGTAACATGATTTTTTCCATAAAAACACTTTCAATATGCATAGACCACAAAAAAAAAAAACATTTCTCAATGCCAAATGTTTGCTTGCTGGTATTAGCACTGGAAATGCAGGAGTTAGACAGATGCAGAATAGGAATGGCAGTGAAGTATTGAACTTTATGCCAACCCCACCTCCATCCTGCAGAGACAGACAGGCATTGGGATAAGTGTTTGGGTCATCGCCCATGATATTCATGCCATGTCACCGCACCCTGTCCTGCAAACATTGACAAGTGTTGAGGTGTGCCTTGGGGTGTTTGGCTTTACAGTCACCCCATTCCATAAGGACATATGCTGAAATGGGTGCAGTATGGGAGAACGGGGTGAACTCTGGGGCTGAAGAGTCCAAGGTACACCTTGATGCCTGTCACTGGCTGAGGGGTGGGGGTAGGATAGCATGAGCAGTACAGTCAGCAAGCCAAAGGCACACCCCGATGCCTGTCAGTCTGTACAGGGTGGGACGTTATGGTTAGAAACCCTAATGCCCCAGGCATTTGTTGGTATCTGCACTACACATTTTCAACATGGCCTTTTTGTGACCCCACCTCATGAAAGCATTTGGGACCTCTTCTCATGAAGAGTAGCAGTGTGATTTTGTCTATGTGTCCTGAACTTTGAGTTCCAACAGTGACCGTGCCATTCTGCGCCACGTGTATGAAAACACAGATCAGGCAGGATGTGAATAATGACAGCTGTACCATCCATGGGGAGGTGTGAAGAGATGGCAATGTTGAATAACTGTAGTGGGAATATTAAAAATGCTCGCACTTCCGAGCATACATGGAAACTGCACAACGCATGCACATAACACAGTCATTTTATGGGTTTTCATCACCAGATTTTCAACACAGGCATTTTAGGACCTCTGCTCATGAACAGTATCACTGTGATTTTCTTAATGTGTCTTGAACACTGATTTCCCACAGCGACCATGCTATTCTGCACCGGAAGTGCAAAAACACATTTTGGTCAGGATGTGAAAAATGACAGCTATACTGTTCATAAGGAGGTGTGAAAAAATGCCAATGTTGAAAATCTGGAGTGAAAATATTACAAATTTGCAAAGTTAAGAGCGTGCATGGAAACTGCACAACACACACTTGTAATACAGTCATTTTATGGGCTTTTGTCACAAAATTTTCAACATAAGCATTTTAGGACCTCTGCTCATGAACAGTGTTAATGTGATTTTCTTAATGTGTCCCGAACACTGATTTCCCACAGTGACTGTGCTATTCTGCTGGAAATGCAAAATCACATTTCGGCCAGGATGTGAAAAATGACAGCTGTACTGTTCATAAGGAGGTGTGGAAAAATGCCAATGTTGAAAATCTGGAGTGAAAATATTGCAAATTTGCAATGTTATGAGTGTGCGTAGCAACTGTGCAACGCACGCTCATAAAGCAGTCATTTTATTGAATTTTTTCCACCAAATTTGCAACATATACTTTTTGAGAACCCACCTCATGAACACTGACACTGTCGTTTCGTTATTCAGTCCCAAAAGGTGATTCCGTGCAGTGACCATGAAATCACCTTACCAGACTGAATAATGCCATGACAGTGGCTGAATTCCTGAGGAGGGGTCCCAATAACCACATGTTGAAAATTTGGTGCCAAAATTCCCCAAAATGCCTGCGATATGCACCAAAGTTGAAAAAACCCTATTTATGCTATTATACAGCTTACTGGCATTTCTTCAGTTCGTGGTTGGCTTTGAAGAGTGCATATGTGTTCCCGATCCACTGAAGATCATTGTGCTGGGCTCTGGAGGTATGTATAGTGTAAGGGGGGGTGTGGGAAGGCAGGGTGCACAGATGGTGGGTGCGGGTTGGGGGAGGGGCCACTGGACTCAACGAGGGACCGTTTTCTGTTTTACAGATTTTTTTTTTTTTAAAAGGCAAAACATTGCAGGACTTTTTTTTTTTTACAGGGACATTTGGCACCCTGAGGTGGGCTCCCAGGGTGCCACCTGAGTGTTTTTTTTTGGGGGGGGCTGTAGCTGATGGGGGATTGGGCACCCCCCTCGGCACAAAACAAATTTTGGGGTGGGGACATTATGCTGATGGGGAGTGGGCTCCCCTGTCTGGAAATTAAACTGGGAAGGGGGGACTGAATCAATGGGGATTGGGCCTCCCATCAGCAAACAAAGACTGTTTTGGGGGGCGCATGATGCCGAGGGGGATTGGGCACCACCTTGGCACTGGGGCTGTGTAATACTGATCATAGACATGGCAGCTGCTTGCCACCACATTCACAAACAATATTATACTAGGCAAGGTACTGCCCTGCAATGATGGGTCACTACCTCATTGCAGCAGAATGGCTGACGCTGCAATGATGAGGCAGCCCCTGATTGCTGCAGCAAAAACATTTTAACTTGGTGGCACTTTTGGAAACCAGTGTTATCAGCACACTGTGCCTCAATTGGTCCACCAGTGCCAAGCCCCCAAATGCAGTGCCTCTGTTGGCTGCCACAGTGCTGCACCTCCACAACCCGCTTCTCTCCTAAGCTGCCAGATAATGTTTCTTGCACATGCGTGCAAGCAAACATAAAAAAAGAGCAAGACACCAAGTGTCAGGAACTGACCATACTACTATTAAATTACCAAATGCTGTATAGGGACGGGGACAAAGAACTTCAGCGCAAGATTGGAAACACCAGGGCTGCTCTGCAAAAAATAATGGATAACAAAATCCAGCAATCCCTGTTTTACCTTAGACATACCACACATGAGGATGGACCAAGAGGTTCTAGGAGACTTGCTCAGAAACTCCATTCCAGAATGCATACGTCCATGATACTTACACTTAAAAACCACAATACAGGGAAAATACACCGCTCAGAAACTCATATCAGACAAATCTTCTCAGACTTCTTCTCAAATCTATACTCAGAAGATACAGGGTCCTCTCCAGAATCTAGAATCACTTTTCTAGAACAACTTAACCTCCCTACACTAAATGGCTCCCAGATTAGAGCTTTGGAGCTTCCCATTACCCAATCGGAAATCCAACAGGTAATTAAAGAAGTGACCCCCGGTCATTGCCCAGGCCCCAATGGATTCACGGCCAAGTGGTACCAGATGTTTCTAAAAGAACTTATCCCTAAACTACATTCCCTATTTATGGAAAAAGCTCAGGGAGGACCTCCCCCTCCATCTTAGGATTTTGCTACACTGGCCCCAGTACTTAAACCAAACAAAGATCCTTCTGACCCTGCCACCTACCATCCCATTTCAATTTTGAATGTAGGCTGCAAAATATACACAGCTATCTGGGCCTCGAGAATGGAATCTCCCCTCCCAAAAATTATATCCCCTGACCAATCTGGATTCATTAAACATAGAAATACCTCAGACAACATCCAAAAGACTAATACTCCAGGAATATGTACGGAACACAAAAATATCAACAGTTTTCATAAGTCTTGTTGCTGAAAAGCCTTTGATAGGGTCTCATGGCCCTTTCTATGGGACAGTTTAAGGGCCTTTTACTTCCCCCCCCTTTTACAATCTGGCTAACCAACCTATACAAATCTCCAAGGGCTTATATTAGAACAAATGGAGGCTTGCCCAACCTAATCCATATATGACAAGGGATGAAGTAGGGTAGCCGCCTTTCTCCTTCCCTCTTTGCTTTATATATGGAACCCTTGGCAGTTGCGTTAAGGAGGATGGTGGAGGTTGAAGGCATCCCCATCACCCAGCAAGAACACAAAATGAATCTGTTCGCAGATGATGTACTTTTATCCTTGTCATCCCCAAATACCTCAATACCCGCAGCATGGAAAATATTGAAACAATATGAAAAATTAGCAGGATTCAAGTTAAACAACAGTAAAATGGAAATCCTAGTATTTAACTTCCCCCCTCCCAATCCTTAAAATGGGCCTACCCCTTTAAATGGCTAACCACCAAAATAAAATACTTAGTGATTCACATCCCTTTAAATCTGGAAGTCTTAGAAACAGTTAATTATGAGCATTATCCATATCAGTCCAGTCGGATTTAATAAAATGGTCCAGTAATCTTTTCCCATTTCATCAACGAATAGAGACGATTCGCATGAATATTCTCCAAAGACTTCTCTACCTGATACAAAACAACCCATTCTTCCCCTTCTCCTACTATTTTAAATCATGGGACAGACTAATTTCAAACTTTATCTGGGGTCACGGATGCCTGAGGATATGTTTATCCATTTTAAAGCTATCTCTTGCCCAGCTAGGTTTTAGTCTCCCCGATTTCAAATTATATGCAAAAGCATCATTTATGCAGATTATTTTACTGTGGCTGGCATTAAATTATACCCCCCCCCTTGGAAAACTCTTGAATTCCACCTTAATGATTTATTTGATATTAATAAGATCCATTTTTCCTCAGAACAGAGATCATTACCACCAAGAGCCTTCACAGGTATAACGGCCCATACCTACAGATTATGGAAAAGAATGAGACCGACAAAGGCCCTCCATCCCGTGTATGAATATTGTAAGTTAATATCGGAGGATGAGTCTTTTATCCCAATACAAAATTACCTCGCCTTCGCTAACTGGAGAAGGTTGGGTCTAACACACATCTGCCAGTTCCTATACTCCCAAGGGGTCCTTCCCTTTGACACATTACAACCTAAATACAGTCTCCACAGATCAGACCTATTTAGGTACTTCCAAGTAAGGAACCATATTTTGAGAAATAGGATAATCCTGGCCAGATTGCCCTCCCCAATACCGGCATTGCTAAAAGTTATGGAGGCCATACAGGGAAAATTGAGAGACCATATCATAGAGTCCTCATATAAGGGGTTGAGAGATGAACAACCGGAATCCACCGATTCAATATTAAGTGAATGGAACACAGATTTAGCCCTAGATATATCAAGGGAGGTTTGGTTAGAGATAGCTCTGCAGGTATCGAAAACCACATCATCCCCATGATGGAGGGAATTCACTTGGAAGTGTCATTCAAGATTTTTCCGCTCTCCAGCAGTCCTTCTAAAATATCTCCCTGCCAGATTCAGATCATGCTGGAGGAACTGTGACTGTCCCAAGACCTCCCTTGGTCATATTTTCTGGCAATGCCCACTCCTGATGTCCTTCTGGCTCACTGTACAGATAGATCTCTCTCATTTCATGGGTCAGCCAATTGAAGTAACAGCAGAATAGACCCTTTTGGGGATCTTTCCAGATCACTCTCCTCCATGGGACCATACTCTCCTACCAATATGTCTCTTAGCTGCAAAGAAGGCGCTTACCAAGAAGTGGATGACTGTTAACATCCCAACAATCAAAGACTGGAGAACTATAATGAAAGACCTATATCATTCAGAAAGTCTTAATGCTAAAATACAAAATAAACCTCCAACCATATGATGAAGTGGCAGCCATGGGTACTTTACCAGTCATCGGTGGACCCTGACTTCTGCCCCTAGTTTATAAGGTCTTTGAAATGGGGTGGATGTGATGGGTACTAATTCGGGGGGAGGCGGAGGAGGTGGGCTTGAAGGGTCAAGCGACATGAAAAGGGAGAAAAATACTAATGAAGATGAAGGGAAAAAGGGAAACCCTGAATAGAATGATAGATTGATGGCATTAAAGAATAATGATCAGATACCTAGGATAATATTATTTCCCCAACTAAATGTAATGATTTAACTGACTGTGATATGTTACAAACTGATGTACTAAGTTATGTAAATATTTTTAGCTTGATTCATGTGTGCAAAATACTGCACTAAAAAATATATTTAAAAAAAACTTTCAACGTCTTGCAGTATTTATGTAAGCAATAATGCCCGACAGGGTGGGCAGTATTGGGCAATACTGGACCGGCCAGGGGCGTAATGAGGCCCGATGCCGTAGGCGGAGGGCCTTATAGCCCTTGGCCGATCCGGTATTTCCCATACCGCCCACCCTGGAGGGCATTATTGCACTTAGAAAATGGGCTCTGTGGCTTTTTCCTATTGGATTTTAAAAAGTCAAGTAAAACAGTTAAAAGATATATTAATAATAAAGTTTAAATGTTTGCATAGTAAAGTAGTCCCAATATCTGTGCTGTTCCATCTGTTGTCCACTGCCCCACCAGAATCTTGAAGTTAGCCCCCCGACACAGAGTTTGTACTTACTGTGTCAACAGCAGTGCCTTTACTTATTTGGGGTTGAAAATGTATATCATGTGATGTCGTAATTATTTAGAGATGCAGTGTTACTCGTGTGCTTGATTACATGCAACGTTACTTCGTGTGGTTGATGACATCATACCAGAAGTAAAAGAGCGCTTGAACGAAAAAGTAATTTATTTTTTATTTCTGTGTGCAGTTTTGGGTTGTTTTCTTTATCGGAAATTTATTTTATAGTCAGCGATTGATGTGTGGGGTTGGAGAGCGCAGGAAGGAGAAATGAGACAGGCGGCATCACGGACGAGTGAGGAGATGTGAATGGCAACCGTGGATCTGTTTAGAAAGTTGTGATTGCTCAGCCCAGAGCAGCATGTGAAAACAAAGGGAGATGGAGGAGCCAAAAAATACAGCAGGTACTGCTGCGTTTGGTACTGTAAGATGGGTGATAATTTTTTAAGTAGGGTACTGGGGACACAGGCGGCAAACTACTGAGAAGGGGCATAGGTGTTTGTATGTCTCAGACACGTAACCTTGCCAGCAGTTACTTTGGTGTTATGAGCTTTATCCCGATGGTTTTCTCTGTGAATTGAATTTTTTTTTTTTATAAATAGGCTAGGTTTGTGGGATAGGGCACTGGAGTTGTGGGCAGGGTTGTGCGTGTCTGTCTGTGTGACTACTTGGTCTTTCCTGTTGCTTAGCGAGGGCAGAAAATGGCGGCAATTTTAAATTTCAATTATGTGGTTTTAGCCAGTCAGGAACCAGGGTGGGCACTAGGATTCTTCAGTGGGTGAAGGGGTCTTGTGCTGGAAGTTTTTATTTGCTGGGTGTCTATTGAAAGTTAATGTACCCCCCTGGGAGGGGTACCAGCCAATCAGAGCTCAGCAAATAAAAAGCCCATTTTCTAACTTTTCTTAGAATAGTTGTACACAGTGCTTGTCATGTTACAAGTGCATTAAGTCATTCGAAAGGAGGCATTTACTTAGGAATTAATGCATGGTTAGGTGATTGAAAGCACTTGGTAGACCCTCCCCCCCCAACCATGCATTAATTCCTAGTAAATACCTCCTTTTTCGTGGCTTAATGCTTACATATTTGCTCTATATTCTTAAATTCATGCCAATTAAAAATCAATAACTATGGGTGCTAAAGCTATTGAAAAAAAATAGAAACACGGTCACTACTGACAGGAGGCATTTCTTGTCCTGGTGCTGATCAGAGCTTTAATAAAATACAATAGCATAATTGCACACAAAAGAAAAAACAGAGCTGCACTTGTTTTAATGTGGAGATGGTGAGGGTGAGTGCTAGATTTTTTATTCCTGTTAACCTTGGTTTATCTGCCAGCACCCCCTCAGAGTGCAGTTCCATTTACAGTGTTGTGTGAACTCATTAGGATGTCTGAGACTGTATGGGACTCGGTTTGTGAGTATTGCAATCTGAAGTTATGTCTAGTACAGGACCTATTAGCAATGCAACAGCTTTGGCTACAATAAAGAAGTGAGACTTTCTGAGGTTGAGGGGTGAGCCAAAGTCCCGCAGGTTACAGAGGTGGGAAGAGGGAAGGGAGACATGCATAGGAGGACATGGGTAACACAAGGGGACATGATCTCATAAAGTCAGTACATCAGTGCTCGACTGGGCACATAGAAGGGAAAACATTACTGATGGAGGGAGGGGAAATGCTGCCTATGGTGACATGGGACAGACATAAAGCAATTCTAATGGGGTGTAGGAGGAAGTAGGCTGTTGGTTGACTAGGATCTGCAGTTTATCCATTAGGTAGGGAAATGGGCAGACTATGTGGGCCAAGCGATCCTTATCTGCTGTCAAATTCTGTTTCTGTGTTTCTATGGTGTGCCATAAAAGTCGCTGGGGGGAAAAGGATCAAGCTATTTAGCAATAGAAGTTTTAAGACCTCTCACAACCAATGTCCTTGACAGAAGAGATGTGGATGCTCAACAAGCATAATGGCTGAAGGGAGATAAATAATTTGAGCTCAATAATTATATCACAGGGGAGAAGAGGTGGGGAAATGTGATCGCAATCACAAATGGGAATGTAAACCACACCTGTTAGATTGAGGCACCAGGAAATGTTTACTAGTAGCAAATAATATTTAGTATTTTTCCCCAAATACATTTACAGGCACACTTCTCTGGCAGTTCCCTACTCTGCCATGTCCTGGGAAGATTTTTTTTTAATCTTGTACAGTTTTAACACCGCAGCTACATTAGCCCATACATCACCAATGGTAGCACAAAGGAGGCATGCATTCAGCTCGGTGTACACAGGTAAAAAGATTTCAATGAACATTATCAAATCAAGATGAGCCAAGGTCCTACAGGTAACTGGGAAAAGGGGAGGGAGAAATGCACAGGAGGGCATGAGTAACATAGTAGGATGGCCAGAGCTCTAATGAAGTCAATACATCTGTGCGGGGGAGAGAGAGAGAGAGAGAAGAAATGCTGCTGGGGGACATGAAATTATAGTGGGTACAGAGCTATATGCTTTGAGGTTCTGGCAGAAATGGTCAGGGGCAAAAAAAAGTCAGACTACATAACAGCAGAAGTTTTAAATAACCCAAATGAATTCAGCAATACTGTGTTCAGCCACAGTGTGCTCTGACTATCCCAGATCTGGCATCACAGGGACAGCCACTGCGACTGTGGAAGTTGCTGTTCGGGCTGCTTGAGTGCGTTCACATTGGACACAGTAAAACACCAAAACATATCTCAAAGTGCTTATTTAAAAAAAATAAATAAATCCTGTCACTCTCTCTCTGCGACAACAGACTCCTCATGTATCCTGCGGCTTCCTGTGAGTAAGACAACTGTCCCTGCTCCCCTACCCCTACTACTGACAACTCATACCGGCAAACCATAACTGTGATAAACTGCTATTGCATACATATATTCATGTCAATGAGCAAATGTTCTCATGCGGCTCACTGGGTAACATTTCACAGTTTTAACTTTTAATTGTGTCTCTCCCTCTTGGAGCCCAAGTCCTGCTGTGCTGCCTGCACTTACTTCCTTTCTCTCCATGCTGCTCTCTCTCCTACTGCAGTCATCTTCCCCCTTACTGACTGAACAGCATGTGCTTCCTCTGTTCTGTCAGTTCAGAGCTCACAGTGCTTCATGTCTCTGTCTCCCTCTCTCTTCTCTCTATATTGCTCAGCAGAGAGATACACACAGGGGGATAATGGTATCCCTGTGCTATCAGTCCAGCTATGCTGCTGATCCTGAATGGCAATACAATATAGGCACCTAAAACTTCTTGTCTCTGCAGTTGCTGTTTACTTCTGTCACTATCTGCCTCCAGTTTGAGATATTAATCACTTCTTTACTGACACCATGGGGCAATGAAAACATGGCTAAGTGTACCGGAAAATAAATCTTTATCTACGGACAGAACGTGTCATTCAATGTCGGCATTACAGAGGAATGCTGCATGGAGTAATACTGCTCACAAGTACTGTACTGTAAGTCTTAATTGGCGAAATATTCAGAAACAGCGGCTCTTTCCCTCCTTACCTTTTCCATGACCCCTTTGCTCACCCAGCTAGGTTTCTTTGCCCTAGCCTTCTTACTCCTGGCCTTGCTGCAGGTTTTAGTTGCTTCCACTACCCCCAGCTTTATGAGTGCCCACCTCTGGTTAGTGTCCATACTAGGTTGAAGTTTGGCCAGGTACTCCATTAATTGCCGTGGTAGTGGAGGGGGTGGGGCGATGGGATGAGGATTTCTGCACTGGTGGATTGGGCACTCCCAGTGCCACTGTTACATTTCTGGGGTGGGGGTAATTTATTTTAGTGGTCAAGGACCCACCGACTGCTCAAAAATCTTTTCAACATGGCAGGATTCTGATAACTGCACATGCGCAGTAATGGAGGGGAGGGGCACGGGATGAGAATTTCTGCACAGGGGGATTGGGCACTCCCCAGTGCAACTGTTATGTTTCTGGGGTGGAGCAGGGGTGCAGAGAGGGAGGGGAGGTTATGTATTTCAGCAGTAGGGACCCCCTGAAAGCTGAAATTTCTTTCCTCCATGTCAAGTAGTTCAGGTGCGGACTGCGCCGTGGTAAACAGAGGCGGAGGCAACTTTTGTCACCTCATGAGGTTGTTCATTTGCAAGCTGCTTTTCTAGTTGTCATAGCAACAGGACTGCAGGGCTACACCCACGCAGCCCCAAAAAGGGAAGACTGGGTGGACCACGTAGTCCTTACCTTCTGTCAAATTCTTTGTTTCTGTGTTTCTAACCGAGCCCAAGGAAGTTTACTCCACCGCAGTTCTACCTTCCAAGTCTCCCAGTAATTGCTAGAGTCAAGCTGCCACTTTTGTCAATTACAGCAGCAACAGTAATCCTTTACCTGAGTCCCACATGTGCCTTAGGTGATCCCTTCCATGAGTCTTTTCTCTTACACTGGGGAGTAACTCATTGCTTACGGGTCTGCACCTCAGTGCCATTAGTTTCAGAGCGTTCTTTAGAACATGTGCTAGGCTGTAACTGCTACATATTATGGTCCCCCTCAATTAAAATACCAAACCAGTAGTGTGTGGGATTGGGCCAGACACCCCCCAACAAACCTCCCCTCCACCAGGTCATGTCCAATTTGCATGGTCCACATGCCTCCTCCCAAGTCCCTAGACACTTAGCTCCCCATCCCAGCTGTGGCTGGGGGTTGCTTATGTAATTAATCCTGTGTTGTATGTCCAATTTAGGCAGAAAGAAAATAACTCCATCCAAGGCATGAGAGGATATTGAGAAAGAGACTCCCTGTAGAAAAACAATTCATAGTGTAATCAGTATTTTTCAAGTGTCTGATGTGGAGGGCTGTGAGTCACTCGACGTGGCTCTGTTCAGGGAAGCTTGTGTGGCATCAGATAAGTTGAGCCTCTTATCATGGATCTTGAGAGTGTCCCAAATAGCTGTTGATGTTTTAGTCAAGATCTGCTGTTTTGTTATCTCTGCTGTCAGGCTGTCCCTTGTACCTCCTGTAACTGGAACGTTCTCTGAACTGAGAGCTGAATGCCATGTGTTGCCAGAAAATCAAGTGCTTTGCTTAACTTTTGGAAGCATCTGACTCTGTCTGGGGTTTGCACTTTTAAATGAGCTGGGTACTCAAGGAAGGCTAATAATAAAAAACAAAGCAGATGGCATGCACACCACTGACTGTGTTCCAATTTATTGAAGTTAAATGAGAAAAGAAGCCATGTGCAAACACCCCTACGTACAGCCTTACCCAGAACATTTCGTACAGGTACAGTGCTTGGTTATAAATTACATGCTTAAATGTACCATTCATTTAAATATTCAACAACTGATTTACATGTGTGGAGAGAGCAAAACATACAAATGTAAAAAAAGCGCAAATATCACCATGTGCATATAAATATTTAAAACTCAGAATTAAATTTAAAATCATTGAAAATGCAGGACTCAGGAATCATAAACAATACTAACTGAACAGGAAATGGAATTGGAGGGAGGGAGGACAGAAGGGGGAGGAGGAGGGTACCAAAAAAAGGGGGTGAGGCGATTGTTCTCTGTGATTCCATGTCATAACGACTACCGAAAAACAACTGCCGTTACAGCAAGTATACATAGCCACAAATCAAAATTAAAGTGTGCACTCCCCACTGAATACAAAAACAGCAACAAGTAACATGGAACAACTTTAACTAAATTTCTATGAGGGGGTCTACACTTCCTGCACCCCCCCCCCCGCTTGTGGGAGACTTCTGTCCTCATGCACCCCTATATTTAGATTAATAACTACAGGGGGTGCATGTCGTGAAGGGGAGAAACTCAAGTGGGGCACAACCTGAAAGACATAAGTGGGGAAGGGGGAAACATGGGGGCAAACCTGGGGGTGGGGAGACAATGTCAGAAAATGGGACATCAGGCAAAGCAAAAAAAAAAAAAAACAACTCCTGAAACTACAAAAAAAAAAAAAGTAAACCCATACCCAGACCCAAACTCTGGTCCATCGACATCACAGACCAGGACTCCAACCACTATGTCACGTGAGCAGATTGACCTGCCCTGTCCAACCACTGCTCATAACTAAATCTATCTAACGCTCCCTAACACTGTCTTGCTGCTTGCCTGCTATTCTGTCGCCTTCTATTTGCTATTCCCTACACGCGCTCTTCCCTACAGATTGTTGTCCTGACGGGCGCTCAGATTGAGTCCCTCAAAAGTAAGTTGCTCAATTTGAGCTGCCCACATCACTGGATACCATTCTCTGCACATGTAAATCACTTAATGAATATTTAAATGTAAGCATGTGATGTATTACTAAGGACTGACCCCTGACGAAGCCTTCTGGGTAAGGTGCCATGTCCGGGTGATTGACCACGGTGTCCTTGCTCATTTAACTTCAATAAATTGAAACACAGTCAGCAGTGTGTACGGCATTTGCTCTTTTTTTATTTGTGTCCTGATAAGTGTTATGTGGCACCTTTAGGAGAGGTTGGCATTTGTGGTGTTTTGTGTTGTTGCAATTTGAGGAAGGCTATTAGTCCCTTTTGATTTAGGGCCCTTTGAACCTGTAAAAGCTGATTACAGTGCTGAACTATTGCAGGAGCAAAGTCAAATGCTCTGGATATAGTCTTTATCCCTGAAAATATTTCCTTCTTGCACCACACAACCTTCAGCATCTCATCTTTAACTCTGCTATCCAGGAAAGCCATTATGATGGATCTGGGTCTGGCATTAACATCCTTTAATGATACTGCAGGTGCTTCGTGGACCCATATCAGATTCAATGGCTTATCCTTTTGCAATTCCAATACTTCTTGTAACAGTTCCTCCATCAATTTTAACAAATCCCATATACTGCATGAGAGGCAGTATACTGCAGTGGTTTAAGGCTCTGAGCTGCAAACCTGGAGACCTGGGTTTGAATCCCACAGTCCCCAGCTGTATACTGCGTGACCCTGAGCAAGTCACTTAACTTCCTTGTGTTCCCAGGTCACACCTGGAAACAAGCTTTGGCTTAGTGGTTAAACAATTTCCACTTCCTTCCCCTGTATCTCCAGATTCCACCTTTTCAGACAAGCCATGTAAATAAACATTGTTTTGCCTGTGCCTGTTCTCTTGTTCCTCCAATGTACATTCAAGGTCTTGTTCTTTATTACGTAAAGCCAGTAAAGCTGAGTTGTGGATGTTGACTGTATGGGTGTACTCTATCAGACAGGCCTCCATTGCACCCATTTTCTTTCTACAGTATGTAAGTCCATTCTTTCATCTGAAACCATCAAGCCAAGTCTACAGTGGATATTCCCTATGTCTTGAAGCAGGAAAACAGCTTCTTTAAAGTGATAGTGAAGTCTTCCTCCTCCTCAAGATCATTATTTGCTGGTGATACAGCCATGGCCTGGGACACGGATCCACTCCCGCCTCTTGGCTGTTCAGACAGTTGCAGGGACATGCTGTTCTCCTTGCAAGGGGCAGGCCTCAGGCAGCTAGTGCTAGAGCCCACCCAGGAGGGTACGATGGACCTGGTACTCACCAACAGGGACAGAATTGCGGAAGTCGGGTGAGCAGACACCTGTGGTCCAGTGGTCATTGCATGATGTGGTTCAGTATGAGTACAGTGGCAGAGTCAAGCCACACAATGGTGAGGGTCCTGGATTTCAGGAGGGCAGACTTTACTAAGATGGGGATATGCCTCAAGAATGCCTGGCAAGGAGGAATGAATGGGGGGAGCTGAGGAACAGTGTGCCCATCTGAAAGGTGCCATAGTGGAGGCGACAAACCTTTGCATTAAGCAAATAAGCAAGGGTAAGAGAAAGAGAAAACCGCTATGGTTCTCAAAGGAAGTGGTTGGGAATGTAAGGGTTAAACAGATGGCTTTTAGAAAATACAAAGAAACGCAGAAGGAGGAGTACAGGGTGGTGCATCTGGATAAACAGAGGGAGGCAAGGAAAGCAGTTAGGAGTGCAAAGGTGCAAACGGAAGAAAAAATAACACAGGAGGTAAAAAAGGGGACAAGGCTTTTAATAGGAACATTAGTGAAAGGAGAAAAAACAGGGGTGGGATTGTAAGGCTTAAAGGGGAAGAAGGAGAGTGTGTTGAAGAGGATTTGGAAAAAAGCATCAATACTGAACAAATATTTTTGTTCTATATTCGCAGGAGAAGGACAAGGTGAGAGACCACAATTAGGCAACATGAGCAGATATTGGAGAGAGGTAGACACCAGTCCATTTAAGGAAGAGAAAGTCCTAAAAGAACTCACAAAACTGAAAATGGACAAGGCAATGGGACCAGATGGGATACATCCTAGAATATTAAGGGAACTACAGGAGGTGCTGGCAGCACCACTTACCACTATCAGCCATGTTCAATGAGTCGCTTGATACAGGAGCAGTTCCAGAGGACTGGGGGAGTGCAGATACAGTCCCTCTTCACAAAAGTGAGAGTATGGAGGATGCTGGAAACTATAGACCAGTCAGCCTCACCTTAATAGTGGGGAAAATTACAGAATCACTACTTAAAGAAAGGATTGCGGAATGCCTTGAATCCAGCGGAGCACAGGATCCAACACAGCATGGATTCACAGTGGGAAGGTCAAATCAAACACATCTATTTGATTTCTTTGACTGGGTGACTAGGGAAGTGGATCAGGGGGGAGTGGTGGTTGTGACCTATCTGGATTTCAGTAAGGACTTCAATACTGTTCCACATAGAAGACCTGTGAACAAGCTGGGTAGACAGGGAGTGGGTCATAAGGTGGTAAACTGGGTTAAGAACTGACTGAGTAATACAAGACAGAGTATGGTGTAAATGGTGCTCTATCTGAAGAAAGGAGAGTAACCAGCTGGGTGCCTCAGGGATCAGTTTTTGGGCCAGTCCTGTTCAATGTCTTTATAAGTGACATTGTAGAGGGGCTAGAAGGGAAGGTGTGCCTCTTTGCAGATGATACTAAGATCTTCAACAAGGTGGACACTTTGGGAGGGGTGGAAAAAATGAGGAGGGACCTAGGTAAACTAGAGGAATGGTCTAGAGTGTGGCAGATGAGATTCAATGTGAAAAAGTGCAAAATCATGCAATTGGGGTGCAAGAACCCAGGGAGGATTACATGATGGGGGAGATACCGACGATCACCAAACAGGAAAGGGATTTGCAGGCAATCATATCTGATGAGCTAAAGGTGGCCAAACAATGTGCCAAGGCTATGGGGAGAGCCGGTGGGATACTGGGGTGCATAGGGACAGCTATCACCAGCAGAAGAAAAGAGGTGGTGATGCCACTGAACAGATCATTGGTGAGGTCTTCTTTGGAGTACAGTGTCCAGTTCTGGAGGTCTCATCTCCGTAAGGACACAGACAAGGTGAAGGCAGTTCAAAGAAGGGCAACAAAGATGGTGCGGGACCTGCACCAAAAGCCATGTGATGAGAGACTAGGAGACCTCAATATGTATACCCTGGAGGAGAGGACAGAGATTTGATAGAAACCTACGAATATCTAAAGGGCATCAATAGGGTACTGGAGGGTAGCATCTCTCAGAAAAGATGTTGAGGAATGAGGGGGCAAGACACGAGGTTGGAAGGGGTAGACTAATGGGTAACACAAGGAAGTATTTCTTTACAGAAAGGGTGGTGGATGCATGGAATAGACTCCAAGTGGAGGTGGTGGGGGCAAACATGAGCAGATATTGGAGAGAGGTAGACACCAGTCCATTTAAGGAAGAGAAAGTCCTAAAAGAAGAGTGGGGGAATTCAAAAATGCATGGGACAGGCATAGGGAAACTAGCAATAGGAATGAGAAGGTAAAGCCGGAGATCAAGGAGGGACTGCGGTTTTTGCAGTAGATAGGGAAAATAGGCAGACTGGATGGGCCTAGTGGTCCTTATCTGCCATCAATTTGTATGTTTCTGATTTTAATGCTTTGGAGTTTGCCATGGTCGAAGTTTCCTCCCATCTCTGTCTGGTCACCATCAGAACTTCCATTATTGATTATTTCTAGGTCAGATAGAGTGATTCTGTCACCAGGATTGATTTGGATGCAGTGGAGCAAGACAGAGCTCAGAAATTAAGCTGCTATCAAATCCACGACATCCCCAAACCACTCTAAATCTTCTATTTTTTATTTGCTTTTTTTCATTTAGCTTTTTCCCGTTTGATGCCCTCCTCCCAGTCCTCAAGCCTGGGGTTGTACTTCCAATGGAGGCTGTTCCAGCCCTGTCATTGGTTAACCACACTGTCTCCCTGGTGCATGAGCCATGGCGCACGGCCTGAGAGAACTGCCGGCTATCTTCCAGGTGGCAGTGTTTTTGTTTTTACCCTAGTTTTCTCCTGTTTCCTCCTACCTACTGCATGGAATGAGTAAAGCCACCAACTAATGTGGAACATGCACTGAAGATGAATCCCTGACCCAAGACAGGAGCTGCAGTGGTGCTCAAACCCTCCAGCAGCCCTTACCAGCTTGAGCAACCTACAGTCAGCAGCTACCCCAGTTCAACCTGCCTCTCCATGCGATTGGCACGAGTCTGCTCCTATACCCAATGAGCTGCACATCAGCACACTCAGCGATCTAGGTGGTCTTATTTTTTGTTTTTGAAGTAGCTATTTCTATAAGTGGGATTACACAGGTTGTGTGGTCATAGAGGATATACTGTTTAAATGTACCCAGCTATGCCTCATGCCTAGCAAGATGCGGATCATTTGTGTCATTGGAGATGCTTGACAAATGGACCAATCACCAGTAATGCGTCTGTTCCACTATTCCTCCTAGTCACACACCTGCTTGCTTCTGTCTCTCACAATTTTTACAATGGAGCAGGTGCACTGTGGGGTAAAGGAATTTTGGCTAGCCAGATAATTAGTACTATTTTCACTACTACCCTCTCCAAAATCATGCATTGGGGGTCAGAAAAGGGGTGGGGGGTGCAAACAAATATTTTTGGGCTGAGGAGTTGGGCTAGTGAGGAGAATCTGAATCATGGTTTCATGCGATAGTTGCCCAGCTACTCAGTCAGTAAAACATGTTTAAGCAAGAAGTCATGACTGGAGGTAGGGGTGTGGCTAGGCCTTGGATTGGAATGGCAGCTTGAGCGCTTAGCTCCCTGACTGTGGGTCTGTATCCTTCATCATCCGACCTTTGTGGGACAGATTTTTCTACCTATCTCTGCAAAATACAGAAGAGGGTCTTACCTGCTGCTTTCTGGTGTCCTTATTTTCTTCAGATAGGGGAAGTTTTCACCCAAGCAAAGGAATCCTCCTGAGCTGTATGCAGCCTGCAAGATGGCTTCCTCTCCTCCAGCAACTACATACTGCAAAAACGGATCATATGTTTAATCTGTTGCTGGATCAAATGGCACAGATGACAATTGCTATGAATAACAATACCCACGCTACAAGCCATTGAAACTCAGTTATTTCATAGTGAAAGGCATCTCAAATCCCACAATGCTGTGATACAGAACCTCACTGCTACAGCCAGGGAGCAAACCTGTCTAATTTACATACTACAAGACAAAGTGGATGACTTAGAAAACCGCAGTCACTGCAATAATTTGCGGTTTGATTCACGGAGGGGGCTGAGCAGAGGGACATGGGCCTTTCTTTAAGACGTGCTTCCTAGGATCCTGGGCCTTCCACCCGTCCCTGCCCTACAAATTGAGTGGGCTCATCATTCACTTGCTCCCTGCCCAAACCAGGGGAGTGCCCATGTCCTATTCTGGCCCGCTTTGTTGATTATAGGCAGAAATAAATTATTGCCACTGCAGCTAGAGAAAAGGTCTCACTCTCCTGGAATGGGAGAAACATTCAAATATATCAGGATTACTCAAGGGACCTATCCGAAAAACAGAGAGCCTACTCTGACTGCTGGAAGATCCTTCATGCTTGCCAAATCCAGTTTTCCCTGCTCTACCCGCCGACCATGCGGGTAATTGTAAATGGAGCCCCATTCTCTTTGCTACCCCGGAGAGCCTGATGGATTACCTTCACAAGGAATTCCCCAGACACTTTCAGTACCTGGGTCTCTTTGGCACCTCTAATGGCTCTCCGGACATTGCACAACACATCGATGATCCACCCAGCTCGCCCACGCAGGCCCTGGGATGCCCATTCATCGCTTTGAGGCCTCTCTTCCTCCCCACAGTGGAAAGCTCCGCATACCTCATCAACATGAGAAGTGCCAGCATCCACTCAATCATCAATATGAGGGGCAACACGGCGAACAAAATTCCAATAGCCTGGAGCATTTCCACTCCCTGAATAAGTTTACCCCCCCGCTAACCTTACCTGAAGATGCCTCGGAGGAAGGAGTGCTGCTAACCCCCTATCCATCGCAGAGAGGGACGCAATCCTGTGCCATGGTGTTGGCAGCAGAAGCTCCCTGGGAAAACAAGGAGAACCAGCTCCCGACCCCTCTCAGCCCTTCTCAGCAGCAATCGCAAGACCGGGAACCTCCAAAATGCCCCTCCACATCACAGAACTCAGACTCTCCACCCTGTAGTGCCAGATAAGTGACAGCTTTATGTTTTTTTCTCCCTAAGGGGTTAGCTATGGGCTTAAGAACCAGTGAGGGTTGTGACTTCATTCTCATGCCTCAATTCGCTGGCCCCTGGTCTATGACCTGACTTTACAATTATGGGATTACATATGCGACCCCATTGTTCTGTTTTTTTTTTCTGCCATGAGTTGCTGCTAGGCAAGACTTCTGGGAATTTTTGAAACAGCAGGCTCTCTGTTCGCACCAGACTGATGGACAGCTATGTTTTTCAGCTTGAGAACTCATGGGGTCAGGGTTCACTGTGAAGCGTGTAGTTTTCTCTGCCCCAGTTAGAACTGCTTCAGTGTAGCTGTTCGAACTGCTTATGTCTCATGGATTGCCTTTCTTTTAAGACTGTTAGGCTCCTTGTTTTTCTGCCCTTACCAAGCCACCTAGACTGTATGCTGATGCCATATATGTGGGATTACCATTTTAAACACCCCTTTCTTCTTTGTAGGTGCCAGGAGTACTTCTCCTTCCCCTGTCCTGTTAGGATTCTTTGGGCTCACCCCCTCTCCCTGACTCGTCTCTTGCCCCTGTTCTGGCACCGGATGGCTGCAGTGCTTCCTATCTGCTTCCCCAGGCCTAAAGCCTTTCCATACTAGCTGGGAACCAAGGAATAAATGTGGGGAATACTACTTCCCCTTTTTTTTCTTTTTTTTGGGGCTCCATGTCCCCACACTTGGGCCACTATTTTCCTCTTCCCATTTTATTAATGGACTTTCTCACCTCTTATGGTGAGAGGAGGTCCTTGGCTGTCGCCAGAAGGCTTTCTCTGGGACTGCCCCAAGGAGGACGTCTCCCTTCACTGTAAGATATGATTCCCTCTCTCACCCCCCCATTATAGTTCTACTCCCACAGGGGATGAGGTGAGACAGGCTACCTGCAGTGATAAGCTGAAGATGCTCTATCTGATCTGGCTCACCTGTTCTCTCCTCTCGCTTACTCAATGAGAGGGACTTAGCTGGCCTTGGCAGTACACCTGCCAGTCTTACTATTTCCCTCCACTTAAGGATTGTTCTTTGAGGAATGGTTTTAATGTAAATAGTTTAAGTTTGTGTCAGGCTGTTTGCTCGACTAGAGTTTGTTCTGTCTACATTAACCTTGTATTGCACTGGTGCACTAATTCTGCAGAATGTGTATGATGTATGATGTATGTGCTATAGCTTGCAGGGGTCCAATGAGAGTCTCTTGGAGGAAGGTTAGCTGCCTCCTCAGCCTTAGCCCAACCTGTTGTCCCTATATTATCTGGCATCCTGATCACCTTTAGAGATTATGGGTGATTTTCATGCTTACACCTGGAACATGCAGCACCTAAACACCCCAATAAAGTGTAAACAGGTGTTATCCCATCTGAAAAGGCTGAGGGCTACACTAGCTTTCCTGCAAGAAACAAAACTGACTGCACAAGACCATACTAAATTAACAAGAGACTGGGTGGCCAAGTATTCTCAGCAGCCTCCCCCTCCTCTAGGAAAAGAGGGGTGGCTGTACTCCTCCACAAGTCTCTAGCCCGGTCTCCCACCAAAGTCTGAACAGATCCTCTAGGCAGGTGGGTCTTAGCCCTGATGAACACCCCTGATGGCCCTCTGATTCTCAGCTCTATCCATGTGCCAAATGAGGACACCCCTACTTTTTTCCATGAGGTGGCCCTGGAATTAAGCTTGCTATTCTACACCCACACAGATTATCCTGGGGGGAGATTTTAACCTTGCCCTGCTACTCTTGCTAGACCACAGTGCTCCCTCTGCTGTGCAAAATCCCAGAGCTCAGCTAGCACTACAACAGCTAATGGCTGAATTGGGTCTGACCAACATATGGAGAACCTTACATCACCCGGAGAGGGATTATTCCTTTATGTCACAGGTGCAAGGGTCACACAGTCATCTGGACTTCTAGCTGGTCTCTGCGGAGATCTTTCAGAGAGCAGTTGATTCTGAGATCATGTTCAAGATAATTTCTGACCACGCCCCTATTCACCTGCACATTTTATGAGGCCCTCCCTCTCCAAAATCAACCTCTTGGAAGCTTGACCCTCTCCTTCTTAAAGACCCTGACTTCGTACAATGGATATCCTCCGAAATGACTCTTTTCTTGGCAGAAAATCTCCCCCAGGATACATCTCCAGGTACCACGAAAGCCACCCTACGGGGCGGGGCAATAATGGGGTATGCCTGTAGGCGGCATAAGCAACGGGAACATCTCCTGAAGTTTTTGGAGGTGCAGTTAAAGCCCCTTGAGTCTCAAGCCAAACAGGTCCCTAGCCTGTAGCTGAACTCTGCACTAAACAAAGAAATGCTTAAGACCTGTATGGAGATTAATGACTTGGTATCTCGCAAACCAGAGATTGCTGTGCTGAGGCTCCATCATCAGTACTGGGAGGGAGGGGGAAAAAGATGGCAAATTGCTGGCTTACCGCCTGCATAAGCAGCAGGCCGATCATCACATTCCTGCCCTAAAAGACCAGTCAGGTGTAATTCAAACAGACTCTCAGCTAATCAACTCCATCAGTTCTATATGGCCCTTTACTCCTCCACCAGGGGGCAGGACTGTGAGGCAGCCACACCCTTTCTCTCCACCCTTTGACTCCCCACTCTCCAGCTCTCCCAGGTTGAGGATCTGGACCAACCTATTGCACCTTCCGAGGTGACCACTGCTATTAAAGCCTTAAATGCCGCAAAACCTGAGGGGTAGATGGCTTCCCTATAGAGCTTTGGCAACTCCTCACCCCTCAAATTGCCCCGCTTCTCTCCTCGGTATATAATGAGGCTCTTGACAATGGGATTTTTCCCCCTACTGTGTGGTAAGCTGTCATTATCATTTTCTGCCAAAAGGGTAAAGACCCTACACTCCCGTCAAGCTATCAGCCAATATCGCTTATAAATGTGGACAGCAAGATCTTTGCTAAAATCCTGGCCACCAGACTAAATCTGTTTCTTCCCTCCCTTATTCACCCCTCGCAAATGGGTTTCATCCCCGGTCACTTTAGCCGAGATCATATTCGGTCTCTGGTCAATGTTATTCATCATGCCTGGATCCTTCCTACTCCAGCAGCAGCTGTGGCCATAGACTTTGAAAAGGCTTTTGACTCCCTGGAGTGGGATTATCTGAGGCAGGTGCTCCAACAATGGCTTTGGAGCCAGATTTTGAGGGTGGATACAAGCACACTACCGACAATCTATGGCCAGTATTTGGACCAACATGGTGACCTCCTCTCACTTTAAACTGGGCAGAGGCACTCAACAAGGTTGCCCCCTATCCCCTCTCCTTTTCATCCTGGTGGTAGAACCTCTAGCAGCCGTCATCAGGCAACACCCTGCCATCCAAGGAGTTACAATAGGGAGGCACTTGTACACCACCTTTATGTACACAGACAACCTATTGGTTCCAGTGGAAGATGCAATGACTTCCATTCTGGTGTTTCTCTCGCTCCTTGCAGATTTTGCAGACATGTCGGGTCTCAGGGTGAATAATTCCAAAACTGAAGTGCTCCCTCTCAAATGCAAGTGCACCCAGAACATGGTGACCCCTCTAGGACTTAAGTGGTCCTCAGGGACCCTTGTCTACCTCGGTATACACATCTCCTCTGACCTCTCAAAAGTCTGGGATCTCAACATGCAGCTACTGGTCACTGACCTTAAAATAGAACTGGACAGGTGGTGAATGCTCCATCTTACCTTAGCTGGCAAAATATCAGCCCTGAAAATCTCTGCCTCTAAACCTTTGTACCTTCTTTTCTCATATTCCCTCCCCCACCCCTGCACCATTGATAAGACCTCTGAAAATAAAAGCCCCGGTGGAGCAGGAGTAAGCTGAAATCCCACTGGAAGGATGGAGGGTGGGGCCTCCTGTGGCTGGAAGGCTATATGTGGGCCTACTCCCTAGCTCAGTCTCTGAAGTGCTTCTCCGCCTTGTCTGCTGACTCTTTGCAGTGACTGCACATGGAAAAATCTATGGCTCAGGCGCACAGCCTTTCTCTTTAATATACAGTCCCTTGCCCAGGGCCCTGCAAGGCCATCCTACGATTGCCCCAGCAGTCCAACTGTGGAACAAGGTGCATGCCAGACTCAAGGTCAATCCCAGACCCCGTCTCACACTCTCATATTTCATAACAAATTCATCCTGGTAGGTAAGAAGCCCTTTCTATGGTCTGACATGGCACTTCTGTAAACTGATGTGGAACCTTTGTAAAAGAGCCTTGGCTCAAAGGTACTTGTAATCCTAGATTCAAATATATAGAATAAATAAATTAATGGGAGCATCAAGGCATCCAAATAATGGCCGATTTCATGGACGAAGTGGGGCTATGGGTTCAATCCTTTCAGCAACTTGTCAATGCTAAAGAGATTGTCAAGAGAGGCTTCTGGAGATATCTGCAATTATGCAGCTCTTTGACTGACTATCTTAAAATTTGCCCTCTCTGCTCAGCCAGCTTGCAGAAGCTTCTTGTCTAGCTTAAGGTGCCAGAGGCCTAGCTAGTAAGATATACATGGACATACCGGTGAGCATGCCCTCATAATCTGGTGAATCTAAGCAAAAGTGGGAAAGAGCTTTGAACTTAGAGGTAGACGAGGCCCGCTGGTCTACATGCTGGAAACTGGCACATTCGAGTTATCCATATATGCTCAGCAGACTCATTCAGAACAAAATATGACACCATTGGTCTAGAACCCCAGAGGTGCTGTATAAAGCCAAGCTCCTGAGCAACAATCTCTGCTGGAGATGCAATGCCCAACCTTGGAGTCTATATCATATTCTCTGGCAGTGTTCCCACTGGCCCCATTCTGGCAGAAGGTAGCTCAACTAGCCTTCCAAATCTTGGGTTGTGCGATCCAGCTAGATGCACAGATTTGGATTTTGGGCCTCCCCCCCTCTAGAAACCCGATTAAAAGCCCAGCAACTCTGCTGACTTGCACTTCTTGGCATTTCTGCCAAGTGTCTTATTTTATGTCATTGGAGATCCACTGAAATTCCATCTCAGAGCTCCATCATGCACTTATGCAACTGGCTTCACTTGACCATATGTCTCATGTGGTGACCAGCAAACTTACTGCATGTGCTGCCTGCTGGGCCCCCTTCTTCGCTTACCTGAAGCCATGGACAGGAATTGGGTGAGATCTAGCATGGTCAATGTTTTGTCTTCCCTCATTACACTCTCACAGCTACACCCCTGCAGTGGGCCAGAATCGCCATACAATTTGTCAACAGTTCCATGTCATAGTAGAGCACCCACCAGTTTGGAACCCCAGGTTTTTCTTGTTGTTACTCTCAGATTGTATGTTTATGCCGCAGAGAATATGCCCCCCCCCAACCCCTTGGGCTGTGAGCCAGGCCTTCAGGTATTGTGTTTTATCTAGTCTTTGCATGCACTAGTCTGGGGGGCCCCCTTTCATAAGCCATGTTATGGTTCTCACTATTTTTGATATGTGATACCTCCTTGCAGACTAATGGCTATATCTACATGTTTGATCCTGCTCTGCCAGCATCTAAGCAACATGTAGCATTGTTTTTGTGTGTATACTTATGTGGAAAACTCAATAAAAATTATTAACTGAAAAAAAAATGACTAGAGGTAAAGTTAACAGTCTGCTAATCACCCACAAGTGTAATGTGCCACAAGGCGTAACAGAGTACCACATGCCCCTAGGAGGAGATCAGCTGACTGTTACCCTAACCCCATGTCATGTATTATTTAAGCAATAAGGCATGACAAGGTGTGTGTTATTGTGTAATAACGTCACTCCTGAGGTGGGTTGAAGCACGAGGTGAAGCCGAGTGCTTCCACCACCCCAGGAGCGACATTATTACATAATAACACACACCTTGGAGTGCCTTATTGCAATTATACAATGGCTCAATGTTATACCAAACAAAAATAAAAATGAAAATGTATTTAGTAGATTTTTAGTGAGGCAGTATATCTTTGTTTCTGAAAAAAAAAATCCGTATCATCTGAAAAATCAACACAGTGATGTTATTGTGTAATATCATCACTGTCTCAGGCACACACTTTCCAATCAGAGTCCGGGGAAATTTTCTTGCCGTTGTATAATGTGATTTAAAAAACTGGTATTTTTAAATAGAATTATTGGACCTTGTTTAGCATGTATGAGCCCTGTATTACCTGTTAAACAGGGTCTGTGCTAAAGCACGTTAATTTGCTACTATTATTCAAAGGTGAGATCAATATCTTTTTTTTTCTTTTTTTAAATATATTTTTTATTTCCATTTTTGTTCCACACTTTACAGAGGAGTTAAAAATAAAGATCCAGTTTTCACAGTATATATTAGACATACTTCATATACTTTAAAGTTCATTTAAGAAAGTTGGTGTTTCTGATGTGATCTGGTCAACAATAATGAACAGTTTGATTTTATTAGCGGTCTAGGCTCATCTCCACTTAATATAGAAATTTGACTTTGTGTAGTCATTTAGTTTCAAAACTTCCCCCCCATCCATTCCCCCCCCTTTTCCTTCCCCTTTCCTCTTTCTTTCCTTCTTTGGGACATAACCAGTTGTTGCAGTATATCCAGATCCCCACAGAAGATAGTCATTCTTTTCTAGCTCAAGAGCAGAAGGCGGATCACATTTAGTGCTGTAGCCGACCCAACCCTGCCATTTCTGCATAGGAGATGAACCTTTACCCTGAAGTTCTGCATTAAATCTTTCAGTTATATAGATTTCAAACATTAATTTCCTCCAATCTTGTACTGTTGGAATTTGGTCCTACTTCCAATGTCGGGTGATTGCTTTTTTAGCTGCTAGGAGGCATACTGGTAGGACTGAGTCTTTCCAAGGAGGAGCATGGTCCTGATAAATTCCCAATAAAAATTGTTCCACAGTGAGTTCTATGGAATCATTGAACAGGATTGAGAGCTCATTTTGTAGAGAGAGTATAAAGGGCATAAGGTGGGGGAAAAACCAAAAAACATGTCCCAGAGTGGCATTCTTACATCCACACCGTCTCCAACAACAACCATAATTTGGGGAGAGGAATTTAGCTAGAGCTGCAGGTGCCCTTAAGTAATGAGATCTACACCTTCAGGAAAATTCCTTCCAGTGTGGAGACTGGGTGGACTTAATCTCTGTCTGAGTGGCTCGAGTCCATGCGTCAATCTGAAATTGTTAAATCTAGGTCCTTGTTCCATTCATGGAGGATGGATCCAGTTGAATCCAGACCCTCGTTCCTCATCTCTTTGTATATTAAACCTATGATTTGTAAACTTGGATTACCTACCATTGATTCAATAAATAATTTGAATAGGTTTGGAGTAGGGAGGGGAAGTGTTGGTAGGATGTTTTTATTACGTAAGACGTGGTTGCGAATTTGAAAGTATCGAAATAAGTCTGAGGATCGGAGCACGAACTGGGATTGTAGTCTCTCAAAAGGCATGATACCTGATGGTAAAAGAAACTGGTAGATATGGGACAGGCCAAGATTTCTCCATTGAGTAAAGATCTGGTCTTGGGAGTTAGGAACAAACGTTTCATCTTGAGATATAAGTTTACAGTATTCATACATTTTTAAGATTGGGTTCCTCTTCCTTTACCTTTTCCATAACCTGTAAGGTTGGGATGTTATGTTTGTTAAATCTGAGGGTGAGATTGATCTCTCTTCCGAGGAAAAGAGGATCTTTTTAATATTATAAAGATCGTTTAAATGAAATTCTATTGTCTTCCAGGGAGAACAGTAGGACTCTGCTAACCTTAGTGTCAGAGTTTTTAAGAAAGCTGCTTGGGCATACAAAGATAGGTCTGGTAAATTAAGGCCCCCCTGAGGTTGTGATAGTTTTAGTATGGATAGTCTGATTCTTGGGCATTTTTTGCCCCACAGGAAGCTAGAGATCATTCTGTCCCAAGATTTGAAGTAGAATTAGGAGGGGTAAATAGGAATTGTCTGTAATAAGTATAGTATTCGGGGAAGAATATTTGTACGAATGATCTCAACTCTTCGATGGAAGGAAAGATTCCTGTTGCCCATCTGTTGAGATCAGATTGGATCTGGGTTGATAAAGGTTCATAATTGACTGTTTCTAACAGGTTTGGGTCCATGGAAAGTTGGAGACCCAGATATGAAATCTTAATAGATGACCATTTAAAAGGATGCGTTCTTTTAAGTTGTTGGGAAGGGGAAAAATTAAACGTAAGGATCTCTGTCCTAGCTAAATTTAATTTAAACTGGATATTTTTTCAAATTGAGTTAAGATTTTCCACATTCCCAGGATAGACCGGGGGGTGACAACATTGTCAGCAAGACATCGTCTGCAAACATGGAGATTTTGTATTCCTTACGTCCAATTTGTATCCCCTCAACCTCCGGGGTGTTTCGAAGAACAGTTGCCAGGGATTCAAGGAAAAGAGCAAAAAGATAGGGGGATATTGGGCATCCATGTCGAGTACCTCTGCAAGGGGGATAGGAGAGGACATCGATCCATTGGTATGGATGTAGGCATGTGGGGCTTTATAAAGGTTAACTATATTTGTTATAAATTCAGGGGGGAATTGGAAAGCTCTCAGGGTGTCCCAAAGAAAGGGCCATGAAACCCGATCGAAAGCTTTCTCTGCATCAAGGCTAATGAAAACAGAAGGGATTTGTTGAGTAGTAACATATTCCTGGAGTAATAGGGCTTGTTGAATATTGACCGATGTATTTCTTTTTTTAATAAAGCCAGATTGATCAGGATGTATTATTTGGGGAATTATTGATTCTAGTCTGGTTGCCAATATGGCCATGTAAATTTTATAGTCAACATTAAGAATAGAGATTGGGCAATATGATCCCGGATCCAAGGGATCTTTATTTGGTTTAGGGATGGGGGCTATTGTGACAAAGTCCCAAGATGGGAGAGGTTGCTCACCCTTGAAGATGTGGTTAAATAAAGAATACATTTTAGTGATTAGTTCTTTAAAAAATCTTCTGTACCACTCTGAGGTGTAACCATCGGAACCGGGGCATCCTCCTGATTTAAGGCATTTGACAGTTTCTTCTATCTCTAATTTAGAAATGGGGGCATTGAGTGATTTAGTTTGGAGAACTGATAGGGTTAGAAGTCGAGTTTCTTTTAAAAACTGCTGTGCCAGGATTTGTGGGTATTAGGGGTCTGCTGAGTATAGGTTAGAATAGTAATCAGAAAAAGCCTTTTGAATATGTGTTTCAGAATGATGTGTTTTACCTGTCGTAAGGTTTTTAAATTTCAAGATGGTTGCTGACCTCTTTTGTTCTCATATTCTGCATGCTAAGGTCTTAGTGCCTCTAGAACCCCCCTCATGAGTTGATAGGTGAAGAAAATCTAAAGATTGTTGCATTTTATTGTCAATTATTTTTTGTAAGGCTGCCTTGGTGTCTTTTATTAATTTCAGAAGGTCCCCATCACCCTTGCGGTACAACAATTGATAATTGGTTATTAGGTCGCATAATCTATGATATTCTGCTTCTCTTTCCCTATGTTGGTTAGCAAGATATGCTATAATTTCCCCCCTGATGGTGGCTTTCATAGCATCCCACTGCACTGATTCAGAAACTCTAGGATCCGCATTCTCCTGAAAAAAGGGGAAGACGGTTCTGAATGGTTTCTTGAAATTTCTTGTCATGAAAAAAAGATGGGTTAAGTCTCCATAGAGATTTCTTCACTTCTCTTCCCATATCGAGCTTTCAGATCAAAGGGTGATGGTCTGATAAAAGTTTTGGGCCCAAAGCTATATCCTGAACAGTTGACAAATGTTCGCATGTTGTCAAATAATAATCTAATCTGGAATATGATTTAAATCTTGGAGAATAGTATGTGAACCCCGGTGAGGAAGGGAATATGCGTCTCCACACATCAACCAGCCCCAAATGTTCCATGGAATGTTTAAACTGTTTGGTTGTTGAATTAGTATGGTGTTTTTGTGGATTGGAGCAATCAACTTGTGGAGATAGTGTTAAATTTAGATCCCTAGCCAAGATCAACTGACCCTGGAGGAGACTGAGGAGGGTGGACAAAAAACCTCTGAATGTGGGGAATTTGGTTTATAGAGGAAAATATACATTGGCTAATGTGACCTGTTTGCCATATAGTATACCCTTAATTATAGCAAAGTGCCCCTGAGCATCTATGTGTTTGTTGTATTTCAATTGGTGTGGTCTGTGGGATCAGGATCGCAACCCCTCTCCATCTGCCCCTGGGATGTGAGGAGGCCACCGTGCGATATCGATTTCCCCAACCTAATTTAGAATGTTCTGATTCCGTTAGATGGGTCTCTTGCAAGAAAATCAGGTCAGCAGGAAGTTTCTTTAAAAATTGCATTAATCGAGCTCTTTTTATGGGGTCGTGGAGACCATTTATATTATGTGACATAATTTTGACTGGATTAATTAGTGCCATTTCTTTTGAATTTGGAATACTGATTGTTTTTTAATCTCTTCTCTCCCTCCCAGAAAGAACTTTCTGAAGAATATCCTGACCATGCCCTCCCCAGATGACCAGCCTGCCTCCTGAAAATGAAAGTTTTCCTGATTAACATAGCATAGTCGGTTAAATAAAGTACATCTTAAAATGCTCAATTCTCTGTGTGCGTGTTTTTTTTCTCCCCCCTAAACTTTTCAAACTTCTAACTTGTGAACTACCACAAACAACCTTGTCATGGAATAAAATTAAATTAACTAAGTGACCTAATACCAGGTCTTTAGGCTTATCTAGCCTTGTAATGTTTGTAGTAATGTAAGTAAATACAATAACATATAATGATCTTGTGTGCATATTTAAACTTTTAAAAATAGTAATCAGATATACATGAACTATGTACAGGTTGACTCCCATTAGGGAGGTGCTCGTGTTGAGCTCCCCCAGATGCACCCCATCACCAATCCCAAATGGGACAGCATCAGGATGCTTGGCTGTTGAAACTAGTCCTCGAGAAATTAATCCCAGGGACAGAAACAGGGCCAAAAATGAAGTGATTAAAAAACACTCCTTGGTGGAACCAGATGTGCTAAGATAATGGCAAAGTTCACTTAGGTCTCTAGAGACTCCGCCGGAAAGTAGAATTTTAATTTCAGCTTATTGAAGTGTAGAGTGAATCGTTTACCTAGTTGGGGGCAGTGATAACAGTCTGGGACAGCTCAAAATATCATTCCCTTACTTAATGTACTCCCAAACCAAATAAAGTTCCCCCTCAGGTTATTAATAATTAAAATCGAGATATCGTGCTTAAGTCTTCTAATTAGCTTAACCTTAATAGACACATAGCTAATAAAAGGGAAAAAAAAGGGAGGGACTGGGGACAACATAATTATAATGGTTCTTTCCTTTTCCCCATCCTTTCTAGTTTTATATTTTCCCAAGCAAAGTCCTCTGAAACATTTGAGTGTGGGAGTCAGGATGGCATGTCGAAGTGTTAGTGGTTAGTGCAGTCAGGTAGACTGATTATAACACTTCTCCCTCTTCTGTCTCTCAATACTGATGAATAAGAGTCCCATCCAGGCGGTTTAATATGAGGCCCATGTTTCAGCATGGAATTTTATAGGAGGATCATTATTTCAGAGTGATATCAATCCAGTAATGTCTGGGCTGAGAATTAGACTCTTCGTCTGTATAATTTGGAAAGCATCTCATCACGTCTTCTGGAGGTGTTGTTCAGAATTGAAGTGTCTGGCTCAGTGACCAGAAGAGCTTGGGGAGGTCCACCATAGGGCTTGGGTATAGAGGGGGAGTCTGTCAGGGGGGGATCATAATCCCAGAAAAAGAGGGCAATCAAGGCATGTTCCACAATCAATGGCACCCCCCAGTTAGGGAAATTCGCTACCATCTGGGAGCACTCTGTAGACCAGGTAGCAATGCATGGCCTAACTGGTATGAAATAAACTTCATCAGTTAGTTGTCTGGGCCACGATTGCTAGCCTCTCTCCCTAGGCACCCCCACTCCTATACTTCCACCCCCACGTGCACCAAGACAGGATACTCAACTCAAGCCCAACTTGGAAAGATGAAAGGTACCTCTGGGGTGATCAAGGAGGCATGGTAGGGTTGCAATACTGTTGCAGGTGCTTCAAAATGTCAGCTATCGGTGTTTCCATGGCAGGAGGCATATTAGGTTGCTCTGTAGGGTAGAAGAGCTTCTGGCGTGATCTCACTGTTTTGGCTGTCTTCTCTGTAAGGATTCCCTTTTGCAGGAGATCAGAGGTTGCTTCTGCCGCAGAGGAGTATGTCTGAGGCCCAGTTGCCAAGGAGACCACCAATTTAGTTGGGTAAGAGGTACAGAATCATATTTTCTGGGCCCTGAGGACAGGGAACAACGGACTGTATTCTCTGCGCTGCTTCTGGGTGCTGGGGGTGTAATCGTTGTTGAATAGGATTCTCTGCTGCCCCCACATTATTTTACCCTTCTGCCAGGCTTTGGTGAGTAAATGTTCTTTAGTTTGGTAGCTTAAGAAGCGTACCATGAAAGACCTGGGTCTGGCTTCAGGACGGGTAGGCTTTGTGCCCAGAGTGCGATGTGCCCTCTCCAGATCTAGTTGGTAGTCAGATTCAAGCTTAAGTGAGAGGTGGAGAAAGTAATCAATAAAGGCCCTAGGGTCATTACCTACCTAGCCCCCTGGAAGGCCAAAGAGATGTATATTTCTTCTTCTCCCTGTATTTTCAGAGTCATCTTGTCTGATAGTGATGGCTAGTTGCTCAGATTCTAAGGAATGGACAGATTCCTTGATTTCTTCTATTTTTGAGGTATTCAGTGAGATTTGGTAATCCGCCTCTGCTACTTTACTTTGCAAACTTTGTATTTCCTGTCTGATATCTTTGAGCGATTCTTGCACTTCACCACAAAAATCTGTAATTGCTAGGAGAATCGTCTCAGTAGCAGGTTCTGTAATTTTCTTGTTACCTTTGTTTTTAGTTTGAGACATTCTCTTCTCCAAGCGTGGGGTTAGTTTTTGCTGGGCCTCCCCCTCATCCGACTCCGGATCGTCTGGTTCTGCATTTTCGTCGATGGGCTGGAATCTGTTTCTGTGTTGCTTGGCCACTTTACCATTAATAAAAGTGAAGGGCTTGTGAGCACCAGGCAGATTTGTTCTTCAATAGTTTTAGACGCTGAGTTTTTACTTTTTATTGGTTTTGTTGAATCTCCGGTAAGGGAGCCTCCTACTTGATCTTTGATCTTCCATAGGCATAGCCAGGTGGAAGTCGTGAAGATTGATATCTTTATTTGCAGCTGTATCACTAGCAGAAAATGGGCTGGTAATATAAAATAACCTCACTCCAGGGAATTTCTGACTCCGAGACATTCTGTGTTGACAAGCAACATAAGGGGTTGTGATAAAAATATTAAATATTTTTTGTCACAACGAAAAGAGATAGAGCAACTTGAAGCACAAGGGAATACTGCAGCTCTTTACTTAAAAACATTTTTGCACCAAGCTCTTTTGGCTTGCACTGAACTTTTGTCTTGTTTTCAGAAAAACATCATACAGTTGGCCATATTGTGAGAAGCAAAGTTCCTGTTTACAAAGCCAGATAACAACTAAATAATAAAGCCAGTATGACAGTTTTTTCCCAGCAGAAGAGAATGACCTCCACCCCCCCAAGCCTCTCACCAGGGCTTTGCACATGGTCACCATTACCTGGGGGAATGGGCTGCTCTTGCCACCAGGCAAAGAAGGCAATACCAGGACCCAAAAGCCCAGTCAGGTGCAGAACTACTGAGGGGGGCAGCACAGTTCACTCCAGTAGGGAGTGTCCTGGGCTAAAATAAAATTGCTGGTCTGCAGAGGGATTGCCTTCTTCAGATCAGCCCAGCTCAGTGTTTTCACTAGCTCAGTAGCCTGCATTTTTCTTTCTGTTACCTTGAGCAACCCCACAGACCCATGTCCACTGATCTGCACTCTGCCTTCCACAGGTCACCTTTTTTCCCGTTTTCCTCCTGCACTTTCTGTTGCTGTTATTTGTTTTTTAGCCTCTTTCTTTGTCTTCCCTACCCTGCTATTGCATTCTGTTGTATGTTGAAACATAGAAACATAGACTTTGACAGCAGATGAGGACCACTTGCTATTGGATAAGCTGCAGATTCTAGTTAACCAACCGCCTACTTCCTGCAACCCCGCCTTATGTCGGTCCCATGCATGTTTGAATTCCCCCACTGTTTTAGACCCAACAACCTCCCCATGTTGTTTCTATGGCTGCCTGCTGGGGCTCTGTTTTAGCTGCAGGTCCCGTGTTCATTTCTCATACTTCAACCTTATATTTGTCTCCAGCCCCTTTGTGCTGCCAATGCTGGCTTGGTCTCAGTTCTCTCCCCCCCTCACTGCGGCCCTGTGAAGTGGCATCTGTGCTTCCTGCTTAGGCCCTTCCCTACCTGTTTCTCCATGTTCTCTCAGCAGGATGTCCACTCTTCTTTTCTTCCCAGCCACCATGGCTGCTTGCTGCAGCAATTTTCATGTCGCCCTCCATGACCCTCATGGCATGGCATCCTCAAGGCTCTTCCTTGGACTTTCTAGACTTACAAAAAAAAGGATCAAGCATTATCTTCTGCTGACTTCTTCATATGTTTGTATGTGTCCAGTGTCCATCATGTTCTGGCAATTTCTTTCTTTCCTCAGTATCCCCCTCTGGTCATTCTCAGGTCACTTCTACATGGCATGTTGATTTGGTGTCTGTCCCCCATTATCACCTGTGCCTTCAGAGTTTCAGAGCTGTCTCACCCAGGGCCCTCCTTTCACAGTGACAGTTTATAAACATAAAAAAAAAAAAAAAAGAGTAAGAGCTCTCCTCCCAGCTGGTGTTCTCCTGGTGCTTGCCACATGGCACCTGCCCTCTCTTCACTCCCTTTTGTATTGCAAACAGCTCCTCCTTGTGGCTGCCTAGCTTGACATCCATTACATGGTGCTTTCCATCTTTTCTTCTTTGCTCACCTGTATACTGGAAATCTCTTTGCAACCCAGCAGGTTTGCGAGTGGTTTCCAAGATGCCTTCATGTGCACCTGGAGCTCATTTGTGCAAGCAATCTGATCTTTGTGCCTCTGTTTTCTCCTATATGCTGCTCTGGGTGACCTCTAAGTTTTCTTATTGCAAACAAAGACATGTAACCACTCTACAAATTGGGGTTTACTAAAATGTCTTCCTGGGCTGCCTAATTCCCACTGTCAGGATGGTATCCTGTGTCTGCAGCAGCTGTATGTGTCTGTATGAGAGTGCTATAGAAAGCCTCCGTGCCTCTCTCTTTAAGACAGCCATTATGCTGTGTTAGAAATTAGTCTGGACTGGGTCTGAGTAGTTTAGGTCTCATGTCCGGCCAGGCAAGTGGTATTTCTGCTCCATTCTGCAGTCGCTATATGCACAGAGGAAGCTCTGTTAGGACCTGTGTTCATTTACTGTGTTCATTTACTGTTTATCTGCCTTATTAATAATAGTATAGAAGTTTGTCTAACCTGCCTTCTCTTGCAGCTTGGACTTTTAGCATAAGAGTCACCATTTTGGTTCTGGACTGCTAGAGCTGGTCCATTCGGACCTCAGGGGACCTAAAATGGAGACTGTCCCCAGAGGTCTTATGGGATTGAAGTTTGTGGGAATTGTAGTTTTTAAGGTTTGGCACCTAAATGGACCTGGAGGGGGAGTCCTTGCTGTAACAGACAGTTCCCTCAGCCAACCAAACCTTTTGGATCTCAGAGGAAATCCCCAGAACTGCCTGCAGCAGAGTTAGCTGAGAACTGGAGTTTGGAGAGTGAACAGCTTGAGCCATCGAGCAGCTGCTCCTGTGCAGGAGCACTGGAGAATCGGCGGGAAGGCTGCACTGGTCTGCTTGTTACATCTTCCAGTGAAAAGAAATCCTATGAATATGAAAGTTGGACTTAAATCTGATTTTTTTGTTGAGACCTGAAGCCTGAGGAGAAAGTGAATGATCGTTGCCTGACTTTGGACCAAAGACTTGCTTTAGAAGTGATCGGCCTGCCAGGTACTGAAGTGAGTCATGGATTGAGAGGTTTGCACAAAACCCTTGCTAAATTGCAAATGGACTTTATCCAAACTGTGGCTAAGAGTTGTGTTGTTTATAAGTGTGCTGAATGTGCTGTGTGGGTCGAGATTTGGTTCCCCACCTTCAAGTGTGTTATGCTAGCTGAAAGCTGCTCCAGAACTCATTATGGACTAAATCTGAACTGCCTGCTCTGGTCTGGGCCCTGCCATCTCAGCCTAGAGTGCCGCTTCCATCTCAGAGACCTTTCCAATGAAAGACCTGCTTGGGGATTCGGCTTCCTGCTCAACACCATTGAACAGGTAGCGACCACCACAGTGAGTCATGTGGTCCCTGTTTGCCCTGGCAAACCAGAACAACATCCAGAGGTCTTCATCTCATCAGTTCTGCCTTCTGGTTTGGGTAGCATGAGTACTGAACAGGGTAGCTCCCTGCAACAAAACTGCAATCATTGTGTGTCATCTGATTTACTTGTTTGGGTTCATTACAACGAACTGAGCCATTTTGCTCTGGATTACACATTCTGGGTTATTGTGCATATAATTTGTTTTCTTTCCTAAGGGCTCCAACAACAGCTGCAAAACACCGGCCTACCCCAGGTAACACTCCAGGCTAGCCTGTTTAACTACTGGGTGCCCAGGGTGGTGTGACTGTGTACAAGGGACTCATTGTGCATGTATATTCAGCCTGAAATAATCAGATCTGGTAACCATCTATTAGATCTATGCCCCACCCCTGTTCACATCTCATTAAATAAATCAGATTGTGTTGTTTTTGCATTTAACCTGGCTAGTGTGTACCTTTTTGGTGGGGTATTGTACTGCTATTGAACTGTTGCATTACAGGTCTTACTTTACAGGGAGTCTCCAGGGCAGCTGCAGAGGATCCAGCCCTGATGGTAAGTGCTAGGGTGTGAGCAAGTCATTATTGCCATATGGTCCATGTGAATGTTTTGTTGCTATACTGTTTAGGCCACTAGAGCGGTTGGTGGGGGGGTTATAGCATCCCAGAGGGCTATACCAACAGCAGTTACACTACCCCAGAACCATTTCTCTGGGTGGAGGCACCCATTCAACAAGCTCAGGCCCCTCAACCTGCGCATAGTCACGCAGGCAGGGGTAGTAGCCTTTAGGATAGTGCCACCGAGGGGTTACAGATACATAAAGAAATTAACTGCAAATATTCTGGGTTACTTTTCATCAAACATCCTATTCTAATTAATTGCGGGAACGTCTTTTTGCAAATAATCATCGTTTGTAATTATTTACTTACAAAAATAAGTAATCAGATTACCAATCACATATTACCTTTTCAGCCATGCTAGGGACACTAAAATACTATAAACATGCCCATATTTTCGAAAGGCTTAAGCCTGTGGTGCAGTGACTCAAGCAGCAGCTATCCCCCTCTCCCTGCCTGACCCATTTAAACTCTTCCTTCATGCTTCATTCAGAAGCATATTTTCTTTGTGTCTGGAGGCTCTGTCTGTCCTCTCTGTGGACCAGACCTTTCTCTAGGTACTGCCCCCCCCCACTTATGTTGTGTTTGACTCCTACCTTCCCTTGTGTTTGGAAGGTGCTGGCTGTGTTGGGCTTTCTGCGTGGTTCCTGCTTCTCTTGCTCCTGGGTCAGTATTCTGCCTCTGGCTGCAGTCTGTCTGTGCTTCTATCTCAGTTATCTGTTTTTCTCTTCTGCTCCTATGATTGTGTTTGCTTTGTTTGCTTTTTTTTAGGCTTTTCTAGTTCTAGTGCCAATTGTGTAGATTATTATATTCAGATGTATTGCTAATCAGACTCTTCATGTCATTTTATCATACTTTCAGCAATGTCTCTTTTATCTGTACTTGTTACCTGTGTGCTCTTAGTTTTAATTGCTGTCCCCATGCTTTAGCAGTCCCCGTGCTCATCACCTTAATTGTTTGCACCTGCCTCACTCAGTACTGGCTTCCCTTAGCAACTATAGCTCTGACCTTCATTCCCCTGGCTGCTCTAGAGGTGTCATGCCCTACCATTTTAACCCCCAATCCTAAATTTGTGTTATTCAGGCTCATTTATTGGTATTTCATACTTTCACCAAATTATACTTTTACCAAAACTACAGCAGCCTGTTTCTGACGTCTACTCATACTGAAACTTCAGCTATTAAATTAGCTGTATTTTTTGGGTGGGGGGGGTTCCTACCTTACCAACATTACAGTTGCTTTTTGGTCTCATGGTACTTAGATTGTAGCTTCCCTGCTGTTTACACAACAGGAGACTGTGATGTCACAGTGGGGCATCATTACTCCAAGTAGCAGGAGCATGCTTTTATGTAAGCTATATGATTTTGCCCTGCTCCTTTGCCCAATGGCTTTTCAGTTATCCATGCATAACTACCTTAATCTTGTGTGGCCTACATGGCTTTCAAAATATTCATTGCATTCCTTGTTCCTGGATACAGTGTAGGGTACCAAAAGACTGGAAGAGGTCAGATGATTTATAAGAGCAGCAGCAGGGAGGAGGTGGGCAATTATCACTCAGTCAACCTCACCTCAATGGTGGGTAAGGTGATCGAGGCAATATTAAAAGAAAGGGTGGTCGACTACTTGGTGGAAAACGAGCTGCAGGACATTCATCAGCATGGCTTCACATAGGGGAATTTATGCCAGACAAACCTTATCAAGTTCTTCAATTGAGTGACGAGAGTTGTTGATCTGGGGGGGGGGGGCAGTGGACATTGCCTATCTAGACTTCAGGAAGTCCTTCGCCACTGTCCCCCACAGAAGGCAAATAAATAAGCTGGAAAGTTTGGGGGTAGGTCAGAAAATAATAAGGTGGGTGGAGAACTGGCTGATGGGTAGAATTCAGAAGGTGGTGGTAAATGGGGTACATTCCAGGGAGGTAGGGATGATGAGCGGGGTTCCCCATGGGTAGCTGCTGGGGCCTATCCTGTTTAACATTTATATCAGCAACATAGCGGAGGGGTGTCAGAGGAAGGTCTGTTTATTTGCAGATGACACAAAGATCTGCAATAGGGTGGACACCCCAGAGGGAGTGGAGGCTATGAGGGAAGATCTAAGGTTACTGGAGGAGTGGTCAGATACGTGGCAACAAAAATTCAATGCCAAAAAATGCACAGTAATGCAAACTGAGTGGAATAACCCAGAAGCAAATTACACACAGGGTGAGGGGGTGGATGTAATGAAGGCAACTGAGCAGGAGAGGGATCTAGTGATCATAATTAGAGACAACCTTAAGGTGGGGACCTAATGTAGCAAGGTGGTGGACAAAGCAAATAGAATGCTGGCATGGAAAGGGAGAGGTAACAAGCAGAAAGAGGGAGGTGCTGATGCCTCTTTGCCAAATCCATGGTGAGGTCTCACCTGGAAAATGGGGTTTAGTTCAGGAGACCTCACCTGCGTAAGGAAAAACTGTAGATGGGTCTGAAAGGGTACAGAGAAGGGCCACTGAGATGGTGCATGGGTTGAATGGGACGTCCTAAGAGGAGAGACTGAGAGAGTTGGATTTGTACCTGCTAGAGACCAGCAGGGATTGGGGGCACATGATAGAAACATTTAAGTATGTGAAGAGGATTAATAAAGTGTGTGGGGGAGCTTATTCACAGGAAAGGTTGGAGATAGAACTAGGGGTCATGGTCTATGAGTGGAAGGAGGAAGGTTTGGGGGGAATGTGAGGGGGTGTTACTTCACTTAGAGGGTGGTGAAGCCCTGGAACAGTCTGTTGGAAGAGGTCATAGGGGTCCAAATGATGGAGGGATTCAAGAGGGCATGGGACAGACACAAGAGGCTGACCACAGAGGTAAGTGGGGGGGGTCTCAGGGCAAGGGGTGCAAGTAGGAATGGGGTAAAGGGGCAGACCGAATGGGCCAAGAGGGTCCTTTTCTGCCATCACATGTATATGATTTTATGATTCCATTACTGCATTGCAAATACTTCTTACTAGAATAACCTAACTCTGCCTTAATGGCATTTAAGGTATTTATGCCAATCATATCAATTCTCTATCCATGCTACAGCCATAGCAATCACTGCTAAGGCTCATCGATTCAATAACTATGAAACTGATTGATTTAATTACTGACATCACAGCCTCTCACTACTTAAACATCTATCTTCTATGTCAGCATTCATTTGGCTTCCTTAATGAAATTGGTTGATTTGCTTTCCACTGGCTTTGCTCATATCAATCAATCATAGTAAGCATTCCTATCGTCTATCTCATCAGTGAATCGTATTGGTCCATTATATCAATCAATCATCTCAGTCAATTATCGCAATCAGTCATTACCAATACCTAACCGATGGCCACTGGCTTCACCTGGCCTCCTCATATCTAGTGCTTCATAGTTGACTGTATGCTCTCATTTATAAATCAGAGGCATGCCAACCATAACCATTACTTTCTTTAGCTCAGGGCCTGCCCAGCAGCTGATGATCTCAATTTGCACCTTGAAGTCCGCACCTTGAACATGCAAAACTCAGGCAGGGGCCTTCTCATCTGGCCTATAATGTGAACGTCCTGGCTCTGTGCAGAGCTTTAGCCATGTAGCTCTATCAATGGCACCTCTTGATGTAGAATTTAGGACTTCAGACAGGAAGGATGGGACTTTCATATCCGCGAGACCTCCTTTAGCTAGACAAATTGGGTTCAGTGGCACCTTTTATGCTATTCTTCCCATGACTGCCTCTGGTTCACCTGGTCTGTTTTTAGTTGGTAGGCCAGCTGCCTGCCTCCATGGTTGCTGCTCTCCTCCACCCACCTTGGGGGTCCTGCTTTTGCTTCAGAGTATCTAATGTTGCAGAGTGTGCTCGCAACACTTCATTGCGTTCCTGTTAGAGGGCTAGTGATAGCTTTCCTCCAAGCTGGAATATTTTCCTCCCCTTGAATTGGGTATCTAAATTGAACCAGCAGAACCGTCACTAAATAAAACATCCCAAGCCTGGAGAGATGGTAACCTAGGCCTTGGATCCCCCAGAGGTTTCCTCCTCAAAGGGTTTTTTTCCTCTGCTCAGTGCCAAAGGTCATAATATCTAGTTACTTTAGTTGTGATTCCTTAGGTTACTAGATAGGTTTCCGCAGTTATTTGGGTAGGTTTCTACTGTTGGATGGAGATGGATGGTGGTCCTCTATTGCTGTTCCCTTTCTCCTTGGGGGAGTCATGCCTTTTTGTTATAATTCATTCTACCCCCAGACTATCTGCACCCTGCTGGGGAACAAACTGTATGCCTCAAGGGGGCTCAATCATTGTCTTCTACTTCAAAAAGGTGTCAGTGAAGGAGGCTTACAAACACATAAAAAAAAATACCAGGCAAGACCAGAATGGGGAGTGATGGAGTCGATATGAAACCCCTATCCCTAACACCGGATGTCATCATCATGCCAGTTACAAAACTACTTAAATCGCTGGCTCTTGCACAATTCCCCGGGACCTGGAAACAAGCTCTCATGAAGCCAGTGCACAAGAATGGTGATATGACATGCACTGCCTATTATAGGCCAATATCCATCCTCTCTCCCTTATCTAAAGCCCTGGAAAAGATTGTGGCCACCCAACTCACAGATTACCTCAACAAATATGACCTGTTATGTCCCAACCAACATGGCTTCAGGCAGAATCATAGTACCTCCACTGCCTTGCTGGACTACACTGACTACTCGCAGAAGGCACTAGATGAAGGAAAACTGGTAGGGTCAGTCTTCATAGACCTCACCAAAGCCTTTGACACTGTCAATCACTCTCTCCTCCTAACTCAACTACAGAACCTGGAGGTTGCAACCACTGCTGTCTGCTGGTTCAAGGACTAACTAACTCACAGAAGCCAACGTGCAAAAATTGTGCACGCAGTATCTAGCTCCAATGAGGTATCTTTAGGGGTCCCACAGGGGTCAATACTGGGACCCTTACTATTTAGTCTCTTCCTAAATAATCTTCCTAAAGCCTGTGATACTAAACTGATACTTTACGCAGATAATGCTGTACTTCTCACCAGCAGTTCATCAATAGTTACCCTCCACTCTGAGCTCCAGACATCCTTCTACAAGTTGGAAGACTGGTTCTGTAGCCATAAACTTCTATTAAACTACAAAAAGACCAAGGTGATGCTCACAGCCAGCCCACAGCACAAAAAGAAGCTCCCTTCCCTCACCATCTCCAATAAAGTCAGTGAGCCACTAGAACAAGTTCACTCCTTCAGGTACCTGGGGGTCACCATTGATGACTCCTTCACCTTCATCCAACACATCAACACAGTGGTAAAGGCAGTGAACACCAAACTGGGTGTACTCCATAGGCATAAAAAGTATCTCACTCCAGAGGACTTCCATCTCTAAATCTCCAACTCCATCCTTTCTATCATTGACTATGGATTGGTGGTCTACAGTGCAGCAACAGACACTGCACTAAAAAGGATTCACATTGCCCTCAACAAGGCATGTAGGCTCATAATGGCTGCAGATCGAAATATACACACCTGCTCCTTATATGAGGAGACCAATAGGCTGCCACTAAAGGACAGGATTATATTCCAAACATGTCTCCTTGGAAAAAATGCGCTAATGGGTAAAACCCCCATGCATTTCTAGCATATTAACACCAAGTGCTACCAGTTATACCACCATAGGCAGGATGAGGGGGGCCCTATCAACACCTTTCCGTTGAACTGTGCAGGGACAGCATGCTTTCAGCTATAGAGCCCCCCAATGGCTCAATGAAATCCCAGTGCACATTCTAAACTCCCAATATATCTCACAATTCAAAAATGGCTTAAGGCAACACCTTCTTACTAGGACAGTTTGTGACTGCCATTAGGACTCTAACACCCATAATACCCACTCACCCCACACTCTCCTTCCCCTTCCTTTTACCCCCATTCTTCCCCCTGCCCTATCCCTCTGTCTTCCTCTCCCCCTGTGCCTTTCCCCCACTGGATCAACCTTAAACCAGCCTACTACCACTACCTCCCAACCTCCTAGACAAAGGCACTTCTTTTGGCTGCCCACTCTTCCCCCCAGTCTCCCCTCCCCCTCACCTTGACTCCTCCTCGGACTCTCACACTAGGTGTCACACCTCTGTATCTCCTTTGCTACATATAAACACTGTCCTTTACCCTAGTTGAATGCTCTTGATGCTGTATTATCACCATTGGTACTATGAATGACATTGTAACCATATTGTATACTAGCTACCTACTATTCGAGTATTGTATATACACTGTTTGTTATTGTTGTCATTGTCACTGTTTGATGTGAACCCTTTGTAAAGGTATGATCCAAATCCCTAAATAAATAAATAAATAAACCTATGTTAAGCTTGCTATTCATTTCACTTATCTGCTGACCATTACCATTATCTCTGCTGACCTACAGTATGTGAAGGTCTAAGTATTCAATACCAATTAATTATCTTTGCAGTCTGTCTCATCTCACTCTTTTTGAGCTTTTCCTAAGCTACCTTTAGCCTAAGGGAATCCTTCCTGCTGCACCTCTAGTGGTGGAATCCTCCTCCAGGGTTTCTTACCTTCAGCATCCCTACAGGGTGGTATCCTGAGGTACAGAGGTGAACAAACACAACAACATTTACTCAGCAAGTTGCATAAGCATAACACCACACCAAACTACATAAACACATTAAATTGAAAGGCGTAAGCATGTGGTTCAATGGCTGAAGCAACAGCCACACCCCTTGCCGGACCTATTTAAACTGTTCCTTCCTGCTTCATTCAGAAGCATTTTTTCTTTTCCTCACCATCCTCGACTCCTCCTCCACCTCTTCCTCCAGTAGCTAGCTTCTCCTTGGTGGCTTTTCCCAAGCTACCTTTAGCTTAAGGGAATCCTTCCCATGACACCTCTAGGGGTGGAACCTTTCTCCAGGGTTCATTGTGTTCAGCATCCCTACAGGGTGGTATCCTGAGGTACAGAGAGGCAAACAGATACAACAAAGCTCATTCACCAAGTTGCATAAGCATAACACCACACCAAGTTACGTAAGTACATTGAACTAAATGTATATATTAAACAAACTCTGGTCAGAGCCACTATGGCTGCAAATTAATTAGTTTGACAAGGGTGTGTCATGGGCTTAAACATAAGGATGAATTGACATATTCAGCTCTGTGTGTAAATTTCATTTTTGGTAAAGTTAGGTCATTTATCTGGTTGATCCTGTGTTTTCCATGTGTTTCAAATGCAATCAGCAAGTGCATCTTGTACTACATGGGGAAGAAGAGGGCGCTCCGCACCAAGGCCACTAAGTAATGGTAGAAGGAACAGTGCAGAGAGGAGAGGAATGGCTACATTGGATACTATGAGGCAACCTGGAAGGACAAGAGCCTACACTGAGGTGATGGCCTGCTTCCATCCAAAAGGGAATTATAGTCCTCAGTAGGCAGTTTAAATGTTACTTTAATGGACATTTAAAGTAGCTGAGGGGGGAGATGGAAGAAATACTGGAGGCAGAAAGTAGACCATCATATGCTGATGTAGAGAATAGGGAGATCCCAAGGGGAGAGAGTCCCACCAGGATGCAAGTTATTCAAGAAAGCAGGGGGATAGCACAGGAGGAAGTGAGGAAAAAGTAGCAGTCAAAGGAGAATGGTGAGGAAGAGGGAGCAAATGGAAGAAGAAGAAAATGACAAGAAGGGAGCAGAGGGCAGTCAAAATGATGTAAGTTATACATCAGAAGCCCTATAAGGAGAGACTGAAAGAGTTCAATATGTTCACTCTGCAAGAGAGGAGTGACAGTGGGGATATGATTGTGATCTACGAGAGGACTAATTAGCAAGATCCCACATGCCTTGCAGGCAAATACAAGATGATACTAGTTTATGGAAACCAGTAGGAGTTGTCTCATATCTTCAAATTTTAGAGACAATATATGGAAACAACAAAAGAACCTGCCAACAGGAAAGTTTCCTAAGAAGAAAACTATACACCATCTTCAATGCTAGAATAGGCAGAATTATACAGTACACAAATAGTTAACACTGGCAAAATTCCAAAGTAGGGAGCGAGGTTTAACATGCTGTTCCTGGGTAACACCAAGTAAGTAGATATTACAGTGGGTTTATTGAAAACTAGTGTAATCCCCCTATATTCAGTAAGAACTTGATCCAAGGCTAAATAAAATTCCATGAGACAGTATACAGGAACACCATCCCGAAACCAAAGTCAGTACATCATCAGTTTAGTTGGGGGGGTGCATATAATCCAAATAACATAACTAAGGAGTAATAGATGCTCTACTACATAGGACTGGTGTTCCCCAGCACCCTTAGACACAGCTCTCGGCAACAGAAAGAAGGTCTCTAATTTAATAGCTATATTAAATAACATCCACTATAATGAAAAGGAATGGGGGATCCCATGGTGTGGCTTATAGAAAGGGGACCTGGGTATTATTAACTGGGACCATTAGAAGACAGAACAGGATGTACAAAAATAATTTATAAATAAATAAATAAATCATTTGTTTCCTCCAAGTCAATATAATCCCTACAGTATGCATTAGTATTGCTATTTGTATTGCTGTCTTATCTTTGGACCCTTACATTTTATGCAGCTTTCTTCTAAGGTAGCCCCCCCTTAAAAAAATAGACCCCCTTAAAAAAAAGTATTATCCTGTACTGTTCTAACCATCAGATGTTGACCCACTTGAATCTATAACTCTGTATATATAAGAGGGAGCTCAATAAGAAAAAGTTTTAATCATTGGGATCCTATATACTACAATAAATATATACAGTATAGTTATGAAAATAAAGACGCCATAGAGGGGGCACAGAGGTTTCTCCCTGAACAGCTTGCCCAGATCAGAGGATCTATTTTTGCAGTTTAAAAATTCATTAGGGCTACAGAAAAACCAACCAACATCGAGCTCTCCCCAGAGCCCCCAGTCAAAGCCTGTAGTGATGGGGAGAGAGCCACAGAATTGAAATCTATGAAAGGAAGCATACAAAGTAATAAATATTAACTCTTGCAGGGCTGTGGAAAGATATACCAGTTCAAAATTCCTATACATTCTAATTGTGTTGGCAGCCTAAGGGTTAAATAGGAAAACACTGATAGGGCTTATTAACATATAAAACAAGCATTTGTCAATGTCGAATGTTTGCTTTCTGGCATTGGCATTGGTAGTGTAGGAGTTACAGAGCTGCATACTAGGAATGGCAGTGAAGTATTGAACTGAAGCTAAGCCCGTCACCACCCTGCAGATAGTGACAGACATTGGGGTGTGTCTTTGGGTCATCAGGCATAACAGCCATGCCATTTCACCACACCCTACCCTGCAGACACCGACAAGTGTCACGGTGTGCCTTGGGGTCTTTGGCCCTCATACGTACCCCATTCCATCAAGAAATACAGTGAGATGGGTGCGGTATAGGACAATGGGACGAAGAGTCCAAGGCACACCTTGATGCCTCTCACTGGCTGCAGGGTGTGGTTGGGGTGGAATGGTATGAGCATTGCAGGCACTAATCCCAAGTCACAGCCCTGATGCCTGTCATTCTGTACAGGGTGGGGCATTATGATCAGAAACCATAACGCCTCAGGCATTCATTGGTATTTTCACTCCAAATTTTCAACATTTTTTTTTGGGACCCCATGTCATGAACAGTGGCAATATCAGTTTGTTATCCAAAAGCTGCTTTTGCACAGCGTCTACAGCATTTGGCACCACAGGTGCAAAAACACATTCTGAACAGGATGTGAAAAATGACAGCTGTGCTGTTCATGAGGAGGTGTAAAAAATGGCAATGTTGAAAAACTGCTGTGAAAATATTAAAAAAACTGGTGAAGTCACGAGCGTGCATAGAAACTGTGCAACGCACACCCATAATGTAACTAGTTTGGGGATTTTTTACAGCAGGTTGTTAACACAGGAATTTTGGGACCTCCGATCATGAACAGTGTCAGTGTGATTTTCTTTATCTGTCCCGAACAATGATTTCCCACAGCGACCACGCATTTCTACACTGAAAGTGTGAAAACACATTTTGGCCATGTTGTGAAAAATGACAGCTGTACTGTTCATAAGGAGGTGTGGAAAAATGCCACTGGTGAAAATCTGGACTGAAAATATTACAAATTCATGAACTTATGAGGGTGCGTGGAAACTGCGCAATGCTCACTTGTAACATAGTCATTTTATGGAGTTTTGTCACCAAATTTTCAACATAGACATTTTAAGACCTCTGCTCATGACCAGTGTCACTGCGATTTTCTTAATCTGTCCCAAACATTGTTTTTGCACACCGACTGTACCATTGTGCGCTACATGTACGGAAACACATTTTGGACGAGATATGAAAAATGGCAGCTGTACTGCTCATAAGGAAGTGTGGTAAAATGGCAATGTTGAAAATCTGCGAATATTACAAATTCGCAAACTTGCTAGCATGCGTAGGAACTGCGCAATGTGCGCTCCTAAAACAGTCATTTTGGGGAATTTTTTCACCAAATTTTCAACATAGCCATTTTAACACCTCTGCTCATGACCAGTGTCATTGTGATTTTCTTAATCTGTCCCAAACATTGATTGCGCACACTGACTGCGCCATTGTGCGCTACATGCAAGGAAACACATTTTGGGTGATGTGAAAAATGACAGCTGTACTGCTCATAAGGAGGTGTGGTAAAATGGCAATGTAGAAAATCTGGAGTGCAAATATTAAAAAGTTGTGCACTTACGAGCTTGCATAGGAAGTGTGCAATGCACGCTCATAAAACAGTCATTTTTAGGAATTTTTTCACCAAATTTTAAACATAGGCTTTTTGAGAGCCCACCCCATGAACACTGGCACTGTCGTTCCATTAATCGGTTCCGAAAGGTGATTCCGCGCAGTGACCACAAAATCACCCTTTGGGCCCAGTTAACACCATGACAGTGACAGAATTCATGAGGAGGGGTTCCAAAAACCCCATGTTGAAAATTTGGTGCAAAAATTCCAAAAAATGCCTGAGACATGCAGCAAAGCTGAAAAGATCCTATCTATTACATTATACAGCTTACCGGCATTTCCTCAGTTCGCAGTCGGCTTTGAACACTGCCGACATGTTCCCGGTCCACCAAAGATCGTCACGTCAGAGTCCAGAGGTAAGTATGGGGTGACGGGGGGGTGTGGGGAGGCAGGGTGTGCAGTGGGTGGGCGCAGGTGGGGGATGTGGCCAACGAGACCGTGAGGGACTGTTTTTTTCTTTCAGGGACTATTTTTTTTAAAGGAGGATGATGCAGAACATTTACCACGCTGGGGTGGACTCCCAGTGTGGCATCAGGAAGGCTGCTTGGGGGCTGGAGCCGATGGGGGATTGGGCACCCCCATTGGCCATAACAGTTTCTGCCACACTGGGGTGGGCTCCCAGCGTGGCACCTGAAAATGTTTTGGGGGGCCTGGAGATGTGGAGCTAATGGGGGATTTGGCACCCCCATCAGCCATTACATTGTTTGCCACACTGGGGAGGGCTCCCAGCGTGGTACCGGGAAGCTTGTTTTTTTGGGGGGAGGAACTGGAGCCGACGGGGATTGGGCACCCCATCAGCCATACAGTGTGTGGTCGGGGGAGCATGCATGAGCACGAGCATGCAAAATGCGGTGCTTGTGTGTGTGTGGGGGAAGAGCTCTGCTCACTGAAGCGGAGCTCTCCCTTTCAACGTATGCCACTGCATCCGGTATCTCGGATGATGGCACTATGTTTCTTGCACATGCGTGCAAGCAAACATAAAAATCTGTACATTCCTATATGATGGTCTTGAAAAGATAAAGTATGTACCACATCATGTAACGAACAGGATATATATGAAATAGATAACCCTCTGTAGGGTGTGCAGTCATACTCTGATATTCATATGCTTTGGTGTGCGTTCAACGACCCAAGGCATGCGCATATCAGACTGTGACCACACACACTACAGTGGGTTATCTATCTTATATAATGGGCAAAATTATTTAGGGGAGTGTAAGTGCAGGCATGCAGTTGTGCTCTGATATAAGCATGGTCAGGTGGTGTGTTTCAGCCAACCAGCAGAGAGTATTTTCCCCTACCCATTTTACATATAATTGCAAAAAAAGTTTGTTAATCCTCTAGTTATGGTTAAAGCAACAAAAAAAAGAGAAATGTGGCATTAAGGTTTAATCCAAACACCCCAACACTCCATCCCCACCCTGCACATATCAACAAGTTTTGGGAGTGTGCCTTGGGTTTGTCAGTCCTAACGCTTACCCCATTCCATAAGTAAATAATCTGAGATGGATACAGTACAGGAGAATGGGGTGAGCAGTAGGGCTGATGATCCCAAGGCATACCTCTCATGCCTGTTAGTGTGTACTGGGTGGGAGTGGGGTGTTAGGGCTGAAAACCCTATTGCCACATTTCCTACTTTTACCCTAACTAGAGTATTAGCAAAGTTTTTTGAAATTTATTTCCTTACGTTTTGAGACTCAACAATTGTATCCTTATTTGCCCGTAGAAGCGCAGTGCCTTTTGCGCCCTGTGCTCCCATTCCTCCATAGATGCGTGTATGTATGTCACTGTGGAATGGCCCTTCACTTCCATTAATAGGACAACAGTGACCAAATGGTCAGTATAGCCATCTTATTACCTTACTTCATGTACACATTACAGTAAATTTTCAAATCTTTGCCAAAATGTAATTCTGCGTAACTGCAACACCATTCTGCAACTCAGTTATGAAAACACATTTTGGTCTGGATTTGAAAAATAACAGTTGTGACATACATGAGGTGAGGTAATAAGAAGGCTATGTTGAACATCTGGTGTCAAAATATTTAAAATTTCCAAAGTTATGAGCATGCATAGTGAAATTGCAATGAATGGGCATACCTTTGGCATTTTAACATATTTTTACCCTACATTTTCAACACTGTCATCTTATTACCTCACCTCAGGTACCCAGTACAGAAATATTTTCAAATCCTGCCAAAACATCACTGCACACATCTGCAATGCCATTCTGTGCCACAGATGGGAATACACATTTTGGCCAGGATTTGAAAAATGGCAGCCATACAATACATGAGGTGGTGTAATAAGCTGTCTATGTTGAAAATATGGTGTCAAAATATTAAAAGTTCTGAAGATAAAAGCGTGTGTAGTGTTACATGTTTTGACACCAAATTTTCAACATAGCTTTCTTATGACCCCACCTCAAAAACAGTATGGCTGTCATGCAAATCGTGCCCAAAAGGTGAATTCACCAAGTGACTATGAAATCTCCTTTCAGGCAGGAGTTGTGTAATTACATTCATATTGTTCATGGGGTGGGGTCCCCAGAAGGCCATGTTAAAACTTTGGGGTTAAAAATACCCAAAAATGGCAATGTTGTGCATAAAAGTTTAAACTGAAATACAATACATTGAACCACATTCTACTACAATTTTCCCTGCTTGCATATACTGTAGCTGAACCTCAGAGTGATCTGATCTGTTCAGCTCCTGCAGTACCAGTTAACATTTGGCTGTTTCGGTTGTGCCTTGTTTATCTCAAACTTCACGAAGAATGCATGGTGAAACTTCAGATCAGTCAAGTAACATAAACGTATGTCCGTCCCTCCAGCTGTAGCCACAGCTTTCAACTCCCACTTCACCAACTGTACTGCTGCACTGCTATCCTCTCTCCCATCCCCCTACATCCCTTCCCCTCCCCTCACGCCCGACCAAGCTCTGCCACACCCCAAATCCTTCTTCTTACTCCCTATTATGCCACTTGAGGTGTACAATGCCCTCCTTGCTCTCAATCTGGCCAAGAGTAAATGCCCCTCCAGTCTACATGGAAAATTGTTATACCTATCGGCACCTGCCATTGCCGCCCTCATCAGCATTCTTCAACCTAGCCTTCTCTCTAGCCTTGATACCAGCTGAGTGGAAACATGCCATGGTAATCCCACTCCCCAAAGGCAGTGATCTCTCTGCCCCTGGAAACTGCCACCCTGTTTACCTCCTTCCCATTCTGGCTAAACTACAAGAAAAACTTGTCCTCTCTCAACTCTCCTCCTTCCTTGACTCCTCATCCTTCTACATCCCTTACCAGTCTTGTTTCAGGAAGTCCCATTCCACCACCACCTCCCTGCAGAAGCTTACAGATGCCATCTTCTCCACCATGGATAAGGGGCACATCACCTAGATATCTTTGTCGACCTTGCAAAGGCGTTCAACACAGTATCCCACTCCCTCTTCCTGACTAAGCTCAGCAGGGGAGGTCTCTCTAGTTTGGCCATGGACTGGTTCCACTCCTACCTGGTTGGTCGGGCACAGTCAGTCAGGATCGGTAACTCCACCTCTGCCATCTCCCTGTCACATCAGGTGTGCTGCAGGGCTCCATCCTAGGGCCACTACGGTTCTTTATCTTCCTAAATGACCTGCCTTCTGCCTTCCCACACACCTCTATTTACATGTATGCAGATGACAGAGTGCTGTACACTTCCAGCCCCTCCGCTAGTGATGTGGTGACCAGACTGCAGCAGGACTTCAACAGTGTCCAGCTCTGGTTTCATTCCAATCAGCTACACCTCAATGCCAAGAAGACTGTCTCCATGACCTTCGGCATAAGGCAGAGACTTTCATAGCTCCCCTCCCCACCAACCTTCCACATCCTGGATGGGACTTCATTGGAGACCTCACCCTCCTTCAGATATCTTGGGGTCTGGCGCTACCAGTACCTTGATTTTTCTGTTCACATCAATGACATCCACAAAAACTCCACCCCAGACGGGGTGTCCTTAACTGCAACTATGGTTGCATCCTGCTGCAGGCTCGCTGAGCCATTTTACAGAAAATAATTCTGCCAATTTTTGACTATGGTGACATGGTCTACAGTGCTGCCCCTAAGTCTGCCCTGACCAGACTTGACCCCCTCTTCCATTCCTTCTGTTGGTTCACCCTTGACTGTCCCTACTGCACCCATTATTGTACCCTCTACCTGTCCCTGGGCCTTCCCTCCCTACAGGACCGCAGATCATCAAGCTGCGCATGCTTCACTGCCAAGTTCTGGTCCCAATCCTGGCCCCCTTACTTCTTTTCAGTCCTGTCCACCCCCTCCACCCAGCCTACGTGCTCAGGCAATACAACACTAGACTCCTGCATATTCCCCACAGGTCTACCTCGAAGGGCCAGACAGCTTTCAGCTCCTGCATACCCAAGCTACGGAACTCCCTCCCTCCGGACATTCAGCACACCCCCCCAGTGCCTTAATGGCCTCCTTGTACAGCATTTCTCCCCTCCTGCTCATGCACCTAATACATCCTCAGCTCCTGGGCCAGTTACCCTTTCCTGGGTTTGCACTGTGCCACTATTTGTTGCAATTTAATGATATCAAGTGCTAGTCTCATGCCTCACCTTTCTCTGTTATGTGCATCCTTGTAGAGGCTGCACTACTTGCTTGTTTTATCCTCTGTGACCTAATTTGTACAGCTGCACTTATATTATTGTCATTGTATTCTTACCATGCTATCCTATTATTGTTACTAGCACTGCTCTCTGTTATTTTTGTACTGCCCCCCAGGATACATCTGGAATTGAGCAGTACTCTGCTCAACATGTCTTCCTGGTAAAACTCTTAAATAAATAAATAATAAATGTACAGCTCCTCCCTTCTATCAATAAGGAAGTGAGCCCTAATAAAGATACTAATCAATGTCTGCTTTACTTTGTCATACAGTATGCAGGCAAGAGTTTGCATAGGTACAAGTAAGGAATAACCCATGACACAGTGTGGGTCTACTTGGGAATTAATCCATGGCTGGGGAGTGTTGAACCACAAGGCCAAAGGCCAAGTGGTTCCAACCGACCAGCCGTGGATTAATTCCCAAGTAGACCAACACTCTGGAGTGGGTTAATTGACTTGTAACATGAGGAAGAGAAAGGGTTCGGTTCCCTTTCAATTATTGTCTTTTTCCCATGTTACAGTGTCAAGAAATTGTTTTTTAAATCTGCAAAACATGTTAGAAAACATGTTCTGGTATGAAACTTCTGTTTCCATTTGTGCTGTGCTCAGGTTGGACATACTATGTGCAATATGTGGTCCAATCATGAAGTGCAGGACGGGTAGTTGATGACACACACAGCCCCCAGTGTATATCATCACTAGTATTACAGATTGTGAGAAATGCCTACCTATTCATTTACAGGTTTATTCTGTGCCAGCTGGGTTTTCTATGTTAATGTTGCAAATTAGAGATGTTCTATAATACTGATCCATGAGGAGTGGGGGTTGATAGGCAGTGATGCAGCACCTACATTTGAAAGAGCTGTCATCTCAGGAAGTAATGAGATAGGATATGTGCAGCATGATAGCAGTTGAATGAAGGCAATGTCAGGCCGTCCTACATAGGAAACTCAAAATAAAGTAATCAAGACTGAGAAAGTAAGGAACTTATCAATTAGAGTAGTTGCAAACAGTTACAACACTATGCCACAAGGTGAGGAGGGAGTGTAGCAAGCGGTGCCTCACCTTTAGCTCAACACCGCAACGGCTACACTGGAAAACAGACCATTACAGTGACAGTCACTGTAATGGTCTGATTTCCAGTGTAGCCATTCCTCAGTGTTCTGCCCCCTCCCTGGAACAACTCCGACCTAGAGCTGATAATATTAAAGCCTGGAGGGTGTGGGGGCAGAGCCCCCCCACATGGGGGTATAGGAGACACAGCCCCCCACAAAAAACACTCATCATTCCGCTGGCACAATACCTGTGTCGGTATTGTGCCGTCGCTATGTGGGAGGTCGGCATTTTCACTGTCGACCTCCCTTGGTGCTTCCACGCAGCGAGTATGCTTTTACTGCAACATTCACATGAATGAGTTTGGTTTACTCCAACAATGACAAGTACCGGTAGTGCATAGCCAATAAATCAAACAAAAATTGGAAATTTCATAAGGGCAATGTACAATCAATCATGTGCCATAAACTACATTGTTGCATGGACACTAATAGGTCTAAGAATAAAGAGAAATAAATTAAAATGGGTTCAGATGTGTAGCATGCGATGCACATAGTAGGTGGTTCAAAGTGTGTGTACCGCTATGGCAGAAAGTGGAACACGTAGCGCAGCGACTGCTTTTACTGCAACATGCACACATGCTGTACTGCAAAGACATTAAAATAAAAGATACATTATCAATTCAAAAGGGCAATGTAGAAACATCGGACTGTGAGCAGTATGAAGAATGATAACAATGAGAAGTGTTTTTTTTTTTTTTTTTAAGGGGTTTATTGTGTACTAAACATATCTTGATACAGCAGGCATTTCAGCATTGTGCAAAGGTATTAGGGTGCAGAGGTAGACAGTATACAAAGTGACTGAGCAACATTGTGCAAAGGTAGCAAGGTGCATGACTTCACACTGCACACATGGTACAGTGCTGTGCAAATCTCAACCATTACTAAGCCATGCAAAGAACTGCAAAGTGACAAGTGTCAGTGTTTTATAAAAACATTGTACCAAACTGTAAACTGTTATGGCAGTTACTTAATTATTGAAGCCCTAAACATAACATTGTCTCTAAATAATACCTTGACAGATGTACAGTGGTCGTTACAGAAAAGTTCCGCGGTACCGCGGTATTTTCCCACAACAGCAGTAAAAAAATTTTATTCAATGTGATTTTTACCACGATAGAAGTAAATCCGTGGTATTTTTTACTGCGGTTGTGGGAAAAATACATGTGGTACCACAGAACTTTTCTGTAACAACCACTGTAGTACAATAACAGGCATTATCTCTAAGTAGTGTTACAGTACAACAGGCATATTTTTGTCATTTAAAATACAACAGTAAACAGTGTCAGTGTGCCACACTACAAAAGTATTCTACTTCACTATAGTTCTGATTTTTAATATTATTTTTTGTAAAACAACTACGTTTTATCCAGTATCATCTACTATGAATTAGTTGGGTCCTTACTGTCATGGATCACAGTAGTGGAACTGCAGGAATCACTACACAGTACAGCATACAATGCATTTTGAATGCTGCTGTGAAGCTAAATTTTAATATTGCTTTAATTATTTATTGTTTTATCTTGTATTGTACAGGCACCTTGGTTTTAGAAAGGCACCTTGTATAAATAAAGATTGATTTGATTTGATTTGAAACTTTGTTCTACTATTCTTTACATACCCAATAAAGAAACTTAAAAATGTTTTTGTTATTAATTATCCTCACTTGGGTCCTTCCATCCAAGGAACTCATTTCCCCTTGCTTACAAGTAGGCTGCATGAATCAAATTGTGTAACATTTAAAAAAAATCTACTTAACACTATGTATTTTAAAATGTTATGTCTGTAAAACAATTACATTTTATCCAGTACCATCTTCTAGTTCGAACTATTTGGGTACTTTTTGCCATGGACCACAGTACTGTAACTGCAGGAATCACTATGGTAATTAAAACTCACTGTTCCATTAACAGTGAAGTGGTGAAGATTGAATGAAGAACTGTCTAGCATTTTGATGTGGCTGGGGGAAGGAATATCATGCACATTTTTATTGTAGATGAAGTCAGGAAATTTCTTTCCATATGATTCTGTGGTGGTCTTATTGTCACTATGCATTTCAGCGGATGATGCGTTCTCTCTTTTAAATTCTGGCATGTGCAGTACCTGTGATGTACATTCACTTGGTGATTTCTTGTTCTGTTCCAACTCCTGACCACTGTGGGACAAAATTGCTGACTCTTTTTTCTGGTCTTTGTTGCTTGAAGACCGATAATTTCTGAGACTTGTCTCACAGCGATGGCCTGTCACACTCATGATCTATTGTGATGCTAGTCTGGCCTCTGATAACAACTGTATTGCTGTACTACGTATGGAATGGCTAGTGTACCATTTGCTTAGAGCTGCATCATGAGAAATGTTTGCCATCATGTCACCGAGATAATTTCTACCCATTGGTTGACTGGTGTACCAGTAATCCTAATCATCCAACATATATTGAGGAAGTCTTTTTGGGTGAAGATATAGGGCAGGAGTTTTGGGAGGGCATTTGGAAATATATTTTTTGTACAACTGTACTGGACAATTAGGATTTCCTGGATTTGCAAAAAGTACAACGTGAAGTGCCTCACTGTGTTGTTCTTTAACTTTTTTATGATTTTTGGTAGCTTCATTGAATGCAAGGCAAATACATTCATTAGCATTAGCATCTGTAGTGATGGAAAATGATTCCTGTTTTAATTTTGTTGGGCCTTCATGGCCTCGTCTTGCCAAGCCAAGCTGAATCTCAAACCACAGCCATCTAACCAGACCATAGGCTGTGTCTATGCCGAGTTTATCACAGGACCTAATTAGTTCTAGGTCTTTTTCAGAAATTGTGGGATGGTGACAGCTCACATCATGACCTGCTTTTCAATACTCTTTCAGTACGGTAACAAAAATATTGTTAGCAGGTATAAATTCTGGGTCAGTTACAATATTTCTTTTTTGTTTATAAATGGTACTGTTGAAGTGTCTGTTCAATCCTGCATAGATACCTATGAATAAACTGATTGAGTACTGCTGCCCTTCCACGGTAGAAATGGAACCATAAAATTCTCGTAGAATCTGTGCCAGTTCTGTGTTGGTTACTGTGACAACTGAGATAGTTTTACCTTTAGCAGAAAGCCAGTCCTCAAACACATTGAGAGCCCAAGCAGTGTTTTTATGAGCATTGGGCTCATTTTTCTCCAGGCCATCCAGCTCAATAGTACTTCGCTCAGCGTGACATTTTTAATTGCTTTGTTGTTGATCATTGCTGGTACATGAAGGCTTTTGCATGTGGTCTAGTACAGGTTGTGTCTCTTTATGTGTGGCAAACGTGTCTTTGAAGTGTTGTGAATGTGTCATCAGATCAGTGGAAGCCTTGCAATGTGTATTATTAGGATTTACAATTACACTGTCATCTAGTTGTGGTCTGTGAGTTGTTGAATTTTTCTGAAAACAATCTTGGACTAACACCCTCTTCACTTTTATCTAAGATTTCTGTATGTCTTCATAAGGAGGTCTACCACTGGGGATTGGTGCAGAGGTAGCAAAGTGAGGCTTTATACTGTTTTCTTCTTGCATCCCACTACATTCATAACCATCAATGTGTTTTGAGGAAGGCAGATACTGTGCTGCCTTTGGGGCAAGAGCACTACATTGCATTGCAGAAGGAATACATGCTGTTATGACCTGTTTGGTTCTGTGTTCAGTGACCACCGCAGTCACAGATGCAAAAGACCCAGTAAGGGTAGTGCTGCTTTGCTACATCTCCCAATAAATGGTCTTCTGTTTCACTGTGTGTCATACAATGTATTCTGTTTTAATGGAGATTGCACAGTTATGTAAATGGTACTGTGCTGTGACTGTGCCTCCAGCTGGTTTTTTTTTTCATTTCTCATGGAAATGAATCATTGCTGTGCTGTAGTGCACCACTGGATTCACTGTTCCCAGGACAATTGAGATGACTCACTTACTGTGCTGGATGCCTTTGCATAAATAACATCCAGAAGGGGAATGTATTTTCCGTTTCTTCAAGACTATTGGTCAGTTTCCATTTGGAAATTGTGTGTCTAGCCAGCATTTTGTGGACACTCCTCTGAGCAAATTAAAAGAAACTTGCATGATTACTCTTTGCAGCTTTAAAGTTTTATATCGCCTGCGTGTTTTCAAAGTAGCAGAGTGCTGCTCATTGACTACTGTCATCTGGAGCAGCAGTGTGCCACCTCGTAAAGGTCCGTGATACCACTTAAAAAATCCATAGGGACAAAATCTTCTGGAGTACACTGTATGGTGAATGGAATTTCTGCAGTCGTTGCGATGGTGAGGTTTTGCACTCATGAGGAATGGTTCATATCCTGGTATGACTGCACTATGCAGTGAGTACTGTTCCAAATAGTTGATTTCATGGAACATGCTGCCGTACTAAAAAAAACATTGCTGATGGGGAATGTATGCTAAATGCATGCTGATGCGGTAGCGCTGATCACTGGCACTTATACCTTCCTTTTCAGATGTGTTGCGATGTCATGATTTAAAAATAAAAATAATTGTAGTGCAGTTTAAAAGTTGATACTGTTTCACGTAGGCTCATTGTGTGATCCTTATTCAGTCCTCAGTAATTTAGCCTTGAGATGGTACAACAGACATCATGGTGTGGAACATGTAGGTGAGGGACTTTAATCACACCTTTATGTCCTATGGCACATTTATAGAAAAGGGAAAACAGACTAGCATTATTTGGTCACTGAACTGATAGGCATTGTGCTGTGTGTAACATTATTTCGTCACAATGCTGTGTGGAACTGCTGTATGCTTACAGACTAGTACCTGTAAAGGGCCAGAGAAGGAACTATTATATACAGGGCACCATTATAGGGAAGAGAAAAGATATGCACTGCGCCATGGATTACTTGAGAATTGGTGTGTGTGGGGTGGGGGTGGGATAAAGCTCATAAAGTAGATGTAGTTACCTTACATTTTTTCTGCAGTTAATATTTTTTTTTCAATAAACATTTATATTGCAGTAAACAGTAACATAAAAATAAAATGTGTGCTCCTTTTGTAAGCAAGATGTTACAAATGGAGGTGGGGGGGCAGTTAGGAGGAACACAGTCTTTCAGTGAGTGTGTTCACTTTATAGGATTTCAATGTTTTGCTTTAAATGTCTAACGTATCAGTATATTATCACCAAATCAACCTTGATAAAGTATGTTTGTGTGTGTGGGAGGAAGGGGGGATGGGATAAAACTCTCCTATTTGAACATGTAAAAATGTTTACACTGTGAACACTGTCCCCACTTCATAGAAGTAAATACCTCCACAATAGTAGGGTATGATCCTCTGCAGTACATGAATTTAGCATCAGTACTCGGTGATCCAGTCCAAGTACTAGTGTATTTAAATTACAGCAATGTTTCTGAACTTTTTTCCTTTGTGATTATGAGGTGATTTAGACTAAAATAATCCTATCTAATTCTTTTATATATATCCTGTGCCTAGTTCACCTCCATTTTAAGGATTCTAAACTGATGGATTTGCGCCTTTATTAAACCATTGCTATCTGTCTGGTTTTACCTTCTTCTCTCTGCACACTTCATTGAGGGGAAGGGTGGCGTTAAAAAAACTCCTATGTAAAATGGTGCAATCTGTTCACTATGCATCTTGAAACCCTCTTCATAAAAACAATAATCCTCCGTGATTGTAAGTTATAATGTTCACTGGAGTGAGTGATTCTAGCATCAGTGCTCTGTTAAACAGTATGATTATTCATGTTTAAAAAATTATGGAAAATGTTATAAACATTTCCTTATTAATGTCTATGGAAGCAGGGTGAGCTAGGCTGGTGTCATTTACCTATTTGGTTCTTTTACAGTTACTGTGCCTGTTCCACCCCCTTTACGGAAACTGTCAACACATGGACATACTGCAAGCAAGACTCAGCACCAAAAAGTGCAACATGAGGAATGATTAGATATACTGAACCTTGCTTGTCGAATATCATGTTGAAAATCAAAGGATACGAACATACGAACAAATGAAAGTTGCCAGCAGCAAAAAGCCATCCTGGTCTATCTAGGCTGCTGAAGACTGCAGCTAGCTCCCTATTCAGCAGCTGCCCCATCCTTCTCCCCTTCCCTCCTTTTACCCTCCCCTTTGCCCTGTCCCACCCCTTCCTGAAGCATTCCACTGTGTTACATGCCACCAACTCAGCCAGTAGTGTGTTGCACTTTACCACCAACCTCGCTGTAAAAAAATGCCTTCTCACCTCCCTCCTGAATCTACCCCCTCCAATCTCATGTCATGGCCCCTAGTGTTTCTCCCCACCCTCCTCCTGAATAGACCCTCAGTCTCTGTCTTGTTTATCCTCTTCATGTATTTGAAGGTCTCAATCATGTCCCCCCATCCTTCCTCTCCTCCAGAGTGTACATGTTTAACTCTTTTAGTGTGACCTCATATGACAATTCCCCCAGGCCCTGAATCATCTTCATTGCCCTATTCTGCACCCCCTCCAGCAGCCTAATGTCCTTTTATGGGTACAGGTGCCAGTACTGCATGCAGTATTCCAGGTGGAGTATAACCAATGATCTGTATAATGGTAGAATATCCTCCCTTCTTCTCGAGGTAATGCCCCTTGCAATGTACCCCAGCATTTTGTTGGCCATTGCTGCTGCCTTTTTGCATTGAGTGGAATTGTTCATTGCTCCCATGATGAGCACCCCCAAATCCTTCTCCTCTTCTGTTACCTCCAGCCACACACCCCCGATGGTATTTTCTCCTCTGATTTTTTGCTCCAAAGTGAAGTACCTTGCATTTTTTTGCATTGAACCCCAGCTGCCATCTGCCAGACCATGCCTCTAGCCTTGCCAGATCCTTTTGTAGCCCCCACCATCCAACTTGGTCATGCACCACTGCTCCCATCTTGATGTCATCTGCAAATAGGCTGATTTTGTTGCTGATGCCCTCCAAGATGTTTGCAATAAATATGTCAAACAGCACTGGGCCCAACACCAATCCCTGTGGAACACCACTTATCACATGCTTATGGAATGAGTATTCCCCACCTACCACCACCTTCTGCTGCCTATCTTTTAGCCAGTTCTCCACCCACCCAACCAGTTTTGCTCCTGCCCTTGTGTCCCATAGCTTGCCTCCAAGTCTCCCATGTGGCACTGAATCAAAGGCCTTACTGAAGTCTAGGTGCAGGACATCCACTGCATGTCCCCCGTCAGTTTGCCTAGTCATCCAGTCATAGTATTCCACCAGGTTGGTCTGGCATGACCTGCCTTGACGAACCCATGCAGTCTCCCGTCCTGCACCCTGTTCATCTCTAGTAGTGCCACAAACCTCTCCTTTAGGATGGTCTCCATTAGCTTCCCCACTGTGTATATTAGACTTACTGGCCTATAGTTTCCCAGTTCGTCCTTGGGTCCACTCTTGTGAAGGGGAAACCCATGAGTCAGTCTCCAGTCATGGGGTACACATCCTGTGTCTAGAGATGAATTAAATAATTCTGCCAGGGGACCTGCCAGGACCTCTGCCAGCTCCTTCAGCACTGTTGGATGTACTCCATCCGGTCCTGGTGCCTTGTCCACCCTCAATGCCCTTAACCCCTCCAGCACCCTCCCCACTGTGATTTCACCCCCCCATCTGTTTCTATCCTTCTTCCTACTATGGGTAGCGCCCCCTCCCTTTCTTTCATAAAGACTCAACAGAAGTAGTCGTTGAGCACTTCTGCCTTTTCAGCACCCTTTTCCACCCATCCCCTCTCCTTCTTAATTCTTACAATTTGGTCCTTACAGCTTCTTTTCTCCCTGATGCACCTAAAGAAGTCTTTTTCCCCTTTTTCATGCCCTGCACCAGCCTGAATTCTATTACCACCTTGGCTGCCCTTACCCATCTGGTTACTTCCTTTGCTTCCTACAGGTATTCCTTCCTATCCTCTTCCCTCCCTGATTTTTTGTTTCTCCTGTAAGCTGCCCTTTTCCTCCTCACCCTAACACCCTTTGCTTATCCAGCTGGGTTTCTTTCCCCTAGCCTCCTTAGTCTGGGCCTTACAGCAAGTTTCTGTTGCCTCCACTATCCCCTGTCTTATCAGTTCACACTTTTGTTGTGTGTCCATACCCTATTAAATTTTGCACAGGAACCCCTGTACCACTTCCCCTTATCATCTTAAAGTTGGTGTTCCTGAAATTCAGCACCTCTGTGCCAGATACTTCCCTCTCTTTAGCCATCTGTAACTAGAATCATACTGTCCAGTGGTCACTCCCCCCAAGTGGTTCCTGTACCTTCACATCCCTCACCCACTCCCCATTTGTAAGTACAAGGTCAAGGGTGTTCCTTTCCCTTGTTGATTCTTTGACCAACAGTACTAGAAAGCTTTCCTGGAAATCATCCAGCATTATCTGTTCCCTTCTGTTCTTTGTGGTGGGTGTGTCCTACTCCACCTCCAGTAGGTTGAAGTCCCCTACTATCACCATTCCTCACTTCCTGCAGTTCCTCTTGATCTGTTCTGCCAGTACCCTGTCCATCCCTTCAGAGTGAAAGGATGGGCTGTACACCACCCCCAGTCTTAGTGATCTATTTCTGAGATCCTATAGTTGCACCCGCAGTGCTTCTCTATCTCCCTCATCTCCCTCCTCCTGTACACAGTTTAATCCCTCCTTTACGTACAGTGCCACCCCATTCCCCTTTTCCCTATCCTTCTGGTGTAATCTGTACCCAGGAACTGTCATGTCCCAGTCTTCGATTTGGGTGGCCCATGTCTTGGTTATAGCTGCCAAGTCCACTCCCTCCCCTTCTCCAGGAGAGCTTGTAGTTCCACCCCCTTATTCCCCAATGTTACCATCTTCCAACCCTTGTCTCTACCCTCCCCCCAACCTCTCTCCCCTTATGTCTGCTCCCTTAGTAGTTGCTTTCCTCCTTACCTTGTTATCATGGGGGGGGGTAAGTACATTTGGTTTTGCATCACTGGGCCTCTGAACTCTTCTATCCATCCTGCTACCCCCCAGTTTAAATACTCCTCAATGTGCTTCCCTTTTCTTGCCTTCAGTACATTTTTTCCTTCCTCATTTAGGTGCAGTCTATCTTTTGTGTACAGACTACTGTTCTCCCAGGTTCTCCCACCCACCCTCCTACCAGCCCGTACCCCTTTTCCCAACGCCATACCCCCAGCCATTCATTAAACTCTTGAACTCTCCCTTTTCTTGCCATACTTGACCTGGGAACAGGAAGTACCTCTGAGAAAGTGACAGATCTGTCCGCTCCCTCACACAGAGGTCCCAGTTCCTCAGACCTCCTCTTTGCCTCTCCTACTGTCCCATCAGCCAGGTTATTCAACCCCAGGTGTATTATTAGGCGAGGCCTTTCCCTTCCCCTGCTTGCATACCTTAGCATGGATTGCTCCCACCCTTTCTGCCTTAATTCCTGGCATGGCTTCCACCCATACTCTACTGTACCTCTCCCCTTTGTTGCCCAACCAGACCCCTCTTAGTATTGAGTCCTCCAACACCAAGACACCCCCTTCCTCCCCTCTCCATCTTCCCCATCTCATCTCCTTCATCCTCCTGCACAATGTTCTCTCCTATTGTCTCTGTTTCTCCCCCCGTGTTCTCTGCTGTACTTAACCCTTCTTGCCCAGTTCACCTATTTCTTCACCATCCTCCCCAGCAGTTTTGTTCTTTGTATGCATGGACCACCCTTCCCCTCCTTTGACCCCTCGGTACGCCTTCTCTTATTCTCCTTGCGTGTTTGTTCTTAGCATGAATACACTGGATAAATCATGGGGAATGAAGCTTTTCTGGGAGTGGGGGTTGGATTAAAATAGGAAAAATAGGTACACTAGAAGGTAAGATCAGACAGAGACCAGTGCTAGATATTGGCGCTATGTCAATCTGTTGACTCCATATTTGTAAACAGTAATAAGAAAAATTTTATAATATTTCACCCTAATCTTTTAAACAGATGAATAAGCATACTGTATAACAGAGGACTGATACTAATATCACCTACTCTAGTCAATATTATAAGGAACAATTAAGGAGGGTTATTTCATCTTGTTTGAAGTCTGATCTCCAAGGGCATAGTAATCTGAACACTGAGCTGGAGTAGATGTACCTTGAAAGATATTTATTTACAGAAAGAATCTGACACAGGAATGTGATCAAGCACATCTCGGTTTGATCACACAAAAACCCCAGATGGACCAAAGAATCCCAATGGTGAGCATATAATTTATTTATTTATTTGCACATCAGTTTACAACCTTTGAGCCAGAGGCTCATTTCCAAAGGTACCTCGTCACATAGAGGACAAATACAAATACAAACATTCTCGGTTGGATATAAGATACATAGTTTGCAGGCTCATGTGATAATGAACATGACAAATATATATACAAGCATTATGGATAATAGATTGCACAATAGCACCTGACCAAAATGACGCTTGAATAGGAAGACTGCAGTGGCCAGTGGCTCTGTGAGGATTTGCAGAAAGGCACACAGTGGTAGAGGTAGTTTCTCCAAAATGGACTTAACATGCCTTTGCTCTGTCTAATGAAGCTCTGAATTCTTATATGCAGTGCTGCCCCCCAGGATGAAGCGCAGTAAGGTAGCATTCTGCATGAAGAATGTGTGTTAATGTGTCCAGAAAATCTTGTTTCCCTGCAGCAACCTTTTTTTTCTTGAAAGAATCCTTCAGAGCACTACTCAGACAGCAGATGGCATCTTCACAATGTTTTCTTTCTTTCTTTTTTTTGATTGATGGAACAGTCAAACAGTCAGACACTTCACTGCTGTGACTTCCTACCCCAAATGATGGTAAAAGCAACTGCTTAAGACAACAGGAAAATCATATAAAATAGATAATTTCCACTTTGCTGTTCACTGAAACAGTAGAATAGCTGCTGTTGCAGTCCTGCGACTGAACTATGCTCTTTTTCCTGCAGTAAGGTACCCCAGGTGACTTCTGTTATGCCTTGTGCCACATTACACCCCAAACCCTTGACACAGAGGAAGCCTTCAATGGTGTCTGGGGAACTGTGAGAGAACTGGAGGGTAAAAAACTATATGTTTCTGCCTGCAGGTCTCAAAGTCCATTGCAGAGGAGAGATAATGACTCAGAAGTCCTCAACCCAGGCTGTAAAATGGTCTCCTCTAGCTTTCTGGCATCTGTAGAATTAGAGAATAGAAAAGTCTCTCCACTGTAAATGACTTTGACATGAGCAGGTAGCAGTCCCTGGGAGTACCTTACTCTTGTTGGAAAAATATGAAAGCAAAAAACTTTGCACAAGTTCTACCCTTTTCACTTTATTGTTACCCAGGTGAATATTTTTCAGTAAATAGTCAATCCACCTTCTTTGGAGTGCCGAGTGATATGTATGCTGCAAGTGTTGTTGACTTGCAACAGTGCAATCTCATTCCTGAGCTGATAGGTACATCATTGAAAACTATGTGTATGAAGCAGTCTTTACAGTCCTGAGCACTAATCAATCTTTTAATGTCATCACACAGTCCATAGCCAGGGGGACATGTGTTTTTATGCTTTATGGAGTTACTATTTGTGATGAAAATCTTTGTTTAAAAAATTAGTTGCCTTATTCTTGCAGTCCTGAAGTTTGCATCATATTGTTTGGATGAACTGGAGTTACTATTTGTGATGCAAGTCATTGTTTAAACAAGTATTTGTCAATGCCAAATGTTGCTTGCTGGCATTAGGAGTGGAAGTGCAGGAGTTAGACAGATGCAGTATAGGAATGGCAGTGAAGTATTGAATGGATGCCAACTCCACCCCCACCCTGCAGAGATGGACAGGCATTGGTGTGTGCCTTTGGGTCATCACCCATAACAGTCATGACATTTCACCTCACCCTACCCTGCAGACACTTACAAGTGTCAAGGTGTGCTTTGGGCTGTTCAGGCTTTACACTTACCTCATTCCATAAGAAAATATGCTAAAATGGGTGCAGTATAAAAGGATGGGGTGAACTCTGGGGCCAAAGGGTCCAAGGTGCACCTCGCTGTCTGTCACTGGCTGCAGGGTGGGGGTTGAATGACATGAGCATTACTGTCAACAATCCCAAGTTAGACCTCTGACGGCTGTCAGTCCCTACAGGGTAGGGCATTATGGTCAAAACCCTATGCCCTAGGCGATTCTTGGTATTTTTACACCAAGTTTTCAACATGAGCTTTTTGTGACCCTACCACATGAACAGTGATACTATCAATTTGTTAGCCTAAAGCTGATTTTGCACAGAGACTGTGCCATTTGGTGCCACAAGTGTGAAAACACATTTTGAACAGGATGTGAAAAATGACAGCTGTACTGTTCATGAGGAGGTGTAAAAAATGGCAATGTTGAAAATCTGGGGTGAAAATATAAAAAAACTAGTGAAGTCATGAACATGCATAGAAACTGTACAATGCACACCCATAATGTAATTAGTTTGGGGATTTTTTAAGGAGATTTTCAACATAGGCATTTTGGGACCTCCACTCATGAACAGTGTCATTGTGATTTTCTTAATCTGTCACAAACACTGAGTTCCTACAGCGGCCATGCTAATCTGTGCCAGAACTGTGAAAACACATTTTTGGACAAGGTGTGAAAAATGTCAGCTGTACTGTTCATAAGGAGGTGTTGAAAAATGCCAGTGTTAAAACTCTGGACTGAAAATACTAAGAATTCGTAAACTTAGGAGGGTGCATGGAAATTGCGCAATGCACACTCGTAACAGTCATTTTATGGACTTTTATCACCAAATTTTCAACATAGCCAGTTTAAGAGCTCTGCTCATGAACAGTGTCATTGTGATTTTCTTAATCTGTCCTGAACATTGATTTTGCACATCTACTGCGCCATTGTGTGCTACATGTCCACAAACACATTTTGGGTGAGATATGAAAAATGACAGCTGTACTGTTCATATGGAGGTGTGGTAAAATGGCAATGCTGAAAATCTGGAATGAAAATATTTCAAATTTGTGAAGTTCCAAGGGTGCAAGGAAATTGCGAAACACAGGCTTATAGCATAGCCATTTAATGGACATTTGTCACCAAATTTTCAACATAGGTATTTTAGGACCTCTGCTCATGAACAGTGTCACTGTGATTTTCTTAATCTGTCCTGATTACTGATTTCCCACAACAAATGGGCTATTCTGCAGCAGAAGTGTGAAAACACATTTTGGCCAGGACATAAAAAATGACAGCTGTACTATTCATAAGGAGGTGTGGAAAAATGTCAATATTGAAAATCTTGAGTGAAAATATTACAGATTCGCGAAGTTACAAGTGTGCGTGGAAACGGCTCAATGCACGCTCGTAAAACAGTCATTTTGGGTTTTTTTTTCTCACCAAATTTGCAACATAGGCTTTTTGAGAGCCCATCTCATGAACAGTGGCACTGTTGTTTCATTAATCAGCTCAAAAAGTGATTCCACGCAGTGACCATGAAATCCCCTTTTGGGACTGAATAACGCCATGGCAGTGGCTGAATCCATGAGGAGGGGTCCCAATAACCCCATGCTGAAAATCTGGCTGCAAAATTACCAAAAATGCCTGAGATAAGCACCAAATTTAAAACAAACATGGTCTGGGGCTGAGGGTTGTTAAATGATTTTATTATTAAATGATTTTATTAAAATATTTTGATGACTGCCTTACACAGCATCAATACTGTAAGGTAGGGAAGTCAAGTTACTACATATACAGGATCACCGTGTACTCTTAATATAAGTTTCAAGTTCAAGTTTCCAGTTTATTTGCAGGAAAACACCATTGAACACACTCATTTACAAGGAGGTCCCTCCTAATATAAAAATAATAATAATAATAAGGTGATATAAGCCCCTATGTGATTTATTTTGACATCTGAAATCTCAAGATGTAGCCAATATGCAATTGCTTTAGATGTAGTGTTACCAGGGGTTAACTCTTCTGCCTATGTTTCTAAGAAACAATTACTTAAAAGCACTGCATACTACAACAAATTTACATTTTTCACAATTCCAGTAGGGCAGTACCTGTACAGATCAATGCCTCATAGAACTTTTCCCACTTTGTAGAGGATCATTTTCAGTTTCCCACTGCAGAGGTAATAATAAAAGAAATCCAGACTCCTGTTAACTTTTCCACCAGTGGGCTGCATATAGAGCTATCTTTTGAGTATAACTTCTCTGTCAAGTCACTGGGTGGGAATAAAAAAAAATTTCCTGAAGCCATAATGATCTGTACTGATTGGTCCAGCTGATCAATTGTCCACATTTCCTGCATGTGAGAAACACATAAGTGGAGTGCTGGACCACTTAGTAATTAAATTAAATTTGTAAATGTCTGGCTCTGTCAGTTCAGAGCTTGTGTGTGTGTGTGTGTGTGTATGTGTGAGTGTGAGAGAGAATGTGGGGGAGGATAACAGCTTCAGACTAATGTGTTTACAGAACACAGCTGATCATGATGTGAGTTTCTTTGAGCATAAAGGCATCTTATTAGCTGGCCCCACTGAAGCAATGTGTTTCTTGCACATGTAAGCAAGCAACACAAAAATTAGTTGCCTCAATCTTGCAGTCATGAAGTTTTCATCATATTGCTTGGATAAACTGCCTGCTACCAAAATGAATTTTGCCACCACATCCAGCTCCCAGAGGGTATTCTGGAGCATGCATGGTAAGAGTATGTGTTCCTAATTAGCAGTGCCACATAGCAAAGACCAGGCGGGCCAACAAGGAATACATAATGAGATTTGCCAGGCTAGGACTATCTGCAAAGGCCTCATGGTCTAGATTTATTGTCAGACAGCAACTGATGATATTTAGTGTACCAGAGAATGAAGAGATTGAAGTTTGGACATTTTGAAAAAAAAAAGTGTATGATTGATACAGTGGTCAGATGCAGAAAGACTTTGCAATAGCAGTAAGCTTATGCAAATATAACTTGCAGTGTGACAGGTAGCAAAAAAGGTCCTGCACAGCAAGTAGTACATTGGAGCAAATGATGTATATGAAGAGGTCATAAGAGTGATACTAGATACCCGTCTGTTGTATTATTTTTCTGCCAAGGATGTGCAAGTCTGATAGACACAAGCCGATAACTGTTCACCAAAGTTCATCGGTCTCACTTCAACACACAGCAGTATTACCTAATTTCAATTTGTGTCAATGGGTACACATCATCCTACAAATAAATATCATAAACTGTTAATTGGGCACAGATGTCTAATATATTGTTTTAGTTTTTAGTCTCAGAAATGGTGACTGGTGAAAACATTCCACCACGGCTCACCATCACAACACAACCTGACATCCAACTTTGCTCTTTAAACTCTGTACATGGGAAACATCCACACATAGCATCAATCACAATGACTGCTGCAACAGTAAAAATCCACTAAAAAAACAATGATAGGTATTAGACACGAAAATGGAGACCACTGTATAAGGGGTAACATTGCAGTCAGAATCTCACTGTAGTACAATGAACTAAAGTTACAGTGGTGTACACAAAGCAGCCACTGGGTAAAGGTGTAAAATCCAACTCCAGTTAGATAGCGCAGCCTTGTATAAGTGCAAGTGCATGTGAATGGAGATTTGTTTCACTGGGGGGAATGCTAGGGGACTGGAGACTGGTGCCTGAACATTTTGAGCTGGTGTGTGAGTGCAATCTTATGTGGTTTTTTTCCATGGGGAAAACAAACAAATAAACATAAAGGAACAGTTTCCTTATTTATATGTTGCACTGGCCATTGTGAGAACAGTGAGGTACCAGTATTTTTTTTTTGGGGGGGGGACATTACCTGTATGTAAGAAAATATAAGGACGCGGCGGTGTCTGTGAAAGTGTGTATATGTGTGTGTTGGGGAGGGGGTTGCAACTAAACACCTGGTAACATTATCTGACAACAAATGGGTTGATTGAAAAAAATGGAGGATGGATAAAGATGAAGACCTGAAAAATGAGTAAGTAAAGCAGCATAGTGAAAGGGTTGGAGGTACCACTGTTAACAAATTAAATAAATACATAAATAAATAAAAAAAAAAAAAAAATCATATTGGTGACATCTTCTTAAAATGAAGTGTCATTAGACACTAGTGTTTACAAACTGCATCAAATGTGTTCTGGGGATCACTTTGAAGGTTGGAGGGGGTAACACAATTGCAGGTGAAAAGACTGTTTCGTATTTTCTTCACTTCATGGAGGTGAGGAAGGGTAAGTTAGGAAGGAGGGTCATACATAAATAAAAATAACTGTGACAATGATGACAAACTGATGGCAGAGTTGCTCATCCTGTCATTGTCATTCAGCATCAGCGACATTATATAGGATAGTGCATGGGGAACAGTTGACAACAGGGCTATTCTTTCACTGAGTTGGCACTATGACGACGGATTACCTTGAGAGCACAGCTCTCAGGTAATCCATCAGTCATATGACAGCTGAAATATAGACCTTGTTGTCAACTGTTCCCCATGCACTTTTCTTTATAGTGTATGGTGGAACGTAATTTTTTGGGGAAAAAAATCACTACAGCATGTTTCTGCTTCAGAACATATTTACTGGGGTACTAGAAGGAAAAAAGAACTTTACATTTTGAACATTTTAACGCTAAACATTTAAACTGTTTAAAAACTCACATACAGCAGCACCCTGAACAGCAATTCACAATCTGTGGGGAAGAGCAGAGAAAAGGGGTCGTAGTGAGGATCACATTTCATCACTCAGGAAACTATGTAATTGCCACGTGTAATTATTCATTTTGTTTGCCATTTTTTTGTTTTCTTGATCGAGGATGAATCTATCCCGTTCCGATAGTGGCTTTGACAGTACTGCCACCGACATTGCTGCTTTCGCTATGTGTACTGTCTATGGAGTGAGCCCTAAATGTCAAATGCTGCTTGAGGACACAGTGCATTATGTGCGCAGTGCAGCAGAACAAAAAGTCGTTCTGCTGCACTGTGGACATCACTAGTGCAGGTGAACAACATTTCAACAGCGATGGATTTCAGTGGAGAACGACGTTCCACCATACACTATAATTCTATTATTTCCAGTGGTAACCTCTTTCATGCCAATGCACATCCTACTCTGTAAATAAAATAACACACCTCACTGTCTCCTATGAATTTTTAAAATAAAAGTATGAGAAAATTAAAAAAAGGGTACCTCTGAATCACACACACCCCAACCCCCTATACTTTGCACCCACCATACCATGACACCCTAGGTGTATGCACATACTAGCACTTGCCAGAACTTGATGACTGTCACAAATCAACTCACAGATCGAAAACAATTCTCACATCTGGAATAGGCAATTGATATTTATTTATTTATTTAGAGTTTGATAACTGGGTAAGCTCACTGAGACTAGAGGTCCCTTTTTCAGGAGCGACCTGGGATTAGTTACAACAGCGGTTACATGCAATGGCAGGAGCATACAGTAGTTACATTCGTTTGATTGGGCATAGAGTACTTACAGAGTGTGACAGTACACAATACATCTGGCAACTTAACACAAGAGCTTAGAAGGTGTAGTAGTAACAGCAATAAAGAAGCAGGGTATTATAATCAGACTAGCTCGTTTACAAGCTGAGAGCGAGTGATTGCAACCACAGAGACTAAGCTCCAGCAGGTACACTTTCAAGCCAGACTTAAATCCATGAAGAGTGGGACAGTTGTCCAAGTTCTCTGGGAGAAGGTTCCATGAGTGCTGAGCCACATAATGAAAGGATCGCTTGCCTTGGTTAGTGCGCACTTGAGGGATGTCAAGGGCATGACCCACCAAAGATCTCCGGTCTTGGCCCCCAACTTTGGGATTGAGCAGGCCATGCAGGTGGGGAGGAGGGCCTGCAATGGTAAATTTAGAAGTCAAATACAGGGAGGAGAAGGCAAGTTTGTGCCGCAGGGTGGGCCAGTGGAGGTCCGCAAGGACCTCACAGTGGTGTCTCCTAGGAGGGGAGCTGGTGGCAAAACAAGCCACCCTGTGATAGAGGACAATCAATTTAGTTAATTCACCCTCTCTAAGGAACTGTAGCAAGGGAGTCCCATAGTGAAGGGAGGGGAGCAGGGCACAGCTGGCTATGGCATGCCAAGCTTCAAACGAAAGAGAGTTACCGAGCCTGTAGAGGAGTCCAATCTTCTGGTGAGTGGTCTTCACTAAGGAGTCAATGTGAGGTTTATAGGACATCTCCTGGTCAAGGAGGATCCTGAGGTATTTGATCTTATCAGTGACCTCTACTCTGTTCCCTTGGGCTGTGCGAAGTTGAAGCAGGCCCTGCGTGTCAGCTCCAAGGCATCTAGTCCCAAACATAATGGCCTTCATTTTCTCTTCATTCAGCACAAGTTAGTTGGTGGAGAACCAGGCCTCAAGTGTAGCAAGACTGGTCTGGAGGTTGGCATTGATTACGCTTGGTAGTGGATCACTGCAGTAGACACTGGTGTCATCTGCACAGAGGATAAGGTTATTCAGCCACACAAACCTCCTCAATGTCATTGACAAAGAGGGTGAATAGCAGGGGGCCCAGGATCGAGCCCTGAGGTACCTCGGAGATTGCCGGGTTGAGCACTAGACTGGGTTCCTCTCCACAGGACTTTTTGAGTTTAGTTGAGCAAGTAGCTCTCAAACCAGGAAACAGAGAGCCCATCCAGTCCCAGTAGTTGGAGTCTGGAGAGGAGAAGTTCATGGCTGACCAAGTCAAATGCCTTGGACAGGTCAATGAATAGAGCTCCCATCAGGGAGCCCCAATCCATAGCATCGAGGATGTCTGATGTGAGTCGGATAAGGGCTGTGTCGGTGCCATGGCCTTTCCTAAAGCCACGTGGAAGGTGCATTTCAAGGTAGTCCTGGATTTGGTGTAGACCAACCTCTCCTGCACCTTTGCGAGAGGATAGAGAATAGAGATGGGCCTGTAGTTCCCCATTTTATCCCGGGGCCCTTTTTTGTGAATGGGGATGATGGTCACAACCTTCCATTTACTTGGGACTGTTCCTTTAAGGAGGGCTCTGCTGATGAGCATAATGACAGGACAGGAGATAGCTGGGGCAGCTGCCCTCAGAAGCCTAGGTTCCAGCAGGTCGTGCCCCAGGGAGGAGTCAGGGTTAATTTGAAGCAGAAGGGGAGCACCTCAGTGGGTTTAACCAGTTTCAAGTGGAACTGGGGTCTAGTGTGATCCCAAGCAACACATCTGCTGCAGGGGATGCCAGAGGGCAAAGGGGATTTGAGTCCACAAGGGTCAGAGAAAGCAGCTTTAAATGCCTCAGCAACTAAAGAGGGGTTGTTGGGTAGGGTATCACCAACCAGGAGTGATCCTTCTTGGGCACTAGAGGCTCCTTTTAGCAGCAGATTTATTTGACCCCAGAATCTCTTGGGATCCCATAGGTGTCTTGACTGGAGATCACACAGGTATTTGTATTTAGCCTGTTTGGAAGCTTTCTTGCATAGATTCCTCAGCTTCCTATATTTCTCCCAGTCAGATTTGCGGCTGGAGGATTTGTAGTGTCCCCAGGCCCAGTCACAGAGCAACATGCTTCGTTTGAGGCTGGGGTTAAGCCATTTATGGCATTTCCCCTGTACCCTAAACTACTTACAGGGGATCATGTTCATTTGCCACAGACGTAAAAGAGTTTGTAAAATAGTCCAGTGCCTTATCCAGGGTGGGAAGAGAGATAAGGGGACCCCAGTTAACAGCTCGTAGGTCAGAGCAGAATGCTTCTGGCATAAGTCTGCTATACTTCCTGGCTTCAATTACTCTGGCAGGTAATTTGGGGAGTTTATCGGACCAGGTACAAAAGATTGGCAAGTGGTCTCTCAATGAGTCTGCCATGATCCCAGCAGTCAATATACAGTCTGGGCTGGATACGAGGGCCCAGTCAAGTAAGGAGTGGTTACCTGTCTTGACGTTGAGCCTTGTGGGCAGGTCAATAACTTGGGTCAGCTTGGTATCGAGTACTGAGTTCTTACTGACAGAGGCCCCCAGTGTCATCCAATTCATGTTAAAGTCTCCAAGTAGTATCATGTCCCCCAGGGAGTGTTCTTCCAAGGCATGAGTTAGTGGTTCAAGGGAGGAGGCAGCAGTTTGGGGTGGGAGGTAGACACACCCTATGTACAAGGGTTTAGTGTCACCAAGGAGTATTTTCATGAAAATTATCTCATTCATAGAGTCACAGAGGGGAGAGTGGTCAAGCTGCATAACATTAAGACTGGTCTGGGTGTAGATGAGAACACCCCCCCGCCTTTCTTCACTGAACGATCCTTCCTAAATGCATTATAGCCAATCAGGTCAACTTCATGAGGAAGACTTTGGAGTTTAAGCCAGATCTCAGTCATCGTGAGTACATTAGGTTTCTAGAGTGCGGTCCAGGCTTCAAGGTCATGGAATTTGTGCCTTGGGCTACTTATGTTCATATGAACCAGCTTGAGGCCCCTGGCATTGGTCCAGTGAGGGCAAGTTGGGTCACTGAGTATGGTATTGGAGGCATGGTGACCAGGGTTTGATTCCACATCCCCCCAGTGCAAGTTTAAGCCTGGCAAGGTATCCAATAATTCTCGAGGTACTGGAGGGGAGCTTTCTTATATCGCTCGATGTGAGGTGGTAGAATAAGTTATAACAATTTCCGTGTTGAGTAAGCCCATACGTGAATAGTAGTAACACATTAATCCCCCCCCACCTGAGGTTCAGGTAATCCAGAGGAGGGTCGGCCAGAGTTACTATCCGAGTCCGAGGGACTGAAACCCCAGGAGAAAATCTTGTCAGTCCCCAATATTAGTGCCATATAGGCAAGAGCTAATATGAGTCCCAAGCACTGCATGACTGAGTCAGGGCCTTGGAAGAGGAAGGGTCAAGAGATTCCCCTCTTAAGAGGAAGGAATGTACCCCTCTCTGGTGGTAGGAGGCAGGGTGGGTCTATTACCTATAGTAAAATAATATCCAGCAGCTTTCAGTTGCTAATACCTATAGTGGAATAACATTCAGCAACATCCAGTTATAAATATCTCAGGTACAGTAGCAAAGTAGCAGGGTTCAAGTTTAATGCATTCAGTTTGGATATTTGGTTAAGTAACCCTCTAGGTTAGACAAGTCATCTTGACAGAAAAGGGAAACCAGGGCCTGTCCTACCAGGTTAGGACTGGAAATTTTGGTGATAAAGTAAGGCTAAAATTGTTGCAACTTAGCAAAGCAGTAAAATATCAGGACAGTAGGTCAAATTCAGCTGTTAGACAGGGGGATAGCAGAAACAGATAAAATCAATTAGTACCAATAGGTTTAGTGAACTTTGCAAAGCAGTAGAACATCAATACAATAAGTCAAATTCAGCTTTTGAGCATGGGGATTATAGAAGCAGATCAAAACAATTAGTACCAATAGACTTAGTGAACAGGAATTACAGTATTTTGTACAACAGATTAAAGCAGTGAATATCAGTGCCAAGAATGCAGACACACTGGGAGTAGCAGTCCCAGAGAGCAGACACAATGTGATAGGCCCCTAAGAGATTAGTGGGAAGGGTTTAAGAGCATTTAAGGGGAGGAGGGGAGGAGGGAACAGAGTGGGTGGGTGGGAAAGTTGAAGAGGTTATGGTCCCAGATGCAGCAGACTTTGCGGGAGGTCCGCCTGGCCATTGCCAGTGCCTTGACCCCAAGGAGATTCTTCAGTTGTCCACGGGAAAAGTCTGGTACAGGGGAAGGGGACTCACAGCACTGGGTCACCCTCTCAAACCCCCGAGTGAAGTCCAAAGTAAATGCTGAGGCTGGCGGGGCTTGGAATGGCTTTAAGTCCGAGCTGTCCAAGTGTCACTGGCAGTAGGGCCAATGGATGCAGAGAGCCTTTTAAAAATTGGTGCTCTGGAGGCAAGAACAAAGCTCCAGTTGAATTAATCAGGTAGCAAGACTCCGAAGTGACTCCGGTGGTCAGGGCAGGAACAGGTTGGAGCAGAACCCTGGTAGCAGATCCATTTTGTGTGCAGCCTGGAGGGGTTCTGAGTTGTCGGTGGAAATTTCATCATCAGTAGAAGAGGTTGCAGTCCCAGATGCAGCAGGCTTCGAGGGAGGTCCGCCTGGCTGTTGCCAGAGCCTCGACCCCGACGAGATTCTTCAGTTGTCCATGGGAAAAGTCCAGTATAGGGGGAGGGGACCCACAGCACTGGTCACCCTCTCAAACCCATGAGTGAAGTCCAAAGTAAATCAAAAAAATAAGGCTACTCCAGACTGAATAGCAAAGAAATTCAATCGGAGAGTGGGGAGAGTGGGTCTTCACATTGATCATAGTTCAGATGATAGATGTTTTGTGAGGATTGGTGTGTGGGGGCTTTTAGAATAAGTTTTGGGTTGTGCACATTGGGAGTTCAGGTAGGGATGTGGGATGCAATCAGTAGATGATAGTTATTATTTTGATCATTATAGGGCAAATAATGAAACAGTCAAACATTCAATACATGACCACAAGCCACAAGTGCTGGAAAACATCAATAGATCCTGGTGTTAGGTCTGCAATATCATTGGGTTCGATTCCAACATGTACTGCCTGCACAGTCTGTCAGAAACTAAAATCTTGTCTACAGTGCTACCAAGTTTGTCACAGTGTACAGTAGAACGCTGTTGAGCATGGAAATCCATGCTCCCAACAGCGTTGTTATACTGCACTAGCTACGTCATTGTAACTGTTGTGCTGCACTAGCTACATAGCTAGTGCAGCATGACACCTAGAAGGTGGGTGCACATGCATGGAAACTGGGTGTGCAAGTGCGATCGGGTGACCGGCGATGGGCTAGGAATGGCCACAGTGGTGAAATAGGCCCGAGGAACCAAAAATCACACACTAATCTGAAAGTAAGTCACCGCAGTCTTCTTATGAATGACCATACACTATAAAAGACTGTGTATGATCGCTCATACACAACAAGGCTAGTTTTCAACTCTTGAGGTTTCCATGGTAATGAGACCTCTAAAGCTGCGCTCTCGAGGTCTCCAGTTACCACAGAAACCTCTCGAGTGAAAAATACCCTTGTTGTGTATGAGTGATCATACACAATCCTCTATATTGCAAACCAGCACTTGTAAATACTGGTAGGTTGACTTAGGCTGCTAGCAGTTGATTTACTTAAAAGAATACATTTTCGTAGAGGGGAGGGACTAACTGTAGATGTAAAAAAAAAAAAATTTGCACTTCATATATTAGAAAACAAAATGTGTGAAATCTTACAAGTATATCCATTTGAAGGGGTAAATAAACTGGATATTTGTTCAGAATTATTCGGAATATGAATTAGAAATTAATAATTTTATTGTTTTGTTTTTTACTGTGATTGTGATGACAAGCACCTAATTCACTCCAGAAGCTGCCCACACTGTCTGTCTCTCTCACACACACATACAACATCTACAATTACCAGACAAAAACAGGTTATTAAAAATAAACTGATGATTATGAAACAAAGTACATTACAGATGAAATCTGTTGAAGCAGTCACTACAGACAAAAATCACATTGCCAGTAGTAGTGTACAGCCATCAGGAGATTGCCTGAAATGTAAGCAGATATAGGTATTCAGTTTAGCTTTTATGAATGCTAATGATGGTACATTTTTTAAATTCATTCACACACATCATGAGATAGTGTAACAAAAACAATAATTTGAAAAAAATGAGTTCATCAGCTTTGGTCAGCTTTGATTACAGCAAGCAGCAGCATAGAATGAGTGCAGGGGAACCAGCTGATCAAACAGACAATATCCGTTTATACTCAATCATGCATTTTTAGAATGTGGACACTCGTAACAGCACTTGGCAGACAAAGTAGGCAGACAAGTAAATAAAACAAACAAAAAAAAAACCACAAAATGCACACTTTTTTTGTAGAAGACTTTATTAGTTATGTAGACATAGATAGAAAACATTACAAAACAATGTACAGGCAAATTCCTGTTCCCTTTAACTTGGGAGTCCTGAATACAGCGAAGAGAAATTAGAATTTCTATTTATGCTGTGGGTAATAGTTAATTCTGTCAGTTGACTTGTGCACATTATGTAGCCCCTTACACCTTCCCCACAAGGTTAGGAATGAAAGGGATTACAGCACTTGCCAGTCTCTGTGGGATGGCAATTAAAGTGTCTGTATTTCTCTGAGCTCCTATGCTTTTGTTTTTTGCTGTGGGTGGCCAGTGCCACAAGTCAAATACAACAGAACAATTCACTAAGCAGTCAGAAAAACAGGTTCTTGAAAAATGTAGCTGTCTAACATAGGTGTCAGTCCCATAGTTGTGCCATGAAAAACTTTGCATTATAGTGCAACTGACTTGAAACTGGTAAAAGGTATAAAGTATCAAAGGAGAATTTATGGCAGTCAGGACCCAGGCAAGGGTGGAATCGGGCAAGGAAGCATAAACTCGGTGGTATTTGAGGTAAGTAATGTCTCAAAGTCACTATGGGACTTGTTAGACTTTTATTTTATTGGGGGGGGGGGTGCAGAGGACACAAAGTACGTTTTTTTTTTTTTCTGAAAAAATAAAATGAAACTCATTTGGTACCAGTGTGCTCTTTCCTGAACCTATGGTCGCCAAACTCCAGCAGGCGACCAGGATATTTAAAAGACAAACACACACCAGTGCACTTCACTGAGATGCACACATCCTTGCTTTGCTTTGTCAACCTTTGACTGGAGTGCTTTTGTTTTAATAACCGTGAAATAAGTAACTGTAATAGGATCATACATTGGCATTTGAGACTGCATATTAAATGTGCCATGTATCGTACTTTTGGTCGAGTTATGGCTATTTTAATAGTTACCAGTTTCATTGTATAGTGATCAGCTGGGTTTTCTCCTATTATCCCCACATCTGAGTCTGGAACTACACATGTCTGGATACTGGAATCAATACTGAGCAGATTCTCTGTATCTTTGCCAAAAGCACAACACACACAATTGGGGGTATGCAGATGCATGAGTTGGGGCTGTGAGGTTGGCAGTAACACAACACACTAACAGTGTTTAGGAGAAAATCAGTATGTTGCAGAATTTCTTTCCTGATAATTTGCAGAGACTGAGCACTCAGTGACATGGCAGCTGTTAATTGCTTGGGGGGTGGGAGGGGGTTAATCATAGCTATATCAACCTAAAATGTAACTCTGCAGAATGAAGTAAAAATTGGGGAAAAATAAATCTATTGCAGCAGGGACTGACTGGTTGTGTGGTTTACAGTGAGTGCCTTTAACAGCATTAAATCATACCTACTGCATTAACCTAAGTGGTACTTTTTGCGGCTTAGTTTGCTTTGATTTCTATTTAATTTAGTTCTAGTTTATTGCAGGAAAACTCCATTGAGCAAGCTCATTCACAAGGAGGTCCTGAGACATATACACTGATAAAGAACATTACATAAAATATAATACTTGATAGAGCAATACTATAACTTGTATTCAAGGTGTACACTTAGTTCAAGCAGGATATTACATAAAAGGATATAACGTCGGAAAACAATAGACAGTGAGAAGACATACAGTACATAGTATGCAAGCACTTCAAGGTAGCATGCCAGCAGTACAAGGCAAGGTAACTAGTGTTTGCAATAAATAATTTTGGCATATTGAGCAGCGACAGTGAATAAAGGATAAATGAGGTAGTCACGGTTTGGCAAGAGTGAGGGAAGTAATATACAAGAAGAGAGAGCCAAGAGTAGGACTTGGAAGGGGAACAGGTGTGGGATTCTTGCAGAATTGGTCACAGCTTGGAAGTCAGAAGTTACAAGAATGTAGTTAAGTCTTAGTTAAATGGTAGTGTGGACAATAAGGAAGTGGCATGCATAAGGGCGGGGAAGGGCTTACACATAAATGTATAAGGCACATAAAGGGATGGGAAGGTGCTTAATAACAGTTGCAGATATATTTCATTTTAGTTGCACTTAGCACTTTGTAGAAGTTAATTGAGACAATGCTAGTTAGTTTCAGCATGGATTGGAGTTGGTTCCAAATAGAGGGAACAGCATGCTCAATAGCACATTTACCAAAGGAGGTAAATGTCCTGGGTACATCCAGCAGAATGAAGTCAGATTTCCTGAGAGAGTATGCACTGGGAGAAATACAGATGAGAGATGATAGGTAACTCAGTAGTTTATGCAGGAGCAACTTAAGGGTCCAGAGACCAGCATGGAGCAAACGTCTAGTGGTGAGAGATGTCCAGCCAACAGCTGCGTACAGGTTACAGTGGTGCGAACGGTGAGGGGAGTTGGTAATAAACCGTAACGCACGGTGATAGAGGATGTCCAGTTTGCTTAGGTTTACGAGAGTAGTGGAAGTGTAAATTACATCGCCATAGTCAAGAAGGGGAAGAAATGTAGTCTGAACGGGCCTGTTTAAGTCTCAAGGGGGAAAAGGGACCTATTTCTAAAGAAGAAACCTAGCCTGGCTTTGAGCCTCCTGGATAAGTCCTCAATATGGTCATTAAAAGAGAACTTGTTGTCTATCCAGATACCCAGATATTTAAATTTGGAAACGACTTCCAGTGGTTCGCTTAGAGAAGTAACAATAAAGCCTTTAGGCGGAATATGGGAGGTGCCTGTGGAAGTACTACGAGAGAATATCATAGCTTTGGTTTTCTTTGCATTAAAGAAGCTTTGCCTTTATTAATGTTCAAGTTGGGCAAAGTCTGTTTGAAGCACTGCCCTAACTTTAGATAACATTGAGCCAAAGGTATACAGTACAGTGTCATCCACAAAGAAATGCAGATTGGATCTAGTTGTGTTGGAATTAAGGTCATTAATGTACAACAAAAACAAGATAGGGCCTAGAATGGAGCCTTGGGGGACTCCTCTGACAACTGGAAGAGAGGCGGAGAAAAGGCCATCAGCTTTTACTTTCTGGGTTCTCCCTGTTAGGTAACTGGAGAACCACTGGGTAAAGGAGGATGTGGCACCCAATTTAGTGAGGCAATTGACTAGAAGGTTGAGGTCAACAGTATCGAATGCTTTACTAAGATCCAAGAAGACTGCTCCAGTTATCTTTTTAGCATCTATAGCAGAGACCCAGTTGTTAGTTACTTTCGCTAAAGCAGAGATTGTGCTGTGATTTGCCCAGAAACCAGATTGAGCTGGGTTAATGAGAGAGAAAGTTTCCAAGTGAGTTTTTAGTTGGTTATAGATCAGTTTTTCAAAAACTTTAGAGAGGATAGGCAAGATGGAGATAGGCCTGTAATTATTCACATAGCAAGGGTCACCAGATTTAAATAGGGGGAGGATATGTGAGGATTTCCAACAGGACGGCACAGTAGCAGATGTAATGGAGAGATTGAAGATATGAAGAATGGGGGCAGCGAGGTGGGCATATCCTAATCTAAGGAAGAAGGGTTCTAGACCATAGTCCCCTGCACTTTTTTTGATGTCCAATTTAAGTAAAGAATCTTCTATTTCTTTATAGTTTAGCTCACGCAGTTGAAATGGGCAAAATGCAGTGATAGTGAGAGCTTGGCTGGCTCTTCGCAATGCTGTCATAAGGTGATGAGTCAAAAGCTAGTCCAGCTGTGACAAAGTGGGAGTTAAGTTCTTCAAGGATTAAGGACTTATTTTCCACCACCCTATAATTCGAGACTATCTTAGTTGGAATGGAAAAGGCTGTGGGCCACCCTTCTATAGATTTAAGTGTCCTCCATATTTTGTGCGAGTTCTCTTTTGCTTGTTCAGTGGTAGAGATGTAGAAGTTAGCTTTGGCAGAACGAATGGTTTTTACAAAGGCATTCCTAGCTGTTATGAAAGCCTGCCAATCCGAGGGTTTCTTTGAATGTCTTGCTTTCGCCCAGAGCTTATCCCGGGTTGTAAGAGCTATCTTAAGATCTGGGGTAAACCAGGGGTGAGAGTTGTTGCGTACCCTAGCTTTGATGAGGGGAGCATGCTTATTTACCAGACTAGTAAGGCTGACATTAAGGACGGAGACTGCCTCATTGACGTTTTTGGCTAGGTAAAGATCTTGCCATCTGACCCTGTCTAGGTCAGAAACGAAGTTTGCTGCAACGAACTTGTGAAAGGACCATTTTGTTATAAACTTAGGCTGTGTTCGGGCCTTAATATGAGATCTTATGCAAACAACAACCCCGTGATCGCTCATATCATTAAGGAACACTACTGAATGTGAAATTTTATGTGGATGAGTGGTTAATATCACATCTAAAAGAGAGCTATTGGCAGTGTTTAGGACATTTTTTCTTGTGGGTTTGTTGACTAATTGCACTAGGCCGAGCTCATCACAGAGAGATTTAAGGCAGTGAGATTTAGGGGTTAGCCAATCCATATTGAGATCCCTTAAGAATATTGTTTCTGTTTTCGCATCCGAGATTAGGGATTGGGAGATTTTTTGGTCGGCATTAGCATTTTTTAGCCAAGACTCCATAATAACAATAAGGTCCGGGTTAGTATGCGCAGACCATGCTTGTAATTGGACAAATTATTTGGTCAGGCTTAGTATACTGACCAACATCATCTTAAGTCCTGGGGCATCTGCGAAATCTGAAAGAGAGATGAGTTGCAGAGGGGGCCAGGATTTAGCTCCACATTACTTGAGCAGAGAAGGAGCAACAACAGCAAATTCTTTAAGGAGCTCTTAAGGAAGGAGACAGCTTTTTTCCTTTGAGACCGTTCATGATACGTTGCCAATGAGGTATGTTTTGTGCAGGAAAGAGTACCGCTAATGTGACAGCTTAATGTAATCATTAGAGTGCTTGTATAGTCATAGGTGAAGGTAGTAGTAAGGAGGGGGGCAAGATGGGGGGTATAGGCAAGAAGGGGGGGTTGATGAAAAAAGGAGGTACAGTGGGCCGTAGCAACATAGGATGTTGAGACAATGCAGTCCAGGACTGGATTATATCATGGTACTTCGTGGTGTACTGTATCGTAGGGCACACTGTATATTAGGAACAATAGTATAGCAATGAGGCAAGCCATGATGCCAAGGAGTGAGGTCTGCAGGTTAGTAATTGTCTGGTGCTTTTTATGTGTGTGAAACAGACCCACATATAGACACTCTTTGAGCCCTTGATGGAATTGAGATGAGAAGGGGGAGAAAGATAAAAATAAACAAAATAAGATCGGTGGCTAGTAGCTGTGATGGTGCTTCCAGAAAGATCAGGCTTATTGGCTCCACTCAGCTACCAATGTCTGCATGGCAGCAGATGAGAGTAAGCCAATGGTACGACAGAAGAACTAGGGAGGGTGGAGCAGAATTGTATTTAAAGGAGGCCTGGGAGGGGGGTGGGGGGAAGGGAGAAAAATTCTGTTCCGAAGTTAGAAGCACAGAGGCAGTGCTGTAATTGTCTATGGGGAAGGGTGCACCAATCAGAGCGAAGGTGGCGAGTGGGCGGACCAATCAGTGTCCCCCTGAGTCAGCGCTGCACCAGTCCTGATCACCCTAGCGTACTGGCTCCCAGAAAAGCTTGGCGGTAGTACCTGGTGAAGGATCCGTGACCCGATGCCCTTAATCTGGCGAGGGCTGTTGAAGGGGGTCGGGCGGCAGCCATGGGAATGGCTGTTGCTGGCCGCCTTGTTTCCAAAGCGCTGCTCAGGTGCAAGACCCTAAAAGGAAAATGAAAAAGCAGAATAAGTACGTAGGCAGGACAGGAGTTCAGGGGCGGGAAAGCTGGCGGCAGATCGTCAGCAGTGGGGTGGGGGTGATGGTTGGTGTGGACAAAGAAAACGATTAGAGAGGCAGGGTAGGGCAAGAAAAGGTAAAGGGCAGAACAGAGCAGGACAAATGGAAGCTAGATGAGGGTGGGAGGGCTGTCTCAGGAGGAGAGGAAAGAATGACAAGTAAACTAGTACAGATGGGGGGGTGTATATGGTTCAAGATTTCAGGAAAAACATTTAGAGGTGATGCAGACATTATATACTACACAGTGCAAATATATCAATTGTCACAGTGTCTATTTAAATAGAACATTTAACATTTTAAAAAGTCAGCAGTGATAGGGTGGATGTAACAGGAAGCAAAATTCATAAATCAGGGGCTACATTAGCAAGAACACTCTCCAGCAGTTTTCAGTCTAGCCTGAAACAAAAATACAGTAATAATCCTTAACTCTTGGAACTCATGCAGCAATTAGTAGCATAGGGAACATTTTCTGCCATGTCACGGTTTGGTGCTCTTATCCTTTTATTTATTTAACTTTTGTTGACCAGGTAAGTACACTAGACAAGACAATTGCCTATTTTCAGGTACGACCCAGGAGAGTACAGGAATTACAGATTTAAGAACATAGGACAACATGATACAGATTAAAACAGCTTACAGGTCATGTAAGCCATCATTTTGTACAGTATATACACAACAGAGTAACACATGTAGAAACTAAGAGCAGTACAAAAGGTACAAGTTGAGATGCAGCAGATACGACATTATTTACGACTTAACGGTCCCAGGAAGTGGAGTCTCAGTTAGAGCAACACTCCTTTATGGTACATTGTATACCCAACAAACAACCCATACTTGTCCAGAACACATCCAGGAGAAAGGAGTGCTGTGAAGGATCATGATAGATAACGGGGGTTTGGGACAACCACAGGCTGAAGAGAGTTTGAGGTGGCTCCATAGGGAGGATCGAAGGCACACCTGTGAGTGGGAGCAGCGAACCTGGGCAGGGAATGCATTCCACAGTCTGGGAGCACACACAGCAAAATCTGTATCCCCCATTAGAGTCCGGGTAGCAGGTATCTTAAGGATGGCGGGACCCAGAGACCTGAGGGAATAGGATGAGGAGGCTGCCGGGACAAGGAATGTCACCAGCCCCGGAGGGGTGCCAGTGCCAAGGACCTTGCCCGTGAAGCACCCCAGGACAAAATCTTTGTGATTTGAGGGGTAGAGCCAGTTCGATTTGCTATAAAGGTCACAATGATGGGTGAGACAAGGGGCAGCCAGAGCAAAGCGGCAGACATTATTGTAGGCAGTAGACCACTTAGAAAGCTGAGCTTTGTAGGAGCGGGCAAGCAAAAGGAGCCCCTAGCAAAGCAAAGGGAGGAGCACACCTCTGGCAAGAGCAAGACGGGCAGCAGGAGTAAGGTTGCTCTTAGCTCGGTAGGCCAGACCCAGTTTGCAGTTGACAGTCTTACATACATTCTGAACATGGCGGGCAAGGTCAAGCTGCGGGTCAAGTGTCACCACAAGGTATTTAAAGTTATCAGTAACAGGGATCAGAACACTGTCGGTACCAGTAACGCATAACGGAGCAGGAGAGGCCTTAATCTTGGCCTGGGACCCAAAGAGCATGGCCTGGGTATTTTTTAGATTAAGAACCAATTTATGGGACGAGATTCAAGAGTGAATGTTCCCTAAGTCCTCACTCAGGTGACGATTAATGACCCCTATGTCTGGGGAGTGAGTGAGGATGACCAGGTCATCCACACAGAGGATTGGCTTACAGTGGACAGAGGTGGCGGGGAGATTATTTGCAAAAATGGAGAAGAGCAGGAGCCCCAGGACAGAGCCTTGGGGGACACCCATGGTTACAGAAGTAAAGCCCGAGAGCGCCTTGCCATATTTGACAAGCTGCTTTCTGCCGTGTAGATAGTTGGAGAACCAACGGAACACACCAGGTGATAGACCAAAGGATCTAAGCTGAGTGTAGAGCATGGCATGATCAACCAGATCAAAGGCCTTGGAGAGATCTATAAAGATAGCCCCAGAGAGTTTGCCCTGGTCCATAGCCGCCCTGATCCAGGATGAGACAGTGACAAGGGCAGAGGATGTGCTGTGCCCTTTCTGAAAGCCATGCTGCAGAGGTGACAATAGGTCATGTGACTGCAAGTACTCAGAGAGTTGCCCTGCCACAACTTTCTCAAGAAGTTTGCTGACCGCTGACAAAATGGCTATCGGACGGTAGTTTTCAATCAGTTTGGGGTTCCCCTGTTTAAGGATAGGGACCACCCTGGTGACCTTCCATATGTCCGGGATAACACCAGATGACAGGGACAGATTGAAAATATGGGCCACCGGGGGGGCAATACTATAAGCATCAAGACAGAGGAGCTTCGGTTCCAACCCATCATGGCCAGCACTCGAGAAGGGGGAGAGGCCCGAGAGCAATCTCTGCACCTCTTGCACCATCACAGCCTTAAAATGAAAGGGGTGGTGGGGTGGTGGAGGGCCAGGGACCTGTTCACCATTATCACCTCCACCAGGGGGGAATGACGAGGTGAAAGCAGACAGGTCAGAGAAATACAGGTTAAATGCATTTGCCATGGTTAGCGAGTTGTTGCAGCTAGCACCATCAATAAGCATATCAGAAGTTTCACCACTTGGGGAACCACTAACTATGTTTTTAATGTTCCTCCAGAACCTCCTGGTGTCTCTAGCTGAGCTCAGCAGTACAGTTTTACAAAACTCGCTTTTAACAGCCCTTATTGCCTTCTTGCACTCATTTCTGATTCTCCTGTACTGCTGAAATACAGCCTGATCCACTGTGGCTCTGAATTTTGCCCAGCACTTATCTCTATACTTCATAAGGGCTATAATGCTCCCATGTAACCACTTTGTAGCTGACCCCCGACCCTCCGTCTGATGAGGGGGGCATGCTTATCCTGCAGAGCCCTGAAAGTGCTGAGGAAGTGACTGACAGCAGATGAGGAGTCCTGGGTATTCCATACTGCAGACCAGTCAGTGTGCTGGAGATCATCTTGGAAGGAGCCAAGATCAAACCCGGAGTAATCTCTGACCTGAATGATCTTATGTGGAATTTTCAGGAAGGAGATCTTCCACACACAGTACACGGGGGAGTGGTCTGAGATGGAGTCGGGAAGGATGCCTGATGAGCTGATTCTCTCCGGTCTGTTTGTCAGGACCCAGTCCAGAAGACAGCTCACTCCGCCACTGGGAGAGCACCTGGTAGGATCCTTGATGAGCTGCGGCAAGGAGAGAACAGCAAGCAGCAGCTCAAATGCTTTGGTGTTACTACCAAGCCAGTTAAGGTTAAGATCACCCAGGATAATTAACTCATTATGCCGGGTCACGGCACCAACGGTGTTGAGTAGGATGCACAACCCCTCTAGGCCCCCCATGGGAGAATTGTAGGTAAATATAATATATATCTTTTTGGTCATCCCAAGCAACAGTACCGTGTGCAGTAACTCAAAGGGGGACTGCAGTGGCTGTTGATAGGGTAAAACCGACAGGTTGAGGTGGCTCCTGTAATAGACCAAGATGCCACCCCGCTTCTTTTTTCCTGGACTATCAAGCATGATGAGGTCATAGCCAGGAAGGGCACACACAGAATTTGGAACAGAGGGTTTAAGCCAAGTTTCAGTTATGCCAAGGATGTCAGGTCTGTGGTGGGTGACCCAAGCAAGAAGTTCCACCAAGTTGGGCAGGAGGCTACGAATATTGAGATGAGCTATTTTCAACCCTTTGACAGCCGACCAGCCCACAGCTGAGGGGGAGGCATGGCAAGGCAGACCAGGGTTAAGCTCAATGTCACCCACGAGTGCTAGGGTCACCAGTAGGATCCAAAGGAGATGCCTTAAGGGAGAGGAGCCATCCCTGGCAGGCAGCTTGTGGCCATATCGCCTGACCACAAGGGCAGGGCACAGGAAGCACCTAAGGTCAAGACTGCAGAGAACCCAAGGGGGCATCTGCCTCCAGCTATAAGGTTGGAGAATGTGAAGTCTGTCTCCACAGGCTGGGTACAAGTGCCCCAGGGATCTCCCACAGGAGAAGCACCGACACTAGTAAACCAGGGGATGCTAAGGACAGTAAGGAGACCAAAGGTGAAGGAGCACATGAGTGGAAGGGGCGACACTATCATAAACAAATACTTAGGGTTCCCCATGTCAATACCAAGGATAGTTGGCAGGGAGTGATGGTAAAAACTGTACTAATCACCGGGTCCCAAGGAGAAGTCAATGGAGCCTCCCACAAAAGGAAAAAGCTGGATGTGCAGCAGCTACAGTCCACTTTTACTGGAATTAGAGAGCCCACTCAACCAAGTGAACACTGTTATGTCCCAATTAGAGACCACCCATGATATACTAAGGTAATAGCCACTACAGAGGAGCTTCCAGACCCAATAAGGGGATCCCACCCGTGGACGAGAGGCAGGGACCTCTGCTTAAAATGCAAGGGTAACTGGCCTAGAGTGGGTACTAGGGCAGACTCAAGCAGACAGTAGCTATGCTATGCATGCAATATGGAACAAAAAATGAACATAGCAGAACAGTAGATAAGATTAACCATGCTAGCAATCAGTAAATAGAATAGTAAGTATGCCCATGTGAGATAAGTGTACATTCTACTGACAGACTGTATTAACAGAATGCTTTTAGATTTGGATGGCAGCTGAGTTACCACCTATTGCCAGACCCGATTGGCCCTGGATAGGGGGGCGTGGCTACCAGGCATTTAAGGGAGGAGGAGGAGGAGGGAGGAAAGGGTGGGTGGGGGGGCGAAAATCAAGTCAAGCAGCAGCTGCTTCTTCATCTGCTGCTGCTGCTGCTGCCCTAACCATGCCTGGAACTGCCCCAGAAAATGTCCCGTTTCATCAGGGGAGGTGTGCCCAGCTTTCAACTGATCACCAGCGTCTCAACCCCAAGGTGCTCCGTCTTCGGTCGTTGCATGGGAGTAACTCGCGAGAGCCTCCTGCCCCCCCCCGGCGAGATCTGCTTGTAGCCCAAGTCCATTCTCGAGCCCAGCCTTTTAAACCAGGCTGCCTGAGCGTCACAGCAGCTGTAGTCCAATTGGGCTCTGCTGCCTTTTTTAAACAACAGAAAGTTTGGCGCCAAGTAGCAGCTGCTTCTTCATCTGCTGCTGTACAGCCCCTGCCTGGAATTGCCCCAAGAAAATGTCCAGTTTCGTTGGGGGAGGTAGACTGAGAAAATCCCAGTTGGTGTGAGGAGAGAAAAGGATGGCAGTTTCAAATGCTTGCAGCTGCAGTGAATCGCTTGCCTGAAATGACAGCTGTTTTTCGTTTAGCAGTAGTGAGTGACAGATCAAAAGTGAGGTAGTGATCTCTCTCTCTCTCTTTCTCTCTCCTATGAAATTGAGCAACTGGGGCAAATTCTATATTGATATTTATTCTTTCTAATAATATAGATTACAAAAAGTTATGCAACGGTATGAAAGTGAGGATTCTTTTTGCCATAAAAATATTTTATTGAAATTTACTTTTTGATAATGAACACAGTGTACAAGAAAATTGAACACAGCACGTTGGCAAACATTAAGAAAAGAGAACAGTTATTTCACGGGAAAATACCGAAGATAAAATGATTTAAGGGGCAGTTAATTCCTCTTGACAAAAGGTTTTATTTACAGATAATCACTATAATGCCCAATACCAAGGCAAAATAAAATCTCTCTCTCTCTCTGCTAGGAAACTGAACTATCGGGAACATTTCTAAATAGATATGTATTCTTTCTAATAAAACACATTACAAAAAGTTGTGCAACAGTATAAAAGTGAGGATTGTTTCTTTTTTTTGTCATAAAAATATTTATATTTCACACTGGACCCCTCAGTACAGAACTCACAGTTTACACAAGCAAGTTAACTTATTCAAAGCAGCAGAATTTCCTGTTATTGAAAAAAGGTTGTACCTATGCCATTTAACTCTGTTTTAGTATGCTCTGTGTTCACGTGATTTGCAATGTGCCTTTCTCTATTTTGAGTCTAGTTAAGCTTATTATTATTATTATTATTTTTAAAAATTAAAGAAGGGCTTTTTACAACATTGGTATTCTTAGCTGCCTCCACATCCTTTATTATGACTTTTCTGGAGGGTTTGGGAGGTACTAACCATGTGACCCATAGGTAGACCAGGTAACCCTGGATCCCAGAATGACTGGCCAAAATACTGGCAATATAAGAGCAGCTAAACAGAGTCAAGCATCACATGGTAATAGAAACTGCCAGGTCAATGTAGGATTGTGCTAGAAATCATTGTAAAGATCCCCGTCCTAAACATACTGGACTGGAATTTCAAGGCCCCGACACAAGGTGCGACAATGGCAGCTTGCACTGAGTGCAGTGTGCCCAGGACCCTGCGCCCAAATTTTGATTGTACAGGGTCCCAGCACCTAATTCCTGTGGCTTGCGGCAAAGGGGGTGCTGTACCAGATAAATGTTGCACCCACCCAGAATGCTGCAACAGCTATGGGGAGTCCGCAGCACTCATGGACAGGGGCTGGCAACCAGACACTGCCCCCCAACACCACCGCACCATGGGCACTGGTGCCACATCACTCTCCAGGACCCTGGTAGGCTAGGGCCCCACGGTGGTACCCATCGCAGTACTCCCACCCCCTCCCGTACCCCAATCCGATGGGCAGTCCATGCACATACTGTATACAGTACACCCACTGACGGCTCATTTGCCGGCTGGCCATGATGATGTGTAGAAGGCAGTGCTGGTTTCCAGACTGGGGTATGGGAGGGGGTGAGTGTGCTGCAATGGGTACCAAGGGGGGATGGTAGTATGCAAAGACATGGGTGTCGGGGACCATGGCGGTGGTGAGGGGGGGACCACCAGACCACCAGGGATCGCCGACCAGGGAGGGATTGGGGTGGGCCACATGGTGGCACATACAGGATGACACCCCCGGGAGCCATCTAAGTCCCCTTAGACCAGCCCCTTGCTGGTCTAGGGGTACTTGGCATTTGGTTCCAAGGGGGGTCTTCCAAAATCCAGATCTGAGGGCTGCGGCAATCTGGGTCTGCTGCAAGCCCCCAGCGCCATGCCACAGCCACTTTCATGGTGCAAAGATGGCACTAGCACACTTTGGTGCAGGCACCTGCTGGGTGACACAGGCTGCCTTTCAAATTCCTACTTGGTGTAGCCCTTGGCGCAAGGTGCCTTTGTGTCAGACCTGTTTGACGCAAGCATCTTGCATCAATCTAATGTCATTGAAAATCCAGCCCCCGTGTTCAAATACTGTGGTAACTGTACTGAGCACTGGTGTGTGTGTGTGCATGCGTGTGTGTGGGGGGTCCTATTCATATATACATATTCATGTATGACAGGATTCCGATTATTTTAACCATAATGTCCTCTCCTATTTGTTGGGTTTTTTGAAAGATACTCCTGGCTGAGTCAATTGATTAAAACCCTTGCTGTGCCACAGAATTATATATCTGTCCAGATTTCCTATGCATTCTAATTCAGTCAGCAGCCTAAGGGTAGTACTGTTTATAAATTTGATGCTAAAAACGATACTTGTTCAGCTAATCTGCTGCATTACAGCTTGCAGGTCATTCTTGTATGTAAATTGTTAGGGTCATAATACATACTGTTTCTCTTTATGCTAATTTCTTATGGGCTCCCCATATGGTCCTGCCTGACTCCTGGAGTCATGTCATAGAGACAAATTGACATAAGTCCTCTGAGTGTAATAATAAAAAAATAAGGACTAACAAGTGCAGTTGAAAGGAAATCATTATGATCTAAACATGGCTTGTATTTCATATGAATCAATCTGAAAACCTTCCATATGTGAGAAAAACTCAAGAGAAAAAGTCTGACCTGCCTAATTGACTTCCTCTGACTTTCAGTCATTGCTAGATATTGTAAAGTTGTGCATTCACATGATTTGTCTGTTCAGGCTGATATGGCATAAAAATACATGATCATAAGGAATTGTGCATCTGTGAAGATTTGTGTGATGTTTGTAACACTGATGCAGACCCATGGCAGTCTTGAAATTCCCCACAATAAGTTATGTTTTCATGGGGAGACAAAAATGAAGTCCATGGACTGCACTTGCAAAACTTTATTTTTTGGATGTTACTAAGCACAGCACATCTGAGATTTACCATCTCATTTTTACCGGTGTCCTGATTTTACTCAGTTTTTCCGTTGGGGAAAAAATGGCATGTAAAATGATTTGCTCATAGCCATACAGTGAGGTAATTCGCTATGGTGGAATTTGAATGATTGATTAATCGCAGAGGAGCATAGCAAAAAGTGTGCATGGGGGTCAGAAATGCACACACTGCACCTTAGCTCAAAGCACAGGGAAAACAAATGCCTTCTGAAAAACAGTCAGGTTTGTGAGATTTGAGAGCATAGAAAGATTTGAGAGGAGAAATGAAGTTAAAATAACAACAGAATGAAACTCATGCAATAATACAACACAATATGAAGTTTTTCTTAAAAAAAAAACCTATTTTTTTATTTCTAGAATAAAAAATCATTACAATTGGAATTTGATAATAAATTACATTCAAAAGGTAATACACTTTAATAATATATGCCAGGTATTTTCCATCAACTCAAAAGTAAGAATCAAACTATAGAAATATGTACATTAGGAGTGTTTAGTGCTAGAACTTCCCTGTGAAAAGGAGTGTTATAAATACGATCAAATTGACTCCACCGAAGACTAAAGTGATGCAGATTTCATAAGGAAAAAAACCTCTAACCAGATATACTGCTAGTCAGGAGCTGTTCCTGCAGTACCAGGGAGTATTGTTTATGCAAACAGATAATGAGCTATGTTATAATTAATTATGGAGCTCACTGTTCTATAGGAAAATATGCTACCACTCAATAGTCAATACAGGTTTACTGTGTTTTCTCAAGGACTGTGCTCTACAGAAGGATTAAAAAAACTCAGTCTTGTTTCAAAACATTGTACTTGAAAATAGGCAGCCTTGTTGTCTAGTGTACCTCCCCAGTCAACAAAAACTAACTAAACAATGGAGTTCAAACCTAAATAAATTGGAAATCTTAAGATAAGTGCAAATCTCTCACAGCCACCTAATACATATATGGGTAACATCTTAAATGTCATTTAATAATAAGAGCATGTTAAAACAGCATAATTCATATCAGCTTATTGAGTGTGTAGTGTACGTGTGTGTGTGTGTGTGCGTGTGTGTGCGTGTGTGTGTGTGTGGGGTGGACATAATGGATATGGAACCACTCCCACTTTAACTTACTAATTCACTATGCCAGGATGTAGACCACGGCCCAGATATTCAGAAGGATTGCGCATGGTGCAACACTGTTGCTCCATCGCAGCCACTGATGCATCCCACCACGATATACAAGCAGGGGGCGAGCCTGGCACAAATCCTAATCGCGGTGCATCAATGTGTATGCAGTGCAGGTAGAGTTGTGCCCATGACACGCCGCACATCCCGATATTCATCCCGGGATGTGCTGAGCCCATGCATGTGCAACCCCTACTTGCACTGCACACAGGTGAGCCAAAAATAAAAAAGGAGCAACAGCTGGCCACCCACAGGTGAGCTGCCATGTTGCAGGGTGCAACATGGCAGCTGCCACCTGTGGGTGGCCACCCAAGCTCTGGCTGCACCTTCTGGTGGCGCCCCCACATGCCTGATTGTGGGCACATGTATACATATAATCATCCAATATTCCTGGTGGTTCGGTGGATCACTCACAGCCTGATCGTGGGCATATGTTGAAAATTATAATCATCCAATATCCCTGGTGGTCCGGTGGACCGCTCGCAGCCCGATCGCGGGCATATGTAGAATAAATTAAACGTCCAATGTCCCTGGTGGTCAAGTGGATTGCACGCAGCCTGATCACGGGCGTCAGTAGAAAATAATGCCACCCAAAACAAACCTGGTGGACTAGCGGTACCCCTCCCCACCCACCCACTGAGCCCCCGTCGTCCGCTCCCCGGTCAGTGGCGGCAGCTCCCCACTTGCTTGCCTCCCCACCACCGATAACTGACACCGTATGGTAGGGCTTACGCCCATTGGTCCACAGCGTGAGCCAATGGGCGTGCAGCCATCACCCACACAGTCCAGATATGAGAATGGATCTATTCACATATCTGGACTGTGTAATAAATATGGGCTGGGCGCATTGGCTCATGCTGGCGGACCATAGCTGCCCTACCATATGGTGTCAGTTGGCGGGCGGCGGGTGGCAAGCAGGTGGAGCTGCCGCCTCGCCTGTCCAGGGAGGCGGGCGGTGGGGTTCAGTGGGTGGGTGGGGAGGGGGTACCGCTAGTCCACCAGGGTTGTTTTGGGGTGGCATTATTTTCTACTGACGCCTGTGATCGGGCTGTGTGTGGTCCACTGGACCACCAGGGATACTGGATGTTTAATTTATTTTACATATGCCCGCAATTGGGCTGCGAGCAGTCCACTGGACCAGCAGGGATATTAGACATTTAATTTATTCTACATATACCCCTGATCAGGCTGTAAGCGGTCCACTGGACCACCAGGGATATTGGACATTTTTATATTCCACATATTCCTGTGATCAGGCAGTGAGGCACTTTTCCGTGATGTTCAGGGGGCATCGATCCCAGATGGCTGCAGCCTGGCAGGGTGCCAGGTGCAAGTTGCCGGGGATCGGCGCACCTGCATGCAAATGGCCCCATTTGCACCTTGCATGCATTATGGCCCCATTTGCATGTGCACTTTTGAATTTCGGGGTTGTTGCGCCTAGCGCAACGGAACTTGTGCTAGCGCATCCCCCTGCCCCACTCTGGCCACTTGTGCTGGCACAGTGCCACTGCGCCATGCGCACTTCGGCTGGCCAGGATGCGATATTCAGCAATGGTGTGCCATGGCACAGCTCTGTTGAATCTCACCCTGTCAACGCCCTTGCGCAGCCAAGTTGCACTGCGCCCAGGCTTGTGCCACAGCCTGGCGCAGTCTGAATATCCGGGCCCACAAGTTAATCTCTCATATCCAGTCTGTTAATTATTTGAAAAGAATACTGAATGATTTGTGTTCATTGACACATTTAGTTATTTTAATCCATCTAATCAGATTTTGAAATAGAAAAAAAAATCAAGTGGGATCTTACAGCTTTGTTGGTCTGGTGGGGCTTGCGTTAAAAATGGCAGCCTAGTGGCAGTAAAGGGCAGGTGTTTTGCTTGCATCCTACTGACATTGTTTGCTTTGGTTTCCAGGCAGTTGACAATGACACTTTTACATTAATCTAAACTAAAACAAGCATTTGTCAATGCTGAATGTTTGCTTGCTGGTATTAGCATTGGAAATGCAGGAGTTAGACAGATGCAGAATAGGAATGGCAGTGAAGTACTGAAGTTCACGCCAACCCCGCCTCTATCCTGTAGAGACGGACAGGCATGGGGTAAGTGTTTGGGTCGTCGCCCATGACAGTCATGCCATGTCACCTCACCCTATTCTGCAGACAATGACACGTGTTGAGGAGTGCCTTAGGGTGTTTGGCTTTACAGTCACCCCATCCATAATGACATATGCTGAAATGGGTGCAGCATAGAAGAACGGGATGAACTGTGGGGCCGAAGAGTCCAAGGTACACCTTGAAGCCTGTCAGTGGCTGAGGGGTGGGGGTGGGATGGCATGAGCAGTACAGTTGGCTATCCAAAGGCACACCCCGATGCCTGTCAGTCTGTACAGGGTAGGACGTTATGGTTAGGAAACCCTAGTGCCTCAGGCGTTTGTTGGTATTTACATTAAAAATTTTCAACATTGCTTTTTGTGACTCCCACCTCATGAAAGCATCTGGGACCTCTTCTCATGAAGAGTGGCAGTGTGATTTTGTCAATGTGCCCCGAACATTGACTTCCAACAGCGACAGTGCCATTTTGCACCACATGTATGAAAACATAGATCGGGCAGGATGTGAAGAGTGACAGCTGTGTCATCCATAGGGAGGTGTGACGAAATGGCAATGCTGAAAATCTGTGGTCAGAATGTTAAAAATGTATTTATTTATTTATTTAGTTTTTATTGACCAGGTAAGTGCACTAGACAAATTCTGCCTATTTCAGGCATGACCTGGGGGACGGGGATACAGATGAATGCCAACTGACTTTGAACCAGATTAAGCTGTTGGTGATATTTTAGTGAATGGGGGGAAATTTGGCCAGTGCACTGGGGAAATTCCTCTTCTCTGCAGTAGGGGGACTTGCTGACTGTGAACCATGGTCACTTCGGGTGGAACTCCAGAGGAGCAGGACGCCCAGTATGCAGGGCAAAAATACCCTTCTCGACAAAGATTTACTGGAGGACTCGGAAATATTTATGAATGCTGCTTCAGAGCCTAAGGAAATTCATTTGCAAGAAAATGCTACTTTACAAGAGAATGTTCAGCTACGAGAGCCTGAAGTCGACTTGTTTAAGGATATATCTACAGGCGCTTCATTGCAAAAAACCCTCAATGATTTACTCACTCAAAAAAACGAAAGGCATCTGATGGAGAAAGGGCGTTTAATGGAGCAGCTTGCCCTACTGCAGTCTGATGATCTGGATGTCAAATCTCCCAGCCTGCTTGTTAACGGTCCTACACCTCACTGTGACATGGTGATTCCTAGGAGCACAGCTGGGCCGGGTGAGTCAGAGCCTTTGCTTCAGCAGGAAACTGTTGACAGTACGCCTAATTCTATGATTGGCAGCTTAGGAGTGCAAAGTCGCTCTTGCCTAATGCCGGCATCTGTTACTTCTGATATTGTCTCTGAAACTAACATTTCTCATGTAAACCCTGAACACACTATAGATTTACAAGGTAATGCAGGGCCTGTGGAGCTGACAGCACAGGATAGTTCATATGGCACCACGATAGCTCAGAACTTAAAACTTCCAAAATCAGCTGGGTTTGTGTTTTGGGGCAATGCTAGGGCTGTTGTGAATGCTCCTAATAATCCTAAAGTAATCTATCAAGCATGTGACTCAAATCAACATGGGGTGACAGAATTTGTTTTTCAGAGAGAACTGATGGCCTGAAATGGGATGAAAGAGGACATTAAAGGAAAATGCATGCCTGTAACAACGGCTAATAGACACATAGATGTTGCTTTTCTATTTATTACAGCACAGCACACTCATTCAGAGTGCCATGAAACTACCCCTTCTGCTATAGGAGAAACTGGGGGACAAACATTATTGCCCATTTCTTCAGGAGAACCTTGATCTCCCCAGAAAGCTCTATGTGAAGCTGGTTGGAGCAAAAATGGGAAGGGTATCTGGATTCCTACTCCTGATTGGGATCCAACATTAAATTTTACTCAGGCTTCACCGGAATGGTGCCCTAATGTTCCATATTCTGCTATGCCCTCAGGTTCGTCATCTGCTACTCCTACTCAGGAGAAAAGACCTGTGATATCTGATCCTATAATTAACTCTGACTTAAGGCAGCTTGCAGATAAACCTCCTATTTGTACCACAGCTTCTGATGAACCCCTTCTTACTGAGGACAATTTACCAGCTCTGGCTGATAACCAGAAGACACTACTATTGGAACTTTTCACTAAAATTAAAAAAGAAGCTGCTCCAAGATGGAATGCCGTCTACATCAGATATAAAGGAGGTCTAGAGAATAGACCAGATAGACATTATGTGGGCAAGCTATTACTGAAGGATTAATTACACTTCTCCCCGAGAGAAATATTTTTGTTTATTAACATTTCAGGGGAGGACTATTTTGACATTAGTTTTCGATCTGCATATGCTCTCAATTTATTTTGGGAACGATACAATCAAGTCAAGTGGTCCCCCACATGGACCCCTTTCTTAGTTATTCCTTTGACAAAACCACTTATTAAGTATGTCACTGTAATGTTTCGAAATTACGGGTTACATGTGGAGGATATAACTTATTGGCTGAGTCAAAAATGTGATGTTATGAGTCCTCCAGAGGCTATATTAGACCCAGAAATGTTTTGGACGGGGGCAGGGATGGCATTATAAAGTAAAGCTGCGGCAAACTGAGTCTGGTATTGAACATATCCCTAATTCTTTCCTACTAGGGCGTGATAGAGGAGTTTGTTTTTATGCTGGTCAGCCCAGAGCTTGTTACAAATGTGGTTCCAGAACACACCTTTCTAGTTCATGCGATAAGCCAAGGTGTGATAGCTGTGGGGAGACTGGCCTTATTTTTTTTAATGTGCAAACCATACTAAGTGCGACTTATGCGATGAGACAGGTCATGTTTTCTCTGAATGTTCCTGGGTGGCCAAATATTAAGCCACTTGTTTAAGTCCAGATCTCCTTATACAGAAAGCTCAGGATTCTATATCTTCTCAATCTACTTCTCCCTTAGTCTCTGACCAGACGACCTCAAGACCCTTGGAAACACCAATATCCACATCTTCTTCCTCTCCTCACACTCCAGTTGAAACTCAGAAAGAGCCAGTACCCCCCCTCACCACTGAATATGCCTTCCAATCCCCTGCTACCAGTCTGTTATACGGACCACACAGACAACACTTTCATTCCCCTTAGTCAAATACCCTTTACTCCGGTACCAGTAAGATCAGCTAGAAATCTTAAATCAGACCCTATACCACCGCCAGCAGACACAGACTCAAAAAAACCTTTTTTAGTCATAACAACCCAATGGGGGGACTCAGAAATGGATCCTGGAAATTCAGACTCCCACTCAACACAGGCTGAAACTAGAGCTCTGTCACAGCGCTCATCTGAATATAAAGGAAAGAAAAAGAAAAGAAGGAAAAAAACAGTCTTAATTTAATGTTTGCCACAAGCTTGTATGGCCCCTTTAAATATAGGTTCATTAAATGTCCACAGCCTTCTTAATTCAAGAAGGAGATCTGTTGTTTATCGTTATAGTCATAATACAGCTATCGACAATTGTTTTTTACAAGAAACTTGGATGTACGATAGTGATCAGGCAAGGTTTCTCCAAAAGGAATAGGTCTGGGGACCCTCTTATTGGTCGTTTGGCCCAGCAACAGTCGATGGCATTGGGTTTTTATTTAATTCATATAACTTCACTCTTATTAAATTAATCAGTTTGGTTCCAGGAAGAGTATTAATTCTTGATGGGTTATGGAAAGACATACATTAAAGACTAATTAATATTTATGGTTCACAAATAAAGTCTGAACGGGTGGCCCTTTTTGATAGTATAAGACCATTTTTATTGACCTCTTGTACGGTCTTTTTCTGTGGAGATTTTAATTGTAGTTTACATACCTCCCTTGGTGGTACGACCCCCCAAAGGAAAAAAGTGTACTGTGATTCCAATGCATTAAGGAAATTGATAGATGCAGTGGAACTTATACATTATAATTCTTCTCAGATTTCTGGACCTAAGTTCACATTTCGGAAGAACAACTTACTTCTACTATAGATCATATGTTCCTTTCTAAATCCTTAACAAATTTGCAATTTAAAACTATAAATACAAATTTTTCAGATCATTTACTGTTAATTTGTTCCTTATTAAGTATTTCTGACCATCCGAGTGTACGGCCAAGGTGGAAATTAAATTCTTCTATCTTATCTGATCCCTGGGTAATTTCTCACATAACAAATTTATTAAAGGCTCGTCTTTCTGTTATTTTTTTATATGATGATCAGGGAGAGTGGTGGGCTGATTCTAAAGCAGACCATAAAAAAATGTTTGTGCAATTTGGGAAAACTAGAGAAAACACTAAACTTTTACAGTAGTTAAAATTAAGACAATAGCTTCAGAATCTATATTCTTTGGACAATACTTCCAATTTGGATTATACAGTCCAAATTGATCTGCTCAGAAAGGAAATGACTGAATTTCTATATAATAGAGCACAAACTATGAAGGCTTTACTTCAAAATGGAACCAAGAAATCTCCCCAAGGAGACCCATATGAAGCATTTAAAAAATTTAAGGATGTCACTTCTTTAGAAGCACTGTATGACATGGATGGCAATTTAGTGTCCTATATAGATTTACTAAATAAAGTTATTAAGGATTTTATTTCCTCCCATACTTCTTCGAACCCTCCTTTTGAAGATATTATTAGACAATTTTTAAATAAAATCTCTGTTTTGAATTCCTCACATAACACTTCTGATTTAATAAAACCTATCACTGCTGTAAAATTCGAACATGCGATTGACTCTTTAAAGAATGGCACTTCACCTGGTTCAGATGGTTTGACAAATTAATTTTATAAATCCTTTTCAAAACCCTTGTCGCTCTGTTTAGAATTTGTTTTTAGTTTCTTCATGTCTACTTTTTCAACTCCTATTTGGTTTATAGAGGGCCTTTTAATTTTTCCCTTCAAATCTGGAGATAAAACTTCTATTAAAAATTAGAGACCAATTACATTTTTAAACTCTGACTATAAAATATTAGCTATTGTTCATCTGGTAATTCGTCAACAGGTAACTGAAGGGTTCTTTGTCAAAACAGGAGTACAACAAGGATGCCCTCTTAGTCCATTGCTTTACATCTTTACTCTAGATCCCCTAATTCGACTGTTGACAGATAATCCCAGATGGTCAGGGATATCAGGACCAAATGGTACTAAAAGTTTTCATGTGCATGCTTATGCAGATGATATTTGTTTATTTTTTTCCCCAATTTACACAAATACCTTTATTTTTGGAACTTATGGATATTTACTCCCATTTTTCTAATGCACAATTAAATAAATCCAAAAGCAAAGGTCTGTTTATTGGTTCTAATAGTTCTGATCCTGTAACTATTGATAGGATACTGATTTCTGCAGAACCCTTAAAACTTTTAGGGATTTTTACGTAGCACAGAATATTCCCTCATTTAACTGGACTTCCCCTTTGGCTCGAGTGGAATTAAAGGTACAAAGATGGAGGCGCTGGAGAATGAACAAATTTAAATGTATTCAAATTATTAAGCAATTTATTATCCCCATGATTCTTTATACAGCAATGATTTTTCCACTCCCTACAAATCTGGAAACCAAAATATATAGTCTTTTTTTTTTCAGATGCTGTGGGGCAATAGACTAAACCCCTTTAAGTGACAATATACCTATTTATCTAAGGATAAAGGAGGATTAGGTATGATCAACCCAGTAGTATTTTGCCACACTCTGTTCTTTTCTCAAACACTTAAATTTGGCTGGATTCCCGGAGGTACACCATACTCTTATTGGATTAAAATAAACTTCTCTCTTTATTTTTCCAAATGGCACACTGTCCCCCCCTAAGTTTTCCAATAATCTTCAGCGTCCACATTGGTTTAACCCTGCAGCCCAAAAATTATACAAATGGGGCTGGATATTCAAAAGGGTTGCGCCATGTGCAATAGGGTTGCGCCTGCGCAAGTCCAAAATTGCGCCATTCTGCCATATTCAGCAGGAGGCAGTTGCACCCCTCAAGTCATGCTGAGCAGCAGCGCAATGCTAATGAAGGCATGCTCAACCAGAGGGGGAAGAACCATGCATAAACTGCACAGCCCAACATTCAGCCGGGCTGTGCAGAGTTGTGCAGGAGCAACTCCCAACCTACGCCTGCACAACTTTGAGCAAAAAAAAAAGGAGTAAGTTGAGGGCCACTCACAGGTAAGCTGCCGCATTGCAGGGTGCAACACAGCAGCTGCCACCTGTGGGTGGCCCTCCACTTCCTCCATGTGCCCCCCTGTAGCCCAATCGTGGGCATAATAGTAACCCCCTTCCCCCGACTGGCCCGATCGTGGGCATAACTGTAGTAATCCTCCCTGACTGGCCCGATCATGGGCACACCCGTAGTAATCTCCCCTCACCGACTGGCGATTGCGGGCAAACTGCTAATCCCCCCTCCCCCACTAGCCAATGCGGGCAGAACAGAGTTCAACCCCAAGAACAATATCCTGGTGGTCCAGTGGACTGCGAAGCCCAGTCGTGATGGGCATTGGGTCTACCCCCAAGATCCAAGTAGCCTGGTGATCTAGGCCCCCACCCATCCACCCGGAGCCTCACCCCTCCCCATCAGCTGGTGGTGGCAGCACCCACCCGGCTGCTGCCCGCCACCACTAAATTCATTCATTCACATATCTGGACTGCCTTGTATGTTATGGGCTGGCTGCCATTGGCTCTTGCTCTGAACCAATGGGTGTGCAGCCCTACTGAGCGATCAGTCAGTGGACAGCGGGGTGGCAGGCAGGTGAGGTGCTGCCACTCACCAGCTGATGGGGAGCGGGTGGTGGGGCTCCGTGGGTGGTGGGTGGGGCCACTAGATCACCAGGCTACTTGGACCCTGGGGGTGGACTCTAATGCCCGATCAGGCTTCACGGTCCACTGGACCAGCAGGGATATTATTCTTGAGGGTTGAACTCTGTTCTGCCCTGTCGAACTAGTGGGGAGGGGTTACTATGGTTTTGCCATGATTGGGCTAGTGGGGAGGGTTACTACGGTGTACTTGCTGATCGGGTCAGTTAGAGGATAACTACAGTTATGCCCTTGATCGGGCTGCAGGGGCATCGGTCCTCGCCGACTGCTGCCTGGCAGGCGCCAGGCTAGTTGTCGGGCTCGGCTCACCTGCATGCCAAAGGCATGCAAATGGGGCCATAAGTAGATGCAAATGGCCCCCCCCGTGCCTTGCATGAATTATGGCCCCATTTGCATGTCACCTTTTGAATATCAGAAATTTGCATATGGTGCAATGGAACTTGCTCCACCGCATCTTGAATGCTCCACTCTGACCAATTGCAGGGGTGCAAGTTCCACTGCACCATGCACAGTGGCTGTGGCCGGGGGGGTGATATTCAAAGGAGTTGCTCAATAGAGCAACTCCATTGAATATCGCCCCGGCCACACCCCAGCACAACTATTTTGAGCAGCGCAAGGGCTTGCGCCACAGAATGACGCAGTTTGAATATCCAGCCCATGGGGTTTATTAGTACAACAAATTATAAGATCTTCTGGATCACAACTGTATACAGCAGTACTGGAGTCCATTTATCCAACCACACCATGTTTCAAAAATTCTCCTTCCTCCCAAATTCCAGGAATTTTATCACAATTGACCAATAGGAGGATCCCCACACAGATGTGGGAATTTCTTTGGTTGGCTGTGTATGGCAGGATTAACATAAGAGGGAATGCAAAATATAAAGCTAAAATAGAAAGAAATTGTCCTTATGAGGCATGTATTAATTTAGAGGAAACTATGGAGCATTTTTTATTTCAGTGCTCCTACTCAAAGTCCCCTTGGAACTACCTCGCCATCAAATGGATGATGAATTGGTTGCAGACTATGCATTATGATAATTTGGTTTTAGGACAGTTTGGTAATCTAGTAAATCATTATCACACAGATACATTGGTTGTTTTTGTTGTTGCTTGAAGTTCTGTCTTTGGCAGGCTAGATGTCAGTGGGTCTTGTATCAGAGACTATGGCCTCTAGAGACGGTTGAGATTCTTATACACTCAGCTATAGCTATGGTTAAGGTGTATCTATCTGATCTAGAGATTTTCTCATCCAAAAAAGTTTCAATTTGGTGGAAAGGGTTTTCAATGTTCCTGAAGTATAAATTAATTATTTTTTCTTTTTTCTTTTTGTGTGTGTGATTTAACACTAATTTTTTTTTCTTCTGCTTGCTGGGTATTGAAAAAATGAGAAGAGGTTGATTTATTGCATAATTAATTCTAGCTGATCTGATATTGTATGATTTAAATGTTTTCCTTTTTGATTTTTCATTATTTTGTGCGATTTAAAACAGTGTTGTTATGATTTGTTTCTGATGTTATACTAATAAAAAATTCCCCTACTCTTTTCGAGAAGTGCCATGGGATCTTTAACATCCACCTGAACAACCACCAGAACAGGCAGATGGGACCTCAGTTTAACGTCTCATCTGAAAGATGGCACCTCAGGAGTGCAGCACCCCCTCATGCTGCACTGCAGTGTCAGTATTGGGATATTAACCCAAGTACCTGGTGTTGGGCTAGAACCCACAGCCTTCTGATCTCCTGGCCTCAGAGGCAAGTGTGCTACCTGCTGAGCCACTGAAACTGCTGAGCATACGTGGAAACTGTGCAATGCATGTGAGTAACACAGTCATTTTATGGAATTTTGTCATCAAATTTTCAACATAGGCATTTTAGGACCTCTGCTCATGAACAGTGTCAATGTGATTTTCTTAAAGTGTCCCAAACACTGATTTCCCACAGCGACCGCATTATTCTGCACCAGAAGTGCGAAAACACATTTTGGCCAGGATGTGAAAAATGACAGCTGTACTGTTCATAAGGAGGTGTGGAAAAATGGCAATGTTGAAAATCTGGAGTGAAAATATTGCAAATTTGTGAAGTTATAAGCGTGCGTGGAAACTGCGCAATGCACACTCGTAACACAGTCATTTCTTGGATTTTTTTCCACCAAAGTTGCAACATAGACTTTTTGAGAGCCCACCTCATGAACACTGATACTGTCATTTCATTAATTGATCCTGAAATGTGATTCCACACAGTGACCTCAAAATCAGTTTTCAGGATCAAATAACGCTATGACAGTGACTGAATTCATGAGGAGGGAGCCCAGTAAACCATGTTGAAAATTTGGTGCCAAAATTCCCCAAAATACCTGCGATATGCACCAAAGTTTAAAAAACCCTATTTATACCATTATACAGCTTACCAGCATTTCCTCAGTTCGTGGTCGGCTTTGAAGCGTGCAGACATGTTCCCGGTCCACAAAAGATCGTCGCGCTGGTCTCCGGAGGTAAGTATGGGGAGGGGTGTGTGGGGAGGCAGGGTGCACAGAGAGTGAGTGCAGGTTGAGGAGGGGCCGCCAGACTCGACGGGGGACCATTTTCTGCTTTACAGGGGGAAACAAAAAAAAACAGAAAACACATCACAGGACATTTTTTTTTCCAACAGGGGCATTTTGGCATGCAGGGGTGGGCTCTCATGTACCACCCAACTTTTTGGGGGAGTAGCCGTGGTGATTGGGCACCCCATCAGCACATATGGGAGGCAAGAGCCGAGGGGGATTGGGCACCCTCTCAGCAGAAAACAAAGTTTTTTTGGGGGGGATATTATGCTGACAGGGACTGGGCTCCCCCATTGGCAAACAAAACTGTGAAGGAGGGGACTGAAGCCGATGAGGAGTGGGGCCCCCGTTGGCAAACAAAAACTGTTGTGGAGGGTACATGCTGCCGAGGGAGATTGGGCACCCCCTCAGCAGTGAAGGCTGATTAATATTGTTTGTGAACATGGCAGCAAGCCACTGCCATGTTCACAAACAATATTACAGTCGGCAACGTTCCACCCAGCAATGACGGGTCGCTCCCTCATTGCAGCAGAATGGCTGCTGCTGCAATGACAAAGCGGCCCCTGATTACTGTGGTGAAAACATTACAAGTTGGTGGCACTTTTGGAAGCCAGTGTCATCAGCACACTGTGCCTCCATTGGTGCACCACTGCCAAGCCCCCAAATGCAATGCCTCCATTCACTGCAACACTGCCGTGCCTCCACAACCTGCTTCTCTCCTAAGCTGCCACATAAAGTTTCTTATGCATGCATGCAAGCAAACATAAAAAATGAAGAAGAATGTTAATGGCCAGTGTCAGTTCAAAGCAACTGCAGGTTTATTCACTACCTGTGCAATAAATGAACGATTGCTTCAGGTCAGGGTGAAGCCAAAGTGTAATTGTGACATGTCAGTGGAGATTTACACCTGTCATGCAGCATAAACTGTTAGACCTATAGCCTACAGAGATGGACACTGGTGCCAGACAGTATGGGGGCCAACAAGTTAACTTTTTAGTGTGTGATGGGGTGAGATTACCAAAATAGACCCACAACACTCTTACATCTTGTCTTCTTCAAAGTGTAAATATGCTGTCAATTGTGTCACAGATGTCATTTTTGCTAACGTTCACCTACAGTATTGTCCTTGCTTGAGTGCTAATGGCAATGAGTGGCAGTAGTTGCAGAAGTGTATTGCTATACCTGGGAGAGACTTCAGCAATAACAACCTAATTTTAAATATGTCCCCAAAAAATGAATCGGCAGCACGATCGCCCAGCTCTACCCTTGCATGCTTTTTTGACAGATATTACCCAAATGCTTAGGGGATCTCATTCATCCAACAGGACTTATTTTCTTCTCATGATTCCAACTGTAAAGTATAGGGGATGTCAGATTTACATCTTGCAAAGGGCTACTGCCCCCCCATACACATATAGAGCCCCGTTGATAAGTTTCATTAATCCAGCTCTGTTTTTTTAACTGAACTCTTCAATGAGATGTTTCTTTATCTGTGAAACACACACACACACCCCAGCTGGATTCCTGGTAATGACTTTAATCAAGCCCCACCTGCCCCCCATATGGATCAAATTAATTCTGAAGTCATACATAGGCAGTATAGCATAGAGGTTAGGGTAACTAGCTGTGAATGAGTTTGGTATATCCAACAGATCTGGATTCCTACAACCTGTACGTCCATGCTGTGTGATCCTGTCTGAGTTACTTAACCTCTTCAGTGCTCCTGGTTCACCCCCCAAAAGTGGACTTGGAACTTTTGAGCCTTATCTAGTTACCAAAGAATTTAAAGAATATAGTTGTGTATAGTTCCTATTTGTCAATGACTGCAACATACAACAGGTCATTCTCATTAACTGAGAAGGATTGACATTTAGAACCCTAGTACCAGGAGAGTCCAAGGATTGGAGGTTCAAATCCAAAATACATTTACACACTGAGTGATCTTAGGCAAGTGGCTTGACCCTTCTGTGATTCAGTCAACCAGCTGTGAAATTAGAAGAACCACTTCCATCACTGGAAGGTATATGTTGTATCTCAGCCCTGTAGGTCTGGATTTAAAGAGTCTACCTTTGTGTCTTTTATTTTCTAATTGAAAAGGTGGTACATTTGATATGAATTGAACTCTTTATTAAATACAAATTGTAGACAGGACAAACATTCAAGGGATGCCTAGACAGAGGGCCAGATATTCAAACTGAGCTCTTCTTAGGTGCAAGCCCATGCACTGCTCAAAATAGTTGCGCAGGGGTGTGGCTCAGGCGATATTCAAAGGAGTTGCGCTATTGAGCAACTCTTTGAATCACCCGACCACAACCACTGTGCATGGCACAGTGGAACTTGTGCCACTGCAAGTTGTCAGAGTGGAGCATTCAACTTGCGGTGGCGCAAGTACCATTGCGCCATGCGCAAAATCCCGATATTCAAAAGGTGACATGCAAATGGGGCCATAATTCATGCAAGGCACAGGGGGGGCCATTTGCCTCTGATTATGGCCCCATTTGCATTCCATTAGCATGCAGGTGCGCTGATCCCCGAGGACTTGCGCCTGGCACCCTGCCAGGCATCAGCCATCGGGGACCGACGCCCCCTGCAGCCTGATCGCGGGCAAAAGTGAAAATCCCCACCACCACCCCACTGGCCCGATCGCTGGCAACAGCAGAAATACCCCCCCACCAGCCCTACGCGCGGCTCATTGGTTATAAACAACCTCCCCTGCAGCCCGATCCGGGCATAGTTTAACCCCACCAGCCCGATCGGGGGCAGCAATGTATCTCCCCTCCCGAACACATCCCTGGTGGTCCAGTGGACTGTAGATCTCGATGCGGGAGGTGAATCATTAAACACCCCCAACATCCCTGGTGCCTAGTTGTCCCCCACCCACCACACCATGAAGCCCCCCACCCCACCCCGGCAGCGGCGGGCAGCAGCATCTGACCGCCTGCCGCCCCACCTCCGCTGACTGACTGCAGGTAGGGCTGCATGCCCATTGGTGCAGAACAAAGAGCCAATGGGCGTGCAGCCCATACCGTCGAGACGGTCAGTTTGGTGAATGAATATGTATTCATGTGTTCATTCGCAAAACTGGACTATCAACCGCAACCGACTACACGCCATTGTCTGCGCAATGAGCCGTGCAATACCGTGCAATCATCGGCCAGCCCAGCGGCGGCAAGGCGGTGAGACTCTGCTGCCCACTAACTGCCGGGCGCGAGTGGTGGGCTTTCATGGGTGAATGAAATGAAGTTTTACAAACACGGAAGAGGAAACTAGTGTGCATCGGTGACCGAGATCTCGATCACTGGACCCTGAAAACATTTGGGGGGTGTGTGATTACATCCCGGGTCGGGATCTATGGTCCACTGGACCACCAGGATGTGTTGGGGAGGAGACACATTGCACATATGATGAGCTGAGTGGAAGGTGAGGGATTAAACCTGCGATCCAGCGTCTGCTGAGAAACATCCTCTCAACCTCTCGTCTCATAAATCAGGGACAAGACATTAAAATATCAGGGACACAGACCCCATATCAGGACACATCTTAAGATTTGGTAGTATACACTCGAAAGCTGATAGAATTAGGGGTTTATGTAAGATGCATTTTCTGAATAGGAAGGAATCTGTAACTTTAATATTTAACATTATTTTATGCTTACAATCCCAGTGTTCTGTCACAAAAATACAATTGTTATGAGGACAGAGACAAATTCTGAGGCATAGTCAGGATGTCCCTGAAAATCAGGGACAGTTGAGAGGTATGAGGGGGCACAGGGAGTGGGTTGGGGTCCAGCCACAGGTGGCAGCTGCTGTGTTGCGCCCTGCAATGCAGCAGCTCACCTGTGGGTGGCCCTCAACAAGCCTTTTTGGCTCAAAGTTGTGCAGGCGCAGGTTGGGGGTTGCGCCTGCACAACTCTGCACAGCCCGGCTGAATATCGGTCTGTGCAGTTTATGCATGGTTCCTCCCCCACCAGTTCAGCATGCATTCATTTGCATTGCGCTGTTGCTCAGCCTGTTTTCAGTGGCACAACTGCCTCCTGCTGAATATCACAGAATGGAGCAAGTTCGGACTTGCGCAGGTGCAACCCTATTACGCATGGCTCAACCCTTTTGAATATCTGGCCCAGAGTGTTTATTTGTTTTATTTATTTTTTTTATTTACATAATTTGATGCAACAGGCATATACAGTATTACCAGGAACAAAAATGAAACAGTCTTTCAGATAGAGCAATCTTTTTTTAATTTCGGTTCTAGGTCAGAAGGAATGAATTTGTTTTTCATTGAACCATTCATAAGCTATACCATAAAGCACTAAACAGCCTGAAATGGGAGGGGAGGGAGTGTTGCTGCCGTTGTCCGTTCACAGAGAATTTAAAAGATAACAGTAATATATTTAGGGAGACTTTGAACAGGGGTTTATCACAGGGAAATGCAGAGACTAGCTCAAAGTCACAAAGTCCATAATTGTCAGTTGTTGGATTTCCAAGTTCATGGCACTGCACTCAAACTAGTAGGTTCAATGTCACTAAAAGTAGGACAAACGGTTTCATAAAGCCTAGCAGCCTTACAGAAGCATGCCCCCAATGAAGAAATTAAAAGTTATTTTGAAGCATGTGTTTCACTGTTTTGTACTGACTTATTTTTTTAAGTGTTTTGATGGGAAGGTGCAGGATGTGTGAGAGAGAGAGAGAGAGACAGAGTGGTGTGTGTGTGTGTGTGTGTGTGTGTGTGTGTGTGTGTGTGTTGTCTGTCTGTCTATCTGTACGGGGTGGGGTATTAGATGCAGGCACACAGAAAATTACTTGCCATATTTGGACCATGTACGTTTTACATGCAGGCATAAATGTCACCTCTTCTTCCATTAATTAAAACCCTTGCTGTGCCACAGACTGATGCATCTGTCCAGATATCCTATGCATTCTAATTCAGTCAACCTAAGGGTAGTACTATTTATAAATCTGACGCTAAAAATGATATCTGCTCAGCTAATCTGCTGCATTACAGCTTGAAGGTCATTCTTGTATGTGAGTGTTACATAAATGTGTAACCCCCAGGGGGCGCTACCCTTAGGGCTACTACCCCTGCCTGCCCCCACAGAGACAGGGTAAGGGGCCCAGATCCGTCGACGGGTGCTTTCACCCAGAGGTCAGGGTCAATATTGTTGAGATTGCCTCGATTGCCTCGGTTACAGCCCTCTGGGTTACTGCAACCCCCCGTTTATCCCGCTAGTGGCTCACACTGGGTACAACCAACACTTTCCACCAATACACTCACCCCCCAGCTAATGTCACTCTGCTCCCTTCGAAGACCCCCTGTAAAGTAAGGCACAGTTATATTGCAATCACCAAGCAACTGATCCCAAGTAATATACACAGTAGCCAGGGTACAGTTGCACAGAAAACAATCTGATTTATTCAGGGGAGAAATAGCAAGGACAGGGGGAATCAGGTTAATCAGCTTATCCTCTACTTATCTACCTAGGGCTCTGTGCACAGGCCTACAACCTAGTCTTTACTGTCCCTGGGTACCCAAGCCCTAGCGGCTAGTCCACACGTGGCAGCTGGTTGGGGCCCTTAACACAGATAAATATCACAATCCCGAGCAGGTCAGAATAGGAGGAAAGTTTAATTAGACAGTCAGCAGTATAATAATGCACTGGAAACCACTGTGTATGCACTCTGCAGGGAGCTACCCTGAATTAGTACTCACAACCCCAGCAAATAACGATTCCTTCAACACTGCCAGGATGGAGCCTGAACTTCACCAGCCTTCTCACACATTTATATGGCAAACAGCAACAGAGGGGTACCACACCAGGCAGCTGCTTCCAAGGCTCCCACGAACTCACAGCCACTGCAATGCTGCAACGGCAGCTTCAGCCTTCCCGCGAAATGAGCGAAATTCAGAAAATTCTCCAGTCCTCCTACAGGTCGAGCCTGGTGGGTAGCTGTACAGGGCACAGCCTCCTCTGACCGCCCGCCGGCGGATTTTAGAGCGAACTCGCTCGCAGAGAAAAACGGCCGCCTCAGGCCTTCACGCGCTTCCCACACGAACACTTCCCAGCACAGAAGCACAGAGCTCCTCTCCTCCCCTCAGCCACAACGCATCTGCCCCCAACAGCAAGGGGCTCTTCCTCCAGTTTGGGTGCTACCCACTGCCATTGGCTGGCTGCACATACCAGTCATTTCCTCTTGCCTTCAGTGGGGCGAAAAAGCACCATAGCCCATAATGCCTTTTCCCAGAATATAAACAGTCAATTGGTCAGTCAGCCCTGTAACGTCCCAAGGCACTGATTGGTCCCAATTAACAATCCTGGTCCAACATGGAGGAGGCAGTCGAAACAGTTTTTACTGCAAAAGAAGGCAAGTTAGAACAACTATATTACCATTAATATTTTACAGTATTTTAAGCAAACCTTCACATCCTCCATCAGAACTCCCTCTGCACTACTAGCGATGGCAGCAGGGAGTTACTTTTCTGGTGTCCCAGCCGGGACTCGAGCATACAACACACAGTCCCCTCCATTTCAGTTACTTACGGCTGCAACAGGCAGCCCTTAAAGGGACAGCTTACGGAGGCTTTTAAGAGTACTCACCGGTTCCCCATTTAAGTGGCTCTTATGCAGATTAATAACCAGGCATGGAGCATAAAACAGCTTCGAGGAAACTTTTTAGGAACCTCCATTTGTAAGGGGGTTACAAATGCAAGTGATCATTACTATTTTAACAACATTTCCAAATGCCTGTTTGAAGCCTTGGGTACTAGTACAGACTGTTTTTTTGGGGAAGGATAATATTGGCCAGGTGTTGCTATGAATTTGATCAGATGCCATTCAGAATTGTTACAGTAGCTGCAATTTTTTTCAACTTCGTGCTATAGCCACAAAGAAGCAGATTTATGTTAAAGTGAAAAAAATGAGAGGTGAGGGGAAGAGGTAGTTGGGTCTGGAAGTCTATATGAAACAGTGGTCCAGGCACTGTTCAGGGCAGGCTCCTATCATATATGATTTTTAGGAGTTTGCTAGTAATAGTCTGAATTCAATAAGGAGTAGTTCAGCCCAATATGGGACCGTGTGCTGACTAGCATGTTGAGGGCAGTGGAACCTTTCTATTGATTAGAGGACTCAGCTGCTGTAGCAGAGATCCTGGCTGTAGTTTCAGGGATGGGGGCTTCCACATGGAGAGACTTTGGAATGGAAGCACACCAGCGTGTTAGCCTGGATTCACTCAACTGTATTGCGGGCTTAATCCCTGACTCCCCAACCCCCCAACACACACACAAACAACACTATGAAAAGACTATGCTCATTCTTCACTCAGTGTAAATGGTCACTACCAGTAAATAACACAAAATAACTTTAAATCCATTCCTGTTGCACACCATTCCTCAGTTAAGAGACTACACTGTTCTTCTGTTAGGTGAGAAGTGTCACAGAGATAAGCAGCACATATCTCCATTCACCATATGGATGGAACATCTGGAAAAACACATAAGCTTTAGCATGAAAAAACACACCTCTACATTACCCTGGTGTCACTCAGCAGGATGATTGCAGTGCCCAATCCCTGATCCCCCCCCAAAAAATACACACACAAACCGCACTATATAAAAACACACTTCTTTTCCTGCTCAGTGTAAAGGGTCACAACAGGTGGACGGCACTATAGCCGTTCCCTGTACGGACCACTTCTCAGCTAAGGACTTTCATATACACAGTCCCTTTCTAAGGCCCTTGTATGCCACTGACTCTGTTTTTCTTCTCTGCAGTGCAAATGGCCATTACAGATAAACAGCACAAGTCATTCACTGTATTGACTGTACCTCTGCTAAAGACTTTCCCATGCAGAACAGTTCCCCTTCTTCCACCTCCCCCACAGGAGGTTCAGCTCTTGCCACCCCCCACATTAACAAGAAAAATCCTCATAGCTAGGAATGCTCCCTCCCACATAAGAGGTTCCAGCTCTTCATCCTCCCATATAAAGAAAAAAATAGCACTGTGCCACCATTGCAAAACATACAGAAAATGATAGCGCAGTTATCTGAGTGCAGGATCATGAAAGAGACTATTCACACCTCTAACCAGTTACATGGTTGGAAAGAATGCAGTGAGTCCTTTTCTCAAAGCAAAACATCTGCAGGGCTACATCCACTGGAGCCATAAAAAAGTACAAACCAGGTTTATTTTCCTTTAATTAATGCCTATGTTGCATTTACAGTGCTGATTGATATCACAATAAAGCTCTACTAACCCTAACTGTGCTAATTTGGACAAACAGTATGTCAAATTTCAGTTTTTGCTATGAATACATGCAATTTATTTTTCCTGCAGTTTTATGTTCAATGGAATAATAGTAACTATTCTGGTAATTTAGCATACAACATTCATGCCATATTGCATTTTAGGGTGACAAGCATCAGATGCAGGAGGTTTGTGGATTAGGCTTCATGAGTGTGTAACCTCCCCCCACTGCCCCCTTTTTTCTGTTAGCAGGTCTGCTCCTCTCATATCTAGGCACCACTGAGAAGGTTAGGGGTAGTCACTACAAATTTATCTCTGTTACAGATTATGTGGACCCATTACTTCTACTACAGAGCCTCCCATACCTCAGACAGGCAAACCCAGTGTGCAACTACCTGGCTCACACCTGGGGGGACCATTTAGCATGGCCATAAACCTGGGTCCTTGGGAGAAAGCGGTTGCTCAGCACTGTTCTAGGATTGTACTTCTGGACAGAGGCACCCAAGTAAACCTGGATACAGGAAGCAATGACTGAAATGTCCAAACAAGGAATGGGATTCTAGAGTGTGGCTTTTATTCACATAACACAGAGAATAACTCAAAGCAGCAGCATTTCCTGTTATGGCAAAAAGGTTGCACCTATGCTATTTAACTCCATTATAGTATGCTCTTTTTACCTCCATGATTTGCAATGTGCTCTTCTTCATTTGAGAAGGTTGCTAGCCTTGCTTGTACAGCAGAAAACAGCTAACTAAAATAAGCTACATTTTCTTATTAATTTAAATTTATATCTCAGCAGGAGTCAGTATCAGTTAAGATTAAGTAGACAGATAACTTTATTAGAAGTAGAAGGGGTCTTATTTAGGGTTAAAAAAGAAAGAAAAGAAAGAAAGTCAGTGTGTGTTCTGTGCAGGGAAGGGTACTGTGTCAGCTAACTTTGCTAAACCAGTAGGAGGAAAGAGAGCTTACCTGGGGGTGTGGTTTAGATACTAGAAAAGCAGGTGAGTCAAATTACAACTTCCTGTTGCTAGCCTTGCTTGTAGAGCAGAAAGCAGCTAACTAAAAGAAGCTACTTTTTCTTATTAATTTAAATTTATATCTCAGCAGGAGTCAGTATCAGTTAAGATTAAGTAGACAGATAACTTTATTAGAAGTAGAAGGGGTCTTATTTAGGGTTAAAAAAAGAAAAGAAAGAAAGTCAGTGTGTGTTCTGTGCAGGGAAGGTACTGTATCAGCTGACTTTGCTAAACCAGTAGGAGGAAAGAGAGCTTACCTGGGGGTGTGGTTTAGACACTAGAAAAGCAGGTGAGTCAAATTACAACTTCCTGTTGCTAGCCTTGCTTGTAGAGCAGAAAGCAGCTAACTAAAAGAAGCTACATTTTCTTATTAATTTAAAACTTATATCTCAGCAGGAGGCAGTGTCAGTTAAGATTAAGTAGACAGACAACTTTATTAGAAGTAGAAGGGGTCTTATTTAGGGTTAAAAAAAGAAAGAAAAGAAAGAAAGTCAGTGTGTGTTCTGTGCAGGGAAGGGTACTGTATCAGCTGACTTTGCTAAACCATTAGGAGGAAAGAGAGCTTACCTGGAGGTGTAGTTTAGACACTAGAAAAGCAGGTGAGTCAAATTACAACTTTCTGTTGCTAGCCTTGCTTGTAGAGCAGAAAGCAGCTAACTAAAAGAAGCTACATTTTCTTATTAATTTAAAACTTATATCTCAGCAGGAGTCAGTGTCAGTTAAGGTTAACTAGACAGATAACTTTATTAGAAGTAGAAGGGGTCTTATTTAGGGTTAAAAAAAGAAAGAAAAGAAAGAAAGTCAGTATGTGTTCTGTGGAGGGAAGGGTACTGTATCAGCTGACTTTGCTAAACTAGTAGGAGGAAAGAGAGCTTACCTGGGGTGTAGTTCAGACACTAGAAAAGCAGGTGAGCCAAATTACAACTTCCTGTTGCTAGCCTTGCTTGTAGAGCAGAAAGCAGCTAACTAAAAGAAGCTACATTTTCTTATTAATTTAAAAATTATATCTCAGCAGGAGTCAGTGGCAGTTAAGATTAAATAGACAGATAACTTTATTAGAAGTAGAAGGGGTCTTATGTAGGGTTAAAAAAGAAAGAAAAGAAAGAAAGTCAGTGTGTGTTCTGTGCCGGGAAGGGTATTGTATCAGCTGACTTTGCTAAACCAGTAGGAGGAAAGAGAGCTTACCTGGGGGTGTGATTTAGACACTAGAAAAGCAGGTGAGTCAAATTACAACTTCCTGTTGCTAGCCTTTTTTCTTACTAATTGCCCTCCATCCCACCTCTCCACCCACCCACCCAAAGCCAGTTCTACTTTTATAGCCACTGGATTTGACTGTCAACAGGAACTTCCTGTTTGGCAGTAGGAAGAAAAGGATCATAGAAAACATTGGTTTTGTCAACCTAAAGTAAAAAAGTAGCTCACTCTTCCCCCAGCTGCTGGTGGTCTGATATTGAGCAAGGAAGAAGGAGGCTACTGAAGAAGATATAGAAGTTGCTGTCCCAGAACAGAAGGGTGAGAGTTGTAAGGAGAGGAGAGAATAAGCATCCAGTGAAACAGCAGAGAGGACACAAAATAAGACATGATAGGTGGTGCAGTGCAATGGCTGGGGCAGCAGTGTTCAGGAGACATTCTGGAGGCTGCGATGCTGCCTATTTGCAGGCACCTCTCTGGTCTGAGAGGAGGTTGCCCATCTCCAGGCTGACCTGGCTGGATCTGTGAAACCTCCTCCCACCCAGGGACCACCAGGGCCAATGCCACTACCTCAGAGGTTGCCAAGAAAGAGGAGAGGCTGGACCAGGGTGAGCTCAGGAGGGAGGGTGGTGGAACAGAGTTGCATCCCTCCAGCTGTACCTCTCCACAATTCATTCACTCTTCTGGTGGATAGTGGTTCCTCTATGAGGCACCTGCAGTGGAGACCAAAGAGGATGCTGGGAACCTTCACAAAGGAGACTCACAGGAGGGTGGCATGGGACCCCAGGGAAGGAAACAACTCCTGGTGGGAACTCAATCATTAGGGGGTAGAAATGGGGAGGAAGGGGAGAGGATAAGGTGCCTTCCTGGTGCCACAGCTTGGAGGGACAGGAAGCGAATCCTCAGGATCATGGGAGGAGCTGCACGAGGGAGGGAGCTGGATGTCATGGTCCACCTAGGGACAAATGACCTGGCTAGGAATGGGATCAGAGCAGTGCAAGATGAGTTTATAGAGTTGGGAAAGGGCCTTAGAGAAGTAGCACATACGGTAACCTTCTTGGAGGTGCTGCCTGTCTACGGCAAGGGAGATGTTAGCACTTCTCACCAGGGAATCTAATGAGTGGTTGAAAACTGGTGTGGAGCCAGGGTTTTGGCTTCATTGGGGACTGGGAGCCACCTGGAGGGATGCAGACTCATACTGGTGCGATGGACTGCATCTGTCCAGGGGGGAACCAGGATCCTAGGTGAGAGGTTTAAATCTTCTTTGGCATGCATTTAAACCAGCCAAGGGGGGAGGCACTGAAAAGGAGCAGGGAAATCTGAGCCTCCCCCCACAAAGCATGGTGATTAGTGAGGTAAACACCAAGGTACAGAAGTTATTAGGAAGCAGGAGAGATTTAAATGTAAAAAAAGGCAAAGGCAGTAAGGACAGAAATGGGGCTAAAAGGGGTAAGGCTATCAAAAGTGGAGGTGATAAATACCAATGCTCATAGTCTGTGTAACAAACTCCTTGAACTAGTGGCCTTGATGGAAGAGGGTTGCCTGGATATTGTGGCAGTCACAGAAACATGGTACACAGAGAACCATGACTGGGATGTCAACATACTAGGATACACAATCTACAGGAGGGACAGGGAGGGTAAAAAAGGAGGAGGAGTAGCTGTCTATGTAAAGGAAGGGATCAAAGCAACAGAACTAAAGAGTAAACAGGGAGCAGATGAGGCACTTTGGGTCACCCTGGAGACAGGAAATGGCACCACAATCCGCATGGGGGTTGTATACAGACCCCCATCTCAGGGGGAGGGAATGGACAAGGAAATGATAGAAGACTTTCTTAGAATGGCAGAAAAAGGGGAGATATTGTTGATGGAGGACCTGAATATGCCAGATGTTAACTGGAGCACCTTTGCTACAGGCACATCCAAGAGCAGGGTCATTCTTGATGCCCTACAGGGGGCATGCCTCAGACAGCTAGTATTGGAACCCACTCGGGAGGGAGCAATCTTAGACCTGGTACTCTCAAATAGGGATGGAGAAAGAATCTCAGATTTAGAAGTGGGTAGCCATCTGGGAACAAGCAACCACCAAACAGTGTGGTTCACGATAAACACAGCCATATAATCAAGCCATACAAAAGCAATAGTACTGGACTTTAGGAGGGCCAACTTTGGGAAAATGAGAGAGTGCCTCAGAAAAGCACTAGCAAACAGGCAAGAAGGAGGGGTGGAGGAACAATGGGAGTGATCAAAACAGCCATCACAGAGGCAACAAGCCTTTGTAAAGCAAATCAATAAAACACAACAAAGGAAAAACGCTATGGTTCTCAAAAGAGGTGGCAGGAAGGTTAAGGAGAAAAGGACAGCATTCAGGAAATATAAGGAAACACAGAAGGAGCAGGACAGAGAACTTTATCAGTTAAAGCAGAAAGAGGCTGGGAAGGCTGTCAGAATAGCAAAGGCCCAAACTGAAAGGATAGCCAATTCTGTTAAGAAGGGGATAAGACCTTTATAGGTACATTAGGAGCCAAGAAACCAAAGGAGGGATAGTGAAGCTTAATAAAGGGAGGAATGTGGGTAGAGGGTGACAGTGAAAAAGCAGGGATACTGAATGAATATTTCTGCTCAGTATTCACAAAGGAAGAGGAGGGGAGTTACCTAAACCAAACAAGAGAAACACTCTGAAGATGGGGGTCGATACCAGTCCATTTACAGAAGAAAGGGTTCTGAAAGAACTAATAAAAATTGAAGGTGGACAAAGCAATGGGGCCTGATGGGATTCACCCAAGAATTCTAAAAGAACTAAGGGTAGAACTAGTGACACTGCTGACTACTCTCTTTAACAAACCATGGGAGGATGGGGTGGTACCCGAGGACTGGAGAAGGGCAGATGTGATTCCTCTTCACAAAAGTGGGAGCAGAACAGAGGCAGGAAACTACAGACCAGTTAGTTTGACCTCAGTGGTAAGGAAAATGATGGAATCACTTCTGAAGGAAAGAATTGTTGAGTACCTAGAGGCCAGTGGGGCAGGGACCCAAGACAGCATGGATTCATGATGGGAAGGTCGTGTCAGACAAATCTAATAGATTTCTTTGACTGGGTGACCAAAGTAGTAGACCAGGGAGGGCTGTGGACATGGCCTACCTAGATTTTAGCAAGGGATTTGATACAGTCCCACACAAAAGATTAATACACAAGATAGCCAGCCTTGGAATGGGTCCCAAGGTGGTAGCCTGGATAAAAAATTGGCTAGACAAGAGCACGCAAAAGGTAGTAGTAAATGGAATACACAGTGAAGAAAGGAGGGTTACTGGTGGGGTACCGCAGGGTTCAGTACTGGGACCGGTCCTTTTTAATGTCTTTATAAGTGACATTGCTGAGGAACTGGAAGTAAAAGTATGTCTCTTTGCAGACAACACAAAGATCTGCAACAGGGTTGATACACAAGATAGAGTGGAAAAGATAAGAAGGGACTTGGCAAGGTTGGAGGAATGGTCAAATGTATGGCAGCTCAGATTCAATGCAAAGAAGTGCAAGGTAATGCACATGGGAAACAAAAACCCAGAGGAAGTGTACACAATGGGGGGTGAGATGCTGACAACAGTAAAAATAGAAAGGGACCTGGGGGTAATTATATCAGATGACCTAAAGGTGGGCAAGCAATGTGAGAAGGCAGTAAGGAAGGCTGGTGGGATACTGGGATGCATAGGAAGAGGCCGATACTAGAAAACAGAAGTTGTTATCCCTCTGTACAGACAGTTGGTGAGACCCCATCTGAGTACTAGTGTGCAGTTCTGGAGACCCCATCTCCATAAAGACATAGAACAGAGTGGAGGCTGTCCAGAGGAGACAACAAAATGGTGCAGCGTCTGCACCAGAAGACATCTGAAGAAAGACTAAAGGAGCTTAATATGTATACCCTAGAGGGAAGGAGGGAGAGAGGGGGCATGATAGAAACTTTCAAGTACCTCAAGGGAATCAACAAAGTCCAAGAGGGTAGCATCTTCCAGAAAAAGAGATGTGCAAGAACAAGGGGTCACAATTTGAAGATAGAGGGCGGACAGCTCAGAGGTAATGTGAGGAAGTATTTTTTCACTGAGAGGGTTGTGGGTGCATGGAACAGCCTCCCTGAGGAGGTTGTGGAGTCAAGAACAGTGGGGAACTTCAAGAATGCATGGGACAGGGATAAGGCAGTCCTAGTGGGGGGTAGGAGGAAGTAAGCTGTTGGTTAACTAGGATTTGCAGCTTATCTGTTAGGTAGGAAAATGGGCAGACTAGGTGGGCCAAGCGGTCCTTATCTGCCGTCACATTCTATGTTTCTATGTTTCTAATAAACAAAGCAAAGATGAACCCCCCACAGGGCTACACTCACTGGCAATGCAGATTATGAAGGAACAAAGCACTCTTCCTCACATTCAAACCCTCAGGTTCTGAATGACTCTGGGCACGCACTTTATTTATTTAGCTTTATTTGACCAGATAAGTGCACTAGACAAATCCTGCCTGTTTTAAGGCATGAACCGGGGGAGGGGGATACAGATGAATGCTAACTGACCTTGACATATGGCCCGAACTGGTACACTTCTCTTCTATTCCTAGACATGGCACCTCGGCCAGTAATAGAACACTTTTCTATATGGCATGGAGGTTGATGGTGGCTCCCTAAATCACCCATGAGCACTTTCTAGCTCTTAGGGAAAATCCAGAATCCCACATATGGGTGCTTTCTTCAGACACTAGGCAAGTGCCTGAGAGAAAACCATAGGTGCCCAAACTGAACCTGGAGAGGTAAATCTCTTGCTCCCAAATCTATACTTAGCCATTCATTTGGATACAACACCTTTCTTCGAACTACTGTTTGTAGATGCTATCTTTGAAATGTTTTACACATTTAACATTCTACATTTCTGGAGGTAACCTGACTTTAAAAGTACTGTAAGTGGCTATGTCTTTTCCCTAGACTCCAACTGTTGCAGATGCTTCTGAGCCATACACAGTTTAAAAGTGCTGTACTTGGCAAGTCTTCCTTTGACCCTACAGTAGGCAGGCACTTTTGCTCTAAACTCTGTTTCAGTGAACATAGTCTCTTTAACAGAGCAAACTCACCACGGTATGCAGGTGCCCCAGGGCTTCTTTCCACAAATGTCTCAGGTACTCACAAACAAGACCACTTTCGGGCAGCTTCTTTCTCTCCAGGCTGGACCAGGGGATTGCCCCTGAATTCCTGGAATTCCCCCCATTCCTCCAGGGATGGGGCACTGGAACAACTCTAGGCACAGTCTCTACCACTTCCTTTTGGTCTCTTCTGTGTTCCTGTCTATGGTGAGAATACACAACCCCTCTTTCTCTCAGCTTGCTCTGTATCAGAGCTTGGCTCTGAGGAGCTGCACACTGCAACACTCCTCACTCTCCTGAGTCTCCACACAGACTGCCCTCTGAAGATTGACTTAAATTTTCAATGTTACATTGCTAACACCCTGCAGCTAGCATTCCATTGTGGCTTATACTGCTGTGAGAATTCTATGGTGACATCATCACTCCAGCTCAGCTGAAACTGAGAACCGAGTGAGGCAGTGCGAATCCCATTTAACTAGCATCTCACAGGCTGCCTTTCTCTGCCTGCCACTGGTTCTAAGTGGGAATCTAGTAACCCCTGGGAACAAGGGGTTATAAGTGGGCAATGTGAGAGGCTGGAGGGTGGTCAGCATGGGACATGGGTGGGTTTTTGGATAAGGCACCATGGGTGAGCAACACAGAAGGACAGTCAGCATGGGACATGAGTGGCTTTGGGGCTTAGACCCCACAGGTCAGCAAAGCAGGAGGAAGGCGGGTTTTATGAACATGAGAGGGGGGCAGCTTAATGAATCCAGAATGCAGGGGAAGTATCTTGGCATAGTTGCAACAAACTAGATCAGCATGGTTATAATTTTATTGGAGAAGGCACTAAAAGAAGGTTTCTATTTTTCTTTTGTATTAGCTTAGTTCTCACTCTTGTCTGGTATTTGCTTTGTCCTGAATTTTACTCCTAGAAAAGTAAGGTTTCTAAGCAAGTACAACAGGTACTAGATGGCTGAGCCTGCTGTGTGAAGAAAGGAAGTTTTGGAGATCCGAGCGTTCCCTTTTTTTGTATATTAATGAAAATAATGTGGGAGGATCCTAAAAAAAGCAGATTACTGTCCATAATGTTATACCAATATAGGATATCTCAACCATCAGAAAAAAAACATAGATAACCTTGCTTATTTTTCACTTTATATTCTTATCTGGGTTATAATATTCTATAGGAGTTAACCAGTGAATGAAACTTGGGGGATTCTATCTTTTCAAAATATATAGATTTTTTCTTTCTGATATAACTCAGAATGTTCTAGTAAATATGAATTGTATTTAAAAGTGGAGAATATACATCTTTGAACTCCATACATATCTATAGAAAGGTTTGTGAGACATATCTGTACTTTAATAAATCTTAATTGCTGATCTCGAAGTTCCCCCTGGAGAATTATCTCATAGCTGTAGACAGACAATGTAGATCTATACCTAGTGACTTTATTTAGTTTTGCATAAAGCAACTCCTTAAGTTTGAAGATTTATAGGAAGGGGGACTACACCTGTGCTCATTCAGTGGGCAAACCTTTGGGTAAATGATGCAGTTTTCTTGATAAACCAAGCCACAGGAGACATCATCTGTGACGTCATCACACTTGTGAGTGAGCGTGATAAACTGTGGCTCAGCCCCTGCCTAGCTGCACAGAGAAGCAGCATGGATAGTTGCGATGCAGTTGGCATCCTCGCTAATGACGGCCACATGAAATGTATTTTGCAGGTTAAAAAGTCCTGTAGAAAAATTATGGAAATGGATCTTTACAGGAATGTTTACAGGAGAGCCTTTGTAGAGATTCCAGAGACTGGATACATTTAAAATACAGTAAGGTGGGGGTATGCACTTTTCTTAAACAAGTAAAAATAGAACTATGTATAAATCTCCCTTCAGACTTTACCCTCATAACAAATCACTGAATTTTCTATCCTAGAAACAGAAACAAAACTGCCAGCTGATGTGGACCAGGTTAATGCTTCCCCAAGATAGATATTGAGGTAAAGCAAATATAATTTTGATGGTTGAAAATAAGCTAATATTAAGGCATTAACTAAATGGAAAAGTAAATGGCCAAAAAATAATAAAAAAAAAGCTCTTCATGTCCCTCTTTTATTTAGAAAACTAAATACATAAAAGAAAGAATAGAAGTATAAACAACTTTGCTCTTTACAAAGGGTAAGCAAGTGAATACAACAATGAAGGAAGTAGTATTATAAATTGGGAGACAAAATGATTAAAAAGTAACAAACCCCCCTCCCTTTCTCCACATTATATAGCTCAAAAATCATCCTGCTACATACCTGTAGGAAGATATTATAAAAGAAAAAGCAATAAGGAGTAACACATACAAATAAAGCAGGTATGTTTCCCCCTGCTAAATGTGATGATGTCAAACATGATTTTTATTCATTGAAGAAGTATCAGATTGTGATGTACTAATGGACTAATGAGGATGTTTTGTCTCTGTTTAAACTTACAGCCCACAAATGTGTTTTGATGAAGGGACAGTTAAGTCCTGAAATGTATTTTAATACCATATGGGGGCAAACTAAAAAGAAAAAAGAGAATAAGATATTATGAACTACAAACAAAAGAAAAGAAATAAAAAGAACATAAAGTGAAAAATAAGCAAGGTTATCTATGGTCTTTTCTGATGGTTGAGGTATCCTATATTGGTATAACATTATGGACCTGCTGTGTGTCATCTGCAGCTTGACCAGGGGGAAGATCCAGGCTTTCATCAATGCCACATAGCATTTGACAGACTGTGGAGATCCCAGTTGGATGCAAGCCATGTCCAGCCTGGAGTCTAGTCTGCAATTTGTCGCTGGGGCTGGCCAGCAGGCAGCTTGGGTGCCACAGAGGACAGCAAAGTGCCAGTTGGCAACAAAGGAGCAGAGCTAGATGATACTCCCTCAGACAGCAACACACCTCTGCTTGGCTCCTGAAGTCTATGGTACAGGATAGCAGAAGCAGGAAGAAGGGACAAAGCAGACCAGCAAAGCAGAAGGTGGAGCACACTGGTGGAGATGAGACAGCAGCAGATGGAGACCAATCATGTCGATGGCAGTAGTGGGGTGGCTGTAGCTTGGATCCAGAGGTATGGTGAGAATAGGGACAGTATACCAGATGATCAGTTTACTGGTGTGGAGCAGCCATTAAGGGGAGAGTGTACTGAAGAGAGTGCTGTGGCATTCTTGCATGGTTCAGATGACGAGCAGGCTTTTGTAGACAGTGGTGAACCTTTATCTAGGCAGGATGAAGACCCCACAAATCAAGAGATTGGTGACAGTAGGTCTCCTTCATTAGGTGACATGACATGAGGTATAGTAGGGTGTGCTGAAAAGGGCTGCCAGGGAGGTGGGCAAGGCAAGGGAAGGCACATAACAGGTGACTGGACATACCACTGCTTGGTTGAGGAACTGGAACTATGCAGGGTAGGGGCATACCACCCCATGGGTGTATTAAATACACTAACAAATTCCAGTAGGACACCCACAACTACAACTCAATCCCTGACCCGCCCCCGGGGAGGTGCCTCTAATTTTGCCTAAAGGTCCTCAGGCCCTTTAACCAAGCTGGCACCCAATCACATAACACTGGTTTATATAGGCACCCCTCGAAAGCCAGCCACTGCCTGTTCCATCCACACCAGTAAATCCCCAGTGATGACAGTAATCAACCTTCCCATGGAGACCCATGTGAAAGCAATGGCTGAATATGTGAGCAACCATTTTTAGTAGCATGCACAGGCCTCTGTCCACTATGGATACCATGGTAAGCTCCTGGGGCCAGTCATCATGACCATGAAGACCAACCCATCTACAGATTTCACCTGAAATCATTGGGTCACTGTGCTGGTCCCTGCAGACACCAAGGATGCATCTCCCAGTGTTGTGCCCCCTCCCAGAGACAACTCTGACTTGGAGTTGTATATCTAGAGACCAGGGCTGTGGGGGTGGAGCCCCCCAAAACACACTTTGGCATCCCCAACAGTACAATGCTGACACTCGGCATTGTGTCTATCACTAACGGGGATGTCAGCATCAGCATTGTTGCAGCACTATAGTAAAACCCCTTGGGCTCATGGTGCATGCCAACACAAGCATTCCCTCAGATGGTATCTGCACCAGCACCTCAGGCACCAGCCACCCTACAGGCCATCACTGCAGGGAGGGACTCACAGAAGAGCATGCAGATTGCTCAAGGGGTTGTGGTCCAAATTTGGACTGGTACCACACCCATATTAAACCCACAGAATGTCACTCCCCAACAAGATGTGGGAAATGGGACAGCGGGGCGGGGGCAGTGTAGCTCAGTGGCTTCCTAGTCAGTCACTGTAGGAGGGTGTGGGAATAGACAACACTACACACAATGGTAAGAGTGTAAAACACACATTTATTCTGTGTGATATTTATTTTCAAAATAAACAAATTTATTCTTGACTACAGAATAAGATCCAATATAATCCAAATCAAAAAAATAAATACATAAAGTAAAATATTTGCTCTCCTGAGCTCCAGCAATGTTCTACCTTAACAATTCTTTCACAGAGTGAAACTCAAATGCAAACAGTCAATGTCACTGTCTTCTGGGCTTTTTCTCAGTTGTACCTCCACTCAGTACAACTATTCTAGCTCTACTGAATCTTTAGCTGAAAAGACAGACATTTTATAGGACTTCATGGTGACGTCATATGGTCAGCTGACCCACCCGAATTGTACTACACATAAAATCTAGGCTAATACAGGCATGTGGGGGTTCAGTTTAACCCAGAACATTCATTTAATTGAACAACATCAGAATTCACCACCCTGTCCTTTGCTAGTGGTTTTAAAGTTTTTATTTTAACAATATAAAGTTAAGGGCCACTTGAGGGCCTAAGCCCCTCCCTTTGTTTAATGACATCATAAGAGTTCTACTATAAGTAGGGCTTGATTTGGGTCCACTGGCTCTAAAGAGCCCACCAGTTGCTATGGAAGCCACAAGGAACAGGTAAAGTTTAAGGGCTGCCTGCCCTCTCCTATTCATATCTTCATTCATTCTCTGTATATGGTAGACTTTCTTCTTTAATCTGCATAAAAATTCAGCGTGCTATACTTTTGTGCCAGGGTAATTTTAATGTGTTTTTTTTAAATAAGTAATAAACAGTCTGCAAGAACATCTTCCCTTGCTTTATTTTCAAGGACTACCCTTCTTTCCATGCTTGATATTGTAGTTAATTACAAACACATCGCCTTCTGCTTTAGTCAAGGAAAGAAGTACTGTTTATATGTCTCGTCGGCCAAATTTGTCAGCTGACGGGAAACTTTTCATGCAGGCTTTAGTTAATTCTTACTAGGCTTTTTCCACCTATATAATCCAGGAGAAGGATTTCCTTCTGTAAGAGATTCCCTGTGCAGTACTGGGACTTAACCACTCTTGCTGTGCTTCACGGAGCTAGACAGTAGCATAGCAAGCCTTTCCAGTTCTAGTGGTTGACTTAGAGCCTGACTGCATGGCTCCTATTTAGATGCTCCACTTTAAGGCACCAGAACGGGAGCTTCTTTGCATTTTGCTGACCTCTTCCCTGGCATTTTACAATTATGCCACCGGAGGGTCGGGCAAGTGCTGGACTGAGAAGAAAAGGAAAAAACAAAACTACTTTTTATTTCAAATGCAACAAGTGGCAACTTTCACTTCTCACTCTTGAAATGTGAAAAAGGGGTCTTTACCTTGTACAGGCATCCCTGTATTATCTCTTATTATCCCTTCTATCTACGAAGGCATTTCTGCTTTAATTAAGCCTTTTACCAGCCTATAGTGGGCATATTGTGCACTATTTCTACCCACTCACTTTTAGACTGTACTGAGGATAAAACTACCCTTGATTCTCTTTCTTTTACATCACCAGATACGGAAAGGAAACATAGCAGGGTAGGATAGAATAGAAGATCACAACAAGAGGCCACCCCCTTGCGCTGAATGTAGAAAAAGGGCCAAGAGATACCCAAAGTGGAGATTGCTACTGCAGTAGGCTAAAGAAATGGGGTTTAGAGTAAAGGGATAAATGTTCTGGGGTGCACATCATTATTACTTCGGTGTAGAAAAGTGAACACACTTTCACAGACACAGAACTGGTTTCTGCCCAGCACAGCATGGAAAATGCTAGCTCAGCTAAAACCAGAAAAGATGGGGCGGGTGAATGGGCATACACAGGAGGTGGATGACCCATTGAAAATCATCTGTCTGGCACAGTGGGGGAGGATCTGGAAGGGGGAATTTATATGTAACCCCCCACCGGCCACTTGTTTAACTAGTAAGCACACCTTCCACATTTCTGTCTAGGGAAAAGAGAGGGTGGGGGTACAGAAACAATATTATACGAACATGACCAACATACCCAGTTTCTTAGATGAGAACTTTTTCTAGGGGGCTATGCTAGGTCTGCAATTCTGGAGGGGTACCCAGTAATTCCACACAGGAAGCAGTAACAAGAATGTCCAAACCAGGCTGGGGTTCTAGAGTGTGGCTTTATTCCAAAGAATGGTACACAGAAGTAAATGTGGACCCCCAAGGGTTTACACTTCGTGGCACAAGGCAATGCAGCACAACACAAGAACATCTGTAGCGAAAAAAACTCTAATGTCCCATATTGCATAGGACTTTGAACTCTCTTCGGTGGCAAAGCCTCAGCTGAAACATACATTTCTTCTAGTGGCACTGGCCACAACTTAGAACATTTCCTATATGGCATAGGAGTTAAACATTTGGCAATGTGGCAATTGGCCACGACGGAGCACACTGGTGCTAAAAATTAGCACAACCAACACCAGGGGGTAAACTTTCTCTTCAGGCACTGTCCCCCATGAGCTGAATAAGCAGGCATCCTTACAGAACCCATAGTGCTGAACTGGTCACTCCAGATGGGGAGAGTTGCCCACTTCTTGTTTCCATGCCCATACTCAGCCATTTTTTCAGAGTTACAGTAGTAGCCACAGACGTGGTCAGACATTTCCAGATATTTCACAAAATTTCTAAAGAATTTCTCTCTGCTGCCTCTACTGTGGAAATGCAGAAAGCAGGAGAGTTATCTAGAAATATCACAGAAATTTCAGAAAATATCTGACCATGTCTTTGGCTGTGACTGTACACCTCAACATTTAGTAAAAAAGTGGAACTATGCATCCTGGAATGTCTGTCACATTCAGCATTAGAAACACACTACTTCTGAGTGTAAATTAAAGTTCTGTGCAATGTGCAAAGTCTCACCGGGGACTCCACGATTGTCAGCCAACTGTAGGAAAAGATGAGAACAGTCTCAACCAGAGCAGAACTCGGTGCATATGTCCCTTTGTCAGAGTACACCTTCCCCCCCAAAAAAACAGGTACATTCCTCCTGGGATACCCAAAGTCAGATTACTCATGGTTGCACATAAAAAGGCAGCTTCAATGTCCTGGATCAAAGTCAGGGGATTACCCCTCAGATCCATTCTGCAGTCCTTCCCATCTCAAAGGGGATAAGAAAAATCAGGAACTCCTGCTAGATGGTTTCCACCACTTCTACTGGAAGGCAGATGGTTCTCAGCACTTGGGTGAGAAAAATGAGCTCTCTTCAGAGCCCACACTGCAGCTCCTCACTCTTCCACTGCTCACTCTGCTGACAGACTGCACACTAACACGAAGAATAACTGAAAATTCTAAAGCTCCCCACTCAAAGCTAGCTATCGAGGCTTCTACTTCTGTGAGAGTTCTAAGGCCCTGTCTACACTACACTGCTCCAGCCCAGTAACTGATGCAATCCATCATGGTCGGGAGCGGTGCAGTGTGTTCACATTGTGGCGGTGTCCGTTATGGGACCAGTACCACCAGTCCACACTAGGGGTGCTGGGTGACCGTTATGGCGGCACCCGTTCCCAGGATGCAGCTCACGCTGCACTACGGGCCCTGCAGGGGACTGTTACCAAGCGTCCACACTTCGCCCGGTAACGTTACTGAGGCATAACCGGTTTCATAACCGTTGTTGAAACCACCTCATATGTGGTTTCAACAATGGTAATGAAAATGCCTTCTGTATTGCTACAGGTGTAAATGCAAACCGTTGCGGAAATGATTTGGGCACTCTGTAATGTTACAGAGGCGTGGCGTGGACAGGGCCTCAATGACATCATCTCTCTCCTCTCAGCTGAGGCCAAGTAAACAGAGAGGGAGCAGGTGAAAACCATATAACTAGTTATTCACCAGCTCCCTTCCCTACCTAGCACTGACACTGATGGGATTCTAGCAACCCCAGGGAACTGGGTGGTTACGTATTGATAAGTTTTCCTTGTTACATCAGGGCAGACCAAAGAGGAGGATGACAAGAAAGAGAAAAAGGACAAACTGTGGTGGCCAAAAGTTCCATTTATGTGTGACAATTGGGCAGTGGCCTTTGATATATACATGTCTGTATATGTTATGAGGTACTTTGAGAAGCTGGTGTCCTTACTTAAATACTGGGACACTATCAAATTCATCCATCTATCATTCCATGAATATGCTTGGCTTAAAGGGGACAGGAAATGTTTGCTAATTGGCGGCAGTTAATAATGTTTCTAGTAAGAAAAATGGAAGACTTGCCTCAAAATGAGTCATATTTAACAGTACATTTAATAAACTCAGATGTAAAAAAAGGGTTTTAATTGTTTTCTTTTTATGGACAACATTCTGCAGTGTTCTCTTCATGAAACCAGTAATTTGGAGTATTTACTATGTCATGGTTTGTGTACAGAATGCTAAACATGAGCTATTGTCCTATCAAAACCATACTTAGAATTCTGTGCACAAACCATGACATAATAAAAACTCCAGATCATTAGTTCCGTGAAAAGAACTGTAACAGAATGCTGCCCATAAAACCAAAAAATACAAAATACATATTTTTACATCACTTTTAATCAGGTACAGTTACATTTGGATTATTTAGGCATATAGATAACATTTTTATGTTTGCTTGCGCTCATGTGCAAGAAACATTATGTGGCAACCTAGGAGAGAAGCGGATTGTGGAGGTGCGGCACTGTAGCAGCCAACGGAGGCACTACCTTTGGGGGCTTAGCACTGGTGGACCAATGGAGGTACAGTGTGCTGATGACACTGGTCTCCAAAAGTGCCACCAAGTAGAAATGATTTCACTGCAGCAATCAGGGGCCTCCTAGTCATTGCAGCATCAGCCATGCTGCTGCATTGAGGGAGCGACCAGTTATTGCTGGACAGAATGTTGCCTATTGTGATATTGTTTGTGAATGCGGAGGCAAGCCGCAGCCATGTTCACAAACGATATTACTGCTCCCCATGCTGAGGGGGTGCCCAGTCCCACTCGGCATCATTTGCCGCCAAGAAATTTAATTCAACCCCATGTAATTTGCCAATGGAGGAGCCCACTCCCAGTCAGCATAATGGTCCCCCCTCCAAAATGTTTGGTTTGTGCCGAGGGGGGCTCAATCCCCCTAGGCTCTTGATCCCCCAGCACTCCATATATGCTGATGGGGCTGCCCAATACCCCATCTGCTACAGCCCCAAACATTCAGGTGGTATGCTGGGAGCCCACCCAGCATGCCCAATGCCTCTGTAAAGAAAAAAAAATGTCCCGCGGTGTTTTTTAACCTGCAAAGCAGAAATGGTCCATCATCGAGTCTCAATGGCCCTCCCCAACCCAGCCTACCCTCTGCACCCACCTACCACACCCCTCACCCCATACTTGCCTCTGGAGCCTGGCATGATGATCTTAGTGGACAGGGAACAAGTCTTCACTCTTCAAAGCCGACCGCAAACTGAAGAGATGCCGGTAAGCTGTATAATGGCATAAATAGGGTTTTTTCAATTTTGGTGCATATCTCAGGCATTTTTGGGAATTTTGGCACCAAATTTTCAACACAGGGTTATTGAGTCCCCTCCTCATTAATTCAACTACTGTCATGGCATTAATCAGTCCCAAAAGGTTATTTTGTGGTCACTGTGCGGAACCACCTTTTGGGACCAATTAACGAAACGACAGTGCCAGTGTTTATGAGGTGGGCTCTGAAAAAGTCTATGTTGCAAATTAGGTGGGAAAAATCCAAAAAATTACTGTTTTATAAGCGTACATTGTGCAGTTGCTATGCACACTCATAACTTCACCAATTTGCAATATTTTCACTCCAGATTTTCAACATTGTCATTTTTCCACACCTACTTATGAACAGTACAGCTGTCATTTTTCACATCCTGGCCAAAATGTTTTTACGCACTTCCAGCACAGAATAGCATGGTCGCTGTGGGAAATTAGTGTACAGAACACATTAAGAAAATCACAGTGACACTGTTCATAAGCAGAAGTCCTAAAATGCCTATGTTGAAAATTTGGTGATGAGAGTCCATAAAATGACTGTTACGTGCATGCGTTGCACAGTTTCCACGTATGCTCTGAAGTGTGAGCATTTTTACTATTTCCACTACAGATTTTCAACATTGCCATCTTTTCACACCTCCCTATGGATGGTACAGCTGTCATTCTTCATATCCTGCCCAATCTGTGTTTTCGTACATGTGGTGCAGAATGGCACAGTCTCTGTTGGAAGTCAAAGTTCGAGACACGTTGACAAAATCACACTGCTACTCTTCATGAGAAGAGGTCCCAAATGCTTTCATGAGGTGGGGTCACAAAAAGCCCATGTTGAAAATTTGTAGTGCAAATACTAACAAGTGCCCAGGGCATTAGGGTTTCTAACCATAATGTTCCACTCTGTACAGACTGACAGGCATCGGGGTGTGCCTTTGGATTGCTGACTGTACTGCTCATGCCATCCAACCCCCCAGCCCCCACCCAGTGATAGGCATCGAGGTTTACTTTGGACTCTTGCTCCACAGTTCACCCCATTCTCCTATGCTGTACCCATTTCAGCGTATGTCCTTATGGAATGGGGTGACTGTAAAGCAAACACCCCAAGACACACCTCAACACATGTCGGTGTCTGCAGAATAGCGTGAGGTGACATAGCATGAATGTCATGGGCGATGACCCAAACACTTACCCCAATGCCTGTCCATCTCTACAGGATGGAGGTGGGGTTGGAGTGAAGTTCAGTACTTCACTCTATTCCTATTCTGCATCTGTCTACCTTCTGCATTTCCAATGCTAATGCCAGCAAGCAAACATTTGGCATTGACAAATGCTTGTTGTAAATGAGAACATGATAAATAGCTGCTGATTAGAAATAATTTCCTGTCCTTTTTAAGTATGATGAACAATTCCATTTGAAGATGAAGTGACAGCCTAACCTTAAGCAGGAGAGTATGCATCTGGATCTATGAGCTCGATACATGACCCGAGGGAGGCCCAATATTGTAACATGCACAAATAGTGGGCATGTTATTGCCAGGCATGCTTCCAGGTAATGGCAGAAGGAACCATATAAAGGGTAGCAAAGGGGCTTGCTATGACTATATAATAAAGGGCCAGTGTTTTTTGTGCCTTTTGTAAATTCAGCCACATATACAAACACAGTGGTAACGACCATAAGGTTACCAACTGCAAGGGTGCCGGCTTCAGACAGCAGTGGCCAGAAACAAGTAGTGGAGATAAAAAGAAGCAAGGAGCTGGTAAATCTGGCTAACTCACTAGTGCAGCTTGAAAAACCTCAACTTCTGGCTTTTCCGGTGCCTTGATAGTAAAGCGATGCTTTTTCTGACAGAAGGTTTTACCAAAGGCTTTGAGATCCCATACAAGGGGCCTTGCATGGCCACTACAGCCCATAATCTTAAATTGGCTTGATCTCTCCCAGAGACACTAGAGCAGAAAATAAGAAAAAAGTTGAGTTCAGCCAGGTTGCAGGCCCATGTGAGAAGTCACATCTTCCAAACCATAGAGTATCTGCCAGGAATAGCCCCAAAGAAGACACCTGGTAAGTATCCATCGATACCCCACCTGTCTCACCCACAAGAATCATCAGTCAATGACTTTATTGTGCCAAAGGACAGCTCAGTCAGGTATACATCATTTGACATGTCTCTCAAGCTGGTATGCGACCTAAGTCCTGGCATGCTGATGGAAAAAAGTGACACCAAGTCTGCATTTAGCCTCCATCCTGAGAGACCAAGAGACTATGACCTAATGGGATTAGTGCCACAGGGATGATGGTATGTGGACAAGGCTATGCCCATAAGATGCTTGGCCTGTGCGGCCTTTGAGACATTTGCATCTTTCTTGGAGTGGTCAACCAAACTATACATGGGAAACGGGCACATTTCACACTACTTGGATGATTTTTTTATTCACAGTGCCCAGTATTACCAGTAAATACCTAGACAGCTTGCAAGGGTTTTGTGCACTCATGAAGCATTTTAGTGTGCTGTCAGCTCCAAAGAAAATTGAGGGCTCCGATGCAACATGTCTGTCTTGCCTGGGGATAGAGGTGGAACCCACACATAGTTTTCCAATTGTCGTGCGATAAGGTGGTAACCTTAAGACAGTTATTGGTGGGAAAGGGTAGAAGCAAAGGTTACCCAGCCTCAGTTACAGTCTTTAGTGGGGCACTTAAACTTTGTATGATGGGCAATCAGCCTGGAAAAAGCATTCCTGAGGAGGTTGACATCTGCAACAGCAGACCCACAAGGCCATACCATTACATCAGAGTGATGCAAGGCATGCGAAGCAGATTTAAAAGTGTGGGAACTATTTTGAGATTTCAGTGGAGTTGCTATCTTGCAAGACAAAATAGGGGAACACAGTGAGCTGGAACTGGTTGTAGATACTACAAGCAGACTAGGCTTTGGAGCCTTTTCCAGGGTGCATGGTTAGTTAGGTAATTGCCCAGGAATGTGTTGATCAAGGACTCACTAAGAATATCACACTCCTGGAATAGCTTCCATTAATGATAACAATGAGAGTGCGGGGGTTCAGACTGGCAAACCACTATGTTTTATTTCACACAGACAACAGAGTGGTGGCAAACATAATCAATTCTCAGACTCCCAGACCTGAGAATGTTATGAGGGTGCTGTAGGCATTTATCCTGTGTTGTCTTGGACAAAATGTCATGTTTAGAGCTTGCCATCTGCCAGGAAAGAAAAATGTGATCACTGATGCCTTGTCTCAATTGCAGTTTGAACAATTCAGGCTGGTGGCACTGGATGCAGACTAGTATTGCAGTGAAATTTAAGTTCACTGGCGAAATCTCAAATTTCACAGTGTGAAACATTTTGCGAAATTTGCACATTTTAACCGTGAATTCAGCTGGTGCAAAATGTGAAATTCCACTGGCAAAATCACAAAGTTCACCCGTGAATGGTGGAATTTTGCCGTAGCTTTTTGTAGCCTCTTTTTTGTACCTAAATTATCTCCCCGCTGGGGATGTATTTGCCCAAGCAGGATTGGTAGCACCATTCTGAAGTCCACAGTTTAGCTCCACTCTGTCTGCAATATGTTGTATCAGCATATGCCTTCAATGGAAAGCTAGCTAGAACCAGGTATTTTATTAAATCGCTTTAACCATACTCTGAAATCAATTTCCATACAGCACTGCCAGCAACACCCAATGTAAATTACATTAAATGAACTTTAGTACCAAGCATTTCCATAATCTTAGGAACTCGAGTAGACTTGGGTTCCTGGACTCATGGACTCACAGAATCCATATGCGAGGTCTTCCTTTTTGTGGCAGAGAATCGCGTTCTGGACAGGGAGGGCCGAGGAGTGTGTCAAGGCTTGAGGTCATACAGTGGCTGGGATCAACGCTAGTGTTCTGCCTGCAGATCTGATGACAGTTTGGACCCTTTATTTCTCCAAAGGTGCCTCTGCAACACCTTGACGAGAGGGCCGACTGTGTGACAGGATCCTGCTTGCTGCTCAGACTGTATTCCTGGGAGTATGCTGTTCAGAGACCGCTTCCACATACGGTGTCCCAGAGCAAAGTGATAATTGGCATACTGTTGATCACTGGTGCCTCAGCAGATGGTCTGCATTGTCCATGGTTCAGAAACTGTGTGAGTATGCCCTACTGAATTATTGCTTAGGGGCTGGTCACTGGGTTTTGTGGCTACGCTTTTTGGGCCTTAGAGCTGTTGGGAGCAGTTCTGTATATATCCAGAGTTTTATCTGCACAGCTGGTACTGTTGGATGGACTCAGGATTCTGCAGTGACTGGGAGTTGTGAGAGAGCCCTCATACTCTGTGCAGTGGACTGAGACTTTTAGTTCTTTAATGGCACAATTTATTATATAATGTATTGCACTTTACAGTTTTTATCTTGTCTTGTCTCGTAGGACCTTTGTGTTGAGCTGTAGTAGTCAGTACTACCTTCTTACTCAAGTACTGCTTCTGGAATTGCTATTGCTCTCCTGGTAGGGTGGGGGTTTATTGGGTTTAACTCATTTAGTTAGGTGTGTGTGTTGTGTGTATGGTATTAGGTAATTTGTTAGAAGTGAGTGGTTGATGGTGTGTATTGTTTTGGGATAGTATAGGCGGTCAGAATGTGTTTTGGAAGGCTGGGGGCCTGGGGTGCACTAGGATTGTGTACGGGGTGTCCCAGCTGCATTATTTACAGCCCTTCTCTTGCCTCCCAGTGACCAATACCATCATACATCACTGTTGGGAGATTGGAATTGGGAGGAACAGCATAAATTGACATTGGCGGGGTGCCCTGTGCATGCTAGGAGGGAGTAGGATTGGTGTAGTTAGGTACAGAAGGCACTCTGCGGTTTATGGGGCCCAAGAGAGAGGTCAGACGTGTTTGGCCCCCATCCCCAGGGTTCCCACCAGACCCAGTGGGCAGGCAGCCAGAGGGGTTGCTTTGTCCACCAGTCCCCTGCAGGTAGTGCTGTGCAATGCCAGATCAATCAGAAACAAAACTGCAATTATAGCAGACTTAATTTCATTGGTTGATCTGGCATGCATTACAGAGACCTGGGTGGGTGAGGATGCTTGGCCTGTTTTTGTGGCTGCCATCCCCCTAGGTACTCCATTGTGCACTGCCCCAGAGTGGAACACAGGGGCAGGGGGTTTGCTATCTGTTTTTAGATCTGAGCTAGGATTCACTGTGCACCCAGTGAGAGGACTGGGTTCATTTAAAATGTGTGGCCATCCGGGGTCTGGATGGAGGCTGCAGAATTCTCCTAATTTACTGTCCCCCTAGAGCAGCAGGAGAATTTCTGCAGGAGGTAGCTGATTTCATCATCTCCGAAACATTGGAGGCCCCAGGTGTCTGATTCTGGGGGACTTTAATGTGTAGGCCAACAATGAATCATCTAGGCTTGGCTACAACTTCCTCCAGACCATGTCATCCCTGGGCTTGTCAGAGGAAGTTTCCTCCATGACCCATCAGAGAGGTCACATGTTGGACTTGGTCTTCTCACTGGGGCTTGAGATTTAGAACCTCAAGACTGATCGGGTCAGGTGGTCTGATTATTACACAGTGGAGTTCTTGCTTGGAGCCCTCCCCCTGCTGAGATGGTAGGCTACTGCCCTTTGAGGAGTGTGACCCCCGAGGGTTTTCTGGTGGTAGCTGATCTGTCTAGTGTGGGCTCTGTATGCAGTGGGGGTACATGAGCCACAGTTGCCGCCTATAATAGAGTGTTGTCTGGGGTGCTGGACTCCATTGCACCAGTCCACGTACGACCCAGATCCTCTCACTTGAGGTTCCCATGGTTTGATAGGGAGCTTAAGGTAATGAAGGTTCTGGGTCAGAAGTTAGAGCGCTGCTGGTGGAAGTGAGGCCTGGAGGCAGACAAGCTGGCCCTGCGTGCTCACTGTGTTGAGTACCAGGGGGCAATCAACCTTAAGATAGAGTTCCTGTCCAGGGAGATTGCCACCAGGAAGAACTGATCAACTGTGTTCTTTTGGACTGTAGACAGGCTGTTAAATCCAGCCTGTCTCCAGCAAAAAAAAGCTTTTTTGAATGCTTTATGCGAAGAGTTTGCTTGGTTCTTCTCGGACAAAGTGTCCTCCATCAGGAAAGGGGTTCTGCCAGTGAGCCAAGTCTCAACCAAGAGTGATTGCCTTTGATGCCAGGAGAGCACTCTGCCAAGTTGGGGTGAGTTTAGAACAGTTGAGGTTCGGCCTGGTGGTGCAGAGCGTTGAGGCACTGGACGCCACACCTCAAACCATGCCGGTGACCTGGGTTCGGGAATGGACTCCGGTCACTGGGTTGTGGCAGGGGAGGAGAGGATTGAGCATCCAGAGGACTGCTGTCCTCTCCTGGGGTGGGTTTGGGGAATGCATCATCTTGCAGTGGCCCCTGATGGAGACCAGTAGCACTGCAAGAGGACCGCAATACCTGAGGGACCCGAAAACTGGAAAATCTGCACTGAGCTCAGCTGGATGACGACTGCTGGCCTGCCTGCTCCTCCTCTGATCTCCTGTGGAGCCATGTCCACCTCAGCAGTGTGGGGCCAAACTTGTATGTGCTGGCTTGTCTCCCTCCGGTGCTTTCCCCCTCAGAAGAGAGGGACCCATCCAACGAAGGGATAAGCTGGATTACCCCAATGGCTGCAATATGAGGTAAGGAGGCTCTAGGGAGAAACGGAGGGGTGTGGGAGCCATTAGCAGTCTGAAGGAGTAGGTGTGCTCAGGGCATGTGGGGTAAAAAAAAAAGAACAGTGGAGGTGGTAAAGGTCATTGAGGTGACCTCTAGGCTGAGATGAACATACTGTGAACTAGACCCACTGCCGACACAGTTCTTGATGGAATGTGTCGACTCTGTTGGCCCGGTGTTTGCCTTGATTGTCCGGTGCTCCTTCTCAGAGGGGGTCTTTCCTGATGCCTTGAAGAAGGCATTAGTGAGACCCCTTCTGAAAAAAAAATCTTTGGACCTTGACATCAAGGCAAATTATCATCCTATCTCCATCCTTCTATTTCTGGGTAAGGTTGTTGAGAAGATTGTGGCACTGCAGCTTGAAGAACACCTCGGGGCCTTTGACTTGTATAAGCCTCTCCAGATGGGGTTTTGTGTGACGCACAGCATGGAAACGGCATTAGTTCGGGTGCACAATGACCGTCTCAGGGTGAGAGATCGAGGAGAGGGGACAATTTTAATTCTTCTCAATCTCTCCTCAGCCTTTGGCATGGTGGACCTTTATGTGTTACTTGACTATCTGAGGAAATTTTGTGGACTTGCCAGCACTGTCGTCTGCTGATTTGAGTCCTTCTTCACAAACAGGAGGCAAAGGCTAGTGATGGGGAGCTTCTCCTCCTCCCCAAGCCTCCTGTCTTGTGGAGTACCTCAGGGTTCGATCTTGTCACCAATGTTGTTTCCCATGTATATGCTTCCCCTGGGAGGGCTTATTAGAAAATATGGCTTGGGTTTTCACTGCTATGCTGATGATACCCAGCTGTATCTTGCTTTTGCACTGGGGACATTCAATGAGAAGGACGTGCTAAATGACTATCTCACTGAAATCAATGACTGGATGGCCTCCAGCTGGTTGAGACTGATCCCCAACAAGACAGAGGTACTGGTGGTGGAGCTGAACAGAAGGCATGATAGGATGGCCTCAGGTGAAGATACAGGATTGGTCCTGGGCTCTGTACCAATGAAGGCCTCCTCCAGGGTGCGTAACCTGGGCATTATTTTGGACAATGGTCTGACACTTGAGGCTCAGGTGTCTGCAACTGTCTATATCAGTTTTTACCATCTGAGAAATATCACCAGGACTGAGCCCCTGATTCCACCACTGGACCTTCCTACATTAATGCATGCCTTTGTGTCGTCCAGGCTGGATTACTGTAATGTGCTCTACCTCAGGGTCTCAGGAGGTATCCTTCACAGACTTCAGATGGTGCAGAATGCAGCTGCCAGGCTGTTGACAGGGCAAAGTAAGTATTGCATGTCACCCCAGTGCTGTGCAAACTGATCCTCTTCAAGGTGGGCTTGCTCACCTTTAAGGCCCTACAGGGTATGGGCCCTGGCTACCTGGCGGACCTTCTTGCCCCTGCTGCATCAGCCCGCTCCCTTTGCTCCTCCTCAAGGGGCCTCCTTGTGATTCCCAGGATAAAGTTAAAAGCAGCCAGCAATAGAGCTTTTAGTGTTGCCAGCCCCGTCCTGTGGAATTCGCTTCCTTCATCAATAAGGGGGGCCCCTTCTGTGGAAATTTTTAAGGCACACCTCAAGGTCTTCCTGTTTGAACAGGCCTTTCCAAACCCAACATTGTAAATATTGTTTACAAACTGACCTGTTATATTATTTCTGTGTTTGTTTGCTTCTATGTAATTATATTTTAATTTTAGGAGTATGTTTTTTATTGATATTTTGATGGTTGGTTTTGTGTATGGCACCCAGAGCCTTCGGGATTGGGCATCTTTTTAAATAAAATTTGCCTTGCCTTGCCTAGCTATTTGTTTAATCATCTTATCTTTCCTTGCAAAATCTGCACATTAATGTTGTCATATGTAAAAATCATTACTAACCTTCATCCTGCATTCACTGATCATGGGAAAATAGATGAAATCACACAATAATATGCTCAGACTGTAACGAGGACCCCAGAACCGAGTACATTCTCCATTTGGCTATTTTTGGAAAAAACTGAAGTTTCTACATCAGTAGGGTAATCCGTGTGCATTCCAAGCAGTCTTGTGCCAGTAGTTTTAAACAGCTGTTCATCCTTGGTCCTGCCTGTGTGCTTTGATGTACAATTATTTGGAGCTTTTGAAATCACTAAATCTGAGCGTTTGTATTTTACTACATGATATAGTGCTGAACTATCGTTTTATTTTAGTGTGTGGGTAATTGTTTTTATTTGGCATTCTGGTTTGTTTCCAAGATCTGCAGCTGTCATTTTTAGATGTACAGTGTTCATCTTAATTGGCGGACATACTGGCTGCACCCCTGGCAGAGCTTTTCAACAGGTCACTTGAGACAGGGAGGGTACCTAGGGATTGGCGAGAGGCACATGTGGTACCAATCCATAAAGGGGGGTCAAGGAAGTACCAGGAAACTATAGACCCATCAGTTTAACCTCGGTGGTGGGAAAATTAATGGAGAGTATACTAAAGGAACGATTGGGGGTTTACTTGGGGGAGGTGGGAGGTCTGGATAGTCGGCAGCATGGGTTTGTGCCAGGTAGATCATGTCAAACCAACCTTGTGGAGTTCTATGAATGGGTAACATCAGAACTGGACAGGGTAAGCCTGTGGATGTATTATTCTTGGACTTCAGCAGGCGTTTGACTCTGTCCCCACAATGGTCTGGTGGAGAAACTGATGGGGTTAGGAGTAGGCCTTTGATGGTCAGATGGATTGAAAACTGGATAGCTGGGATGCACTAGAGAGTAGTGGTCTGTGGGGAGCTCTCGAACCCTACAGAGGTTGAGTGGGGGTACCACAGGGCCCGGCTCCTGGGTCCAATCCTGTTTAATGCATACATATCAGACATCAGGGATGGTATAGAGGTGAAATGAGTCTCTTCGGATGACTCCAAGATGGGAGCAGTAGTTGAGGGAGAAGAGGGAGGTTGGCCCTGCAAGGGACCTGGACACCCTGGAAAGCTGGGCTCACACATGGAAATTAAATTTCAATATCACCAAGTGCAAGGTGTTGCATCTTGGTCGGGAAACCCTAAACACAGGTACACCCTGGGAGGGAGGTGCTGGAAGCCTCAACAGGGAAAAAGACCTAGGGTCATGGTGGATACATGTATGAATAACTCTGAGCAGTGCAGGAGAGCAGCTAGCAAGGCAAACAGGATGTTGGGATGCATCGTAAGGGGATCACCTCTAGGAGCAAGGAAGTGATTCTGCCGCTGTACAATGGACTGGTTAGACCACACCTTGAGTACTGTGTACAGTACTGGAGACCACACTTGAAGAGGACATACAGCCCTGGAGAGGGTACAGAGGAGGGCAACAAAGATGATACGAGGGCTAGGGATTTGACTCACGAGGACAGACTTGAGGAGCTCTGCCTGTTTTCATTGGAGGAGAGGAGAGACAGGGGGACATGATTGAGGTCTTCAAGTACCTCAAGGGAATAAATAGGGTAACATGGAGGGATCTTTAGACTAAAGCAGGAGGCATCACCAGAGGGTATGGTTTGAAGTTGGAAGGTGGAAGGGTGAGGGGAAAAGAGGAGGAGGTTTTTCACTGAGAGGGTGGTGGACCCTGGAATGCTCTGCCTGGTGAGCTGGTTCAGAGATCCACAGTGGAGGGCTTTAAGAGAGGGTGGGACAGACACAGAAAGTGGATGTATCAGATGATGGCCTGTCCCGGGGGGGCGGGGATGGATGATAGGGGTTTCTGGAGCACAAGGGATGGGAGGGTCTCTGCACCCAACTAAGGATCTAGGTTCGAGCACACTTGATAGACCATAAGGCCTAATCTGCTGGCAAATAGTATGTTAGTATGTTAGTATGTTAATTCCAGTCTAGCTGTAATTTGCCCCTTTGAATCTTCTGGCACCCAATCGTAGAAGTGATTGAATGCCTAGCAGTGCTGTATCCTGATGTGAATGTATCGGTCAAGTGTGACTGGCAGTTTTTTTGAATTTTTATTTTGCTGAAAGTACCAGACACTTTTGTTGATGTTCCAGAGTTTTTCTATTTTGATACATTTTATCCCCAAAGTTGTCATCTTTGTTTACAGCTACTGTTTTATCTGTGTTTGCTGGCCTGATCTGAAAAGAGCAGGATGCACAGTCTTATTTCCTTTTTTTCTACTGTCATTTGTTAAACAGAGCAGTTAATACTACGTCCAGCACATATCAGTAGGTATATACACTGCCTCTGCAGTCGTAACCTCATCACCTGTAGTGATAGTTCTATTGTGGATCCACATAATAATTCATGGGAGATGTCTACATCTCAAGGACGAAACCTGTAGAGTCTGACTGTGAATACTTGTGACACATGTTGCTGCACTGTAATTTCTTATTTAATTTATTTATGAATCTATGAATGATTATGGTTTTGTTGTGCATTTAGACTGGCTACCTCCTATTACCATTTTCCATATTATAAGGCGGACTGTCTGAGAATCTCAAATCACCTTTATCATAGAAACATAGAAACATAGAATTTGACGGCAGATAAGGACCGCTTGGCCCACCTAGTCTGCCCATTTTCCTACCTAACAGATAAGCTGTAAATCCTAGTTAACCAACAGCTTACTTCCTCCTACCCCCCACTAGGACTGCCTTATGCCTGTCCCATGCATTCTTGAAGTCCCCCACTGTTCTTGACTCCACCACCTCCTCAGGGAGGCTGTTCCATGCATCCACAACCCTCTCAGTGAAAAAATACTTCCTCACATTACCTCTGAGCCGTCCCCCCTCTATCTTCAAATTGTGCCCCCTTGTTCTTATACATCTCTTTTCTGGAAGATGCTACCTCTTGGACTTTGTTAATTCTCTTGGAGGTGCTTGAAAGTTTCTATCATGTCCCCTCTCCTCCTTTCCTCGAGGCTATACATATTAAAGCTCCTTTAGTCTTTCTTCGTATGTCTTCTGGTGCAGACCCTGCACCATTTTGCTGCCCTCCTCTGGACAGCTTCCACTCTGTCTATGTCTTTGGAGATGGGGTCTCCAGAACTGCACACAGTACTCCAGATGGGGTCTCACCAACTGTCTGTACAGAGGGATAACAACTTCCTGTTTTCTACTATTGATGCCTCTTCCTATGCATCCCAGTATCCCCTGCCTTCCTTACTGCCTTCTCACATTGCTTGCCCACCTTTAGGTCATCTGATATAATTACCCCCGGTCCCTTTCTATTTTTACTGTAGTCAGTATCTCACCCTCATTGTGTACACTTTCCCTGGGTTTTTGTTTCCCATGTGCATTACCTTGCACTTCTTTGCATTGAATCTGAGCTGCCATACATTTGACCATTCCTCCAACCTTGCCAAGTCCCTTCTCATCCTTTCCACTCCATCTTGTGTATCAACCCTGTTGCAGATCTTTGTGTCATCTGCAAAGAGACATACTTTTCCTTCCAGTTCCTCTGCAATGTCACTTATAAAAACATTAAAAAGGACCGGTCCCAGTACTGAACCCTGCGGTTCCCCACTAGTAACCCTCCTTTCTTCACTGTGTATTCCATTTACTACTACCCTTTGCGTCCTGTTGTTTAGCCAATTTTTTATCCAGGCTACCACCTTGGGACCCACTCCAAGGCTGGCTATCTTGTGAATTAATCTTTTGTGTGGGACTGTATCAAAAGCCTTGCTAAAATCTAGGTAGGCCATGTTCACAGCCCCTCCCTGGTCTACTACTTTGGTCACCCAGTCAAAGAAATCTATTAGATTCGTCTGACATGACCTTCCCATCGTGAATCCATGCTGCCTTGGGTCCTGTGCCCCACTGGCCTCTAGGTACTCAACAATTCTTTCCTTCAGAAATGATTCCATAATTTTCCCTACCACTGAGGTCAAACTAACTGGTCTGTAGTTTCCTGCCTCTGTCCTGCTCCCACTTTTGTGAAGAGGAATCACATCTGCCCTTCTCCAGTCCTCGGGTACCACCCCATCCTCCCATGATTTGTTAAAGAGAGTAGTCAGCGGTGTCACTAGTTCTACCCTTAGTTCTTTTAGAATTATTGGGTGAATACCATCAGCCCCATTGCTTTGTCCACCTTCAATTTTATCAGTTCTTTCAGAACCCTTTCTTCTGTAAATGGACTGGTATCGACCCCCCTTCGGATTGTTTCTCTTGTTTGGTTTAGGTAACTCCCCCTCCTCTTCCTTTGTGAATACTGAGCAGAAATATTCATTCAGTATCCCTGCTTTTTCACTGTCACCCTCTACCCACATTCCCTCCCTTTATTAAGCTTCAGTATCCTCCTTTGGTCTTTCTTTTCCCCTAATATACCTATAAAGGTCTTATCCCCTTCTTAACAGAATTGGCTATCCTTTCCTCGGTTTGGGCCTTTGCTATTCTGGCTGCCTTCCCAGCCACTTTCTGCTTTAACTGATAAAGTTCTCTGTCCTGCTTCTTCTGTGTTTCTTATATTTCCTGAATGCTGTCCTTTTCTCCTTAACCTTCCTGCCACCTCTTTTGAGAACCATAGCGTTTTTTCTTCGTTGTGTTTTATTGATTTGCTTTACACAAAGGCTTGTTGCCTCTGTGATGGCTGTTTTGATCACCCCCATTGTTCCTCCACCCCTCCTTCTTGCCTGTTTGCTAGTGCTTTCTGAGGCACTCTCTGATTTTCCCAAAGTTGGCCCTCCTAAAGTCCAGTACTCTTGCTTTTGTATGGCTTGATTGTATGGCTGTGTTTATCGTGAACCACACTGTTTGGTGGTCGCTTGTTCCTGGATGGCTATCCACTCCGAAATCTGATATTCTTTCTCCATCCCCATTTGAGAGTACCAGGTCTAAGATTGCTCCCTTCTGAGTGGGTTCCAATACTAGCTGTCTGAGGCATGCCCCTGTAGGGTATCAAGAATGACCCTGCTCTTGGATGTTCCTGCAGCAAAGGTGCTCCAGTTAACATCTGGCATATTCAGGTCCCCCGTCAACAATATCTCCCCTTTTTCTGCCATTCTAAGAAAGCCTTCTATAGATTTCCGTGTCCATTCCCTCCCCTGAGATGGGGGTCTGTATACAACCCCCATACGGATTGTGGTGCCATTTCCTGTCTCCAGGGTGACCCAAAGTGCCTCATCTGCTCCCTGTTTACTCCTTAGTTCTGTTGCATTGATCCCTTCCTTTACATAGAGAGCTACCCCTCTTCCTCTTTACCCTCCCTGTCCCTCCTGTAGATTGTGTATCCTGGTATGTTGACATCCCAGTCATGGTTCTCTGTGTACCATGTTTCTGTGACTGCCACAATATCCAGGCAACCTCTTCCATCAAGGCCACTAGTTCGGGAGCTTGTTACACAGACTATGGGCATTGGTACTCATCACCCTCCACTTTTTGATAGCCTTACCTCTTTTAGCCCCATTTCTGTCCTTACTGCCTTTGCCTTTTTTTACATTTAAATCTGTTCTGCTCCCTAATAACTTCTGTACCTTGGTGTTTACCTCACTAATCAGCATGTTTTGTGGGGGGAGGCTCGGATTTCCCTGCTCCTTTTCAGTGCCTCCCCCCTTGGCTAGTTTAAATGCTTGCCAATGAAGCATTTAAACCTCTCACCTAGGATCCTGGTTCCCCCCCTGGATAGATGCAGACCATCGCACCAGTATAGATCTGCATCCCTCCAGGTGGCTCCCCAGTCCCCAATGAAGACAAAACCCTGAGCTCCAGAGCTTTGATCTAGCGAAAGCCTTACAAATAGCTCTGTTAGAACAGGATTACAGAACAGTTTTTTTTTCCTAGTTGGCTTCCATTAATTATTATTACTGTTTGTAGGTACGACTGTCACAATGGAACTTCTATACAACTGAGAATGGAAAAACTTTAAATATGGAAACTAGGCCAGAGCATGGTGAAATTCTGCCAGTCATGGATGAAATTCCACATTTCGCGGGTGAAATTTGCGATTTTGGTGGCGGAATTTTGCATTTCACACCTGCGAAATATTTTGCAAAATGCATAAATTTCATGAAATATTTTGCGGAATGAAATTCGTGCATTTTGCACATCTCTAATGTAAATATCTCAGCCACACAGATAAAAGAATCGGTATGGCAGCTGGGGACTCAGAAATACTGCAATTGTTTCCTCCTTGACTTGGAAAAAGAACAAAGGTAGTTCTCTGCTTTCCTCAATTTCCACAGAGACGAGCTAAGCATGGTCCTGCATGAAATGCAAAAACAAGTTCAAGACAGTGCTCAATTTGATCACTGAGGTAGGACACCAGCTGCAATGCACTCACAACTGGTGGTGATTGCCTTTGTGTGTAAAGCACATGGCTTTCTTGACCTCACCAATACTTTTACAATCAAAAAAGATATTGGAAGGGTGTGCTAGTTCTGGAGGCAAAACATAAGGCAGCAGGAAGACCACTGGCCTCTAAGATCTGTCTGATTTGCTAAAGGCGTTGGGCAGGAGTTTAAAAGCCCTTAGAAGGAGAGCATTTATAATGTTCGGTGTTCAACCATTGCAGGGAATAGCTGGGAACTTGGTCGACTGGATCCAGGTTAAGCCATGAAGAATCTTTAGAACAATGAATAGCCAGATAGTACAAGCAGATGTTGGGAGCATGTGATCCTCCACTAGTTTTAGGCCACATCAATTTATGAAGAGCTCTGTAGGGTGGTTTATGTCACCAAAGAAACTCAGACATTAAATGGTGTATCTGCAAAAACCGTAACTGTGGTAAGGTCAGGGTCAACATCTGTAAGGGGTATAAAACGCGACGGAGCACATTCAATTTTAAAATACTCAAGCTACCCCATAAAGATAGTTGGAGAAGGGACCATCGATTCAAATTGGCTGTAAGCTGTCCAAGAAGTGAGTCTAAATTATAATGCTTCATTTTAACAGGGTAGGTACTTAAATATATCTCCAGGTATTTAAGATTACCTTTAATCCATACTAAGCTCAGATTTTCCATGCTCATTCTGGTTGTAACCACATTTAGGGGCATAATTTCTGTTTTAGAGATGTTGAATTTGTAATTTGAGAAGTGCCCAAATTGAGAAATGGTATCCAGAGTTGTGGATAAGGAAACATCCGGATAGGTAACATTCAGTAAAATATCATTGTCATACACAAACAGCTTATATTGATAGGGACCAATCATGATCCCAGAGATCTGCCTTATGATATTAATTTTCTGAATGAGGGGTTCTAGGAACAGATTAAAAAGAAAGGGGGCCGGCCGGCTCCATGGCGCTGAGCAAAGGGGTTCACTCGGCACTCTGGCAACCCAGGTTCATGCCCCGAGCCCGGGTACCAGGAGCGGAGACCAGCAGGAAGGGGTTCCAGAACATCAATTGGATACTTTCCTTCTGAGGAGGTTGGACCTTGGCACCCATGGGCAGATTTGGCAACATGTATGGGGACGTAATGCCTCGAACATGCCCCCTGCATGTCCCCATCCAGGGATTGCCGTGCTCATGCATGGCCAAGAACTGCTGTGGGCAGGGCAGAAAATTGGAAAAAGGGGGGTGCCCCACCCAGCTAGATGATGAGTGCTGGCCCCACACTGCTGCAGACCTCAGAGACAGCCCAGCCGACTCTGCAGCAACCCAGTGATATGCTGTTAGCCGGTAAGGTTCTTCACCCTCAGGAGAGAGGGACCCTCCTGATGAAGGAATATGTCAGGTTCCTGTGGGGGTGGCTGCAGATAGGAGTCAGTTGTGGGGTTGCAGAGGTTGATGGGGGCTGGAAGCCTAGGTACTCCGAATGAGTGGTTGGATGGGGGTAGTTCTGTGGGGTGGAGCACAAAAAAAAAAGAAAGGGGGAAGGGGATACCCCTGCCTAGTATCCTGGCACAGGAAAAAGCAGTGTGAAAGGACTCCATTACAGAGAACTGGCACTGACGGAGAGGTACAGAACACCTTAAGCCACCAAATAAAAGTGAGAGGGATATGAAACCTTGGTAGGAGGTGGAATAAACAGTCCCATGAAACCTGGTCAAAAGTTTATTCCATATCCAGGGATGCCAAAACTGTGGGAATAAGGGAGTCCCTGGATGTGAAAATAAGGTGGGTGAGTTTCTGCAAATGATCAGAAGAGAACCACCCAGACACGAAATGGACCTGTTCCACACTAATTAACTTATAACTCACAATTCTAAGAGAGTCCAGATAAATACAGACAACATTATCAAAAAAACTAAAAACTTAAAAAAAAAAAACAAGAGTGCACCAGGCCCTGACAGGGTATCAACTGCAATACTGAAAATACTTGGAGATTCTGTCACCATGCTGCTAAATATTCTGTTTGAAAAATCAAAAGATAGAGGTACAGTACAGTACACAAAGAATGGAAACCAGTAAATTTAGCCCTCTTACATAAAAAGGGAGATAACATAATATCATAAATTACTGTCTTGAGTAGCCTAACTTCAGTCTCTGATAAATTGTAAGAATCCACGTTCACTAACAAAGTAACTGACAGAAACCAACATGGATTTACTAAGGGCCATTCACGCACCACAGATTTAATCTGTTTTTAAAAGAAAGTGACCCCACACTTGGACATAAATACACCCATTGATATAATTTTTCTAGACCTATGCAAAGCTTTCAGTACCGTACCAGACTGGGCTATTACAGTAAAAATGTCAGACCTTGCATTTCAGCTATGTTTCATTAACTGGGATGGCAGTTGGTTATAAGGTAGAACCAGGAGGGTAGTTATCAAAGGGCATCACTCCAGTTTAGACAAATTGTAAGCGGTGTAACACAGGGTTCAGTGTATGCACAGATCATATTTGAACTGTTTATAGGCAAAATGAATAAGTTGTTAACTAGAATAACAAGTACGCAATTAACACAAAGTTAGGTGGCCTATGTGAGACACAATGGCAGGTCCAAAGTTTCCAAGAACATTTAGACAGAATATCTAGGTGGTCATTTAAGTGGTGGATGAAGTTTAAAACACAGAATTGCAGCTTAATGCACCTGGGAAGAAATGATGCACGTCACAGTTACATTCTCTGCAATGCTTTGAACTTAAGGTAGTGGAATCTGAAAAGGATTTGGGAGTTCTTGTCACTAACAAATTAAAACAAGATAAACAATGTTCAGTGGCAATTGTCAAGGCAAATTGAGTAATGTGCTCAATCAAAAGAAATTTCAAAAGTCAAAAACCAAGTTACTGTATCTTATCTGAGTTCCAAGCATATGTCAGGCCACATCTAGACAATGTTAGTCAGGTGTGGTGTCATTACATTAAGGAGGACATTAAGATAACAGAACAAGTGCAGAGAAGAGTAACCAAAACTATTACAGACCTGAAAGATAATTCTTACAGTGAGAAGATAAACAGCCTTAAATTAGTGTCATTAGAAATGAGAAGGCCACAAGGGGATCTTGTATTATTGTATGACATCATAGGTGGCCCCTATCTAAAGAACAAATTAAGCTGGCCTGGCGGAACTGGGGGCTGAGGTGATGGACACCTTACCACGTGCTGCACTGGCGACCCATGTTCGGGAATGAGCATGGGTCACTGGGGGTTGGAGAAGAGGAGAAGGATAGATCTTCCGTTTGACTGCTCTCCTCCGGGAAGGGGGAATTTCACTTTCTGATGCCCAATTGCCCCCTGGCAGAGGCTGGGAGTCAAGGCATGGGGTGGCAGCATTCAGGAGGAGTCTGGACAGATGCCTGGGGGGGAGAGGCATGTGGACACATGCGCTTCTGCCCCTGCTGGAGTCACTGCACGCCCATGGCTCCAGTAATGGGAGGGCAGGAGCGAACAATGGAAAAAGGTGACACTTCTCACGTGGCTTGATGGCTGTCTGTGAGTGTTCATTGGGAGCCGGCACCCGACCTGGATCCATGAGGGTGGGGAGTTAGGGAGCTCTCTGCCACCCCAATGCAGGGGGCAAGCCGCAGGGGTTTCAGGGTGCCAGTGGTCCAGGTCGAGATGGATGGTGGCCAGATCCCCAGGTGGGATGAGAGGAGTACCAGGGGCAGAGAGGTGGCCCAGGAGGATAAATAAATACACAGAAAAAAAAGAACAAATTAAACCTGGATTTTAAGGATTCATTCAGCTCTCTGGAAGGTCATCCACTACAACTTAAAAACTAAAAATCCAGTACTAGCATGCATACACATTTCTATAGTCAAAGAATAATAAAGCTTTGGAATAATCTGCCCACCGAAATAATGATAATGGAGTCTAAAACTATATTGAAATCTAAGACTAAACAAAGGGAAACTGTTATACAACTGGTGAATGACAGGAGCAACAATGGGCCTATGTATTTGTTGCTCCTCATCTTTCTTAGTATGATCTTTAGTAAATATGTATTTGCTTGAGATAGTTCCTCTTCAGTTGGAGTTATCCCAAGAGTGGATTTATGTTGCTGTGGAACGTTAGGTAGGGCTAAGTCTAGTGAATTTAGGTACTGGTGTGATCGACCTGAATAGAATTTTGCATAACATTCTATGAAGACTGAATTACATGTGATTGTTTCATGTCCTATCAATTGAAAATTCACTGTGTTTTTTTATTACTGGTATACACTATTACACGTTTCCTCCATTCTTTGAAGTTTGATTGCTTGTAGCTTGTTAGTGTTGTGTTCATAATGTATTGCATATATGTCAGTTTAGATTTTATTTCATCTGTCTGTCTGTCTGTCTGTCTATCTATCTATCTATCTATCTATCTATCTATCTAAAATTGGTTACTGGGAGAGGCACACTGAGCAGAGGCTCATTTCCAGGTGCAACCCCAGGGAGGGGGAAGGGGAGAACACAGTTTCAAAGAATACAGCAAGTCAGATGATGTGGTTATGATGAGAATGACAATAAAATGCAATAGTAGAGTGCAGAACAAACAAAAAAGTGGGATGAACTAGAAAGTGGGATCATTGCTAATAAAAGAGGACAAATGAATTAGCACACAGATCAGCTGTGTAACTGGACATGACAAAAAATGCTTAGTGCCTGAATGAGTAGTGAAAGAGGCTGATTAAACTACTCACAAAATAGCCAAAACCATGTGATCAGGGGGAGGAAAAGGTAAGCGGAGGACAGAATCAGCAGGGAGAGGTTAGGAACTGTTCAGGTAAAGGATTGGAAGGAGCAGGGGGGAGAGAGAAGAAGTTTTAGGTGGTGCCTGACAGAGAGAAGCCAGGTGGAGAGATGGACTGAGGAAGGCAGTTGTTTCCAAAGGGAGGTGAGGTAACAGAAGAATGCAAATTTCCCAGCTATGGCATGAGGGTGAAGGAGAGAGAGAGAGAAGGTGCAAGGGTCCCTACAGGGAAGGGAGTAGAAGGAGGATGGAAAGGGGAGAGGACTGAGGATAAGTATGAGGTATCACCAATTCTGCATGTTTCCTTTTACACTCAGTTTTTGTTTTACACCAATTGAAATGCACCAAGTCTTAAATAAAGAGGGACCCACTGTAAAACAAAAAAGAGAAGTCACTGGTACACACAACGTACAGTTAACAAATGGAATATGATACCAGGATCAATTATAGAAAGCAATACTATAGATAAATTTAAGTATCAGTTGGACCAACATATGGGTAATGCAAAATTTGAGTGTGTATAAACATAATTCCACCTTCGGGTGGCAAGCTCATGCAAAGGTAATACTTCCTGAGCTTGTAACACACTATGATACTATGACTCCCAGAATGCCTTATTTGAATTGTCTTTTATTTTTGTCTCCAGTTTATATAATCAGTTGTCTCTCTAGTTTTCATTCTTGGGATGGGAAGAGGGAGGAGGGCTGAGAAGGTGGGATGAGGGTTGGAGCTGAACCAAGCTAGCTGGCCATGATTGGTGTTCCCACATGATTGCTGGGATACAACCCTCCAGTGGGGAGGCTGAAGATTAGTGCAGGAAAAAGTCAGCACTCAGGGTTCTGTTTCCAGTGTGAGTGGAAGATGCCACTAGGTGGATTCAGGAGAGAAGAGCTGCTGAACTGGCTAGGTGTTGGGAGCTGAGTACTGTGTTGTTAACTGAGTGTTTTCTGGAAAAAGAAATATTTTTTTTTCCTACTGAATCAGGGACTATAGGGGATGGAAGGATGACTTTAGAAGGAAGGAAGAGGGTGGGAGTTGAGAAGCCAAATTTAGCTAAGTGACGGGAGTTGAGTACTGAGTTTGGCAACTGAGTGTTTACTGAAAAAGAAATGTATGCCTGCTGAATTAGGGACTGTTGGGGATGGGTGAGGGAGGAGGACTGCAGAGGGAGAGAAGAGGCTGGGAGCTGAACCAGGCTAGCCAGCCACGAATGGTGTTCCAGCATAGTTGCCAGGATGTAGCCTTCCAATAGGGAGGCAGTAGCACCTATTTCTTACCCAGAATGCCAATTAGCTCCTAACGAGTGACCCTGAAGTGTGAATGCCATAAAGCAGGAGTGTGAAGTCTGACCTCATTGGTGGCTAAGGGCAATGCAGAACATTCAGAGGGAAGATAGCGGGCCATGCTGCCCAACTTGAGGCTGGGTAAGGCAATGGCACATGGTAGCAGACAGGACTTCTCAAGGAGTCAAAGCTGCTCCATATCTGGGATCAACTTACAGAAGGGTTGTTAGAAGGTAATTTTTTCAGGGAGTGTAGCTGCTCCCTATCTAGTGTCAGTGAGCAACCTAGTTTGGGATTGCAGTATTTCTGCCATCCCTATATAGGCTGCAGAGAGTTTGGTAGAAGGTAATCTTATAGGGAGTGCAGCTGGTCCCTCTCTAGGCTCAGTATACAACCTTGTTTTGGGATTGCAGCTGTTCAGCCATCCCCATATACAGTAGATAATTAACAGTTACACTTTAAGTGTCCATTCTTATATAACTAATCAATTATTACATGCAACAGGGTAATTACACTATAGTTACATGTTTGTTGTATGCAACTACATTGCAGTTGCAATGCAGTTACAGCATAGTTACACTGTAAGTATGGTATAGTTTACTGACACTTAAAGTGCAACCTAATTGGCTAGTAGTTATTTCACAGGAGATGCAGCCTTTCAGCCATCCCAGCCTAGAATAGGGTACTCAGCTGAACAACCGGTTAATGGGTTGTAGCTTTTCAACCATCCTCACCTTGGCTGAAGTGTCAAACTGAATAGAAACATAGACATTGTTGGCAGATAGGAACTGTACGATCCATCAAGTCTGCCCTTGGCTTCCTACCCCCCTACTTAGCTGCCTGCTTGTGTGTCCCACAGTGCCTGTCCCATGCCCGCTTGAATTCCCACACTGTCTTGGCTCCCACCACCCCCTCCAGCAGGCTATTCCATGGTTCCACAGCATACTCTGTGAAGAAGAATTTCCTCATGTTGCTTCTGAACTTTCCTCCCTTAAGTCGAAGGTTGTGCCCTCTAGTCCTGCTGTAGTCCTTTATCTGAAAGAGGTTCTGCACAAGCACTCTGCTGCTGCCTTTAAGGTATTTGATTGTTTTTATCATATCCCCATGATTTCTGCGTTGTTCTAGGGAGTATAATTTAATTGCCTGCAATGGCAGCCATAAGTGAATGATTCTGATAGAGTAGCAGCGGAATTCTATATACAGTAAAACCTCAGAGGGCGCAAGGACAGTAGAGATACTCCATCAGAGGAGGAGTAAATATCATAATGTGGAGAGGAGGGTTACCAATGGGTGGGTATGATGGCGTGTTGCAGGTGGGGTGGGGCAGTGGTTTTCCTAGAAGCTGTCTGGGAAGTTCGGGGTGTGTGGCTGCAGGAGCCTAGATCAGCTAAGGGCAGAGATGTGGCAGCTTAGATGAGAGTTAGGAGTACTATTAGAATGGGTAAACCTGAATGGGGTTTGCATGGAGCAGAGAAGAGTGGCTAGTGGTGGGGGGTAGAGAGATAGAGCCCAGACTGAGTGGGGGTCTGCCAGGGGAAAAGGAATGCAGGAGGAGCTAAGACAAGCTCCCTGGGACCCTCTTCCACAGTGGGAAAGGAAGCCTGAGGGGAGAAGGATGGACATTTTTAAAAGGAGCAGGGAAGGAAAAGAAGGCAAGGAGACCAGCAGAAAACCTCCCAGAGGTCTTGATGCAGAATAGAATCCTTTCACTGACTAGGGAAGTCACAGGAGAGAATGATGTGGAGAAAAGAGGATGCAGCCAAAGGAGAAAGATATGAGCACAAGGGGAGGTGTACAAAGTGCAGTGAACCAGGGGATGGAGGCGGAGTGATTAAAATGGAAGGCCATGGAATGGATGGGTCAAACAGACAAAGGGCCAAGTGGAGGGGGACAGAATGGCAGAATGGTGGGGGTGTGAGGGGGGCTAGGTGGTCAGAGAAGGGCAGACAGAAGGAGGGGGAAGGTCAGCAAAAGAAGGACAAGCAGGTACAATGGGGAGGGATCTCTGGTGACAGGCGGGGAAATGATGGCTGTGATCCTAGGAGACTCCATAGTTAAGGGAGTATGATGGGGGAACTTGTATACAAAAGGAAATCACAGCAGAGTGCATCGTCTGCTGGGTTTGACCACAGAGTGGGTGATACCAAGAATAACCAAGATCAAGGGCCAGGAGAGGGGCCAGTCACACCTCATCATGCACCTAGGTATGGACAGTCTGTCAGACAGTGAGGTGAGAATGGTCCAGGACAGGTTAAAAAAAAGTAGGACATTCCTGGCCCAGTGGCATGGAGGGCTGAGGCATTCAATGCCTTACCTCCTGCCACACTGGCAACCTGTGCTCGGGAATGAGCAGGGGTTTCCAGGGGTCAGCAGGGAAAGAGGGTATCCAGCATCTGATGGACTGTTCTCCTCTCCTGGGGTGGGGGGATTTGCTGGCTTGCTCCATGGCTGCCATCTGGTGCAGGCCAGGTGGCAGTGCCAAAGTTGAACAGTGCAGTATCAGGGCTGCATTTACGCAGTGCATGAGTGCCTTTATGCACATGCACTTATGGCTGCTGTTGCAGGCAAAAAATACAAAGGAAAATTGTGCTTGTGGGCTTCATGAAGCTCTGCCTGCCTGTCCTCGTCCCACTCTGTAGCCAGTCTACTTGACTCCCAATCTGGGTGTAGGATCACTTGCTGGGAGGAGGATGGCCCTCCCCTTCCTAGACCACCATGGGGGGGGCAATCCTTGAGGAAATGGAGTGTGGCAAGACTGGAGGGCAGCAGACAGACTGGGGAGGTAGGAACAGGGCTGAGCCAGCAGCTGAGGCTCACAGCAGAAGAAAATGTATCTGGAGAAAGAAAATGTGGAATGGATCTGCAGGAAGGTGGGGATGTTGGTAGTCTTCTTGAAAGTGCTCCCAGTACCAAGGGCCAGCACTGCTAGGATAGAGGAATTTAATGTCTGGCTCAGTAGGTGGTATAAAGAGGAGGGATATGGACTCATTGGTGGCTGGGGGAACACATGAGGGAAAAAAACCTTTATGCACTGTACAGGCTGCACCTTAACAAGGATGACGTCAGAGTGAGAAAGGTCAGATTTGATAAGTATATATTAGCAGAGCACAAAATGTAAACAGATGAGGGAGCAGCAGGGGTCAAAATAACCTTTATTATCTGGAGGAGGAGGCCTTCAGGCCTCCCCAACAATCAGGACAAGAGGATGTAGGGATGGACAAGAAACATGATATGAAGTGGGCAGGGGGTGGGACCAGGTCTGGGAAGGATATGCAGTCCAGGGATGGAGGGAGACTTGAGTCAAGGTGGAAGGTGGTGTCTCTGAATTCAAAGAGCCTGGAGAACAAAATGGCTGAGCTGCATTCACTGATGGCTGAGGGGGAGGTAGACATGGATGCCATCATAGAAACATGGGCTATGCCTAATCATGACTGGGATCTCTCTGTCTCAGGGTAGAAGCTGTATAGGAGAGGCAGGAGGTAGGTAGAAGGAGGAAGTGGCTCTTAATATGAGGGAGGGAATCACCTCTACTAGGGATGAGGAAACAGTAGGAAGAACAGTATTGCTGTGGGTAAAGGTCCAGCCATCAGAAGGCAAGAAGCTAAGAATAGGAGTAGTGTACAGGCCACCAAACCAGAAGGAGGATTTGGACATGAAGCTGGAGTCCAAAAGAGTAGAGATGGATGGCAAGGGTAGATAGTGATCATGGAATACTTTAATTTACCTGGCAAGGATTAGACTATCCCTGCTACCACCTTTGCCAGGACTCAGGTGCTGCTGGGAGGCATTCCAGAGTGGGTTTCTATCACAATGTGTCCTAGAACCCACAAGGGAGATGTCCATACTGGACCTGGTTCTGACTATTGGTTCACATGTCCAGGAAGTGAGGGTGGAAGCACCACTGGAAGGTAATGGTGACAACACTGTGGGATTTCACCTGGACATGGTCTCAGAGAGGACTGGAACTAAGGCATGGGTGCTGAACTTCAGGAGGCCAGATTACAGAAAGATGGGGGGGGGGGGATTCTGGAGTGGTAACTCACTGGGATCAGGAATGAAGTGGGAGTGGACCAGAAATGGGCTGTTATCAAATTGGGGCTGTTTGCAGCCAGTAATGAATGTGCCAAAATAAAAAGCAAAAAATACAGCACCAATAAACCTGGCTGGTATGACAGGGAGGTAGCCCAGACAGTAAAGAGCAAAAGGGCAGTCTTCAAGAAGTATGAAATTGGACGTCACGTGATTCTAGCTCAGAGCTAGACACACTTCGGGTGAGCTATGATCAGTCTTATTGAAAAATTCATATTTCTCTAATGGTTTTGGTTGATTTGTGATTAATTTATAATTTAAACATTTACTTACGGCCTAGGTTACATGGATTTCACCAACCGACCCAAGAATTTGGAAATGATGGACATTGTAACCCCCAACATTGATGCTGAAGTTGAGCAGCCTTTCACCGCACTCACGATATAACCAAAATGACCAAGCAGGAGCATCTTGCCTCCAACATCGCTGGTGGTTTCCCCACAAGATCTCATCATAGAACGATTTTTTCTTGAGCTGACTCAGATTAAAATACTTGTGTACAACCTGATTTCAGATTTTAAGTTGTTCAAGCCAGTGCTCCAGGTCTTAGCGGTAGATTGTCTGATGCAGAGACTCGCATCAGTTGAATTGAAGATAAACAGGCTAAGATGGACCCTGAAATTATACAATTGTGTCACTCTGTGGTGCGACCTGAATGACAAAGTTGAGGACTTAAGAGGAGCGATCGAGGTGAAATAACTTGCTGCTCCTTTGGTTACTCGAAAATGAGGTAGGCGCAAACTCAGTTAAATTTATCAAAAAGTTCTGCACTAAAGTTGCAAGTTCCTCTTGGGAATGGCCCTAGCTACATTTGCCTTGTTTACATGCACACTGGAACTGGGTTCACACTCCAATTTCAGTGGAATCAATGCTGCATTTCTCAGTTGGAAGCTCATGTGAACTTTTATTCTGAGTTGGGGTCCCGTTTCAGTTGGAACCAGGTTCAACTGCAGTGGTTCAAAAGCATTGATTATTTTGAACCCGGTTACTTTGTACATGCAAACCTGATTCATGAACTGAGTCTGCAATACTTACTGTTGAAACGGCTGCAAAAGGAATGCAACCAGATTCAAAATCCTCAATTGCTCTGCATTTCCCTGCAATGGGAATTGGTTACCTTGTAATCAATTCAAATTGAATTGATTACAAAGTGACTGATTCCCATTACACGTAAGCACACAACTGAGGATTTTGAATGTGATTGTTCATTCTCATCAATCCAGCACCTTGTAAACCACAAAGGATTACAATCTGAACGAAGTGAAATGATTACAAAGTAATTGATTCTAACTACATGTAAACATAGCATGTGTTGAGAGGGCACATCACACCTTACGACCAAAACCAGCACCAGACGAAAGGTCTAGACCTATGATTTTCCATCTCTTAAACTACTTGGACTGGGTTCATATTCTTAAACAGGTCTGCTCTTTGCAATCATTACAGTTGGAAGGTCATAGACTTTGGCTGGTGCAAGATCTAAATTTACTAGTGCACCAGAAAATGTCAATACAAGGATATCAAATCCACTTTGGGCAGTTCATATTAGGCATAAAATGCTCTACTCGGCTTGTCTTGAAGTGAACACTGACTCACGGGCTAGAGATTTGATTCAGCAGCTCAAGCAATGCAAGAATTACCGAAGCTTTTTCTGAATCTCTTTGGATCTTAATCCTCTGACTGAATTCTAACGTTAATCCTTTTTGTTTTGTTTTTTAGATTTAGTCTTTTTACATTGCTCTGGTAGTGTTCCCTGTTGCTGCTGTTTTTATGGCTTGTTTTCACCTGCTTAGTTAATCTGGTGAGTTCCCTTCCAGATGATTCTTTGCATCTTTTACAAAATGGCTTGCTGGTGACTAGCCATTATGGCTCCTTCTTTAGTTTTAAAGTTTCATTTTAGACTTATAAGTGTTGCTTGCCTTTGAAAATAATCAGCAACAGAACCGCTGACGTGAACTTTTACAAATTTAATTTTTAACCGATTTTATGTCCTTACTTGGACTGTTGCATACAAGGTTCTGCCAGTTGCTATGTTTACATGTAGTGGGAATCAATTACTTTGTAATCAATTCTTTTCATTCAAATTGTAATTCTATTTGGTTTACATGGTGTTGGATTGATGAGGATGAACAACCAGATTCAAAATCCTCAGTTGCTGTGTGTTTACATGTATTGGGAATCATTCACCTTGTAATCAGTTTAAACTGAATTGATTACAAGGTGACTGATTCCTATTGCATGCAAACACACAGCAATTGAGGAGTTTGAATCTGGTTGCATTCCTTTTGCAGCAGTTTCAACAGTAAGTATAGCAGAATCGATTCACAAATCATATTTACATGTACAAATTAACCGGGTTCAAAATAATCAATGCTTTTGAACCACTGCAGTTGAACCCGGTTCAGACTGAAACAGGAACCCAACTCAGAATAAGTTCACATGAACTTCCAATTGAGGAATACGGCATTGATTCCACTGAAACTGGAGTGTGAACCCAGTTCCAGTGTGCATGTAAACAAGGCAACTGACATGACGCATGATTAGCCAATTTAATTGTAAGACAGTTACATGGTAGTAGATTGTCTTATTTTTGAGAATTTAATTCTAACACTTTGATAGGATAGTTATTGTTTCTGTTTTGAGTGAGATATTGCCTTTTGGAAAATTGGATGTATACGATTTTTTCAGGGTTATTACAGCTTTATGCATTTTATACATTATGGATTGACTCCGACCCTTTTAATTAAGTTTCCTTTCTATTAGATGATTTTTGTCCTGACCACCCCATGTTTTAGACGGGGTTCTGGAGGACTAGTGGGTTTTTGTGTTTTTTTTTTTTCTTTTAACATATAACCTTCCTTATTCATTTGATTAATTTGTCCTTTCCTGGGCCATTGCTTTAGTTACTTGCAGTTCCCAGGTAGCCCATCTCACGTACAGGCAGCTTTCCTATCTATTTTAGTTGTAGGGGCTTGTATAGTTTGCTTTCTCTTTCACATGTGCAAACTGGTAAATTTACTTGGGAGACACGGTGCAGCTCCTTTAAAGAGTTTGATATGAGGATGGAGTAAATGATAACATAGACCCATGGACATTCCCATGTCAGTCTGAGGAGGGAGGGAGGTGGTTTGGGGGATCCTTTCCACTTATTATCTGCAGTGGAGGTGAGTGTGAACATGCCATATATGTTGGGACGCTTCCAACTATATTTACTCAACCTCTCTAGCTGTCAAAATCATTTCTTCTTTTCTTCCCAATGTTTTTCCTTTATACTTATTATTAGTGGTGGGCGAAGTGAGCAAAATTCACTTTTGGAGTAATCTGAATTCCGCCCATTAGGTAGGTGGAGTAAAATTTCACCTGGCAGAGTGATGAAATTTTGCCCAGCAGAATTGCGAAATTTCACCTTCTGCTGTGAAATTTCACCTTCCGTGGCTAAATTCCACCTTCAGTGTGGTGAAATTTCACCTGCAGAAGGCAAAATTCCACCACGGAAGGCACAATTTTGCCTAGGCGAAATTCTGCCTTACGCGGGAAAATTTCACAAATTACTCTGCCAGGTGAATTTGGCCACTTCACCGCTACTTCTCAGGTGAAACTTAAATTTGCTGCATACGAACATATGAAATTGACCAGCAGATAAAGGCCTAGAGGTCTATCAAGTCTGCTTGAATGTGCAGCTAGCACCTCTTATTCTGCAGCTGCCCCTCCCTTCCACCCTTCCCCTTCATTAACCTTCCCCCTTGTCCTGTCCCATCCCCTTTTGAAGCAGTCCACTGTTCTACTGGATACCACTTCTGCAGGTAATGCATTCCACCCAGCCACCACCCTCTCTGTAAAAAAGTGTCTCCTCATCTCCTCCTGAACCTTCCTCCTCCAGTCTCATATCATGGCCCTGGTGGCCCTCCCCCCCTCCCTTACTTTGAACAGCCCCTCTGTACCCATCTTGTTTATTCCTTTCATGTATTTAAAGGTTTCAGTCATGTCACCCCTGTCCCTCCTCTCCTCCAGTTCCCTACTTGTTGTTTGGATAGGCTGCGGTGCGACTTTGGACTTAGGGAGTACTATCAGGTATTCTAGAATGAGCAGAGCTGGCTCTGGTTTATTTTCTATAGAGGACATAGGCATTTTAAAATTGCCTGCCCCATGCTGGATTTTCGATTGATGCACATGGAACGATTGATCTGAGCTAAGCAGACATACTAGGTTGTGATGTTTTTGTGACAACCAATTATCTGACATAATAGTTAGAGCTAAGGTGGCTGGTGTGGACATCCAGAGGGGTCCCCTTCCTAGCAGATGGCTGCTGCCATGTATTTGAAAACTCCTGTCATAAGGTGGGCTGCTGCATGCTAAATGTTTGTGGGGTTTGGCCCTTTCAATGTCCTCTGTCCTTGATAATACTTAATGTATTGGTCCCCGCAAGCCTACCATTCTCTTCCCTTATTTCTATAATATTTTCCTTTCTGGTAAATACCTTGGAGATACATGGCTGTTTTTCGGTGATGTTTGTCTTTCCTCTGCTGGATGGCTCCCTAAATAAGGTGTGGATGGGACCCGTCCTGGCTCCTTTGTTTCTTAGCATTTGATATGGGATGGTATTCATCTTGTCCTCCCCCCATTATCCATATTCTTTTCTGGTGCCCCTTTTCTCTCTCTTTTTTTAGACAAATATACAACTAACTTGTAAAAACTACTGACCCCCCTTTTTTCATTTTTTTTCTCCTTTCCTCTATTTCTTTAAAGCTTAGAGATTTCTTGTACTCTCATTTATTTATAACTGTTTTTTGTGAGTGTATTAATCTGCTAGAGGGAGAACATAGATGGGGTACTGTTCTGTTCTTAATTATTTCCTATGTAATTTTATTTATTTATTTATTTATTTATTTATTTAAGAGATTTACCAGGAAGGCATACTGAGTGGAGTACCGCTCGATTCCAGATGCGCCCTGGGGTAATACCCCATGTCACCCCTTTCTTTTATAGCCTTGCATCTTGTAAAAGCTCTTTCTTTGGATATTAACCTCTGGGGACATTAGAGGACTAGTGTCAGTATTGTTGGACCCCTGGAATCACCCAGTCATCAACATTCATGGGTCAGTGTATACTTGGTGGGTTTTTGCCCTTTTTTCACGGGCAAATGGGATAGCTTGCTTTAAAGGATTTGGTTTCTTTGTAATTAAATTTGGTGGGATATGGGGTAGAGTAACTTGTTTGCAGTTTTATTTTTATGTTTTCTTTGGGGCAAGGCTCTCTGCAATGCACCTGGGGTTACTTCTGTATGTATTGTCTGGGGCTATATTTACTTTGCTCCTTTATGTAATTTTTTACTATGAGGACTCCTTGGAATGTAACTATGTGGAATGTGAAAGAAGGGCAATCTCAGACTAAAAGGCAAGCCATACTTAAACATTTGAAAACAGTCAGTTTTCATATACTGTAGCCCTATTACAGGAGACCCATTGGCATGTTGGATGTCTTTCCCAGTACCTGGGCAGGAGATCCAGAAATTGGAAGCCTGAAAGAAAGCTTGAAAGAGAATTCCTGACTGGTTTACTGCATGGTTTGACCTGTTTTGGCCAGATTATGTTTTATGGGCAGTGAGAGTGCCCTGTGACTGCTAAAACTCTTAAGAAAACTCTGCTGGCAGTGAGAGTGCCTAGTAATCAACTGAAACTCTGCTAATTCCAGAGATATGTGAGAAATATCATCTGGAGTGCTGTTTTCCATAATATTTCCTTAAGCCCCCTGCAAATATTACATTTTTAGATTACATTTTGTTAAATAATAGGTGGGCTTTTTAGTATTAAAATTTAGGGGTGGTTCGGTGGGATATAAAGATTATTACGTAGTTGTCATTTAATCTGGAGTTGATTTTTGTTTGAGTGGCACCTTTAGAAGGTGCTAGTTTTTAATTAGGTAGCATGTGCTGGGATCATGTTTCAGTGGGCAGGCAATTCTCCCCCTCTAGGTTATGGGGCCTGTGCCCCTTTGATAGTCCCCCATTGCAACCCGAGGTGTATCAGCATTGACGTGCCTTGGGTATTGCAAGGAGGGGCCGAAGGGGTGGGGTCCCTGGACCTGGAGGGTGGTGGGAGCAGGGTGGGAGGATTGGGGTGGTGGGGTCGAGAAGGTGCCCTGGGGTGAAATGGATCCAAGAAAGGGGTTCTCCCTACCTGGAATCCATACCCTAGGACTCCACTGGTAGTGGGAAAGTCTACCGCTCTTCCATGGCCTGTTATCTAACTCAGGCAGTATTATGCAATGCCAGGTCAATAACGAACAAGAAAGTAATTATCGATGATCTTGTTGAAACATTTGACCTGGTTTGCATCACCGAGACCTGGCTGGATGAGAACACTGGCCCAGTATTGGAATCAATGGTTCCATCTGGGTGCTCGCTGATACACTGCCTGAAATTGGATCATAGGGGCAGGGGTGTAGCCATTTGTTTTAAAATGGAGCTGGGACTTGTAGAGGTTCCAGTGGGGGCCACTAGGTACTTCGAGTGTATCATGGTGCAGGTGTGGGCAGCAGGATTCTTCTCCTCTACCGACCACCCGGAGATGGGAATGTTTTCCTGCAGGAAGTTGCAGACTTCATGGTCGACATGGTGTTGGAATCTTCCAGGTGGTTGGTCCTGGGGGATTTCAATGTCTGGGTCAATGATGAACTCTTGCATTTTGGTCAGAACTTGCTCCAACTGATGACTTTGTTGGGCTTCACACAGGTACTTACCACTACAACCCATATTCAGGGTCACTCTTTGGACCTGGTGTTCCTCCTGGGGATGGAGGCCGCTGACTTGGTGGTGGAACCAGTTGGATAGTCAGACCATCACTCTATAAGGTTCAGTTTTGTGGCTCTGCCTGTGAGGCCAACCCCTTTACAGATGGTCCAGTACCGCCCTTTGAGGGGCATTGCCCCGGAGGGTCTGATGGCGGTGCTGGATCTATTGAGTAGGCCAATGGAATGCTCAGATCAGGGAGATGTAGTAGTGCACTATAATAGTGTGGTGCTGGGGGCCCTGGATTCTGTAGTTCCTGTCTGAGTTTGCCCTCACCCTCTCCGCCCTCGGTCCTCTGGGTTTGATGGGACTTTGAGGGAGTTGAGGAAAATTGGGTGAAGGTTAGAATGTTGTTGGCAGAAATCTGGCCTGGAGAAGGACAGGCTTAGGTTGATAGCCCATTATTTAGACTATCAATCAGAAATCTCCCGTAAGAAGGCAGAGTACCTGTCCAGGGAGATTGCTGCAGCAATGAATCAACTGGCTCAGCTCTTTTGGACCATGGACAGGCTGTGCAATCCAGCTTGCCTTCAGGGCTGGAGAGCTTTTTCACAATCTAAGTGTGAGGAGTTCACTCAATTCTTTGCAGATAAGGTGTCCTCCATCAGGTCAGAGATCTGCATGACTTGTTCAAGTGAGTATGGCAGTGGTCGATGCGATGATACAGGCACCCAGTCTGTCTGGACAGATTTTGACCAGCCAGTGATCGTGGACATCCTGCAGGTTGTTCGAGATCTGTGACAACTTACTGTGGTTTGGATCCTGGTCGAACTCACCTCCTGGTGGGATGTATGGATGTCATCTGACTGCTACCTGCCAAGATAGTCTGGTGTTCACTGGACCAAGGGGTGTTTCTGGACCTCCTAAAGGAGACAGTGGTGACACTCCTTTTAAAGAAATCTTCCTGTGACCCATACTGTCTTGCAAACTACTGTACAGACCTGTCTCTAACTTGCCCTTTTTGGGCAAGGTTATCGAGATGGTAGTCGAATTGCAGCTCGAGAACTTTCTTACCACCCATGAAGTCGATGATCCTCTCCAGTCTGGTTTCAGGAAGAGGCATAGTACCAAGACAGCATTGGTTCGAGTACTTAATGATCTTCTGATAGTGAGAGATTGGACGAGTCTTTTGGTTTTGGTCCTCCTTGATCTCTCTGCAGTATTCAACACCATGGACCATGGGGTGTTGCTGGAATGCCTGCAGCTACTTTGTGGACTGTCAGGACAGTCCCAGGTGGTTTCCTAACATGCAGGATACAGAGGGTGGTGTCGGGGTCTTTTCCTTGGCCCCCTTTGCCCTGTTCTCTGGGGTTCTGCAGGGTTCCGTGCTGTCCCCCATGTTGTTCATGGTGTACATGTTACCGTTAGGATACATTATAAAGCAGTATGGGCTGAGTTTTCACTGCTATGCAGATGATACTCAGCTCTATATGTCCTTTGTACCTGAACAGAACGGTGCAGTCTCGGTCTTTAACAATTTCCTCACTGAGATTCAGGACTGGATGAGTGCTAACTGGTTGAGACTAAATCTGGATAAGACTGGGGTGTTGGTAGTAGACCCAGGTCAGCGGGTAGAGAAGTTGACTCCTGGGCAACCGTCGACCTTGTGCTCAGGTGTAATCAGTTGAGACCTTCTGAATGGGTGTGGAATCTAGGCGTTGTGCTTGATAACAAATTGACACTAAAAGCACAGGTGTCAGCAGTTGTCAAGTCCTCATTTTATCATCTGAGGAACATCGCCCGGATAAAGCACCTTGTTCCGCCTGAGGACCTTCCTACATTGGTTCACACCTTTGTGTCCTCTCGTCTTGGTTACTGTAATGCTCTATACCTAAGGTTACCAGGGGGGGGGTGAATCTCTGTTGCCTGCAGCTGGTGCAGAATGCTGCAGCCAGGTTGTTGACAGGGATGTCAAGAACTAGCCATGTCACTCCTGTGCTGCACAAACTGCACTGGCTGCTGGTGCAATGGAGGATCACCTTTAAGGTTGCGTTGCTGACCTAAAAGACACTACACAGATAGGGACTGGGTTACTTGCAAGACCTCCTGTGGTCCTACTGCCCCCTCCGCCCACTTCACTCCACTGACGAGGGATTGCTAGAGGTTCCCAGGGTCTGTTTTCAAACATCAGGTGCGAGGGCTTTTTCTTTTGTAGCCCCAACCCTGTCAAACTCTTTACCTCGTCTGATTAGAGAATGCCTGTCCACCGAGACCTTTAAGTCCGCATTAAAAACATATTTATTTGATCTAGCTTTTGTAGACAATGTCTAGCTTTATGACTGCTGCATTTTTAGCCTATATATTTTCTTTCTCTTTGATCATATGCTTGATTTTATATTGTATTGTATATGTGCTTTGGTTTTTAGAAAAGCGCTTCATAAATAAAGTCTGATTTTGATTTGATTTGATTAATTCCATCAGTTTTGAGTGAGCCAGGCCTACATGGCTGGGAACAGTAGTCACCAAAGAGGACTGAGCATTTTAATACATAGATCTCTCCCCTTCTCCCTGATTTCTGACATACAGGACAAGGACAGCAGATATATTCTTATACATGGGAATCTAGGTCCTACCAAAATTATTATTATAGGCTCTGTATATGGCCCTAATAGTGATACCCCCTCTTTTTTCACTGTATTACCTAATGATCTGACCCCATATACTGTACACACCTTCCATGGGTGCTAGGTGGGGATTGGAGCCTAGTTATGGTTAATGATTTAGATAGGCCTTATAGAACAAATTCTGAATTATCACCAGCCCAGCATAGCCTCTGAAATTTCATCGATGATTCTGGCCTGGTTGATCCCTGGCAAATTTTAATCTCTATGGCTAAAGAATATACGTTTTATTCCCACCCACATAATTCCTTCTCTAGACTGGATATTTTCTAATTACCAGCCCTTTATTGGCCACGGTGCACAGCTGTCGAATAGAAGCTATGGTTTTGTCTGACCTCACCCCAGTAAAACTCATTATAGATTTTACAAACCAGTCTGCTAGAGACCATACTTTGTCTCTCAATAGTTCTCTTTTAGATGACCCACTAGATCTCAAACACCTGAAGGATTGTATTAGATCCTCTATTGCTGTTAACTGGCCCTAGATTGTTGCTAAAGATAAAACTTGTGGGGGATTGAAATTCTTGTGAAGGGGAGAACTAATCCGCCTGGCCACCAAGTGTAAGAAAATTATTGCTAAATGTACCACTAGTTTGCTTTCTACTATTAGAGGCATTGAACAATATTTATCCCCAATTACTTCAGAGACTATTCGTGCCCAATTCTCTCAACTCAGAGGTCAATATTCTGCTATTCTGCTGGACCAAGTACAGTGATCATTGAAAGCATTAAAAGCCATATATGTGGGCCAGGGCGAAAAAGCTGGTAAACTGTTGGCTCTTAGGCTGTGTCAGAGAGCAGCTACTCACTAGATCAAATCCCTGTATGACCCTATTCATTCTTTCTATACTGTCAAAACTAGGGATATGGCCCACATATTTAGGAATTACTACATTCGAATATACTTTGAAGATCTAGGGTGGCAGATAAACATAAAGATATGTCCCTTTTTTTAAAAGATGTTCCCTTGCCCCGTCTCTCAGAAACTGTGATCTCCTCCTTGGAAGTTCTTATTTCTGAAGATGAGGTCAGAGAAGCCATTCATTCACTAGCCTTAGATAAGACCCCATTCCCCAACAGGTTTGTTTCTAATTTATATAAACTTTTTGTTGGCAAGCTTGCTCCTATCCTAACATCCCTTTGTAACTAGAGTGAAGCCTGGCAGGATGAAGTGCAGTGTCACAGTTTCCTGCATGACAGAAGGTATTAATTCCCATTAAAATTGTTTATTGCAGTAACTCTGCTGTAGCATGCTGCAGAATTGGGCTTCATCCTGGTGAACTTCTCTGTACTTGCATTCTTCTCTGTTATTAGAAACCTTGTTATTGGAAGCTCATGTCATTGTCTTAGCTAAATCTGGTGAAGATGTCTCACATCCTGAAAACAATAGACCTATCACGCTTATTCATGTTGATGTGAAGATTCTTGAAAAAATCCTTGCCACTCGTCTTAACTGGGTTTGGATCGATTTGACAGGCCCTGAACAGGTGGGATTTGTGAAAGGAAGACTTTCGAGTGATCACCTTTGTAACTTATTCCATTTAATTTCAGCTCCCAGGGAGAGGAATCTTGATGTGGTTCTGATCTCCATGGATGCAGAAATGGCCTTTGGTAGGGTCTTGTGGCCTTATTTGTTTTGGATCTTGCAACAAAACAGGTTATCTGACTCATGTCTTCGTTGGATACACTTTCTGTATTCCTCCCCAACAGCATGAGTATTCTACAATGGAGTACTTTTGGATCCCTTCCCTATTTCCCAGTGTACTCATCAGGGTTGTCCCTTATCTTCATTTCTTTTCAATCTATATGTGGAACCTTTAACCTAGAAGATTGACAGTTTATGTGGTATTTCAGGTATACCAGTAAGTACTCTAGATCTCAGGATTTCTACATATGCTCATGATGTTTTGTTACACCTGTCAAATCCAATTATCTCTCTGCAAACAGCTCTTTCAGTTAATCATACATTCGGTTATTTTTCTGGTTATAAACTGAACCTGTCTAAGACCATTGTGTTTCTCCTGTCTCCTCAAATTTTTAAGTGGGACTTTGATGTATGTGGCTTGTAGTAGGAAACAAACAATTTAACGTATCTAGGCATTAACGTTCCTTCTGATATTTCTAATTTAAAATCTCTTAATTTGGATCCTTTATTTAAGCTTGTTTTCCAAGACCTGCATAGATGGAAGTCATTACCCTTGACCTTATGGGGCAGGTGTAATATTGTTAAAATGAATGTCTTTCCTCGGTTCTTATACTCAATGGGAATGCTGAACATAGTCTCACCCCTTAAGTGGTTCAAAAATCTACATAACATTATATCTAGATTTTTATGGGCACATAAACTACCATGCTAGTCATACAACAAAATGATTAGACCTAGAAAATTTGGTGGACTTTGGCTGTCCTATTTTTTGAGATATTATTTTGCCTTGCATGGCACTAAATACTTTCAGTGGAGGTCATTGGACAAGTTGGTTCCTCCTACCCACTGCCCCCAATGTCTGAAAATAGAGAAAGAACTATGTAATCAATATCACATTGACCTTAATTCACTGTTATTCTTACCCCCCCTCCAAACTGCCCAGGTAGCTCAGATCTACCCCAGTATTTTGTCCCCTTAATGCTCATTCTCAGCTCTGCAAATGCCTTAAACTTGATTATGTTCGGGACTGCAATCAACTTCTCCTCCGTAATTTAAACATCGCTATTAACAACCAGCCTTTGTTTCAAAGGGCTTGGGAATACTTAGGTACCCCTGTACTTATTGACGTCATTGTGGATGAGGTATTTATTTCCTTTGTTCAATACAAAGAAAAATTTGGGTCTCCTGCTTCCAAGTATTTTCAATTTCTACAACTACAACATTGTATTAGTAAATTTTTAGGCCCTCCTCTGTGATCTACAAAGTCTGGCACCTGTTTTTCTACTCTGGCACAAGTAACACAACAGGATCGCCCTACTTCTAGATTGTATTAACATACAGGCCAAGCTGTATGGTTGCCGGTGTCACCAGTTGCTTATTATTGGGTTCATACCCTTAATATTTTGATGATTATCAATGGTTTTGTATATGGAAAAATATCAATAAATTTATTAAACAAGATAGGATTAATTTGCCGCAATTTAATATTCTGCATGGCCTACTGTATATTTGACAGCTATAACATTATACAGAATGGGAAGAGCTGCATCATCTCTATGTCTGCGCTGTAAGGAGTCAGATGGATCTTTATTTCATATGTTACAGTCCTGCCCCCAAACTGCTTCTTTCTGGCAATTACTTCAAACTAAGTTAGACCCATTACTCGGTCTTCAAGAGGTTTTTACCCCAGAAATTTGTATTTTTGGAGACTATTCAGCAGTGGTGGGTGTTTCCTATAAGGCACATATAGCTACAATTGCTGTGGTTACCAAACTGTTAATTTTGTGACATTGGCATGACCCAGCTCTTCCCACTTGGGAAGCATTACATCACCCAATGAGATGGGGAGACAGAGGAACACAGCAATAAAGCAAGAGAGATGAGCAAGGCAGTATGATTGGCCAAGGCCAAGAAGGAACTGCAGCTGGCAGAGGGGGTAACAATGGGAGAAAAGGTCTTCCAGTACATCAGGTAGAAGAGGGATACTAAGGATGGGGTAGTCTGGCTGAAAAAAAGGAGGATTGGTGGGTGGATAGTGTGGGGTAGGCAGAAGTAATTAATGAGTACTTCTGTTCAGTCCCTGGGGAAGTGGGGGGGGCATGGGGAGGAGCCACAGGGTTTAAATGCTAGGAAGGTGGATAATTCCCCAGCACTGGATGGCAAACACCTGAGGGTTCTAAGGGAATTAGCGGATGTACTGGAGGGCCCCCCTAGCAGATCTATTTAACACCTTTCTAGAAACTGGAGTTGTACTCCTGGATTGGATGACAGCACATGTGGTGCTGCTACACAAGAGTGGGTTGAGGGATGAACCATCAGTAGGAGTAATTCATGGCTGTCTGAAATGTTTATGTCATTAAATATTGAACAGAGCATTGCAAAGTTCTATAAATCTATGCATGGGTGTAGATCCAAATGGAAAACACTAGATACACTGCTTTCAGTTTCACCGACCAGGTAGCCCCTTGTATTACTTTGTTTTCTTCTGTAAGAGGATTGCAGAGGTATGCAGGGAGGTTGTGGGGCAGAGGGAAGAAGTAATGGGTGGTTATTTTTTGTTTGTTTGTTTTGGCTACATAGTATGCAAAGATGTTGATGGTTGGATGCATTCTGTTTTGTTCTTATTTTATGTTGTACTGTTTCACTGCTGTACTTAATGTTTAAAATTAATAAAGTATATTAAATTGCAAAAAAAGAAGCATTACATCACCCAATGAGATGGGGGGAGAGAGAGAGGAACACAGCAATAAAGCAAGAGAGATGAGCAAGGGTTGAGGGATGAACCGTCAGTAGGAGTAATTCTAGGAGCAATTCTAAGAATTAATGAAACACTAAAAGACTAGAGTCTATCAAGTCTGTCCCCCAACGTCTCAGTGGTCATATCCTTTGAAGTTTCTTTCTCTAACGTACAGTAGGTATCAACTCTCTTCTTAAAAGCCTCTACATTAGGTGCTGTCACAATTTCATCTGGTAATGTATTCCATAGTTTAATAGCTCTGTTTGTGAGAAGCATTCTCCTGGCTTCCCTTTTCAAAGTATTAATTTTGATTTGATAGTGGTGTTTCTGTTAGTTGTGGTTGTAATATTTAAATGTGTACCCCATTTGTGACATTAGTTGTTCAGCTTTTGTTATTTTGTACATTTGATTTAAGTCATCACATAGCCTGCATCTTTCCAGTGGTGGGAGACCTAAAATATTTAGACTTTCTTTGCATGGATAATTTGCTATATTTAGAATCATGTTAGTGGCTCAGTGTTGTACCTTTTCTACTAATTCTATGTGCTACCTGAGGTGCAGGCTGCAAACCTGTGAGCAGTACTTTGGGTGAGGATGCACATAGGTTCTGCATAGGGTGCAAACTATTGTTTCACCTCTATTAACAAAGGCTTTTTGCGAATTACTGCTCTCCGACCTCCCTGTGTGGCTTGTGGGCTAAGCCTCCTTCCCTTTCTCTGTTTCTCCCCCCATCCCTCTGTTTTCTTTTGTATCTCTGCCTGTCCCTTCCCATTTGTTTATTCTTGTCTCCCCCTCCTTTGTTGTCTTCCCTGCTCCTGCCTTGCCTCTGTCGTTTGCCTTCCCCTGCCCCTTGGGTCTTTTCTTACCCCCATCCTGGCATCGCCACTCCTGGGCTGATGTCATCCCCTTGCACTCCGCTTGCAGTGCTGGCCCGAACTTCCTGCTCTTTTGCCATCAACATTTGTACTCTCTACTCCTGGAGCCGCCACCTGCCCGGGACATCTGTGGTGTCACTTGCTGTCACTTCTTCTCTGTCAGCCTACGTACTGGACTGCATACACTGCCACTTTTCTGACCACAATGATAGTTCCTCAGGGTCGGTCCTGACTAGGTGAGCCCTGCCATTTTTCTTTCTCCTTGCCACCTGCCTGTTTCACTACCCACTGTGCACTTTCCCACTTCAGATGCTGAGGCTGGGAAACTTGTGGGCTGCTCTGTTTGGCGCATCTCCTAGCTGCACTTATGCATTACTTCCCTACTGAACTGCATACACATCATCACTATCCCGCTTTCCCCTCCCTCACCCTACCATTTCTTTTTGCTTGGCCCTCATTTACAATCATAATGTGTTACCCGAACATTTTTGCCAACTTCTATTGCTTTCATAAGATCAGAACCAATGGAACATTTTCAAAAAAAGGCATTTGCAGTAGTTACTATTTGATATTATCAGTACTCTGTTTCACTTCCTCAACTGACCACAATTATACCTAACAGGCCTGTTTACCGTATGCAAGACAGTGTACATTAAAACTGTGCAACACAAACAGCACAAGTGGGAATGGTGACAGGGTGAAAAAACACTAAATTGTCAATGCGCGGTTGTGCACCCTGTCACTGTTCTCTAGCTGGGAGGAGGGTCCCTCGAGCAGCTGCCATGGCTTGACAGAATGAGCCCCAGGCAGTAGTGGAGGCAGTGCGTTTGCACAGCAGGTATCAAATCCTGATCCCAGATGCACAGAATTGTTCTTTTATACACACTCTGTGTGATCTAAATGTACAATCCCCAGCCCTGGAGTTGATTACTTTAGTTGGGGGGTGCAGGGGCACTGGCAATATATTATGCTGTAGTGTCTTGCAATATTATGACCCCATGCCCGATTATATAAAGGTTTATGAGCTCTTGATTAATAAGATCAGAAACTTGATTCTACATGGGTACAAATAACTATATACATTGAAGGCTACAGTATCAACCTCTCCTTCCCATTTAAAGTACTTTTCTTCCTATTGCAGATCCCCCCATCCCCATCCCCTGTTATTTGTCCCATACTCCTGTGGTTTTTATTTTGGACCTCTTGCTCCTCACATCACCCCTCCATCTCCATCTCCAAGCTCCTGCTACCAATACAATCCTATGCCACCTCTGCCCTAGTCTGGCACCTGCTTTTCCTCCATAATTCTTCCCCTTCACCAAACATTCCATCAACCTTCTCTAGCAGTTTATGCCTGATTCCCTTGCTTCTTCTACCTTATGCACCTCCCTTGATTATAACCTTACTGGAATTCATGATTACTTTCTCCTCCTATTCTCCTCCTCATGCGTTCCTGCCTTCCCCTTCATCCTGCTTGTTTATGTACCTGCCCCCTACTACGCAGCCATCAGCTGCCCTTTTCTTACTCAGCCCATACCAGCAGTTTGTCCAGACTTCGTCCCTAACTCATACCTTCTGCGGTACTGAGTGAAAGTAGGTTTGCCCTGTCTACTGGGGATGGAATTCTGTTACCCTCAATATACCTACTATTTACAAACCTGACATCCTCCATCCCTAATTCTGCCTGGTGGTGTTGAATGAAGGTTTGTTCACCATGACTACCAGGGAATGGGAGCCATGTCTGCAATCTACCATGTCATACTTATGCATTCTCTACCTGATACCAGTTGCTGCTTCCCTTTGGGAATGGACCTCTTTACCCCATGTGCCTTCAACATCCTACCTATGCCTAGTGGCCTAGAGTCAAGGTCGTCTCACCTCAGCTACCAGGGATGGGAGCCTACATCTACATTCGACTGTTTCATCCTTATGTATTCTCTTCCTGATACCGGTTGCTGCTTCCCTTCAGGAACCCTTTGGGAACGGACCCTCTTTACCCCATTTACCTTCAACATCCTACCTCTGCCTGATGGCATCGAGTGAGGTTTGTCTCGCCTTGACTATCAGAGATGGGATCCTGTGTCTGCAAATCAACAATTTCAATGTTCTGCATTCTCTACTTTACACCTTGACTACCTGGAATGGAAGCCTGTGTCTGTAATTGACTGTTTCGCCTTATGCGTTCTCTACCTGATACCTGGTTGCTGCTTCCCTTTGGGAACAGGACCACTATATCCCATTTGCATTCAACATCCTACCTCTGCCTGGTGGCATTGACTGCAGGTTGGCTCGCTCTGACTACCAGGGATGGAAGCCAGTATTTGCAATCCGCTGTTTCAACCTTCTGCATTCTCTACCAGAATATTCGGTTGCCGCTTCCCCTACCACTTTACCCCATTTGGTTTTACCATACTACGTTGCCTGCCAGCATCGAGTACTGCAAGTGTTGTAGCATTGATTTTCTTGAGCAGGAAAAGAAGCCACTTCTTTTTCTGGCATTGAGTACAGATCATCTCGACTTGAATACCTGGGATGGGAGTCTGTGTCTGCAAACAACTGTTTCATCCTTATGCATTCTCTGCCTGATACCTGATTACTGCTTCCCTTTGGGAACAGGACCTTAACACCTCATTTGCCTTCCTCATCCTTCCTCATCAGTCTCCATCCTGCACTTCCATTGACTCATCGTACTCATCCGCACTTCAGCCTCCTCACTCTCTGGGTTTGGACTCCACCAGTTTGTTCAGTCTCTACTTCCATTCAGCTTGACTGCCTCGTGGACTTACTTGCTGCTGGTTGCCCCTTCTGACAACTGTGCAAATTGGCCTTCTTCATCAGAAGTGGGAATCTCATGCTTCTTCACTGCAGTGCCTTCTGTTCCCGGCACTTGTTGTTTGCCATCTTCTTCAGCCATGGGACTCTCGTACCTCAACTTCATGGTGCTTGGTACCTGACTTCACTTCTTGGTCTTCCATGGATCCACATCTTGTAGCATGCAGTGGTTTTCCTGCATTCTGCTTCAGTTTGCTGTGGTGCTAGCTAACCCCAGTCCTGTTCCTGACTGCACCTGCTATGTCCATACAGCTGGGCCTATGCCATCTTCTTCTAGGAATCCTTCCTCCAGTCTGCAGGCAACCACTCTGAACTTTCCCTCCATCCTTGGACAGCTGCCTTGTCCTCACTGCCTTGGCAGCTCGGGGCTCCTTCCCATATGCTGTGGCCCTTTTGGGGCATTTCATACATATCACTGGCAAGTATTCCTACCCAGTTGACTACTCTTTCCATTCATCTGTTTCATACTCCTACCTTGGTCATCCTAACAGCTCCCATCTACTACTCTATAGAGCACTCATTCATTTCACATGAGAAAAACTTCTGCCAGCAACATTCCTTGGACAACATGCCTTATGGAGTCTTACGTCACCATACTCCTTCTAGCCAAGACTTTCACAGAGACCAGGCTTCCATTGATTCCTCAAGCTGCACATCTGTAACTGACCGTGCTGTCTCATTGTCCAAGTCATGCCTCTCACCAGGCCTATATCTGACTTAAGTACTAAGCACCCCTGGCATTCTACACCGGTCTTAACTTCCCATTGCCACATCAGTCTATAGACTCTTCAAAGGCATGTTTCGGTCTTATTTCAGCATTTAGACAGTGGATCAACCTGTAAGGCAAAGCAGTCATGGTCACCTCAGCTAATGTCACTGGCAATTAAGCCACAGCAATACCCATATCTTCTTTTCCCTCCAGCAGACCAGCAAGGAGCTTATGCAAGTATCATTATGTCATCAATACCCAAAGCAACTCTCAAATTCATTGTACTGAACTTCTAGCTACTTCCATATACATTCTGTTACCATCTCTATTGCATACCAATCTTCCTTCATTGGTCTAAAAACTTCCACATCACCCTTCCTACCAGGTACCTAAAGATTCTTTCGATTCCTTCATCTTCTTCATGGATGCCTACATTGCAACTTATCGCTCACCATTTAACTCCAAACCTTCAGACTCTAACATGAATATCAAACCTTTTACAAAGTCAGATTATTTTCCTTATGACTTCATAACCCATCATACTTCCCACTGTTCAAAGTTTGGCAGCAAATTTTATCAAATCATGCTCTTCATGCTCACTTTGCCTCTGCAATTTCATAGATATCCTCCATCATCACCTTGGAAACCTGGACTCCATTCACCCCGTCTCAGCTTGACCTACTCTGCTTCCAGGATCCGGATGCTCCCTAATAATAGATCTACCTCTTCAACTTCAGAATTGTCCTTCCAGAATGCATCATCCAATGGACTTTGAAGATGGACCATCATTTTTCCAAGCTGTTCACCTTCCAGGAAAGTAGAATATGGCTGCTAGAACCTAGGTTCATCTCCTCTTAGTTTGCCTGGAGATGGGCAGGTCAGCAGCCATGGGCCCTCAGAGGTTTCCACCACCTGGGTTTTTCCTCTCCTGTGTGCTACTGGTCATACTCTCTGTGAGTTGGAGGAGGTAATCATACCCTTTTGGACATTCATTGGTAATTCTTTTGGGCTTTCTATTCCCTACTCCCTACCCAGTTTCCCTACCAAGGGTGGGTATACAGTAAAGTCAAAAGTAAACTACATTACACAATTTCATATGCTATTCACCAAAATCCTAAATCCCAAGGTTCAATGTGGGGGAATAGCTCCTCCCACATTCTCCTTGAAGACCAGCTTCCTACAGCAGTCCCCTGCTTAGAGCGTTGCAAAACAGCCACCATCCACCCCTGCCTCCTCCTTCTTTGACACTCTGCTCACCCTTGGTACTGTGCTTTCTATTCCCTACTCACTACTCGGTTTCTCTACCAAGAGTGAGAATAGAGTAAAGCAAAAGTATACTACGTTACACAAGCACTACTGACTTCAAACTCTATTCACTAAAACATTGAACCACTGGTGGACTGAACTGACCATTAATGTCTTCCCCATTTAGAGCATCAGTTTAAATGTTTCCTGAAGTGTTAAATGCTGATGAAAAAAAATTTAGCTTTTCTGCCATTTGTTTAAGATTAGTAATCCTCCCATTTGTCAATATTAATTATTAGCAGGCCTATCAATCTTTCTGTTGCTTTATGGGAGTTCTCGTAAAATTAAAAAGCTTTTGGGCCTGACTCACTGAAGTTCCCAGCACTGTGCAAAGGGCTTGCTCCACAAAGAATGGCACAGTAATGTGCCCCTTTTGCCAAAAGATGCACCGAGAGTGATACACAAAGGTAGCCTGCATCCCCCACTGGCTGCCTGCCCCAAATCAGGCTTGCACCACCTGTGTGCCACAAATTGGGCTGCGTCAAGGTGCTAGGGGGTGTGAGGCAGATGCAGGCTACCAAAGCTCTTCGATCAGGCTTCACAAAACACACCAAGAGGGTAAAATTCTAAATACCCTTTGACCAGCCAGGGCTGGTCTAAGCGTACTTAGAAACGTGCCCACCTGGTGAGTTGAGTACTTCGTAGCAATGTGCTGCAGTTCCCCACCCTAGCCCTGATCGCCCCTTTTAAATTTCTTGTAGTCTAGTGCCACCCAGCTCCGATCACCTTTATACCAGTAAGTAAGATGTGCAATAATATATTCCCTGGTAGTCTAGTGGCACCCCCCCCCAAGCCCTGATCGCCCTTATACTACTAAATAATATAAACAGTTTTATATTCCCTGGTAGATTATGGCACTCCCCCCCAACCCCGATCTCCCATTATTTCCCTGGTAGCCTGTGCCACTCCCCCCAACCCTGATCTCCTGTTGTAATAACTGTATCATATAATATTATTTTTACTGGTGGTCTAGCGGACCACACCTGCCCCAATCACCGTTAACAGTTATGTTCATATTCTTGGTGATCTAGTTCACCCCCACCCCACAGTGCCCTACCACCCTGCCCCCCTAACATGTAACCAAGCTGGTGACTGGCACAACCTACTACTCACTGCCATGGCAAGTCACTGACTGAGCTCTGAATGAGCATGTACTGGATATAGTATATGCTCAGTGATTAACAGCAGCTGTCATTCACTGAGGGCATACTATATATAGTATGCGCTCATGCAGAGCTCAGTGAGTGGCTGGCCTTGGTGGTGAGCATTGATCTGGGCTAGTCTCTGGTTCAGTTACAAGTTGAGGGAGTGGTGCGGTAGGGCACCACTAGACCTCCAGGAATTTGAACATATCTGTTAATGGTGATGGGGGCTGGAGCAGTCCACTAGACCACCAGGGAAAATAATATTATATGATACAGTTATCACAATGTGATTTCAGGCTGGAGAGGTCCCATTGACTGGCAGGGAAATAATGGGAGAGTGGGGCAGTGGGAGTGCCATAGGCCACCGGGGAATATAAAAAAAGTTTAGATTACTTAGTGATATAAGGGCAATCAGGGCTTGGGGGTGCCACAAGACTGCTGGGGTATATATTATTGTACATCTTACTTACTGATATAAGGGTGATTAGGGCTTGAGGGTGCTAGACTATCAGGGACTGCTTGGAACATTGCCGCACTGCTGCCCATGACTTGTTGCAGCCTGTCTAGGTGCACTCACTGTTTGGTGCATTGCTATGGTTGCCATAAGCCATGAGACTTTGCACAGAGCCCCTGCCTGATAAAGAAATTGGGTGCAGGTTCCCTGGTGCACTGGTGATCATTGCAAGCAGCCTTTGGCACAGCTTGCACAAATTTTTATTTTATTTTTTAATATAGCTTTTTGTAGGTTTTTCTACTGCACCCCTCCCCCCCGGGCCCCAGTATATGGTCATATGTGAGCAAGGAGATGTGCACACACACCAGAAGCCAACTCAGCCCTTTCCTCCCACCAGTACTGCCGCCCCTGCCTGTGCACGTTACCACACCGGACCGCCACCCGGTGGGGACAGGACTACAGGAAGGGCAAAAACCCATCCCCACCCCCAGGAGAGGAGAGCAGCCTGAAGGCTCACTCAATACCGCTTCTCCCTTCCCCTCATGCCGGCACCTCAATGACCCGAGTTCATTCCTGAACTCGGGTCCCCAGTTTAGCATGAAGTAAGGTGTCCGGTGCCTCAAACCTCAGCACCATCAGGCTGGCTCAGCTTGCACCAATGTTTGAGAATTGGCCTTTTTGTATTCCCCTTTGCAACTGCCAGTTTGAAAGTAATATTTCTTTAAGCCTCTTTAGCACTCTTTTTTTGCTATTCTTACTACCTCCTTGTATACTGTATATAGGTTGTCATGGTATTTTGTATTCTTTTAAACATTCTTTTCTTGTTTCTAATTAGTTTGTCAACCTTTTTATTTAGCCAATGTGTTTTTTTTCCCATTGTTTATAGTGTATTTTGGTTCTAGGTATATTTATTCTTTCAAGTTCATAAACTATATTTAAAAAAATTCTCAAGCATTATTAACATTTCTATTACTGAATTCATGTTCTCAGTTGATTTTGTTCAGTTCCATTTCCATTGTTTTGAAATCTGCCCTTCTGAAGTTTGGTCTAGTAGTTGTACAATTGATGTGGTTTACTATACCTGTTTTTGAATAGTGAATTTTACTATACTGTGGTAACTGCTTCCTAAAAGTTTGGCAACACTTCTATTTTTGATACTCCAACTCTTAAATATAGAACCCACAAAACAAAAAAATTATAGCCCTTGCAGTCATGGCACTCAAAAGACTTACAGTATATTAGCAATTTTGAAAAATCAGAAGTTAGAAGAATTTAAATATCATAAATGGTGATCTGTCTTCCATGAAACATTATTATTTGGAAAACTCCAGTTTGAACTAGAAGATGACCATGACGATATATATGGAACTACGTGGAGCGAATTAGTGGCAAGTATACCGCCTTTACAGAGTATCATATAAAACATTATGAGGACTGAAAGAATATGTAAATCAATTTACACTGTAGATGGATACGTTTGTAAGACAACACTGGGAGAATTTCTATAAACAGACATTATATAAATATTATACCTATCTTTAGTAATTTCGCAATACTGAATGTGGGAGGGGGAGGGTAAACGAGGGACTTCTTTTAGTCCATGTAGTATGTACATTGTATTTATGTACTGTATCATATGTACTCTAATTTACTCAATATATGTATAAGGAGGAGTCATTAATAAAAAATTCTATATTGAAAAAAAATGTATATTTTTGATACTAGCTGGCATATTAGTGACTAATAAGCTTAGTGTTAGTTCTTCTTGTGCCTTCTTTAACCATATGTTCCATGTTGTTTCTTAGTGTCATATCTAAAAATTATCTTTCAGCATTATTACCTTCTATATTATTCAACCAATCAGTGCCTGGATAATTAAAGTCACCTAATACTATAATGTCAATGTGTCTTCACATACCGTCAATTTGTTCAGATAGCATCTTGTACTCATTGGGCTCAGTTTTCAGAGCCCTGAGAAAGCCGTAAGCCGCTGGTGCACCTATCATTTGGCATATAGGACTTGCAGCATTCTTCTGGCTGGCTGACTATTGTATTTAAGTGTTTATTATATTTGTTTAATGTATGTATTTGTAACACTGTACATCGGTGAAAATGGGTTATCAACCCACAGATCTTTCAGTATTAAATAAAAATGAAATGAAATGATTTGGATTTTCAATCCCAAGTGCCAAATGCTGCAAGTTAGACCTGCTTTTCCCTGGTCTAACATGCACCATTTGAGGGACTCTGGTTTACACAGCTTGCGCTAAATATGTGGTGCAAGCTGGCTTAAACTGAGAAAACTGTCACAACTGCATCAATGTGCTAAAATTGGGTACAGTTGTGTCAAAGGTGTTTGGTGCAGCTGTGCCAAAATATGGGATTGATGCAGGGCTTGATGGAAGCCCTGCACTGCCCTTGGAAAATCGAACCCATTGTCACTGGATTTTGATGATCTATAACATATTCCCATCATAAATATTTTTCTATATTTAGTATTAACTTTAATCCATAGCTTCTCACCATTTTGATCACTCTCTATAAGCAGTATAATGTGTGCACAATCTGTTTCTTCATCCACATAAAAGGCTACACCACCTCCCTTTTTATTTTCTCTTTCCTTACTAAATATTTTGTAGCCATTAATGCTCTTATTCTAGTCTGAATCTGTACCTCACCAGCTTTATGTGATTCCTGCTATTTTTGTATTTTCCTTAGCTAGCAGACTTTCAAGCTCCAACTTTTTTGTTGTATTTAGACTATTGGGGTCCAATATTCAAAAAATTGCCCATGCGATAGGGTGCAATGGCAGGTGCACAATGCATAGCCCAGAGCACAGTTCAAAGGTTGCCCAGCTCTGAATACAGCACATGGGCAGTGCAGATTGTCACAACAACCCAGAGCACAAGGAGAGGATACAGGGAACCCTGACATGGAGCAGGTGACTGCACACTAAATGGCAGACTGCATGGGGACACAGTGGACAGAAGGCGAGGATTACCACATGGGCATAGCAACAGACATGCTCCATACAGAGGCTGACTTCACTAGCAACATAGGAGGGTAGTAGCCTGAAAGACAGGTACTCCCCTGCTGGCAATGGACAGGAATAGCCAGGATGTTGTCCTTCCTGAACAAGTGATATGCAGGTGGATTCCTGTGGGATGTAATGGGACAGCCAACAAGCTAACATACCTGCCAGAAGTGGAACCCTGCAGAGGTGGTAGCATATCCACAGAAACCTGCAGGACCACCAAGGTAGACCCTGTGGTAGAGGATAGGCATTAACATACCCCACTAGGTGGTGGTGGGTGGGCAGGTGGGTACTCTAGCAATCCACAGCAAATGATGACACTGCACAAGAAAAGACAGAGAACACAGAAGAATATGATAGAAAAATATGCTTACTATATAAAATTAAAGAAAATAAGAAAAACAAAAAAAAATCATAACTATTTACATTACATGACAAATATTTGCAGAAAAGAGGGGAGCCAACAGGGTAAAACAGAGGGGGAAGAGTGGAGAGTGGATGTGGGGTGGTGCTACATGGAATGGGGAACAATGGCAGGTGCACAATGCATAACCCAGAGCACAGTTCAAAGGTTGCCCAGCTCTGAATACAGCACAGGTGGTGGTGGCTGGCTGTTGCAAGCCACCTCCTGGATGGCTTCCATGTTCTGAGCAGCCAAATCTTCCAGAGCATGGAGGCACTGTATCATGATTCTCTGCTGCCAGACCACCCTGTGGAGCTAGTTGTCCCAGTACTCCCTCCATTCTGGGTGAGAGGCAGATGACAGTCTGACAGCCGCCTATTGGAAGAATGAATATGTTGTAAGTAAGCTGTACAAATACTGTAGACTATGCAGATTCTGCTAGTACACATAGCTGTGTCTCCCCCCCTGCAGCACTGCCACCAGCATAGCACATGTGGGAGACAGGAAGCAAGACCACCCTAGAGACTGCACATACACTAAGTCACCAAGACATCCAGACATGGGAAGGTACCACATATTCCCTGGAATGCTCCACGGGAGCATGGGCAAGCATGGTGTGTGTAATGATGGATCAAAGGGATGCAGTGCAGGGAGTATGGACTGCACAGCTGTGCCTGATGTGTATGTGGCCACAATGTGTGGCAAAGGAGGAAGATGGTGGAACACCCAGATAGCACAGTGCACTGAGGCCAGGAGGCATAACTGGGACTGAATGGATCCCCACCGCCCACCTTGTAACATTGCTGTTGCAGCTCTCAGAGACTGGCCTAGGGGCAGCATGTACCACCAGGCCACACAGGCACCGAGCACAGCACTTGGTGGCATAGCTGTCCAGGTCAGCCATGTGGGCACCACAGCAGCGGGATGGTGCAGACACATATGTGAGACATGCAGATGCAGTGGTCATAATATGCTGGCTGCCGGGGCCAAAAGGAGGATAGCCAGCTGGCATGCTGCAAGGAGAACCTGCGACTGTGGAGGGGAGTGTAATGTGTAGGACACCTGTAGCGTGCTAGTCATGTCAGCATGGGGCACTGTGATGTGGCATTGCATGTCAGACAGGCACATAAAGGGCAACACAGCAGTGGATGACAGGGTGGGGAGCAGCCACCAGTAAGCCATGGTGGTCTAGGGTGAACGTCACTGAAGGGATGTGTGCTGCAACATGATACTGCATTCACTCCACAGCACTGCCAGAATGGCAATGCAACTCCTGCATCAGGTGGTATGGGATGCCATCCCTGGTTAGCCATCATACCTATCAACTGTCCCACATGAGAGAGAGTAGTTCCCTCAGCATTACGGAAAAGCCCACGGTGTCCCAGAACCATGTTACCTCCTCACAGGGTACACTGCAAGTGGAAGGCAACAGTCCACAAAAGGTAGTGATACATACAGTGAAGCCCACCAGAATGAAGCACAGTGTGATAGGTTTACTGCATGACAAAAAGGATTAACTCCCATTGAAATTGCATTGTTTACTGCAGTAACTCTACTGCAAAATTCTGCAGCACTGTGCTTCATCCTGGTGGGCTTCAGTGTATCTGAATGCAAGTAACAGACATATGGCAAACCTTGAAACACATATGTTGACCAGGACCAGAGCCTCAAGCTGTTCTGGATGTACACATGACTCACAAGCTGTGCAGCTGGACCTGAAAGTGACAGACCGTGTGACACAGGGGTGAGTGAATAGATGGAGAAGTGTGACAGCTACAGTACCCAGGAGAGACATGAGTTAGGAGTGTGTGGCCACTAGCAGACCTGTCAGTGGCCTGGGAGGAACCAATGGTGGTGAGACTACTAACTGCTCAGCCAGACTACACTGGGCATAGTGCAGGTTGTGCCCCCCGCCAGGGTTTGAGGTCCAACACCAAGTACAGGGGCAACACACTGGCTGTGGGTCACCAACCCCAGAACCTGGAATAGAGCCGGCCCCAGAGCACAGGTTGCAACACCCCCTGGAGTGGTATGTAGCATGAACAGGTGCCATGTACATGACATGGAACATGTTGGATGTCGGGGCGTTACAGCCCACAGGAAGCGCAGCCCCCATCTGGACACCCATATGGCCATAGGATGGTGAACACACTCTGGGTGTGCTGCAAAAAGCCAAGGTGCTGTTGTGCAGAGTGTAGAATGACCATGCATAGTGCATGGGGATCCCATGCCATGCCCTGGCCTGACTGGACTGTCTGGGGCAGTGTAGGTGCACACCTGATGACACCCAGGGTGACCCACAGCCAGGGCCATCATAGACCACAGTGGGAGTGTTGGCCTACCAAACAGGTAACACATACCAGCATATGTGACATTGGCAGGGCATATCCATAAATTTCAGTCACTGCCTTGTGCAACATGGTGGGTGGCACAATGCATCATGGGGGCATGCGGTGTGGACATGATGGGCCATGGCAATACAGTTGCATTACATGCCTATAGTGTAGCTAGAGGATGACACAAGAAGACTATATACTCACGTGATGTAGTCTCCCACCAGACCTGGATAGGGCCCTGTCATGGCCCGAGGAATGCTCTCCTGCCAGGTGTCCCATCAGAGCCTGGCTGTGTCCTGACCCTCTGGTTGCACGATCTGCAGGGTGTGAAAAAAATGTGGCCAGACCTGTAATGTACATCACAGTGCCCCAGTTCAGACCCCCTTCCACAGGCTGTGCCAAAAGGATGGTGAGACACAGCCACCCATGCTGAGTGCAGACAACTGGCCTTGGAGTGACATTGTGCATCATGGGCACAGCAGGTGAGCCATACGAGGTCACACCCAGTGATTCCTCCCCACATACATCGGTGGCCTAGTTATGGCACAGCTGCCAATGCACATGGCAGCTGTGGGCCTCTGCCTTGCAGCATGTGATGATGGTGATAAGACACAGCTAGCTGGATCCATCATCACCAGCATGTCCCTGTGGTGCAGTCAATCCATATCCCATTGGGTGGGGGTTGTATCCCATGGAAGTGGCACAACAAATGGAAAATGGTGAGGCTCTCCCCAAAAGGCCATGCATATGGCTGTGGTATGTTGTGGACCCTGCAAACAGGCATGCATCCAGCATGGACACATCTACACAGGTTGCACTACAGGGTGACATGCATGGATCCCTACCACAGCACATGTATCGGACAGCAGAAGAGTGCCTTTGGGTATTTCATCATGACAATGTGATGTTGGATCTAACCACAACCATATACAACTTAGACTAAGTAGCATATGCACAGGGACAGAAACATCAAAAAAAGACAATCACAACTCATAGCAAAGATTTAAAGGGGAGCTGTACATGAACCCACTGTGAAATATATCTGCAAAACCTCTATAGCAATTCATGCCCATCCAAGCATATATATCACAGATAAATATAGAAACTACAAGACTAGCACCTTGGGACAGTGCAAGACTGTGGGACACAGCTGGAACCCCAACAGATGCCCCATGAAGGCTATATGCCTGGGGTTCTGACCCATACCCCCCACCTAACCAATGCCCTAACACACACATGCAACACACAACTATCACCTATGTGACCCTGGGATGGTGTCATCCGTGACTATCCTTTGAAACTCTTCAAGGTGGTCCTAGTCTCACTGGCCCATGTCTCCATATTGGTGGTCACATAGGTCTATGATGTAGGTGGCATTGGTCCTTGCTCTGAGGCACCACCCCACTGAGGCCCAGACCTCATACCTGGGCCTCCTTGCCCTGCCTGATCCCCCAGGAGATGTTTCTCCCTAGCCATAATGAGTTCAAACAGATTGGCCAACTCAATGTCTGTCAAGCACTGGTCCCTCTGCTGGACTGCTCTACGTCTTGAGCCAGATGTCATAGTGCTATTTCAGTGGAAGAGCTACTACAGTTATGCCAGTTTTCCTTGAAGGTGGAAAGGCACGCCATCTGCACAGTGTTACACATAGGCTACACAACATCTGGTTTCTCTGAGATAAAAGTACAGGGCAGTAGCAACATGGAAATATGTATGTGACCCGCACATGACCTGCACAACCCCATACAATGTGACAGCGCTACACAACAGCACACATGCATGTCATGAGGTACTTGACATCACAGGCAGCTGTTCTGACCTTTCCATAGTCATGCAAACATTTTGCACATCTTGGCCTGTTGCACTCAAGCAAATTTGTCGCGGTGCACTACAGCGCTATTTTCAGACAAGTCATTCAAATGAGCTACTTGGGCAGTTAGTGGGAAATTCTGCTACTTTACATATCATTCCAGGAATTCTACATACATTAGCATAGGAGATGTGTGCACCACATAGATAGCATAGTGGAACTGCAACCAAATGAACAAACAAACAATGCAATACAGCAAAACCAACAGGATTTTACTACTGACCCAGGTAGGTGTACTGCATGTCAGATACATACATTGACATTGACTATGTTGTAACGTACTCTGTAAGGGGTCGACAGTAAGGGAATGGCTGTGAGTACCCAGATTGTGAATATGTAGGGCCTGTACTGTACACTGCGGTGTCCCACCTAGCACAAGGCTACATGGGTACATTGTGCACTGACATGGTGCTGGCATTCCACATTGTTCCCCAACAGCAGCACAGGTTGCTGGGTGACTTGGGTCTCACTAGTTTCATGACCTGGCCATCTCATGACAGCCTGGCCCCTGCCCTATAAGCTATAGGAGAGTTCACATGGGATGGGTAGGCCATTGTGGTATGCAGGGTCCCATTGCAACATCTGCTTTACTCCTACGTATATGGAGACACATGGCATGACACTGCCTGCCTGGACAATGCAACACAGATGACCTGGGCTCTGCACTGAAAACATACCCATTACAAGCCACACAGGACTGTATTCAACAGACATCCCCTTGCACTACTACTGTCTGGCACACACAGGACTGGTCCAGGGAGGGATCACACCTGGGGATGGGGTGGGGGAGCCAGCAGTAGACCAAGATACTGTGTCCACACTGTGCTTGACACATAAACAGTGCCATCCTGCATGACTTGTCCCAGTGTCATGGTCCCACACTCACTGTGTGTTGCTCAGTGCCAAAAAGTGCACCTGTGTTATTAAGCATGTCAAGGGCCTTACAGCACCATACCCAGGAGGTGGGGATGTTGGCTACACTTGCAGTGGTCATGTGTCCACCCATCTGTCCAGCAGGGGAAAACCTCTCACCAGCACCATGAGCCACTACAGTACCAGCATTCCCAGACTGAAATGGCATTTTCCCTGTAACCCAGGGCAATTTTCCAATGTGTTCCTGTAGATTATATTATTTCCTTTGGAAACCAAATTACTCTGTTTTCCTGTATAACCAATGCAAGTCTATAGGAATATTTTTCCTGTAGCGGGCTCCATTATCCTGTAAAATACAGGAATTCCTGTAAGTCTGGGAGCCCTGCTGTCCATACATACAACTGGGCTGTTGCCCACACCCACCTGCTCCCAGGGGTGTGCAGCTTCGGCAGTTGCACACTAGACCCTGCCCATGTAACACTGTAGGCTGCCAGTCCTAGGGGTGTGCAATCTACACACCTGCTATACTGGGCAGCTGGATGTTGGGCAGGTGTCTACCTGGGGGAGGCTGTGATGACTCTGCACCACACACAGGCCACCCTACATACCTCCAGCACCCCTTACAGGGCATTGTTGCCCTGCCCAAACACAGTGGGGCTATGTATGCCCACATGCATTTTAGTCTCATACCAAAGACCACTATCACACCACTTCTCCCAGCAGGTCCCATGGGTGACAGATCACATCTGAGGGCATACTGCTTCAGTTCAGATGAGCTGCATGTCTTAATATAGGCCTACAAGTTGAGGGAAGTGGTCCTCTTGCACAACTGCAATATGAATGTTGTCATCCACAAGGCCTCGTAAGAAATCACTGAAGAGATCAGTGCTGTCAGTGGTCAAGGCAGGCCAGTGGATGCCGACTGGAAATGCTTCAAGAAACTAAGCTGCTGTGTCAAGGAAAATCTAGCTGCACAGTGCCAGGAACAACGCACCACAAGCAGCGATCCATATGCAGCAGTGGTGGCCAGGTCCCTGGAACGAGCAAAGGAGGTGGTGGCATCCACACTGCAGTCTGTAGAGGTGACAGGGGTGTTGGGGGGTGGCTATGAGTCACAGGTATCAGCCATCCAGCCATGTACATACATGCCAGGTTCTCCCCCTTGTGTTCATGGATAAATGTGCAGGTCCTGCCACTGTTGGGGCACACTGCACACATGCTCATGGCACACATAGTGGGTCCCACAGCACCTAAGCCATTCCACAATACGGTAGCCTGCTGTGGGTCTGCCCTGTTGCCTGCAATGCGGTGTGTTGCTCAGACACCCCACTGTGTCATGACTGCATCCAGGACCACTGGAGTGTGTCCATGGACATGAGGTAAGTGTGTAATGTTGCTCCATATGTGTTCCACAAGTGATGGGGCTTGCTTCACGTGCGATGGTTGTGTGGGTCTTGCTGTTAGGTTGTGATCTGCATTGTGCATGTTGTCGTGCATGTGTGTGGCATGTTTGTGTGCACCATGGTCAGGTAGCACTGTCATGCTTGCATGGTCCACCCTTCACAGGGTGCTGTGTGACCAGTGAGGGTCTATTGGGATGTCTTGCAGACACCAGCTGCATGCTGACACTGTGACACTGGGTACCATTCACTGGGGCATGCATACACAACCAGCAAACTGCTTTGCATACTGTGGTGTGTATGCAACACTGACTGTCCACTCCTCTCTCTACAACACAGGCTCTTGTGCCAGACACGGATGACAAGGATGACACTGGGTCATCAGTTACAGCCACCATAAACCCAGTGCTCAAGGGACACCATGGTGAACACTGACACATGGCGTAGTGGTTCAGGCACTGGCAACATGCCCATGTCCTCCTCTTTCAGTGGCACTCCCTGCACACCTGGGTAAACCCTGAACCTCTGTGCTTCCAGCACCCTGTGGGGCCACACCCAATCCAGGCTGACACCATTGCTGCGTGCATCCCCTTTATCCCCATCCCAACATGAGGGGACACGATTCTCTCCATCAGGGTTAGTGACGCCAGATGCTTCTCACACGTGGTTGGTGCAGGCATACAAAGATGGAACAACTCCCTACCCCACCTCTGCATATCTCACGCAACATCAGGACCACACCTGACAGTACAGGGGACATTAGTGTTGCTCACAGGACCAGGTTGGGACCAGGCATGGGAGCCTGCCTGGCTGTGCTTCTCATGACTCAACTTGGGTGTCTGTCCCTGGTGTCCTGATGGGCTACACCCCTCCACCTGGGACAGCACAGGTATCCCTGTGTGCCATTTCCCTGTTCTGTTTTCCCATGTACCCCCACTGCCTTCCACTTGTCCAGATCTATGTGTGTCATGATAGCCCTTGGTCCTCCTCCTCCGGTCCCCCTTTCATTCATGTCCCTCCCCCTCCCTCAGTTCCTTAATGTTGGCAGGTGTGGTAGGCACCCCTGTGTCACCCTGTCTACACCCATACCTTACCACGTGCATTGTCCCGACCTGTATGGCACCCTCTGTTGTACCTACACTTTTTCACACTCTTTGTGTACTGCCAGCATATGTTGTGTACATTCACAATAAAGTTTTGAAACATGCAATAGTGTCCAGTGTGGTTGCTACTAACCTTCAACTTCCTGCAAGGTTTCTTATGATGTTTGCTCTGTACTCCTGAGCCTTCCCTGGCTATATGGGATCATGCCTCTTAAGCTGTTCCACTATCCCCTGCTCCTCTGGCTCTGTGGCAGATGCACTCTGCTTCTCTTGGACCAGCAGGCATATTCCACAGGACAGTGCCATGTTCTATAGGATACAACATGCTAGGAATATAGCACAGATCTTGCGAGGGGTGAATTGCAGAGCACCACCTGGACAGACCTGGCACCAAACCCATATTTTCAGCATGCCAAAAATGCACTCTCCGATGTGTGGTGATGTGTGCTGCATTGTACCTGTTCTCTGCCATGGATGAGGGACAGAGGACAGGTGGGAGGAGCCAAGGGTGCAAAGGATAGGCACTGTCCCATGTAAGGAATAAAACATATGTTAGCATCTGTTAACAGTCTAGCTACCCATCTTCTGCCAACAGGCCATGGCACCTGTGCACCATCCACCCTCCCCTTCCCATGGCATGGCATGTATGTGCTTTTCTACAACTGTATAGCCCCTGTGGAGGGGTTAGTGTGGGGAGTGTGCTGCATGTGCTTACTGACAAGGGGTACACTGGGTATGTGGCTGTCTTCAAATCTTTGGCACAGGATGGAATTATGCCACATGAAGGCATTGTGTATGCTGCTGAGGTTCTGTGCCAGGACATTGGTGATGCACCCTGTTGCATTGCACTCCACCAGGCATTTTATTTATTTATTTTATTTAGTTTTTGTTGACCGGGTAAGTGCACTAGACAAAATCTGCCTATTTTCAGGCATGACCCAGGAAGGGGGATACAGATGAATGCCAACTGAACTTGAACCAGATTAGGTCGTTGGTGGTACTTTTAGTGAATGGAGGGAAATTTGTCCCGGGCATCGGGGAAATTCCCCTACTTGTCAACAGGGGAACCCTTGTCAGTCATTGTTAAAATGGCTGACGTCCAAGATGGCAGATTGCATGAAGGTGGTGGAGAACCTGCCTTGCCTAGTGTTGAACTGGTGGCGACTGGAGCCCTAACTAACTCGATGTCTGAAAATGATGAACTGAATATTGCAGAAAGCATTGCTGAAAATGTTTTAAAAGAAAGTTCTACTGATAGTCAAACTCATACCTCTCAAGTGTCCCTGATTTTCAGGGATGTCCCTGATTTTGCCTCAAAATTTTACTCTGTCCCTCCTAAAATTTGTGCTTTTGTGGCTAAACAGTGGGGACTTTAAGCACAAAGCAATGTCAAGCATTAAAATTATAGACTTGTTCTTCTTTAGAAAATGCATTTTGCACTAAGCCCCATATTCTACCAGCTTTCTGGGTGGATATCTCTAATTTTGAACATGTGTGCCTGATTTTGGTCCTTTGTCCCTGATTTTTTTAAGCCTTGTCCATGATTTATGAGGCAGGAGGTTGAGAGGTATGGTCAAACTGTATTGGATATCAAACAACTTATGAGTCTTGTGCATCACTTCCAGAGGAACATCTGCGGTTTATCTTTAAATTGCACAAGTCCTTTTTAACACAATTAGTGTGAGATACTGTGACCTCATACTCAATACTGGTTGAAGCAGAAATGTGAAATTCTAGATGCACCCTGCCCTATCCTAGATAAAGACCTGATATGGACTGGGGGTTGGAAGGTTAAGGTACAACTATGACAGAATGACAGGGGGATTGTTCACCTTCCTAGCAGTTTTTAAATTGGAAGAGATAGGGGACTATGCTTTTACCCAGGGCAGTCTTGAACTGGTCATAAATGCAGTTCTAGAACCCATTTAAGCTACATGTGACCAGCCCCATTTCACCCTGTGTTTGGCCTATGGCCATGTTGGTTTGGGGTGCCCTACCCCTATGAGATGTAACTTATGGGATCAACAGGGGCATACTTATCCACAGTGCCCCTGGGCAGACCACAGTAGGTTAGATCACCTCCCCCAAGATCATTTGGCCCTTATAACTGACTCTCAGGCTCAGGCCTTACAAAGGAGAGAGGAGTATCTCCCAGAAGCAGTCCCTATCCCTCAAACAGTAGCTTGGGAAATGCCTACTAATCCCACAGTTTCAGACCAGAAGGAATCTGCATCTGCCTTATTGGGTCCTGATTCTAGATCTCAGGAGAATCCTCCCACAGCTGATGTGTCCCCTAGTACTATAGCGGTCACTTTATTGGAAAATCATAGTCCAGAGTTCATGCCCCCCCCCCAGGTGGAGGAAGTATTTACCCCCCTGTCTCCAGCTCTAGGAGAAGCAGAGGGAAAAGAAAGTCTATGGTTCACACTCCCAAAAGATCCATTCTCATGAGGAACAGGTTCCAAGCTTTAGAAAAAAAATGACGGGGGGGCACAGAGGGGGAAGATGCAGACTCTGATTCTTCCATGGCATCTTCCTTCAGGATGGATGATTCATCAGACTTATGGTGCAAGTCTACCATACCTGCAGAAAAAGCAGAAAGATTTGCCTCCTAATAGGTGACTTTAATGCCCCTTAGAATTTTACTTCTCTGCATATGGTAGGAGCTGTACAACTGCACTGTCTCACATTCAGTGTGTGCAGCATAACATCCTTTAGGAAACAGCCAACCACTTTTCAATTTTTGGCAGACTTCCATCATGAAATATATTTTTTGCAAGACACTAGGTTAAAAACAAGACAGGAGGTTACCCAGGTGGAAAAAAAAATGGACGGTGGGTCTGTCCTTTTGGACATATGGGGAAGACCAATGCAATGGGTTGGGTATACTTTTTTCTGGATTTTCTTTTCACATTTCAAAAGTGCAAAATATTTTTCCAGGATGGGCTGTGTTAATGGATTGCACTTATGAAAACCCAAAGTTTCGATTAATTAATATATATGTCCCCCAAGAGTATTGCCTCTAGGTCTGCACTCTTTCAACTACAGGTAGCTCAACCATATCTTTTTACTTCTAGGCAGGTATATTTTGGTGGTGACTTTAATTGCAGGCTAACCCCTGCAGATAGGGGGTGGGAAAGACATGAAAGTGTTTGGAGATATGGCTATGTTAAATAAAGTTACCCACACTGCAGACCTTATTTATGGGTATTATATGGTACTTAAGATTGGTTCAAAAACATATTATAGGGGCCTTATGCCACCAGGATTGATTATATATTTCTTTCAAAAAATGTTAGGATGACACACACTGGGGTGCACCTCTCTGAGACCTCTGACCATTTGGCAGCCTCTCTGACATGCATTCCGGCAGGAGGTTCCTTTCCTCACCAGCCCACCTCCCATTGGAAATTGAATAGTAACTTCAGATGTCTCAGCAGGATTTTAAATAATTGATTAGCATTTTTTTTCTTGGGACTATTCTAACTGTACAGAAAGTATTTATATAGATTTTCTAGAAGAGCTGTGTTGTTAAACACAGTGAGGCAAGAGCTATTCATTTTCACAAAGGTTTAGCACTTTTATGAGCAAAACGCTAATCAATTTTTAGAGTTAAATAAATCCCTGCTCAGCTTCTTGTTTGGAATTTCTATGGGCTCATGCCTCAGTTATAGATGCATATATTTCCTCTTTAGCATGGTGAGAAGATACAAAACCTGACTGAAAAATGTGTTTTCTCAAAGAAGCACGGCATAAAATTGTATCAGAATATCTTAAATATTCTAAACTAAGACATGATTTGTTAGGCCTCATTTTATTAGCGTTTGAATTCCGCATTGATTAGTCCCAATAGATCAAAGCTCTTAAATCAAACTTAGAAGCTTGCCAATAATAGGACTTTGTCCTTAAAGTTGGAAACACTGTGGGGAAAAAAGGTTCCAAACCCTCTTTGGATATTTTCAAAAGTTGTTTGGATCAGGTTGCAGCCACACACATACAGAGAATTGTGAATCCTGATACCAACCAGATCATTTCTGCCTTGCCACAAATACAGAGTCAGGTACAATTATATTCGGAAGTTATGTTTGGGTCAGCATCTTCAGCTGACACCACATCTTCCTTCTTACAGGAGATTTTTATTCCCAAAGTTTCGCAAGATCTTCTCGATTCTCCTTACCCCTATTTTAGTTGATGAGACATGTCAAGTGATATAGCAACAGAAAAAAAGTACATCCCCAGGGAAATACGGCCTAACCACAGAATTACATCAACACTACATAGACATTTTTTTGCCTTTACTAACTGTAGTCTTTAATGAAATCTTGGGTTCTTACTCACTGCCTGGACACTTTTCAGATGCCCTCATGCTTTTACTTTTTAAAAAAGGGGAGAAGACGGACCTTCAGAATTGGAGGCCTCTTAGTTTATTAAATGTTGATTACAAAATATGAACAACTATCCTACTGCAAAGATTATTACCTACAGCCTCTCGAGTTATCTCAGATACTCAAATGTGTGCTACATAGATACATAGATACATAGACAGTGTCGGCAGATAAGGGCCTATGGCCCACCCAGTCTGCCCATTTGAGCTTGTAAGTAATATAGTAATATAGTAGCTTCTATGTATTTGTTTAAGGTGTTGCAACACTATTACATTCCAACACAGTTTATTGCCTGGATTAAGTTATTATGTTGTAATGCTTGGCTAACCCCTTATGTTAATGGTTCTCCTGGGCAGTCTTTTTTAGGGCATAAAGATGTTAGGTAGGGGTGTCCCCTTAGCCCTCTTCTGTATGTCTTTCTACTAGACCCACCATTGAGGAAACTTTTGCACCACCCCTCTATCTCTAGAATTTTTTTCCCTCATACAATCAGACATTCTTTTGATAATCGCATATGCAGATCACTTGGTCATCTGTACTACCCCCAGAATTTGTAAAAAGCTTTTGTTAAATATTATTACTGGTTATGAAGCCCTTTTGGGTTCCAAACTTAATTATGCAAAAAGTTCTGCCATTTGCATCCCTGCTACAGCTGACCCTGCACCTTGTGTGGATATTATAGGTATTCCAATAGTGGCAGATCCTATTAAAATCTTGGGTTTATACTTTAGTGGCACAGACAATGCTCTTTTTAATTGGACACTTGTCTTAGACAAGGCATTAGCTTTGGTAAACTCGTGGAAGGGCTGTGTGATTGCAACACAAAAAAGTGTTATGTTGTTAAAAACATTGGTGTTACCCCTCTTTTTACATGTAGCTTCCATATACCTGACTCCCTTTTCCCTTGAGGCAAAGGTTATGGCAATATTTTTTCAGGGGGTTTGGGGGAGCCAACTTAATCCCATAAAGAGTCTACACATATCCAGACTATAGTTTGGGTGGAATAGGTATGATACATCCCATTGTGTTTTTTCAGTTTGTTTTTTAAACACACCCTTGCACAGGTTTTAAACACCTCTCCCACAATTTGGTATGGTAACCTGATACATCAAATGTTATCAATATGTAAAGTTTGGCAGACAGCTCCTTATGAGATCCCCAGGAATCTTAGAAGGTATGCTATTCCTACTTATTTAGTACCCCCATTTTTAAAACTAAGGCAGAGGAGAATGACTCTGGCTAGGATAAAGTCTTCGTCTAGGAAACAGATTTATTTTGATATTTTGGCCACTAGTTTTTCAGAAGTACCAACTATCTTAGATTTTCAGAGGCTGGAATAGATGTTAATAGAGTCTTCTTGCCACTCATTGATCCAAGAATACCATTGAAAGTCTGGGATATAACATTGAAGTTGTGCCATGGGAGACTTGGGGTATGAGATAGTTTAAAGCATAAGGTGGTAGAAGAAAGGCTGTCATCTCACAATACTTGTTTAAACACCTTAGAAATTATGCTGCATTTCTTTATGGAATGTCCATTTAGTGTATCATTTTGGGTTTTGTTGCTTCATAAATGGAAAGAAAATAATTTATCAGTAATTACTTATGATATGTTGGTATATGGTATTTTCCCTCCATGCTTAAGCAAATATCATCCCAGCACATTATGTGTACTATTTGCTTTGTGTAGGTATTACTTATGGAAGGCTACTGCAGCAAAAAGACTACACTACTGTACAGGTTTTGAACCAGGTATTACAGAATTTGCAAAATATCTGTAATAAGGAGAAACAGACAACTTCTTCAGTAACTCATGGCAGCCACTGGAAATATTGCTCTTAGCCCACTGCTATTCAATGTTCTCATACCTACAATAAATGTGATTGATAGTGTCTGGATAGGAATATATGCTGATGATTGCAAAATTGCAAGTATAGTTAACAATGCAGAATCAGTATCTAACTTCCAGAAACACATAGATGATATCTGTAATTGGGCAGATGAGAACAAAATGACATTTAATGAGCTAAAATGTAAGGTGATGCGCTTTGGAAGTAACAATCAGATGGCAATCTACAATATGAAGGGAAAAATAATTCAATCAATGACAGAGGAAAGGGATCTAGGAATAACTATTTCCAATTATTTAAAATGTGATATCCATATTAAAAGAACAGTCAAAAAATGCTACTCTGTATTAGGATGTATACATCGGCATATTAAGAGCAGAAGGGCAGAGGTTTTGATGCCATTGTATAAAGGTTTGGTGAGGCCACATATGGAGTATTGTGCCCCCTTCTGTGCGCCCACAACTGTAGGATCATTAAGGATAATGGAAAAGGTCCAAAGAAGAGCAACTAAAAAGGTTAAATTATTTAAACATCTCCCTTATGAGCAGCGATTAAAATCACTGAATTTATATTCACAACAATATAGGCTGTTAAGAGGTGATTGCATATATCTATACAACGCCTTAAAAAAATAGCGACACACTTGATGTTATATGTTTAGAAAAGCAGGTTGGAGAAAATAAAACAAGATCACATAACAATAAAATTAGATGCCTAGTAAACAAAACGCAACGTAGACAGACATTTTTCACACACAGAGTGCCATCTATATGGAATTCATTACCTAAGAATGTAGTTAACAGTAATATGGTATGTAGCTTTAAAATAGCATTAGATGCCCACATGAAGGATAAGAAGAATAAATACCACCATTAAGTTGGTGACAAGTTCATAATGGACCTCGGCCTTCTGAACTTGTAGAACTACTATGAAACTATAAACTATGGATGATGACGGATTTGTTATGAGAAAAAACAGGGAAGAAAACTATTATGTATCTGTGTATTTGAAAACCTATTACTTTTTAGTTTATTTTCTGTAAATAGTTTGTTGTTTACTTGTGTTATAGATGTCTGCCATTGACATTATTGTTATTATTATTATTTTTCTTCAATAAAACATTCCCCTACTCTTCCAGTAGGGGGGCACCTTGCTGGCCATTGCAAGATGGTGGATAGTCTGAAGGAGGGAGTGGAAGGAGATGGAGGTGTAAGTTATTGTCAGGTACAGTCCGGATTGGAAAGTAATAACCCCGGAACACCAAGTTCGAGTGGAAATGTACAATCAGAAGGGAATTTGCAGCTACACTCTGGTATTATTTCAGCTGAGCCCCCAATACCGCATAACAAAAATAAAAGTAGTAACACAGTTGCCATACAGAGTCAGGAAGGTGTGGCACAGCTAATGGGGGCTCCTGAGACCAATGCAGAATGCTTGCTGCACTCTGCAATGAAGACTTACCACAGTTTCTTAATCCAGATGCTGCAAGAGGAGTCAGAGGACTGAACCATTGGAGGGGATGCGGAGATACAAAACCTGGAAAACACCGAGAATAGCTCTTGGCCAATACTGACGCCAGTCTGGGAAATCACAGGATCTCCTGTGGTGGCTTCCCTGCAAACACTGGCTGATGGGACATCATGGAGAGTGTCCTTGGAGCTATGCAAAGAATATGATACTCAGGATTTAGCGCCGGGGCTGGTTTGGAGTGTATCAAAGGCATTGGAAGCTGCGGGCTGGGAACGGCGATAGTCAGGTGACAGCTGGAAGTCACCTGGTTCAGTCCCTGTGGCAGAAGTTATGGAGACAGCTACCCAAAGTAATATTAAAACAAACAAAAGCAATCGAGTCCCTACAAGGGATGGGCAGATGTGGAGGAAAAAAAATCAGAACAAGCTGGCAAACCACAGCAAACCACCAGTCAGAATGATACCAACAAGTTGCAACCGGTGAAAGACAAACAGACTTCACAGCACAATCCTGGACACTCGGGAGAATATACTGTCCCAAATACTGAGCCTGCTTCTATAAGCATCGAATCTGAGGTGACTGCAACAGGGGTAACTTGTGATAACACTGTGAATAATGATCTACCACAGGCCTCTTCCAAGCCATTTCATTTGGCTGATTTATTTCAGCAGGTGGGCAAGCCAGTGCAGCGTAGAACTGCTGTGTGACTTAAATATAGTGTGGATATGCAGGCAGCCCCAGACAGGACAGCAGTATTACACACTATGTTAAAGGAAATGATGGGCATACAGTCGCACAGTCTCTGCTTTGATCCATGTGAAGGGGGAATTGTTTCATGATATTAGTTTTAAAAACATAACTACCCTGGAAACTTTCTGGAAAAATACTCCCGGTAAAAGATGCAGCTCTCTGGGCCCCCTTCCCCCCCCCCCAAACAAAACCCATGATAAAAAACTAAGCTTCACCCTCCTGTTTAGAAACAAAGGAGTCAGCATTGCAGACATGCTATACTGGCTGAAACAGTGTTGTGACATCCTAGAAAGGCCTAAACCAATCTTAGATGAAGATTTGGTATGGACAGGAGCTGGAAAGTTAAAGTCCAACATAAACAGACAGATAAAGGTATCTCACACTTACCAGGCAGTTTTTACATTGGGATAGACTTGGGGCTTATGTTTCTATCCTGGCCAACCCAGCATATGTCATAAATATGAAGCCTGAACACATTTGAGCAATGTGTGCAACAAACCCAGATACAATCTTTGCCTTGATTGTGGTCACACCAGTTACAATTGTCCTAACCCCTGTCATTGTAACTTATGTGATGAAAATGGTCATTCATATAGACAATGTCTGTGTAATGAGCACAATAGGTTAGGCAAGCCCCCCCAACATCAGGTTCAGCTCATAACCAAAGTTCAAGCTCAAGCCTCCTTAGCAGTGGAGACCACATGTCCCGTTACTATACAGGACCAAACAACAACTCCAAGTACCCCAAACAACACCTCGCATACTCCTACACCTAGTTCACAAGCAAGCTCCCCTACCCCTCTTCTATCCACTTCCCAAAATCAGAAGACATGTGACCCCACTCCTCTTCTTTGGAAGGAGAACAAGGGATCATGGACATTACACATGTTATGGACCCTATGTCCCTTCTCCCAATCCAATAACTGATATGCCCATGGAAGTGGTGAAACCCCCCAAAAGAGGGAAGGGCAAAAAGAAAGCAGATAAAATATCACCAAAAAAATCTGTAACCATGAGAAATAGATTTTCTATTTTATCAAAAAAAGGAATTGAGGCAATATGGAAGATGAAGAGGAGGCCTCTGATACATCCTCTTTTGCATCTTCAAGAATCGAAGTTTCTTCTGACTCACAGATGGGGGTCGCCACCCCTCGAAGGGAGCTAAGGAGTGCCACTGAGGATAAAAATCGTTAGATTAGCACAAGTAATGTTTTACTTCCTCACACTCTTTTTTTTATGAGCATGGTTGGCCAGATACTATCTCTCTCTCTCTTACAACTTTAAATGTCTGTAGTATTCAATCATGCACGAAAAGATTAACCACCCTGCAGTATTTGAAAGGACTCCAGAATAACATTATCTTTCTTCAAGACACATGCTTTAAAACCTTACATGAAGCAGACTTAGTACAAAAAGGATAGGATCAGAGGTAATGTTAAAAAGTATTTTTTCACAGAGAGGGTTGTGGATGCACGGAATAGCCTTCCTGAGGAGGTTTTGGAGTCAGGAACAGTGGGAGAATTCAAGAATGCATTGGACAGACATGAGGCAATTCTAATGGGGGGTAGGATGAAGTAAGTTGTTGATTAACTAGAATCTGCAGCTTATTCATCAGGTAGGGAAATGGTCAAACTAGGTGGGCCAAGCGGTCCTTATCTTCCATCAAATTCTATGTAATCTAGGAAGTTCATACTGGTCCCAAGGTACTGATTTATGTAATGGGGTAGAAATTCTATTTAAATGGTTTGATGTTGAGGTTCATAAAGTGTTAGAACTTTGTCCAGGTAGGGTGCTTATGTTAGATGTCTCTTTTTCCACATTTTCCTTTCAGCTGATAAATATCTATGCCCCTCAGGGGGGTTGCATTATGATCCACTTTATTTTGAGTGGTAGAGCCATACCTACACATAGCACAAAGTGTTATTTTGCTGTTGACTTTAATTGTAGCCTCTCCACAAAGATTAGGTGATGGTTTTCTCAAAATTTCTTTGGCGATACAAATTGCCTAAAGTCCATTATCAGCACTGCAGGGCTAGTGGACTTTTTTTTTGAGAAAAATCAAATAAGAGCCAAAATCTATGTAAGAGGTTGTTTGGCCACAAGCACTGACTATATTTTATATATATATATATATATATATATATACTCACTATTACAGGCCCAGGTTACTTCATGTGAAACCTCTGACCACATGGCAGTTTCCATACCATGTAAATTACTCCTTGCTACCTCAAGATCTCACTGTAGATGGACATTGAATTGGAAATTATTACAGGACCCAAAAATAATACACCAGTGTGGTGACTTCAGTAAAGCACAAGAATCTATCACTGAAGCTTTTGATTCCATGATAGACTGGTGGTCTAACTTCAAAAAGGAGTTACAAGCAGCTTTTCGGAAATGGGCCCATGAAACACATACTTCCGCATACTTCAAATATTAACAACTACACAAAAAGTTGTTTATATTGATATCAGATGCCTATTCTTTAGGCATAAACAATAAAATGAATATTGATAGAATCAAGTTGGAAATGGCCGAATATCTATATAATAGGGCAGAGTCTTTAAAAATGGAGGCCCAATACGGTACGCAGGGACAAAAACCTGTGACAAATATCTTTAGAGGTTGCAAAGATGGAATGCAATCTATTATAATAGACTATCTTTGACATAGACTCAAACCAGGTCCAGGAAAACCAAAAAAGATCCAAGACACTGCACAAGCATATCTCGGGGATATGTTTGGTTCTTTATCATCTGCAACCCAGTTGAATGGTTTCCTGGATACTTTAAGTAATTTAACCATCCCTGCTGAGATGCAAAGAAAATTAACCAAACATAAATCATTGGGAGAAATAAAAGAAGCCATTTTGGGACTCCGGGTGAAATCCTCTCCTGGGCTAGATGGTTTAACTGCAGAGTTCTGTAAAACCTTTATCTCATTAATGGCCCCGATTCTGACTATAGCGTATACTGCTGTACTGCAGGAATCATGTGTACAACATCATACGGCATGCTCCCTGTTAATTCTTTTATTTAAAAAAGGTGACAGGCGGTACCTCCAGAATTGGAGACCTAAAATTCTTTCGAATGTAGACTACATCATTTTTGACCACAATACTACTAAAAAGGCTAGCATTAGTGGCCCCGGATTTAATATCCCCTGTCCAAACTAGTGCGGTAAAAGGGTGGCCACTATTTCATAATTTGGTTATGGTATGGGGCATTGTTTCTGAAAGGTCTTGTAGCCAATCTCCTGGTCTGGTAATATCATTGGATTAGGAGAAAGCATTTGACTGGGTGGACCACACATATGTTTACCGAGTGCTTGGAAAAAAACATATATCCAGGATATTTATACAATGGGTACAATTGTTATATCAGCAAGCATGGGTTCTGATGTGTATATAAATGGAACCCTTGGGGCAGCTTTCTTAGCAACTAAAGGGGTTAGACAAGAATGCCCTCTAAGCCCCTTGCTCTATGCATTTCAGTTTGATCCATTTCTAAGGAAATTACAGATGCCTTGTAATATTCCTAAATTACAGTTCCGAAATGGGATTGAAGCCCCAGTGGGAAGTGCATATGCAGACTATATCTGTGTACTCGCCACCTCAGTCATTATGGATGCAGCACTGGCACTTGAAATATCACAGTTTGAGCAGGCATCAGGGTCAAAACTCAGCCTCTCAAAAAGTAAAGTTTTATACATGAACCCTATAACAAGTACAGTATTAGACACTCTTCACAGGTAGCAAGTGATCGGGTTTCAGAATCACCAATAAAGATTTTGTCCTATTATTTTGGCAGCCAGGATGATACCTTCTTGAACTAGAGTCATGCTCTCAACAAAGCTGTCAGGATAACAACTGCGTGGAAACAGTACACCATCACCAAAAGAAAATGAGTGAATTTGTTGAAAGCTTTGGTTTTATCACTATTCCTGCATGTGGCACATATATTCCCACGTCCATTTGCTTTAGAAGTCAAAGTTATGAATGCCTTCTTTCAAGGCTTCTGGGGCAGCAGGCTGAACCCCATCAAACGTAATGTGTTATATCACAAGTACAGCTTTGGAGGGGTTAGAATGATACACCCTATTGTATTTTTCCGTAGTTTATTTACAAAATGGAATATTTCCCCAGTTTTGCATAAAAATTTTCTAGTTTGGAATTCGACGCTACCCCACACCGAGCTGCAGGTATTAAATTGAAATAGGTTGAAAACCCTATCAGGTTCTTCTTTACCTTAAAAAATGTAACCTACCTTTTGTTCCTTAAACCAATCTTTACAAAAATGAGACAATGGAAATTAACCACAGAGTTCATTGTTTTTAATACATGGAAATCATTGTATACTGAGGTATTATGGGAATAGTATTATGAGGTCCCCCCAAATGTATGGTTGTAACAAAGACAACTTATGTGATGTGTTTTACAGTAAACAGACACAAGAATCCCCATAAAATATCAGGATATCTCTTAGCTTTCCTATCATGGATGCCTTGTTATAGGCAATACACATAAACATAAATCAGTTGAAGACAGGATGTGCCCTCTTTCCTCCTGCTTATCGCAGGTGGAGACTATGGAACATTTCTATCTTGCCTGTCCATTTGTGGTAGAGGTCTGGGACCTATTTCTGGAAACATGGAGAGAGGATGCGTTGAATCTGATTACATATGACATGGTAGTTTTAGGGTTATACCCCCCAGGGTGAGAAAATTTCATCCTGTTATGCTTAGGCTAATCTTTCCTATGTTTAGGTTTTAAATGTGGCAAGCCAAGTGTGTGCTCCTCCTGCAGCAGGAGGAGTACATACCTACTCAAATTGTGCCACAGGTTTCTGGAAATCTGTTTCAAATCTATAAGTTAGAAGGAGCTAAACTCCCTAAATAAATATTTCAAGCATACTGGAAATATCGTACTTCGTTTAAAACTGACATTAGGGGTTGATACTATAAACACATAGAAACACTAGACAACAGTGATGATAGGATAAGATTGTACTTGTCATTGAATATATTACCAATTAATTGTTTTTTGTTATACCCAACTGTTTTCTTTGTTTATATTATGATTTGAATTAATGACTTTTGTAATATGTTCTTGTATCACGATTTTGTTAATAAAAATTCCCCTACTGTTTGGTAGGGGGCACTGAGGCTGGTACAGAGATGGCCAGTCCAGCTCAGTTGACAAAGTGCACGGCTGCTGGAGAGGCTGGGGACTGGGTCTCCTCCCTGATCTCAAATCCACTAGAGACCTATACCCAGGATGTACCTAATGATGGATTTGCCCTTGCACCAGAGGAGCTTCAGGGTGCAGCTCATGAAGTTGATGTCCATACTGGAATTAGGGGAGGAATGAAGGATCTCTGCCATAATACTGAGGAAGCCTTAACAGACACAGAGCTACATTGGCTGTTGGAGGCAGAAGAAGCCCATTTTTGACAATGAAAGGAATGTTTGAAGCTGGAGCTGCTTTGACGTGGAGCACCTTCGGGGTTGGACCAGGTGCAACAAAGAAATGTGCCAACTAATGAGGGGTCGGAAACAATGACGGAGGCAGCAGGGAATTCCATGGAGGAGAATATGCATGCAGTACTGGGAAAGGACGTTGCTTCTAATATGAAAGGTACTGTGGGGCACTCTGATATAGAGGGTGAAGAACTTGACTTAACTTTTTCACAGAATGGGGATGTGAATCTCGATGAACAACTGGGGAGAGAAGGGCAGGCTGAGCAAGAGGCTCCTGGTCAACAATGGGCGGTGCTCTCTCACACTGCTGTAATATTACTTTTACCAATGGAACTGTGGCAGGTGCTGTAAGTAATCAAATTACAGCCTGACAAGCCACTCAGAAGGAAAACAAAAAGGGAAAACACCTTCTACATCTACAGGGGGTGTAGATGAGGGCCCGGCATCTACAATTATTTCACAGCCCACTGAAGGCCTTCTCTCGGATACACCAGGATGGGTAACAAATGCTCTGGAGCAAGTAGGGTGGGTTAAAACATTTGATGGTAAGGGTTGGGATGCAAAGTTGACTCCTATGTCTGGAGAGGGAGCAATAAACCTTTGGTTGTGCTTGTTTCTACAAGCTCTGAAAGAGATGCAGGAGAGGGGCCATCTGCTTATATCTCATCAGGGCAGCCACAGATACCTGGAACAACATCTCAGACTCCAGTGAGTGAGAAAACAACCCACATAATGCAAGACATTAAACAATTGGAAGGTGAGCTAGAGATCACTGAAGGTGTGGAATTCAGTGAGGCAGATCATCTAGCTGGCACCAGAGGTAGCACAGACTCCCTCTGCAGTGCTAACTAAGCAGGCTACCCCTGAGCTACGTACGTTGACAGAGGCCCCTGCTGCACAACCTGCTACTAATGTATGGCATACGAATGTTAGAGAGCACCTTTTTCCAGAAAATGTGCACTTATTCTCAGAACCTGCAGCAAAGAGGAATGCGGTGCATCTCAAATATAGAGGGGCATTGGATGATCTTCTGGATAGACTTTTTGTGGGCAGAGCCCTCTTTAAGAACAGTAAGAAATACTACACTTATGAGATATATGCCCTGATTCACATGCCAGGTGACATGATTTTTGATATTAGTTTTAAACATCCCTCTGGCCTTGAATGATTTTGGAAACAATACCCTCTTAAGAAAAACACTGCCCCATGGAAACTATTTTGTTGCAATACCCCTTATGAGACCCTCTTTCAAGAAAATAACAGTATTATTTAAGAATGAGGGTGTGAATGTTGCCAAAATAACATACTGGCTAAAGCATTATTGTGCTACACAAGGTTACCCTGAACCAATATTAGATGATGAGCATCTGTAGACAGGGGGTTGTCGATACAAGGTAACTTTCTTACAGGAAGATGGGGTTGTCAAACACCTCCTCAACTGCTTTTTTAGGGAGGGACAGAGCATGTTACTGCTATGGGGATGTGGGGCATCTTAGTAATGTTTGTGATAAGATGAAGTGTGGCCTATGTGGCATGTGGGGACATAACAGTGCACATTGCTCATAACCACTACGATGTAACCTTTGTGAGGAAGTAAGACATAATTTCTGCACTTGCTCCTGGGCCTTGCACAACAGTTTGGACCAGTACCTAAGGGGCGAACAGGATGTGTATGTTGAAGTGGCACAGAAAGAGCACCTTCGCTTTGAGTAACTGGCAGCTTCAACTGTGGCTCCTGAGAAAGTGATAGAGAGAAACCCTTTATGGCTAAGTACTAGGGTCCCTCCAACTGAGGTGTTGCCTTCTACATCTAAGACACCTTGAGAACTGTATCATTACCAGAAATGGCTTACATGAGTCCCATGTCTCATACTGCTGTAGACACAAATTCCCATGGGGTTTCATCAGAACAATATGACCCACATATTAATTAGATTGGGAGTATTTCTGAACAGACCACAGTCCCTGATACTCCCACAGTACCAGAAATGCCATTACCTGTCCAAATTGAAGACCCTCCTTTCCAAAGAGTTACCCACTCAAAATCTTTGGGAAAAGGCCTAGTGGTTCCTTCGCGGTCCATGGAAGTGGAACCATTAGTCATTCAGAATTAATTTGAAGCATTCATGGTCTTTGAAGATACAGAGGGGGAATCTGATGTCTCTTCTGTGGCTTCTATGAAAACTGATGTGTCTGGGGATATACCACCTGGAGAAAAACCAAAGCCCAAGAAACAGAAAACGAGAAAATGACTAAATTGACTTCTAATTGGTTATACATGATTTTTTGTCCCTTGTTTCTTTTCTCCTTATTATGGTGTACTTTAATATTATAACTCTGAATGTTAATGGTATTAAGCATGCTCTGAAAAGGCAGGTTACTTTTGCTAGCTTACAGCAGGAGAAGGGGTCTATAATTTTTTTGTGAGATGCTTGCTTGCACACAATCCCTGACATAGTTCAAGCTCAGAAGAATTGGAGGTGGGGTCCTTCACTATGGTCTATTGGGGAGGAGTTATGTACAGGGGTGGGTATTTTGTTTTCAGGGAAACCCATTGAGGTTCTAAAGGTGATAGATGTATGTCCTGGAAGTGTGCTTATCTTGGATATCATATAACACCATATAGTGTACAGGCTTATTAATATAAATGCCCCACAACTGAAGTCAGATAGGACTAGTCTCCTTAGGAAAGTGGAACCATACTTGAATACTTCCAAACTACTCTTGTGTGTGTGGGGGCTTCAATTGTGCTTTATCTAAAAGAGATTGGGGCCTGAGAACAGAGAAAATGTATTGCGACACCACAATAAATACCTTGGTGTGACCATAAGCCCTGATCTTAAATTTAATAGTCATTGTAGGGGCCAAGTGAAAAAGGCCAAATACTGAATTGTATCTTCAGGCATATTTCCTGTTGAGCTAAGGAAGTAATACTCCCCTTATATGTTGCATTGGTCAGGCCCCACATGGAGGAGTACTGTGTCCAGATATGGTCCCCATATAGCAAATAAGACATTAAAATGGTTGAAGCAGTACAGTGAAGATTTACTAGGTCTGTTGTGGTTTTAAAGGAGACACCTTATCAAGAAAGGTTGAAAACACTTAACCTTTATTCACTACAATACATAAGGCACAGGGGGACTTGTGTATGCTTCACAGAGCACTGGAGGACAACAACCTTAGAGCTGAATTTGGCCTTGTGCTTAATCATGGCAGAGTTAGTCAAAGGAGACACTCCAAACAATTCCATCTAAAGAAATGAAACTTACTACTCAGAAAGAACTGGTACAGCCAAAGGGTGATTACAGTTTGGAATGCTCTTCCATTGGAAGTAATTGAAAGTAAAGATATGAACACTTTTAAAAATAGGTTGGACAAGGTTATGAGTAATGAGGCTAAATTTGGGGTTAGTTAAATTTACAACACTCAAGACTTGTTAAAAAACTATAAAAGGCAAGCACTAAGGACGCAAGTCTACTATAAGCTTGATTTGATCTATGAAATCTATTACAGACTTTATTACAGACTACAGGACTTCAGGATGTGCATGATTTATAAGACCTTACACTTTCCATATGGGTGTATTATCTTCCAGAATGGATTTCTTTTTTTTTTCAGTTGTTTAACCAGGAGTAGCACACTAAGCTGAAAGCTTTTTTACAGGTGTGACCCAGGAGCACAGGGAAGTTAAGTGACTTGCTCAGGGTCACACAGTATGTAAGTGGAAGCTGTGGGATTCAAACCCAGGTCTGGTCTGCTGGATGTCACCAGATTTGTAGCTCAGAGCCTTAAACCACTGCACTATACTGCCTCCTGATTTCTGGTTCTTGTCTGACCAGATAGGGGCAACAAGTGTCACAGTGGTACCCTTTCCAACATCAGATCATATGGCAGTTAAGGTACAAACTGGGAACAACAACAATCTCCTATGGGAAGAGGGTTACTGGAAACTGAAAATTTCCATACTGGAGGACCCAGAAGTGCATAAAGAAGTATTGCATCTATTAGAAGCCAGACACAATATTAGATTTTTATATGAGAACCCGGTGGGAGGGTGGCAAGACACAAAGCAAGATATCAGGCTATTATTGCAACACCTGTCAAAGAAAACTGTAAAACAAAATAACGCTCAGTATCTTGGGCTAAGGGCCAAATATCTACAGCTGTTAACTCATATGAAAGATACTGGTAGAGATTTGAGTGTTGAGGTGGCAAGGGTTGAAATAGCCATGTTTGATAAGCAATATGATGCAGTACAAACTATGGCAAAGAAGCAACACTTCTGTATGCAAGAGGACAAGGCACAGGTAAATCCTTAAGATACTCATGTGGATAAAACAGGACAGAGGGTTAGAGGTTCCTTGAGGGATGGAGGTGGGGTTTTGAAAACAGACTTTCCATCAGTGTTGCACATAGCTCAGTAACATGTGAAGCACAAATTCTGGAGGGGTTCTCTGGGTATATCAAATACGAACTATGGAGGGGTGGTATTCCTACAGGGGAAGCAGAAGGTTTTGGAGTCCCCTTCTTAGTAGAAGAAGTAAGAGAGGTTATTTTAAAACTATCACCCAAGACAAATCCAGGAGGGGATGGGATTCTGAACAATTTCTAGAAGCATTATGTAGATTTTCTGGCACCTATGTTAGTGGAGGTCTTTATGGTCATTATGCAAATGGGGAGGTTAGGTGATTCCATGAAGGACGGGATTGTGATTTTTTTGTTTAAAGGTGGGGTTAGAGTAGACATCCCAAACTAAAGACCTTTGAGTCTGTTAACATCAGATTACAAAATACTGACTAAAATGATTACTGCTAGATTGGTAAAAGTAGCAAAATTGCATATAATGGAAGCTCAGACATGTGCATTACCAGGCAAGAGCTATTACTGAGAACCTTATTTTTGTGAGGGAAGAGGTGGAACAAGGGTTGGAGATGAATTTTGATGTCTATTTGTTGACAGTGGATCAAGATGATGCATTTGATTATATATAGTATGACTATATATGGGATGTTTTACAACAATATGGGATACCGTATGTTTTCATCTCCATTATTAAAATCCTGTACAAAGGGGTACAAGTTAGACTCATGATAAATGGACACTTGGGTATACCACTGTATCTCTATAATGGGGTATGTCGGGGGTGTCCACTCATACCCCTATTATATGTTTTTGGCCTAGATCCATTGTTGAGGAGGATTAAGGCTGAGGATGGTGTTGGCCATATAAAACATAAGGAGAGAGATGTTTATAATAAAGTAACAGTGTATGCAGATGACTGTGTTGTGGCAGTGGATTCCCTAGAATCAGGGATGTGTGCACTCCAGGTTTTTTCATGTTGTATGGAATATACAAGGATTAAGGCAAATTTACAAAAGAATGTGGCTTTGATAGTAGGGGATGCTCCACTGAAGATGGATTTTGAGATACCTGTAGTTAAAAATGATGGGAAGATCTTGGGGGTTTACTTTGGGAGGAGAGGTTCAGCTCAGGTAAACTGGAATATGACATTTGAAGCAGCACATATTTAGGTGCAAAAATTGAAGGCATGGAGGATGACTAGGAAAAATCACATTTTTCGGTTGCGTTCCTTTATTTTACCTATTTTTCTTATATATTGCATATATTTCCATTACCTTTTGGGATGCAGATGAAAGTTTTAGGATTATTTTTATCTTTATTATGGGGCAGTCATCTGAATCCAGTCAAACAAAACCATACATGTAGACCATGTAAAGAAGTGGGACTGAATATGATACAACCCTTGATATTATTGTTTGGTAATTTTTTTTATTCAAATATTAAACATTTTTTACATAACAGGCAAGGGATATGAATGATAGCAATGCAGTTATGGGAAGATGATTTTTTTACTGCTTGGGGGAAGGGAATATGGAGCCTGGTAGATAAAAAGCTTCCTTTTTATATACAGATTGTTTTAAAATATATTAGAGATTGGAAAATTGAACTACTGTGGTTTGCAGGGGTGAGAAAAAAACAGTGTTATAATACCATTCTGAGGAACAATTGTTTTGAGAATCCAGTTTTTTTAGTAAATCCACAGATGAATGTTTCTTTAGTATTGTAATGTATGCTTGAAGGCAGAGTTCCACTTAAAATGAAAGACATACTATGGTTATATGATCACTCTAAATGTGCAAGGGAATCACAAACATAAAATGTTGCCAGATAGAGTTTGTTTGGTACAATAATGTAATGCACAGATTGAAGCAATGCAACATCTTTTTTGACTGTGTATATACCCAATCCTTCTGGCAGGACCGTGATGTTTTTTGGAATGTGCACTATTTTCAGGACATGACATATGATCAACTAGCATATGGTCAATTGGTGGGACCATGGGTATATTTTAATACGGGTACTGTATTTGTGCTATTTGCATGTATAAAATGGATAATCTGGCATAGTAGACGTCAAAGGTTTCTGTAAGGGGAGGAGATCATGATTACAGACTTATTTAAATTGCAAGCTGAATTGGACAGTGTGTACAATAAAGAAACAGCATGAATGGGAGTACAATGATGTACACAGGCTTGGGAGGGAATTGATTAGATAGGGTAGCGGGGGGAAGGGGATGGGCTGGATACATTTTTTTTCCTAGGATTTGGGTAATAAGTATACTAACATACTATTTGCCAGCAGATTAGGCCTTACGGTCTATCGAGTCTGCTCGAAACTTAGATCCTTAGTTGGGTGCCGAGGCCCTCCCATCCCTTGTGCTCCAGAAACCCCTATCATCCATCCCCACCCACCTGGGACAGGTCATCATTTGATACATCCACTTTCTGTGTCTGTCCCACCCTCTCTTGAAGCCCTCCACTGTGGATCTCTGAACCAGCTCGCCAGGCAGTGCATTCCAAGGGTCCACCACCCTCTCAGTGAAAAACCTCCTCCTCTTTTCCCCCCTCACCCTTCCACCTTCCAACTTCAAACCATGCCCTCTGGTGATACCTCCCTGCTTTAGTCTAAAGATCCCCTCGATGTTTACCCTATTTATTCCCTTGAGGTACTTGAAGACCTCAATCATGTCCCCCCTGTCTCTCCTCTCCTCCAATGAAAACAGGCAGAGCTCCTCAAGTCTGTCCTCATACCTCAAATCCCCTAGCCCTCGTATCATCTTAGTTGCCCTCCTCTGTACCCTCTCCAGGAGCTGTATGTCCCTCTTCAAGTGTAGTCTCCAGTACTGTACACAGTAATTACAGTGTGGTCTAACCAGTCCATTGTACAGCGGCAGAATCACATCCTTGCTCCTAGAGATGATCCCTCACGATGCATCCCAACATCCTGTTTGCCCTTGCTTGCCTCCTGCACTGCTCAGAGTTATTCATACATGCATCCACCATGACCCCTAGGTCTTTTTCCCTAATTGAGGCCTCCAGCTCCTCCCTCCCAGGGTGTGCCTGTATTTAGGGTTTCCCCGACAAGATAGCAACACCTTACTTGGTGATATTAATTAATTTCCATGTGTGAGCCCAGCTTTCCAGGGTGTCCAGGTCCCCTTGCAGGGCCAACCTTCCCTCTTCTCCCTCAACTACTGCTCCCATCTTGGAGTCAGACACGAAGAGACTCATTTCACACCCTATACCCTCCCTGATGTCCGATATGTATGCATTAAACAGGATCGGACCCAGGACTGTGCCCTGTGGTACCCCACTACCACTTTGAATTATTTAAAAGACCTTAGTCTGCTCATGGGATATTTTTGTGTTATTCCTTTTTATTAGTTATTTTTGTTCCTCGAGAACTTTATCTGTTCCATTTTATATAATTTCATTAGATCTAACATTACTTTGTTATATAACTCAGAATGGCTGCTTTCATTATGTTGTAGAGTTAAACCATGTGTTGTCCAAATATTCCATTTTAATGTCACCATTATTATTTGCAGCATGCATTTATGCCATTTTGCCCAGCCTGAAGAAAACTCTCCATACATAATGTTCTTATATGTTATAGTCCTAAAAATAGTTTCTTCCCATTCCTGTGCTAGGAAATCCCAAAACCCCAAAATAAAAGAACATGAAAATAATAAGCGTTGTATGGGTTCTTCTTCCTGTATGCATAAGGGCCTGCTACAAAGCCTTTCTTCTACTTTCTTGTGTTTTCATTTAATTTAATGTTTATTTTTTCATGACATGCTAGCCAGTGATCCCTCACGTGTTCAGGCACCAGCGTATTATTGAGTAGTTGTTTTAATGATTCTATGTGGGCTACTGGACATTTCCCCAAAACTACCTCCTCATGACATGTTATGGATAATAAGAAAACATAGAGTTGTTTCCTTGGTAATGTCCTTATTTCGTGAGCAGTTAACTGCCACTGTTTTAGTCTCAGAAATGTACATCTAATGTATTCTGGTACTTCTGTAGATTTTTTGAGTACTTTTAAAGTATGTAATTCCCATAAGCTTAACCAATGAGAACAATTCTTTTTTAACAAATTCTCCCAATCTGTACTCTGATGTTCAAGTAGGTGTTTTATATTAGTAGAAAGAAAGAAGCTTTTTAAAAAAGATAGGATTTATCATATTTAAGCCTCTTGTTTTAATGATAAGTATAGAATATTTATTTTTAATGGGTTTAAGCAACGACCCCAGCACGCTTGAAAGAAAGTGCTGAGCAATTCTGTCTCCCTCTGTTTTGGGGCAGGGAATATCTAACTTACATATAGAAACACTGAAACTAAAAATGTCTTAATAATAAACCTCTTTTGATTTACTCTGTTTCCCTCTGTTCCATTACATGACTTTCTGTTTTCCTATCTCTAACTTTCTGCTCCAGTTTAATTTATCAAGTCCCCTAGATCCAAACCATATCCTTAGTATATTAAGAGGTTCTGGCTGTATTGAAATATCTGTAGTACTACCTCTGTATGCTGTGGTATAGTTTAATCTTTTACAAATACATTTGTTTAAATTTAGTGATGCATCTGACATTTTTCCAAATGCAGAATAGAGCTCCACTACTTTAGAGAGAGACTGAGGATTTCTGACAATGATAGTCATGTCATCGACATAGGCCATGGCTTGAAATGGAAAATCTTGATTCTCAGTTTGTACTGACAACACTAAATTATTGTTATTTATCTTCCTTAACAACGGGTCTATAAAGAAATCATAAAGAATTGGGCTGAGTGGACAGCCCTATCTCTCCCCCCTTTGAAGATGTATCATGGGGCCCTTCCAACTTTGTACCGCTGGTGTTATCATGGCTGTTTTATATATACCTGTCAACCATTCTATCATTATTTTGGGAATCTGATAAGATTTCAAAATTTCTCATAAAAACACAAGACTCACTCTGTCGAATGCTTTCTCCTGGTCCAAAGAGACAAGGTATCCATCTGGTGTACCAATTTTCCCTAACTCTACAATTTCCCTTATTAATAAAAAGTGGTCTTGAATTTTCCTACCAGGGATAGCTTATGTTTGTGCTGTGAAAATAATACTGCATGCTACTGAGGTTAGCCTTTTTGCCAAAATGTTGGTTAAAAGTTTAAAGTCTGAGTTTAATAAACTAATTGGTCACCAATTTTGCAACAGTGTTTTATCCCCTTTTTTGTATACATAAGTTAAAATACCCACGTTCATTTTTAAAGGAACCTCTTTAGTGTGTAAGATGTGGGTTAAAACCTGTGTTAAGTCAGACAATAGCTCCTTACCCATTAATGTAAGAATTTAATTAGGCAGACCATCTGGTCCTGGAGCTTTCCCTCCTGCCAGAGTGGATAATGCCTCTTGTACTTCCTCTGTTTGTATAGGCTGAGAAATATCAGCTAGGATTTTTGGGTCTATTGAAGGAATGTCTAGATTCTCCATATAATTTTTAAGTGGCCCCCTCTCCATATCTATGGGTGCATACATCTGGGAAGTATAATTACTGACAATATCTAAAATCTTACTCTTATTCGTATGTTCTACACCGTCACTCCCTATTAAAGAGATCATCTCTTTCACCTGTACTTTTGTGTTGTAGCTGTCAAAAGTGCATATTACATCTAGTTTCCCTTTAATACCAAACTGCTGCTGATAATGTAGAGCCTGAGCTTTCTGTGCAAATCCCTCATCTGCTGTTTTACATTATTTATCTGTATGCTGAGATTCTGTCCTGTGTCATTAGATATGGACATTAGCTGTTGTAAAAGCCACCTATTGTGTAAATAACTAAAATAGTGTCTCTTATTTTTCACTTTGCTTATATGTTTACAAAGTTTTTATAAGTCTTGCTTCATATCCTCCCACCGTTGACTGGGGTCTTCAAAAAACAATAAATACAGATTCCCTTGCCAATAGAAAGTGGTGAAGTGTTTGTAGGATGTAAGCATCTGATAATAAAGAACTATTCATTCTCCAAAACCCCAGACCCCTTTTTATCCCCATCTGGACACCTATTTTATTTTCCACTATCTTGTGGTCTGAAAATTCTACTGGGAATGTGACCACTGAATGTATATGCATTTGTCTAGATGACCATTGACTGTATATGCATTTGTTTGGATGTAAAAATGTAATCAATTGTTGAAGTTAAAGGTCCCTTTTGGAAAGCAGGAGTAGCTAACTGTGTGTGAAAGTGATAGGAATCCCTCAACTGTGCTTTTAGTATGATTTGGGGCAGAAGGTTTGAGTCACAGTATTGTTTTGAAGTTTTAGCTAACAGTGGACAATTGAAATCACCAAAGAGAATTATATGATGTGCCGTGAACTAGAAAGGCTGGATTTGATTAGGAATTTCACAACGTTCCACCTTTGTTTGAGGCGCATACAGATTTATTAACCTATACATTGTGCCCTATATCTGAACATCCGGGATCATTGCTCTACCAGGCTGTAAGTCATAGAGCTTTACAATTTTAAGCTTTGGCAGTTTACACAGAATCCCTAAACCTGAACAGGATTTCTGCCCTATAGATCAATATGAAGGTCCTACAAGCCATCCTTTTGAGGCTGCCTTGGTTTCTCTTAGAGAATGTAGACACACATCCTGTAAAAAGAAAATAACAAAAGGAAGATAGGCAAGAAAAGAAAAGACTATTTTCCATTTACTGTCCCTCTTTATACTACTCACATTTATAGTATAACATGAAGAAGGGACAGCCATAACCATCTACTTTATTTATATTCCCCCCTGCTTGTGTTCTGCTTTTTTAGCTTAGCTTTCCTTGTTTGGGGTCCTTTGGCTCTTTCTTGCCTTTCTGTGTCTGTTGTAGCTTCAGACATGGAAGATGCCACTGATGAATCATCCGATTCATCTTCAGTAGTCCTAGGCTGCAAAATATCAAATTTGTGGTCAAAGGTACTGGGACTTATTTCACCTGAGAATGAGACACAGAAGCTCTTGTTCTATGTCTGGTTGGGATTACTGTGTCTTCTGGTTCTACAACTGGGAGGGGGGCGCATCAGATCCTCAGTGTTTCCTGTACCAGAAGTGGACAGACCTCCAGTAGAGGTGTGTAACACTGTACAATTGCCTGGTACTATCATCTGTGCACTCAAATTCTGGGACTTAGGCCTCATCACCTGTTGTCTTTGATCTAAGGCTAGGCCTCCCTGCAACCCACCCTGATTGGGATCCAGATTGGGGCTAGGAGGAGGGGGGGTCTTTCTTTTTTATCACTCTCAGTCTACCCTTGGTGTCTATGTATTCCCGATCTATTCTTATGCATTAAAGTGATCCAGGGTCATTGCTCTACCAGGCACTAAGTCATAGAGCTTTAGAATGTTAAGCTCTGGCAGTTTAAACAGAATCCCTAAACCTGAACAGAATTCCTGCCCTATGGACCAATAGGAAGGTACTACAAACGATCCTTTTGAGGCTGCCTTGGTTTGTCTTATAGAATGTAGATGCACATTCTGTAAAAACAAAATACTGAAAGGAAGATAGGTGAGAAAAGAAAAGACTATTTTCCATTTACTGTCCCTCTTTATACTATTCACATTTATAGTATAACATGAAGAAGGGACAGCCATAACCATCTACTTTATTTATATTCCCCCCGCTTGTGTTCTGCTTTTTTTGCTTAGCTTTCCTTGTTTGGGGTCCTTTGGCTCTTTCTTGCCTTTCTGTGTCTGTAGTAGCTTCAGGCATGGAAGGTGCCACTGATGAATCATCCGATTCATCTTCAGTAGTCCCAGGCTGCAAAATATCAAATTTATTGGTCAAAGGTACTGGGACTATTTCACCTGAGACTGAGACACAGAAGCTCTTGCTTTGTGTCTAGTTGGGATTACTATGCCTTCTGGTTCTACAACTGGGAGGGAGGGAGGCATCAGATCCCCAGCGTTTCCTGTACCAGAAGTGGATGGACCTCCAGCAGAGGTGTCTAACATTGTACAGTTGCCTGGTACAAACCTCTGTGCACTTAAATTCTGGGACTTAGGCCTCACCACCTGTTGTCTTTACTCTAAGGCTAGGCTTTCCTGCAACCCACCCTGACTGGGATCCAGATTGCGGCCGGGGGGGGGTGGTCTTTCTGTTTTATCATTCTCAGTCTGTCCTTGGTGTCTTTATATTCCCAGTCTATTCTTCTGCATTAAAGTGATTAGTAAGGATTGCCCTTCCCCATCTGCTTGGTCTGGTATATTATGTGCCACCCACTTGCAGTTTTGAAATGTGTGGCCTGTCTCATTACAGAGATTACACTTACATTCCTCTGTACACTATGACTCCATATGTCCCAACTCCCCACATAAATTACATTGTGTTTGATCACATATGCTACTAAGGTGAGCCACTGAACCACACTTATAACACATCTTCAGCTGTCCAGCATAAAACAATATGTTGCAGTCCCTTCCTAGAAAAAAAGAGTTTGGTAAATGAATGACACCAGTTTCTGTGGTTTTTAACATCACCTTAACCTTCCACCCACCCATCCAAATATTTTCAGAGTCCAGGATAGCATTTGGTTCTTCAATTATGGTACATCTCTGCTTCAGCCAGTAGGTCAGGTCATTCACACTGACCCCCTCATTAAGAAATAACACTGTAATAGTTTTTTGAGCAGGTTTAGTTAATGCAATGACAATAAAAGGCACCCATAAAGCAGTTTTCTTCAAAGTGTTGTACTTTATCCAAAATCTCTCCAATCCATTTAATGATTTAAAGCTTACATCAAAGGTTGTTGCACTGGGTATATGGATAAGAGCATAGATTTCATTCGAGAAGAACTTAATTGAGTCCTTCAATAGGGTTTTTGCCACAAACAACCTCTCTGGAGGTTCAAGCATGCCTCCTGTGTAGGGTAGTCTTACCACATTATGCCTTTTTGAAGGGAATATAGGCAATTTAAAAAGAGAGGAGAGAGAGTGAGGGGCAACTTTCTGGATAATATTCAGAGACCTTTGTGGTGTTGCTTCAGATACTTTGGAGTGTCCCACAGTTTGATTTATTTGCACCAAATCTAAAGTAGCTGGACCTTGCTTTGACATTTTTAGTATGGGATTTTGAGTGAGCTCTAGCTCCAGAGGTACCTCCAAGTCCTGATCTTTATCAGAGCTCTCAGCATTTTGTGCAACTTATACAATTTGTTTGTTTACCACTGGAAGTCATCATTTTTGATTCCATCCATATTTTGAGGCACATTTCCAGTCATTATATCACCAGACTCTGTATTCTCTAACTCCAGCTCCATTTCCTCCACCGCTTCCCATGTGGCCTGCCAAGCAGCCATCTTGCTCATTTTCTAAGAGCAATAATACCCTCCAGGGTGGGTGGTATTAGGCAATTCTGGATCTTACAGGGGCTATAATGCCCTCTGCCTGTGGAGTTGGGCCTCATTATGCCCCTGGGTGGGCTGGTGTTGCCCAATACCACCCACTCAGTTGGGTATTATTGCTTTTGGAAAATGAGCAAGATGGCTGCTCGGCAGGCCACAGGGGAAGAGTTGGAGTTGCTTACATAGCTCATTTCAAAAGCATCCTTGGGGAAAAGGGAAAGGAGGATACAACAATTAAATTCAGAATAGGTAGGAATAATCATAGTGGAATTCTTACAGAAAAAACATTTAGGTAGTTACATAACATTTTTAGATGTGCATACAGTACATTCTATCATGTGTGGACTAGGTACGACTAACCAATTACATATACATGTAAATAAGAATATATATTCATATTATATACATTGACCTATTTACATATACACACACATATCTAAAGTGCATGACCAAAACATGTTCACATAGGAATGAATTCATAAACATATGCACACAGAGAATCCATACAGTTGTACTTTACTTAACACTTGGGGTATAAAGTGAGGACTTAGCCAAAACTAAGTTGACAGGGCAGGTTGTGAGGACTTAATCATACTAAGGTGTTGTGGGAGGAGTAGGTCAGCCAGATGGGCCTGCCCCTCCTTGGGATGCAAACCCCACAAGGTTAATGGCAGTGGGTAGTTAGGGAGAGAACTGGTGATGGGTTAGGAGATTGGCAGACAGATGGGCCTGCCCCCACCCCTTCAGGATGCAAAAACCCTGCAACGGGAGAGACAGGAGGTAGTAAGGGAGGGAATTTGTGGATATAAATACTGGTGCATGTGACATGTAGAGAAGTGGGTGATGCAGAATAGAGTGTTGTGTGGGTGTTAATGAAGGAGTAGTAATGATTGGAAAATAGGGGGAAGCAGACAGTAAATAAGAATGGTAAGGGACGGTCAGGTGCAATTACAGGAGGGGGATATGTAGTGATGAAGTACATGGGATAATTAATGGGTAGATGGAGCAAAGCAGATGTTTAAGGGAAGGGAGTTCCAAGTGTTTGGAAAGTGGTAGGAGAAGGAGGTTTTACCAGAAGTGGAAGACAAGGAGGAGAGGGCAAGTTCCTATAGGTGGAGTTGTGGAGTGAGTAGATGGGAGTAGGAGGGAGGGAGAGGAGGGAGAAGAGGAAGGGAGGCAGAGAGCCAAGCCAGTACTTTCCAGTTAAAGAAGTGCTATGGGCAAGGCATCTGACACTAAGTGAGGGGAAGGAGAGAGAGAGGTGTAGAGGTCACAGTGATGGGTATGAAGCAGACAGTCAAGGGCAAAATGGAAGAAGGAGCTGAATAGAGTGTCCAGTCTGGTGAGGGTGGATTTGGGGCAGTACTATAGGCTATGTCTCCAAAGTCTAAGATAGGGAAAATCATCTTTTCTGGATGATCTTCTGGTGGGCCGGACAGGGAAGGCAACTGCGGAGACTATATAGAGCACTGAGTTTGGGAACTAGCTTTTTGTAAATGGTGTCCACATGCCCAGCAAAGTAGAGGTTCTTGATGAGCCAGAGCCCAAGGTATTTGAAGGAGAAGACATCTTCAAGTAAGAAACCATCAAGGGTGTGGAAGGAGGGTGTGGCAGCAAGCCTAGTGAGCTTTTGCCTTGTGCCAAAGGTAATGGAGAGCATCTTTTTGGCATTCAGTAAGAGTTAATTGTTGCAAAACCAGCACTGGACATTGTTAAAGTCCAATTGATCGCTGGACTCCACATCTGAGGGGGAAGTACTGGAGGCATACAAAACAATATCTTTCGCATACATGTAAATAATAGCAGTTGTGCAGGCTTTAGGAAGGTCATTAAGGAAAATCAAGAAAAGTATTGGACCAAGTACTGAGCCTTGAGGGACACCGGTGTTTATGGGGAGAAGGAGTTGCCAATCCTAACTGACTGGGACCTTCCCATGAGATAGGAATGAAGCCAGCTAGTGGCGGACATGAAGAAAACAGCTGCAGAAAGCTTGCTTTGAAGAAGGGGGTGGCCAACAGTGTTGAAGGCTTTTGCCAGATTGACAAATATGGCAGACATGATGAGTCCCTGATCCATGCCAGTAAGAATGGAGTCAGTGAGCCAGAGCAGGGAGGTGGTAGTGGGGTGAGTCTAATGGAAATCAGACTGAAAGAGGGTGAAGAAGGAGGATGCATCAAGGAAATGAGAAGCTGAACCAGAGTCAAGTGCCCTTGCAGTTTAGCAAGAATAGGGGCAAAGATATTGGGTGGAAGTTACCAGGATTAAAAGAATCACCACCTTTATGAAGAAGGATGACAGTGGCAACTTTCAGTCTTCAGGGGCAGTGGCTAATGAGAAAGATAGTTTCAGGACAGTGGAAAGAAGCAGGTCTATATCATGGGCCAACAGATGCAGTAGCTTTGGGTTCAATCCATCTGGGCTTTTCCCCTTGTGGGGGATAAAGGCTAGAAGAGCATTTAGGGTGTAATTTGGGAGACTAGTTTGATAGATATGCAGGAGGAGGAGGAGGCATTAGGTGTAGATAAAGCTGGTGTAGGAGGAGCAGAAGGGGCACAGAGACAAGGATGGTGGAAGCACAGATTTTGAAGAAGTTAATGAATTCAGCAGCTACAGAGGGTGGTCTGAGATGGTGAGGTCACCTATCTTGAGGATAGAGGGAGAGGACTGGGCAGTAGGGGGGAATAGGGCATGAGCAACCTTCCAGAATTTGGAGGGGCTGTTAAGATTTTCCTGGAAGATGGAGTATTCTGATTTGGCAAGATGGACAGCCCTGCTGCAGGAGTTACAGAGGGAATGATACCTAAGTAAGTCATTTAGAGTACCAGTAGCTTTGTGATCCATCTATGCCAGATCACGAGTATGCTGGCAGAGCAGTAGCTCAGCTGATACCCAGGGGAGGAGTGAGCCCCAGACCCTAGTCTTCTTAAGAGGAGTGTGACGGTCCCAAGCATTCAGTAACAGTTTGTTGAAGTAGCTCAGGGTGGAGTTAACTGAGGAGGCATTGAAGATAGGAGACCAGTCAGTTTCCATAAGTTCCTCATGAAGGGAGGGCAACTCTAGGGATCCAAAGGAGCAGAGCTGGATTATATTTTGCAGAGCTTTAGGCAGGTGGATTTTCTACACACAGTGCAACATATGATGATCACTGAGTGCATCAGGTGGGATTCCTGTAGAAACAACCCAGTGAGGGTGAGATGTCAGAACCCAGTCTTGCAGGGCATGCTTGCCTGACTTGATGTTTAAATGGGTAGGTTCAGAGATGAGCTGTTTCAGATTCAAGTAAGAGATGCAGTTACAGATTTTAGATTATGTGCGGGACAGCCAGTTAATGTTGACGTCCCCAAGGATGTAGAGTTCACCAGTTGTGCAGTGGGTGATTAGAGAAGAGAAGAGAAGAGAAGAGAAGAAGTCAGTGATAGAGGAGGAGGAAGAGGAAGGGAGGGTGGGGCAACAGTAGACCCTGCCCATAAAGATGGTAAGGGAGCAAGAAATTGACAGCTTTAGTAATAAAAGTTCATATGCAGAGGGGGAGGTGATGGAGAGACAGATGGACTATTGGATGAAAGAAGAGATGAAGATGGCCACTCCTCCTCCCTGGTAGTTCAGTCTTGCCATATAAGGGAGTAACCAGTGATGGGATGGCAGTGACAGGGATTTTAGAGGAGAGCCATGATTTGGAGATGATGAGAATAGTGGGATTCAGAGTAATCATAAGTGATTGAATTAAGTAAATTTTTGTGAGTAGGCTCCTGATGTTAAGATGGACATTTTTTGTTTTTTTGTGGAGGACAGAGGGGGAAGAGGGTGAAGGCCCACAGTTAGATTCAATATCCTTCAACTGTAGAAAGGTGTGTTCACACAGAAAGCTGTAATGTGAAAAATGAACTTTTATTCAGAGAGTTAGAACAAATTTGCTGGCACTTTGAGGGATAACCCTCTTGTCCGGGCAGTGGAGTCCAATCAATCACACACCAATAAATATATCATAAATCTTTGGACAGTTTTGTTTTTAACAAGCTGACAATGGTGACAACATTGTTGCATTAAATAAGTTGGATTATGAATTTGAGGTTTTATGCCTTCTTTCTGATGTACATACATATCAAATGTTAAAAATATCTGACCTTGCATTTCCAGTCTATGCTGTTTGACGTTTTAGATGTGGCCTGTCGGAGGTGTTTAAACTGAGCAGGTCATAACATTTTTGAAAACAGAGTCACCACAAATACCAACTTTCTATTATCTGCCCAAAGTGCATAAACATTTAGAAACCCCCCTCCCCAGCAGGCATATCATGCCAGGGATAGATTCCCTACCTGAAAAGTTATCACATTTCTGTGATTACTTTCTACAGCCCATAGTGTATAATCTACCCTCATTTACAAGGGATTCCCTTTGTATATTGGAAAAAATGGAGTGAATGGTGTTAAAAGAAAACTGTTTTTAGATTAGCATAGATGTCACCTCACTATACACCTCAGGCTATTGAACAGTTCTTATTAGAGACCACCTTTCTGAATGCCCCATCCACCAAATCTTTCCTGGATGCCTTAGATTTTATTTTACATCACAATTATTTTCTGCTCAACTGAAAATTGTATTTACAGAAGTAAGGAACAGCGATGGGAGCAACAGTTGCTCCCAGCTACGCTTATATATATTTGGGATGATGGGAGAGGAAATTTATTTTCAATGATCAAAATTAGTTTTTGCTCTTTCTTTTGTTTTGGAGTTGCTACATAGACAACCTTTCAATTATATGGAACAGCTCCTAGTTAGAGACCAAACGGGTTCTGCAAAGTCGAAATGTAAATAACATGAATTTAATGGATACTTTTAACATTTTTCACTAAAAAATACCTCCAACAGCTTAATCCGGTTCAATTTCAGTTGCTTACCATCTGTATCTCCCTTCCCCCCAGTCGCCCCTGAAAAAGGGACTTCTAGGCCCAGTGGGCTTACTGGGTCAACAAAATTCAATAAATAAAATAATAAATAAAATGGAAGCAAATAATATGGAGCTTTTGAATTTGAAACTAAATGACAAGTCTGATGGGACAATAGCAAGTGAAAACTTCAGAAAAGAGACTGCAGATAACTCAGTGCTCCACTCACAGAGTGCCCACCCCCCAGTCCTAATAAAATACATTTCTTGAGGGCAGTTTCTACATTTAAAAAGAAACTGTTCTTGTCAGAGTGATTTTGAATCACATGCTAAGGAAATGTATGAAAGGTTTCAGGAAAGGGCTAACAATAAAAACATACTTGATGATGCTATGTTGAAGGAAGCAACACAAAATAGGAATGATTTGTGGAAGCCAAAGAACAAAAAAAACTGCTGAGGACAGGATCATGACTTTTGTATTGGAATACAGATCCACTTCTCATAAAGTAAAATCTATTTTGCTAAAAATATGGAAAATGCTTGAGCTATGTAGCATCCCAGATTTATTTACAACACCACCAAGGATTATGTTTAGCAGGAGCAAGAACCTGGGTGACTTTTTAAGCCACAGTCACCATGTCCCTGCTAAAGTGAACACACAAATGTGGTTACCCCCCAAAAATGTAGGCTGCTTTCGATATGGACCCTGTAGTGCCTGCAAACATGTGGTACAAGAAAAGGCATTTATACATCTTGCTAGTCATATGAAAGTTAAAATCAGAATTTGTGAATTGATCTACTAATTTTGTTGTATATGTGGCACATTATCTGTGCAAATTAATTTATGTAGGAAAAACTGTTAGGCCAGCTAAAGAATGTTTCTTAGAGCATCTTAGGGACATTAGGAATGACAACCGGGAATCAGCAATAGTAGTACACTATATGGAAAGTTGCCAGAGCAATCCAAGTACTGTGAGATTTATTATTTTGGAACATGTTAAGCAACCACCTCGAAAGGGGGATAGAAAACAAGTGCTTCTGAAAACAAACTCTGGCCAGAGCCAATAGGGCTGCAGGACAGGAATCTGGATTTAAAATATTGAAAATAATTTTTTTTAATATTTTTACACCAAATTTTCAACACAGCCTTGTGATGAACCTACCTCATAAAGAAAGGCAGAGAAAATGTTTAACTCCTGGTGTAAAGGTGATGTGCAGGGACTGCAAAATCAGATTTTGGGCTGCAAACTCACATATTGGGTAGGAGTTGAAAAATTACAGCTGTCACATTCATGAGTCACTGTTTTGAAATTGCTGTGTTGAAATGTTGTGGTAAAAATATTGAATATTACAAAAGTTATGAGCCTGTATTTGCAAAATTCAGCATAGCCTCATAAATTAACAGGAGAACATACTAGAATCATAGAATACAAGAATGCACAAAGTATAATACCACCTCATATTACATTTATTCAAAGCCATGGAATGCATTGCTAGTCTTTTTTTTGGCATTGAAAAAGTTTAACTTGGTCCATGGAGAGGAACTTTGGAAACAGCTTGACTTAATCAAGCCCTAAACATCATGATATCAGGGCAGAAAGTGGGTCAGGGTGCATTCAGATGAAAGTGGGGATAAGGTAAAGAAAATGTATTGTGGTACTGTACTCTATAAAGACCCTGCTGAAAGAATGCAGCATGGAGCTTGGCATAGATGCCAAATTCTTTGGTGCAGTCTTATAGTGCAGCAAGTTGGCGTCGGTATACTTTTTTGAGTGGGAGATTGTGAAAAATGTCAGATAGTTGTCAATTCCAACCCACTTTTTTTCTTCTTTGATGACAAAATTGTTGCATTAAGAAAATGGGCTATGTAGATCATTATGATCCATCATTTTTTTAAATAACCTCAACATTTTACACCCTGTGGGTCACTGTCCCACATAGGAAAACTGATCTTCTCACTCCTCTCTGAGTGCAAACCAATCCCCCTTTTTGTGCTGACAAATCCCCACCACCACCACCATCTGCCACTTACTTAGTGGTAATGAATTTATGTAGCATTTTTTAGTTCTGAATATTTATGCAGTCCCATACAGTAAAATGCCAACTGCCACCCTTTATAAGCTTCCCTTTATCAGTTTCTTCATATTTCCTGCAGTGTTTACATTTACTGCAGCAGTAAAGAGAATGTGTTCAGTACTAAAAAGAAAAATAAATTTGCTGGTAGGCTTTCTGTTTGGATACCTTTGTTAAGGGGAAGCTGCATTTTCAAAACAGGAATACCTGGAGGGGTATAACAGATAATATCCCCATTTATGTTTACTAGTAGTTATTACTGTCCTCTCCATGTGGAACAAAGCAAAAATGGATCTGGAGTGGCAGAACAAGTAATATGGTGCTCAGCAATGAAAAAACTGAAACAAGTAAAAGGAGGAGTACCCACATATGCAGAAAGCACTAGGATCACACACATATTAGAGTTATTTGTTTAAGTAAAGTGCATAGTGCACCCACACATAGTGAGCATAAAAAAGTGACGATTGAGCCACTCTGAAAGTAATGCTTCTTCGGGCCCCTGCCAGGCATCATCAGGGTGATTCACTCTGATGACACCTGGCAGAAGTCAGGAGAAATGATAGTTGCAGAAAGGCTCAGCCACCACTTTTTTATGCTCACTATGTGTTTGTGCACTATGCACTTTAGTAAAATAAAGGACTTTGAATAATATTGTTGTGGTCCTGGTGCTTTCTACATATGTGGGTACTCCTCATCCTTTTGTTTGTCTCTGTGGAACAGCAGACTGAGATGGAACATGAGCTCAGTCTTCCCAGTTGCAGGGATATTGACAGGACTGAACATATGGATATGTTCTCCAGCAGGACACAGGAACATGCTCTGCAGCTAACAGATGGCAAGTTTAGGAAACATTAGGAAGCATATTTTGTTCCAGAAGGTGGTGGCCTTCCAAAATTACCTGCCAATACAGCCAGTGGACATGAAGGCAGTTGAATGATTCCCAGTGTTACCCATCCATTAGCTTTTGCCAGCATTGACCCAATATAGCTGTGTAGAGCTTTTAGGAGTGGCAAGAGTGTTTAAAAGAATATACCATGCTCTTACCACACCAGAGTTAGATGTAACTGATGCTGCTGTGATTATGGAACTGCACATGATTGATACTTGCACATGTGCAATTTGCTTTGGAGTCAGCTGTATCATGGCAGCATAGACATGACTACATGTGGACAATACTTACATATGCATAGTTTAAGTAAGCACCACCATGTTGCACACAGCGGCCATTAGTATCTCAGAAAATCTGTCCTGTGTCAGTACATTGCATGTAGATGTAAACATGGGTAAAAGTAAGACCCCCACTGAAAATGAGATACTGCATCTCAGCCAGGTTAAGCTGTATCAGTACATTGTAAAAATGGGTAAAATTAGGACCCCCTGAAAAATGAGATTCTGCATCTCAACAACACTGACCTGTGTCAGTACTATGCCAGAATGGATAAAAGTATGAGTCTACTGAATATGACATACTGCATCTCAGCCAGGCTATCTTGTGTCAGTACACTGTAACAGGGCTAAAGAGCAGATAACACAGCCTTAACATTTGTTATAGCAATTTTACTGACAGGCATAATGAAGTTAGTTGTGTGCATGTATTGATTTGAGCATACAGGGAAAATGTACAGGAGTTTTGTCCCAGTTTTACATGGAAAACACAGGGAAAGTAAGATTGCCCTACAGGGAAATGCTTTGTTCAGTCTGGGAACACTGTAGTTGACACCCCAATGATTTCTTTGTAATCCCCTATGACGCTCCTTTGCAACCTCTGAACCCCCTAAAACAATAGCTGCCTAGCATTTACCCTTCCTATAGACATAAAACCATAAGAGTTCCAATGCCACTTAATAGATAGGTCCCTGTAAGGGTTAACATAAATCAACTCTTCAGAGAAAATACTGTAAATCATTGCTACACACATTGGGAGAGATGGCCAAGGATGTAATTTGGAACTACGCTGCAGTTAGATGCTGTATCCTCTGTTGGAACTCAAACATGGGTAAAAGTAAGACCCCACTAAAAATGAGATACTGAATCTTGGCCAGGCTAATCTGTATCAGTACACTGCAGAAATCATTAAAATTAGGACCCCTCTGAAAATGAGAGCCTGCATCTCATCAGTGCTATCCTGTGTCAGGACATTGCCAAAATGGATAAAAGTATGACCTCGCTGAATATGACATACTGCATGTCAGCCAGGCTATCTTGCTGTGCTTGTATATTACAACAATGCTATAATACCATCAACAGGTTTTGGAGATATAAGAACATTGGGAGCAAAGCTTGAGAGATTTGAACAGTTTTACATGAAAAAACAGGGGAAAGGAGGTTGCCTTACAGGGAAATGCTTTGTTCAATCTTTGAGCACTGCAGTTGACACCGCTATGATTCTTTGTAATTCCCTAGGATGCCTCTTGCAACCTCAGAAAGTGCCTAAAACATTAGCTGCCTAGCATTTATTTACCCTTCCTACAAGCATAAAACTATAAGAGTACCAGTGCCATTAATTGCATAGGTCCTGAAAAGGTTACTATAAATCAAGTCTTCAATTCCTTTGGGTAAATATTGCAAAGATTGGTGTGAATGATGATGTATTAAGACTTATGTACATATTTCTCACTCCTATTAGTTACCTTTCCCAGGGAAAGGGGTGGGAGCTGTGGGATTTTATTCCTATGAGTTTTTATTTAGATTCCTTAGACTGGTTCTGTGCATGTTTGTTATACATTGACACTATTGAAATCTGTACATATCAGGCACATGGTCTCATTTTCTTAGGAGTCCTTGACAAGTAGTTTTGTTTTTTGTGTTTATTTGGCACTTATACTTACAATTGATATTATCATATATTAAATGCTGTTACAACACTGAATCCTTTAAAGTTTATGTAGTGCATTAACTGGTTGAGAGTATAGTTGAGAAAATGTCTCAAGCTAAGTTCTGTATTATTTTTTGTGTGAAACATTTTGCTCACTTTAAGTAAACTTCACTTTAAGCTCTCTGTATGACATATGTGTATGTGTGTGTATGTCTTTGTGTGTGTAAGTATATGTGTGTATGTATGTATGTATTGATATATATATTTATAAAATGGCAAGAAAAAAATCTAAAAATCTCATTGGCCAAGTGACAGCAGCTGACTGAATATTAAATCTCTATATATCCATAGTCATCCTGGTCCTAAACTGCATCACACAATGAGCCACTCAGTCCTCTTATAACCAGAACTATCTTCTATCAGTCCCCCTGCAACCAGGACTGATCTTCCATCACAAACATGGCTGCTACCTTTACACTGTAAAAACCTTCAACTGGGCCCAAAAAATAAAACTACCTTAAATAAAAAATAAAACAAATTAATTAAATGTTGTTTACCTGATTATCACACTCTCCTTACACACATTGACTAATTAGAAACATTATTTACTGACAGCGAAAAATCCCCCTTCTGTCTTTACCTGCTCATCAGGGAAATATCTTCTGCTTGCCCTGGCAGTGAGCTAATTGAGTCTCTGGCTCTAAAACATGCCTTTGTTGTCTGTGTACAGTATGTAAGGAGAGTATCATTCTACCAGTGGAAGTGAGCAGAATTTTGAATCCCTGTATTCCATGATAAACATTCTATGTCTTGAATGTGGGGAGAAACAGAAAAAAAAAACAGGATGAAGAAAGTAGGCAATATAGAAAAACTTTGTAAACAAAAAGAAAAGGTAGGAAAACACAGTTACATAGGCAGAGGCAGATCCAAACTGCACAACTAAATTGCTGATGTTTTATAAAAGTGCGTACGCTGTAATCATATATAGGTGTTTTCAGGTGAAATCTACCCCCACCACCACCACAAACAAAAGGCAATTTGGCAGGTTTAAAGTGTTTTTTTCTTACTAACCTTTCACCTCAATCCTATAGCAGTTTTCCTTTTGTAACCCCCGGACCCCTGCCTTTTTGCAAATGACAGGTGGCATGCTGTTGAAGCTGACAGCAGTACCTGGTGGGGACTGGGTTCTAGGAGGACTAGGTTACTCGGCACAGGGGGCCTTGGTTTGGCTACTCTGCACAGGGTCACCCAAGTAAATCCGAACACAAGAAGCAATAACTGTAATGTCTAAAACCAGGAATGGGATTCTAAAGTGTGGCTTTTATTCACATCCAAACTGAACAAACAAAGCATAGACAGACCCCCATGGGGCTACATTCCTGGAAATGCAGATTAGAGATAACAAAACACTTCTTCACATTTCTAGCCATCAGGCTCTAAAACCATCAGGCACACAGCCCGGACTTGCATGCAGCTTTGGGTACACAGCCTGACTTGTACACTACTTGGGTTTTCCCCACTGGCCCAGCTCCTCCACCAGCCACTTGATCCATGGTCCATTATGGGAATGAACCAGTTTTCCTATTGGTGGCTCCCCAAACCACCTTAGAGCCTTCAACTCCTAGAGGGAATTTTCCTTCCATCCCATGTCTGGGTACTTCCCTCATCACTGGCCAAGTGCATGAGGCAAAGTAGAAATCCACAGAGCAAATCTGTAGAGGTGGACCTGGTTACTAAAGATGGGGGGGTCTCCCACCTCCAGCTCCCACAATCCAGACCCGGCCATTTTTCTGGAAACTAAACAACTCTTTTGAAAGCTTGGCAATGTAGATTACTGGGTAGACATATGATACATCTCCTCTATATGTCTTGACTTCCCCTATGTGCTGGACTTGAACATACTTTTACTTTTGGCTAAGTCTATTACTCTAGGCCTCCTACTACTTCAGTAGTCCAATCCCCACTTTAACACAGTTCAGAATGAAACATGAGCCCTTTAAAAAGAGCAGAACTCACCTTTTGATTGCAGGTGCCCCACAGGCAAATCACGAAATCTTCTTGTACCCCACACACGTGGACAAAATAAGGCAACTTCTTTCTCCAGCAGTAGCCAGGGGGTTGCCCCTGGAATAGCAGGCAAACCTTCCTGCCCCATCCCCTGAGGGATGGGGCACAGAAACCTGAGTCAGCAGTCTCCACCACTTTAAAAACAGCTTCTGTGTCTCTTTTTAGGTGGAAACACACACCTTTCCCTAAATGTAGCCCTATTTCAGGGCTGAGGCTCCAAGAGCCTGAGCACAGAGCTGCTGTGCTCCTCTCACAACAGTCACCAATCTCCAACTGACTACAGACTGACTGTTCAAACCTCCCAACATTCCACTCTAACTCCGTTCTGGAGATTCCATTGTGGCTCATGCAGCTGTGATAGTTCTATGGTGATGTCATCCCTCAGTCTCAGCTGAGACTGAGAACAGAGTGAGACAGTGTGAAATCCATTTAACTGGGGTTTCACAAGCTGCCTTCCTTGCCTACCACTAGGTCTTACTGGGATTCTAGTAACCCCGGGTAACAAGGGGGTTACACTTTTATGTACTAGACCACAACACAAAAGTATAAAACAAAAATAACGAGAAGGTTGCCTTCAGTGAAAGTGTATAGCTACAGTGTAATGAAAATTAAGTTTTAAACACTACTTAAGTTTTACAAATTTGCAGATGTTACAGTAAATTTACACTGTATGTTAATTTACATGTTACAGAGAAAATATTTATTTTCAACCAACTCTACTAATAAACACTTTTACTGCAAAGTACTGTGCTAGTTAACCTACTGCTGAGATATGCTATTTTATTCATTAATAGGGACTACTTTTTTCAGATTGTAGATGTTGTAGAGGTAATGTATCGTACACTCTTTTGAAATAGTAAATAAGTTTTAATCCCTATCAGAGTAAATCAAACTAATTCTTTTATGATAGTGGCCCATTTTATAAGTGTGATAAGCCACTCCAGAGAGTGCATTAAAGGATTTGAATGTACTTCCCAGAGGTGTAAGGACACTCGGCCTTTGACCTTGTGCCTTAGCAGTGTACATTAAAATCCTTTAATGCACACCCTGTTGTGGCTTATTACTATATATATATATATATATATATATATATATATATATATATATATATATATTATATATATATATATATAAAATATATAGATAGATGTATGTGTATATATGTATATATGTGTATGCATATACTGTATATGTGTGTATGTAAATGTCTGTGTGTGTGTATATATATATATATGTGTGTATATATATATATATATATATGCATATATATATATATATAATACACACACAGAAATCTATGTATAATTATATTTTAATTTCAAATTTCAATTAGGCCTCATTTCAGCATTTGTCTTTTATTGACTGTGCACTTTAAAACACAAGGATACTTGCAATGAAAGTTGTAAGCTCATCTTACATGTATTAGGGAGTATAGAATCCCAAAGGTTTTCTATCAGTAGAATGCATGTTTGAAACTTAATGAGACAGTTTAAAATTTACGTGAGAGGAGCTCTCTACTTATTGATAATTCTTGATAAACTTTGCCCTTCAGGGGCTTCTCAGCTAAAAGCATACTGGTGTTAAATAGCTTCTCTGAAGTAATCTTCTGTTATGTTTCAAAAGTACTGTAAAACATTGCTACACACACACACACATGAGGAGTGATGACTAAGCATGTAATTTGATACTGCTCTGCAGTTAGTTGCTGTTATCTGCAATGCAAACCAAAAACTAGAGCATTGTCACTACAAGAACTACAAGGCTGCCAAAAGAACTAGAATTAATCTATTTGAATAAGCTCTGCACAGATGTTTGGTCTGCAGCACTGCAAGGGTTAAATTGAAGGCTGCAAAGTAGTGAAAGGATCATTTGAAAACTCCAAAGGAAGTGTTCTTCAGTCTGAATTGTGTAGCTCATTATGGCTACAGTAGGCGGAGCCTGCAGACGTTTTGCATGTACAAAAGAAGTGATGTCATGTTTTCTGTCCGTGGAACTGACTGAAAGTGTAAATAGTCTCCTCCGCCTTACCCTCCTCCAAGAAATGTTTTCCACCATCAAATAAGTATGCTTTCATGTTAGTCAATGGTTGCAAGGTACTATTTTCTTTCTTAAATGGGTGGTACAAGAACTGGAACCTGAGTAGTGGGAGGCAGCATTGTTTTTTTGGGGGGAGTAAGATCCACCCCACCTCCACCCGAGAAGCTCCTAAAGATCCATTTCACCTTTTTTTTTATTCATGTGGGAGGGGCATGAGGTGGATCTATTATGTTGAAACAAGACTCACTAGTTTGGGATCTGGACCAAGGAACAGAACAGAACAAGTCTGTGGAGTCCCTGCATTTTGTTAAGGACTAGGAGAACATAAAATACTTAATGCCTTCAAACTGACTTAAAAACCCTTGGAACAAACTATTATCAGAGCCCCCTGGTGTCTCAAAAGGAAAGAGTAAGTAAGAAGTGTCTGAAACTACAACTTCCTGGCTGAAAGAGCCACAGGTGTTTCTTAAACATTTATATACTAAAAACAAAGTTCAGCTTTTGGGATTAACAATATTTGTTTACCATATTCTATATATATATATATATATATATATATATATATATATATATATATATATATAGTTTGTCTTTTTAGTAGTTTCAAAACTTTGAAAGCATTGGTGTTAGTAATGCATTTAAAAATACATTTTTTAATTGGCTTTACAGTTAATCATGCAGGTTCATGTGAGGGCACATATTTTTGGGGAGGGGGTTCAAATTATTTTAATCATGGGCACAGTACTTGGTAAACATAGCCTTTGATGAAGTGTATTTTTTCTTTTAAATTTGAGAAGTGGAGTTGCCTTGCACATGCTAACAATACCAGCTGCAATTAACAACTACTTGTAGAAACAAAAGGCTGTATTTTTTTTACTTACTTTTTTCCTGGCTCAGTTTATATCAGTCAAAAGAAAGAATGAAACAACTGTCAGAGCTGCCACCCCTGGACATGCCATTTATCACTCATTTAAAATAACACCAATGTATTTTCACATTTTTACCATGAGGGAAGCAAGAAGATGAACCAACATGGTTAACAAATGCATTCATTGACACCTGTGAATTAGTGGGGAGGAGTCATTTTTCTAACATTCCTGGTGAGTTTATACTCATTGGAACCTGTTTTTCAGTTTTTTTCTTTATTGTATCTTGTCCCAGGCAATCATTCCAGAGTGCAGTTTGCTCTGTTGTTTAATATCTCCAATGCAGGCTGGTGTTGTGTTTCATTTTTTGTTTCAAATTAACCACAGACATCATGACAGCCAAAGGAGACACACTTTGAGTCTTAGGGTATGTACAGCATAATTAATAAGTTTTCATATGCATAATATTTCCATTCATGTTATTGCTAGACATACTGCAGCTAGCTTGGCTTGAGAAAGGGTTGTAAATAAAGAAATTATACCACACTGATGACAGTAAGGTAGTAAAAGCACAAGGTTCATGGCTAGTGGTCCCTGGTAATCCAATAAAGCCACCTGACACCAGTTGTTGTTTTAAATCAGTTGCAATTTATTAATACTGAAATAAGCCCTAACAAATTTACCTTTAACGTGATCACGTCTAAACAGTTGATGACTTGTTACCACCAGGGCTATAGGTGCAGAAAAAATGAAGCAAATTTCCTCCCTTTTCTGGGTGTCCAGTATCTATAGCAGATCATGTGGCTAGTCCTCTGGAACACACTGGACATGACACCTAGGTCCTGTATTTATACTCAGCTTGTTTACATCAAAAATGCATAGTGGAAATTTCCAAACTACTGCAGCAAATTTTAGCCTACACACCACGTCATTCAATAACATCATGGGACAAGGTTGTTTTTTTTTATATTTTCTTTTCATTGTTGGTTATTTCTTACTGTACAGTTAGGTACTTGTTTTCATAAGAGATCATGTTACAAGCATAGATCTTACTTCATTGAACCATTCTTCATTAATGCACGACACTTTAGTATTGGATTAGGGTAAAGAGACTTCCATTTTATCTACCTAGAAAACCTTGCCTTAGGTCTTGGCTGACTTCCCCCATCTCCCTCTTTGCTTTTTTCTGGGTTTCCTCTTATATTTGAAACGTCTGACAAAACATATAGTTAACCTCAAAATACATCATCCATTTCTTTTTGTATACTATATAGTACCCATGGCCTCCAAAAAGGTTCTATTAAGCGATGCTTCTTATGAATTTTAGCTGTTAAAATTTCCATCTGATAAATATCCTTTACAAGTCTCATCCAGTCATGTACCGATGGGATAGCTGGAGAGTACCATCTTTTTGTTATAGCTTTTTTAGCTGCTAATATAAGAATCGGTAACTGAGTTCGATGCCATGAGGGGCTATGGTCAGGGTAAATTGAAAGTAGGACTAGCTCAGCTGTCAGTTCCACTGTCTCCCCCAGACATTCCGAGATTTCTTTTTGTAATGTAAACCAATATGGCATTAATAGGGGACATGACCAAAAAGACATGTCCTTGATCGGCTAATTTACAATGACACTTTCTCCAGCACTCCCCTGACGGTTGAGATTGGTATTTGGCTTGCACTGCTGGAGTGTGAAAGAAGTGGCTTCTGTACTTCCATGCAAATTCACGCCATCTGGTTGCATGAGTGATTTTGTAAGCTTGGGTCGATGTCTGGAGCCATTCCTGCTCCTGTATGTCCAACTCCAGGTCTCTATTCCAACTCTCCAATGTTGAAATAGTAGAATCTTTCATTCCTTCCCTTAAAATTTTATAAAGAAACCCTATCTGGTGAGGCCAAAGCTTGCCTTTAACATGGTCTTCATAATATCGCCAAGCCAAAGGGAGGGAGGGAGACAGGTAACTTAGTCACTGCCTCTCTCTGCCGCAATAGATAATTCCTGACCTGGCTGTATCTGAAGACATCTCTTGCCGGTAAACTAAATTTAGTCTGAAGTGTTTCAAATGGAATAATCCCTGTTTGAGATAAAAACTGCTGTAGAATTGTAGCCCTACCTGTCTCCAACTGGAGAATGTGTGGTCTAGAAGCGCCGGCAAGAACGGGGAGTCTTCAGAGATCAAGGTATAATAAAAAAATAGCTTTCTTAAAGGGCTTACGTTTTTTAACTTTATACCATATTTTTAATATATGGGCTGTATATCCTGTAAAATCCTGAAATCGGGGCAGATTTGCTATCGAGGCCATAGTGATCCTTATGATATCATACAAGTCATTTATTGCAAACTCCAAGTCCTTCCAAGGAGAGTGGTAAGTTGTTACAAGCCACAATGAAAGGATCCTTAGAAGGGATGCCTGAGCATATAATCTTAAATTTGGTAAGTTTACTCCACCCGAGGAATCCGGGAGTTGGAGAAGTGAGAGCCTTATTCTAGGTCTTTGGCCACCCCAAATAAAGTTCGAGATAAGCCTGTCCCATGACTTAAAGTAAAAGTTTGCTGGAAGAGTGGGTAAGTTCTGAAAAAGATATAATAGCTTAGGAAGGATTATCATTTGAATCGCCTCAATTCTCTGAAAGAAGGAGAGTGGCAGTAATGACCATGATAACAAATCTTTTTGCATCTGGGCAGACAGGGGTTCATAGTTCAATAGTTCTAGCATCTCTAAATTTTTAGGGATTGTTATACCAAGATATTTAAATTTTGTTTTATGCCATTTAACAGGATATCTATTCTTTAAATCTTGAGTTGGGGTAAAAAACAAAGGGATCAGGTCTGTTTTAGATATGTTTAATTGAAAACCCGCTATTTCTCTATAATTCTCTAATGTTTGCCAAAGGGCTGGTAAAGACTTCTCTGGGGAAAGGGCAGTTATCAGAATGTCATCTGCGAATAATGCTATCTTGTATTCTCTTTGACCTACAGAGACACCTCTATTTCCTTATTTTTTCTAATCATTTCGGCCAGCAGTTCTAGATAGATGGCAAATAGTAACGGTGATAATGGACATCCCTGTCTTGTACCCCTCTGAATTTGGATCGGTTGGGTCAATAAACCGTTCACCTGAATATAGGCTTTAGCCTGCTCATATAAATTTTTTATACAATCAATGACAGTTTCGGGAAAAGAGAAGTTTGACAGGGCTGTCCACAAATATTCCCAGCTTACCCTGTCGAACGCTTTCTCCACGTCTAAACTGAGATTGGTGGAGGGGATTTTCCTAGTATTTATATATTCCAGGAGGAGTGCAAGGCGCGTAGATTGTCAGAGGTGTTTCTTTGTTTTATAAAACCTGATTGATCTTGATGTATTAATCTCATAAGGATTGATTCAAGTCTTTTAGCCCAGATGCCTGTGAATATTTTATAGTCTACATTTAAAATCAATATGGGCCGGTATGATGAAGGGAGAGAGGGGTCTTTGTCTGGTTTTAGGATTGGGAATATGATTGCATAGTTCCAAGAGGGGGGGGTCCCCTCTCTTTACTTCTCTGAACATTAATAATAGACTTGGGAGGAGTTGAGGGAAGAAGGTCTTATACCACTCCAAACCAAATCCGTCAGGGTCTGGACATTTTAGGGGTTTTAGTTGTTTTATTTGATGCTGGATTTCCTCCTGATTTATTGGGTATTCCAGTTTTCTCTTCATTGAGTCTGTCAACTTGGGTAGCATAAGAGTTTTAAAAAGTCTGCTGTTTGTTCCCTCTGAATCTGGGTGGGAAGGGGGATGGTATAGAGATTTTCATAGAATTGTTGAAATATCTGTTTTATATGTTCTTCTTTATAGGAGAGGATGTTTGTAGATGGGGATTTTATTTTTAAAATTGTGGATGCCCTCTTTCTAGCCCTTAATTTTCTTGCCAGAAGTTTAGCTCCCCCTGCTTCACCTTCGTATGAAGATTGACGGAGATAAGCCAGGCTCTGTAGAGTCTTATAGTCCATTATTTCTTGGATATCTTGCTTTAAGGCCTTTATCTTAGTTGCAATAACTTTGTCACCCTCCCTGTATAATAGTTGGTATGATGATAATAATTCTATTAGAGATTTCAACCTTGTTTGTACTTTTTTTTGTTTATAGGATGCATATGACAAGATTTCACCATGAAGAACCGCCTTCAGGGTATCCCATTGGATTGTGAAGGATATCTTGGGAGTTTTGTTATCCTGAATTATTTGAGAGATACGTTTTATAAAATGTTCTACTAATTTTTGGTCTTGTAGTAAAGAATTATTTAGTCTCCACAATTTTATTTTTTTCTGCTTACCCAAGTTGACTTTAAGAATTAAAGGGTTGTGATCAGATAGAACTCTGGGGTCTAACTGAATATCCTGTACAAGGGAGAGATGTTCTCCAGTAATAAAAAAGTAATCAAGTCTGGAGTAAGTTTTATGCCTTCCCGAATAGAAGGTAAATCCTGGGTTAGAAGGGAAAATCTTTCTCCATACATCTTCTATTCCCATAAAGGCAAAGTTATCTTTTAAATGTTTTTCTGCCTTGGATAACCTTAGTGGGTTTGGGTTGGATGAGTCTAAATGAGGATGGAAAGTTATATTAAAATCGCTCCCCATTTTAAGAATTCCTTTAAGCTTATCAACAACCTTTTGTAAAAACATCTTCACTACTGACAGTGGGGTTTGGGGTGGAAGGTACGTGTTTACCAAGGTAACTGTTTGAGAAAAAAGGACACCTGTTATAATGACGTAACGTCCATAGGGATCTTTATAGGTATCCTGTACTTCTATCAGGGTTGAGGTGGGAATTAAAATTGCAGTACCCCTTTTATGGCCACTCGAGTGGGACGCTGCATATACTTGATAGCGCCCCCCCAGTGTAATTTTGAGTGTTCCATAGTGGAGATATGCATTTCCTGAAGGAAATAGATATCAGACCCTTGTCTGCCCAGATGTCACATTACTCTATACCTCTTAATAGGGGAATGTAGCCCATTTATATTCTGAGAGTAAATTTTAACTGGTATGTCAACCATTGGCCCAATGAGTATGGCCTGTATCTGTAGTTTTGGTGCGGCTTTGGAGGGTGGAGAACAGAGGAAGCACAACCTTTTCTTTAGAAAATTTCTCTTCTCTAGTCAAGTGCCGAAATAAGCTTGCTTCCTTTCGCCCAAGTATTATTACAATTTTGATTCCCTTTTTTTTCCTCATCCCTCCAAAGCTCGACATCAAAGATGGAAGTCTCTGTCCCATTTTACTTAATATAATATCAACATGTTTCTTTAATAGTAAAACAAATAAACGTATATACCATGTCATTACTAAGCCTATGGCTTCAAAATACCTAACAAAGGCAACTATATACAAATGGTCTTCCACTAATGGGGGAGATATTTTCATCTGGAGATAGGGAAGGTAGAAATAGGTCGAAATACCTTTCTCTCTTTTATCTCCTGGGTAAGTGGGGGGTGCTCCACAAAAGTGGATCTATACCCACCTGAGAGGGAACTCCCTCTCCCAAGGCTAGTTTCTATCAATCACTAGTGCTTATATGGTGGGACTGGGTGTTAGCCTGTACCAAGCATTTTCTGTCTTTCTTTTTTCAAAAGGTAGGGGCTCCTCTTTACCTCCATCATGTTTAATCCATACTTAGAGAGAAGGGGAGAGAAGAAAAAAAAACACCCCCCTTATTTGTTATTCTCTCTCTTCTCCCCTCCTTCCCACCTTATCCCCTCCCCTCCTTCCCCTTCCCTTGCATGTTGTCCTCTTTCCCTTGTAAAGTCACTTAGGTATTGAAATATTCTGGTCTCCGCCTTTGAAAGCCAGGTTGTTCTTCCATTCTTCCCTGTTCCAGAAGGATTTCTGGATTATGGTTTCATAAGAATGCACACAGAGATTAAAGAATCGAAAGTTTGAAAAAAGGAGATGACTATGTCTCTGTACTCGGTTTTCCTGTGTAAATATTAAATTATAACTTGTTAATTCTCAAGGTACTGTTCTTATTTTGCTTCCAGTCGAGTGGGGTAGACTCCCCCCAACAGTGGAGGAGGGGAGGGCTCAGGAAGAAAAACAACAGATAACTCCACAGTCTAAAGGAAGGCCAGAATAGGGCGAACATTCTCCTACTTCATACTTTTCAGTTTTCTTGTTTCTCTGGTTCTTTTAATGGCAATTTAACTGTATCTCTGGTGTCAGTCTCACTTCAATCAGTCGTTCCATTTAAAACTGCCTTTATTTCTTCCTTCCTTGTCTAAGCCTTGTCTCTCCTCCTCCCCCACACTCCTCTGTTTAATAGAATGTTAACGAGTTCTCAAGAGGGTTGTAAAGTGGGGTTTCTCAATACCCTTATCTTGTCTAGTAAAGTCTGTAAACCTCGCTCAGCACTGACCTCTCCCCTCATCTCTCGTGTGGGAGAACCCGGTTGTAATTGCAAGCTCTTTGGGTCAGCTTTAGAGATTATGCCCATCTGAATTAAGTCACTTTTTGCCTCTGGTGCTGAATTATATGTAATAGGGCTGTTTTGTAATAGTACTGTTAATTTCGCAGGGTAGGGAGTCCGGAATCTTATGTTAGAGGCTCGCAGTAGAGGGAACAGAGATGAATATTCTCATCTTAGGCGTTGTGTGGCTGGTGCATAGTCATTGTCAAATATAATTCAGTGTTTCCCCAACATAACTTTTTGCTTGTGCCACGCCTTAGAAAGGATTTGGTCTTTCTGATAGAAACTGTTAAATCTGATTACAAAGGACCTGGGTCTAGCATCGGGTTTTGACGGACGAAGTCCCAATGCGCGATGAGCCCTTTCTGTATCTATCTGCATTTCTGGGCCCAGATCTAGGGTCAGGCATAGAAAGTAATCCACAAAAGCCACAGGATCATTTCCCTCTTCTCCCTCTGGTATGCCATATGAATGAATGTTTTTCCTTCTCTCTCTGTTTTCCATATCTTCTTGTCGCATTGATTGATACAGCTGTTCCTCTACGATTGTATGTATCACTTTCTCTAATTCACATATTTTGCTCGAGTTCTCTGCTGTCTGTGTCTCCGTCTCACTTACTGTACTCTGGAGCTCTCCCAAATCAGTGCGTATCTCTTTTAAAGCATCTCTCATTTCTGTTCGAAATTCGCTAATAGCTTGCAGTATTGTTTTGGTAGATACATTATCTGATGATGATTTCTTCCTATTATTGTGATTATTATCTCCTCTTTTCCCACATTTTGGTTCTGGTGGTTGGGAAGATGTAGAGGTAGATTCAATGTCTAGCAGGCCGCTTTCGTTGGTATCCTGGAGGTCCTGTAGTGGGTGGAAGCAGTTCTTATCTAAGCGTGCCATTTCCTCGTTTGGCATTCTTTTTAAAAGTCATAGATTTCTTCTTCAATTGAGTCTTCTTAGGTAATGACTTTCAATTAACTTTGTTTATTTAGTTGAGGAAAAACTGCTGTTCTGGATTGAGGTTTTAGAGGAGCCCGAGCTCTAGCGTGTTCACGCCGCCATGTCCCAACCGGAAGTCATCATGAGACAAGGTTTAAAAGTACAATGGCCAAGGGATACCTCGGTCATAAGATACATTTGACACTTTCCTGAGACAGGGGAGTTTCGTTTATCATCATCCTTGGATGGAAAAACAAGTGATCGGGGGATTTTATATATATCAAAAATAACTTGCTTAGGAGACAGAAAACAAATGAGGGGACTTCATTACATTTTAAATAACTTGCTGACAACTGCAAAAGTAGCCTTGTACTAGAGAGTGGCCAAAACAAGGATATAATTATTTCTTATCAACTCTCTGTTGTACATTGTTTTTTAAACACAAGAAATCATGACATGAGGAACTGTGTTAACCAAGGCTAAACTGTAGTCAGTTGAAGCAACTGGACCTTATCTTGGCTATGTCATTGAGTTAAAAGACAGATTTTGTACAAAATATCTCTGTTTAAGCAGAGCAAACTAATTTTTCTTTTAAAACATCTGTTCCTAAACACGACTTATTCTCTTCATCTACTTTTCTACAATTATTTAAAAGGCCCCAACACCTTTTGAACCCAGGCACCCACATACATGTGGTATTATGTAGTTATCTGCTAGCCACTTGCAGCCCTTTACTAGCCATACATATCGATTGACATGTTGGCATCATTTAATGCTCTTTAACCATTTGCAGCCTCTGCAAGCCTTGTACATTTTTGGTATCTTTTGAACCTTTTTTTACAGCCAACTAACTTGTATTGAACCTTGGCCATTATAATTTTCAACAGGGTGAACATGGTCAGGAACCCTTAGCAATTGAGATGCATGTTCAGCAAATAAATCCAGATGTGCTAACTGCCTGCTGAATAAGGAAGGGTTGCAGGAACCCAGGGAATGATTACGGGGGGGGGTGGCTGATGGTCATCAAAATGGGAAAGGATTTGGGGATAATCATATTGGATGACCTAAAGGTGGCTAAACAATATACCAAATCTGTGAGGAGAGCCAGTAGAATGCTGTGGTGCATTAGTGAGAGGTATTACCAGCAGAAGGAAGGAGGTGGTGATACCACTGTGTACATCACTGGTGATGCCTCATTATGAATATGGTGTCCAGTTCTAGAAGACGCATTTCTGTCATGCAACTTTAAATCACAAATGGGTTCATTGGTTCTATTTTAGATTTCTGTCCCTTTCCCTACTTCTCCCACTGGTTAGCCTTATGGAACACAACCAGAACATATATTGGTTAGCATGATGAATGCACCTACACAAGCTGCTTCTCAGTCTACAGCACTGTCTTTTTAAAATGCCAACTTCTTGTTTAAAATATGGCATAATTTTTCCATCCATGTTAGAGTTAGACATACTGTAGCTATCTTGGCTTGAGGGAGGGTGAACATGGTCAGGACCCCTTAGCAATTGAAATGCACATGCAGCAAATAAGTCCGGATATACTAATTTACTCTATAACTGTTAAGTGTCACAGTTTGCATTTTCTTCTTGAAATGGTTACTTTTGCATTTATGTTTATTTTAAAATATTTAATATTTTGCCCATGTGGTTATGTCATGGACCATAACTGATCTCCAGCCTTACCTCCCCCGTGCTCCAACCTGCACAGAAAACAGTGCTTGTAGACAAATATAATCATTTTGTTGCTGTGTTCTGGCATGTTCTTGTGTGCGTGCGTGCGATGCGATGCGCGATGTGTGTGTTTGTGTTACTGAAGTAAGAAATGTACAGCTGTTATTTTTTAGATCCTGTTCAAAAAGTGTTTTTGCAGCTGTGGTGCCAAATGGCACAGTCACTGTGCAAAATCACCTTTTGGCTAATGAACTGATAGTGTCACTGTTCATGTGGTAGGGTCACAAAGAGCACATGCTGAAAATTTGGAGTGAAAATACCAAGAAACAACCAGGGCATTAGGGTTTCTGACTATAACACCCTGCCCTGTAGAGACTGACAGGCATCAGGGGTGTGACTTGGGATTGTCAACAGTAGTGCTCATGCCATTCCACCCCCATCCCCACCCTGCAGCCAGTGACAGATATTGAGGTGTGCCTTTGACTCTTCATCCCCAAAGTTCACTCCATTCTCTTATACTGCACCCATTTCAGGGTATTTCCTTATGGAATGGGGTGAGTGTAAAGTTTGAAAACCCCAAGGAACACCTCGACTCTTGTCTGTGTCTGCAGGGTAGGATGAGGTGAAATGACATGACCGTTATGGGCAATGACCCAAAGGCACACCCTAATGCCTGTTCATGTCTGCAGGGTGGGGGTAGGGTTGGCATCACTTTAGTACTTCACTGCCATTCCTATTCTGCCTGTCTGTCTGTATGTCTCTCTCTCTCTCTCTATATATACATATATGAGACAAAGAACCTCTGTGCGTAAACACTGAGGCAAGGGTTACCCCAAAGGGCATTTGGCTGGGAAGCCAAGTTTCAAGAAAATACAAAATCACACATGCCCCCACAATGCAAAGCATTATGGGCTGCATATGCAAATCACCACAGAATGTTATGCTGGTCCAACTTTAAGCAGAATTGCATGGTGCCGAAAGGCCTCTCACATAGTTTGCAAAGGGTGCTACCAGAAGACATAGACACGTGTTTCGTCCTACCAGGACTCATCAGTATGCCTCGTCTGTTTAACACCCCAGTGGACTGGACCAGCTACCCCTAAGGCAGTGTGCCTGGGGTACATTGTGGTGAACCCATTAAAATAAAAAACCAGCATAACATTCTGTGGTGATTTGCATATGCAGCCCATGATGCTTTGCATTGTGGGGGCATGTGTGACTTTGTATTTTCTTGAAACTTGGCTTCCCAGCCAAATGCCCTTTGGTAACTCCTTGCCCTCAGTGTTTACGACAGAGGTTCTTTGTCTTTAAATGTTTTTTATTTTAATGGGTTCACCACAATATATCCCAGGCACACTGCCTTAGGGTAGCTGGTCCAGTCCACTGGGGTGTTAAACAGACGAGGCATACTGATGAGTCCTGGTAGGACGAAACACATGTCTATGTCTTCTGTTAGCACCCTTTGCAAACTGTGTGAGAGGCCTTTCGGCACCATGCAATTCTGCTTAAAGTTGGACCAGCATAACATTCTGTGGTGATTTGCATATGCAGCCCATGATGCTTTGCATTGTGGGGGCATGTGTGACTTTGTATTTTCTTGAAACTTGGCTTCCCAGCCAAATGCCCTTTGGGGTAACCCTTGCCTCAGTGTTTACGCACAGAGGTTCTTTGTCTTATACATATATATGACTAAGTAATTATCTGTCTTTCTATTAATTGCATGTATCGCTATTTTTACCTATTTCTAAAACAAACCTGCATATCACATTTGCCTGCACTCTGAGCACGAACTTATGAATCTGTGCATATTTGTACCCCACTTCTGCGTATACCTCATACTTTCCTAATATTCCCATTATCACAAGCATAACTACCTTGCCCTTATCAAAAGTGACCCCTCTGAAAGTTAATATCATATTTTCTCTAGCAGTCCATCATCATTACACCCGACTTCCTGACATCAACATATTGCTTAAATATAACTTACATCACCTCATGAACAAAAACTCTGTTTCTCTTAACAAATAAAAATAACTAAATAAATAAATAAAATGTGTAAATAATCCCAAGGCTGAACATATGCTAGCCATTACTTTTTCATGTACTGCCACCTTCTGTACCATCATGGGGATTTGCATGGTTCCCTTGATGCTTTGCATTATTGGGATATGTGCAATTATGTTTTCTTTAAAATTTGGCTGGCCAATATCATCCAGAATAACACATACATCAGTGACATTTGCTCTGGGGTTCTTTTGTAAGTTTCCTGTTTCTTCCATTAAAATGTACACCTCCATATATTTTCCTAATAATGTGTATGCCTTCCTTAGAACAGAAACTAAAATAAATCTTACTACTTACAAATCATTGTGTTGCTTCTCTATACCTCCTTAACAATTCCACAAAACTTCACTAACTTCATTATGCAGCTGTGGTGGATCTGGCCAGATTTTGTTTTTAGAGCTGACACAGTAGGGCTGCAGGCTCCGCCTACCTGTAGCATGAAAAAGAGACTCACTGGATCTTTACTTTAAATTCTATGCACCCCAGGGGTCTGAACAGAGAACTTGACCTGTGTATTTATCTTTGCAAAATGTTGTCTTAAGAAGTGAACTCAAAAGTATAAAATAAGTTGATAATGTATACTGTGAATAGGGGTTACATTTTTTATACCAAGAATTTTCTTTTATTTTCGCCAGTATGTGCTAGACCTATGTGTATTTTCTAAGCCATTGGTAGTTTAGTCTTCAGTTTTGCCCCTATCTTATTTTGAGCCAATAACCTTTCACTGGTTTTCCTTTCTACCATTTACCCAACCCTTCCCCCTGTTTTTTCTGTCCCTCCTTTTTGTAGTGCTTTTTTTTTTTCTTTTATAGTATATCCAGTGCAATTAGTAGTTCCAACAGTGAAGATAAACTAATTTAAAAAGGTACAAAATGTTTCCATTTGCCAGATCACAGCTTGCAGATCAGGGGCCAGATATTCAAAACTTAGCTCTGGGGCGTGCTAAATTAACCCTGAACCAGTAGCAAGCTATAGTCAAAGGATAGCCCCAGGGCTAAACCTGCTGAATATAGCATTCAAAGGAAACAGTGCAAACAGGTCAGTGAGTACAGTGCTAAAATAGCCCAGGAAATAAGACAGTTCTGAATATAGTGACAAGGTAGTGCAAAATGCAGCAGCAGCTCAGTGGACACAGAGGTGGAGTAAGGCAGAGCTGAAGTTGGTGGACAATGTGTGTGTTAGCAATGAAGTATTGCACAACTACTGCAAACAACAATGCAGGCCACACACTGCAGAACTGTGCTATGCTTTTGAGAGATTTGCCCAGGGCTAACCCGACTGCACAGTGCTAACATATTAGCCTGGTGCAAACATGGTAGCCTGGGGCAAAAGTTTGCCACATTCAAAGACCCTATGCAAATAAGCCTACTCAGGCAATCTGTGGGCAAACAGTCACATCTGCATCTCATTATGGCCTGCTTTGCATGCACTGCCATGTACATTGCCCGGTGCTATTACTGGGAGCTAACAGCAACCCTCTGTTGGTTGGAATGGAAGTACAGGCTGGAAGCTGCAGGCCAGAGTGTGCTCACAGCAACCCCCTGTTGGTCAGAATGGACGAACAGGCTGGATGCTGCAAGGAATGGGTGTTTGCAGGCACAGTCAGTGTACACCACTCGCCCATACAGCACTGCAAAGAGGGACACAGAGGTGCAGAATGATGGTCAATGAGGGACACTGATCTCCATAATGAGGGACACATCCTCAAACATGGAGAAACATAGAACAATATGGAAACTATCACCTTTGTATGTTCAAAGGTCATGTGATAGTGAGCAGCATAGAATAATATTAATGTCTGCTTTACAGTCTGGATTTCAGTCAGATAGTGACCTACTCAGTTAAATAGTGATCTACTCCATTCTAGTTATTGCTGCTTTTTCTTGTTACTTTTTAGCTGGGTTATTGAATTGTATTTTGCAAATTTGGCTTTTATCTTATTTAAGGGGTCAGTTTCTTTTAGTGTGTGTGGTGGGGTTGTGGGCTTAATTTTTTATCTTGCTTTTGTTTTTGTCTTTGTTTATGGAATTGTTTGTTTTTATTGTTGCTTTTGTTTGATTATATTTGCATTGGGTGGCTGTGGAGCTGGGCTTCCACTGGCATGTGTTGGCAAAGATCTCGCCCGGTCAGATGCTGCTGTCCTTCCAAGCTCCGTGACCTTCATCCCTTTAATTGCCCTCTCATGCCCGCTGAGGTGTATAGGAAAAGTTGAACTTTAGGGATACTAAGACTGAGGTGCAGGGGTAGGGGTTGTGGACCCAGAGGGAGAGTGGAACTGAGTGGGTGGATAGGGGTCATGGGGACAAGAAGATGCCCTGGGGCAAAATAGGTTATTGAGAGAGGGTTTTCTTTGTCTGGTTCCCATACCCAAGGGCTCCACCTTGAGTGGGCAGCTGACGCGGATGACCTAGGTGGCCTATCCTACTCGAGTAGTGTTATGCAATGCCAGATCTAGTAAGAATAAGACAATGGTGATTGCTGATCTTGTTGTGTCAACTGACCTGGCTTGCATCACTGAGACCTGGCTGGATGAAAATGATGACCTGGTTCTTGAGTCAGCTATTCCAGATGGTTCCTCTGATACAGTGCCCGAAGATGGATCGCAGGGGTGGTGGTGTAGCCATGTGTTTTAGAACTGAATTGGGCCTTGTAGAAGTGTCAGTGGGGTAGACCAAGTTCTTTGAGTGTATCACAGATGCTGGTGTGGGGTGCAGGATTCTTCTTTTGTACCATCCACTTGGGGGTGAGAAGCAATTCCTGCAGGAAGTCACGAACTTCATTGTTGATATGGTTTTGCAGTCCCCCAGATTGATGGTGCGGGAGGACCAATGCCTGGATCGATAATGAACTCTCACAATTTGGACAGGACTTCCACCAACTTATAAATTTGTTGGGCTTCACAAAGGTTGTTACCTCTGTGACCCATATTCATGATCACTCAATGGACTTGGTCTTCTTACTTGGTATGGAGACCTCCAACCTGGAGGTGGAGCCAGTCGGTTGTTCTGACCATTACACTATAAGGTTCAAGTTCCTAGCTGCTCCCTATAGGCCTGCCCTTATGGATATGGTCCAGTACTGCCCTTCAAGGGGTTTGACCCCAGATGGCTGATGGTGGTGCTGGACCTATTGGGCTTTCTGAGCGCAAGCATGAATCCAGAGAATCTGCTTCAGGCCTATAATAGGGCTGTGACTGAGGCTCTGGACTCTGTTGCTCCTGTCTGTGTTTGTTCCCTCTCTTTGCCCTCAGTCCCCTTGGTTTGATAGTACTTTGAGGGAGTTATGACGAGTGGGACAAAGGTAGAAATGGCACTGGCAGAAATCAGGCCTTGATGCTGACAAACTTAGATTGATAGCTCATTATACTGAGTATCAATTGGCTATCTCCCTTAAGAAGGTAGAGTTCCTGTCCAGGGAGCGCGCTGCTGCTCAGAATTGACCAGCTCAGTTCTTCTGAACTGTTGACAGACTGTGCAATCCAGACTGTCTGCAGTTTCGGAGGTCATTGTCATAAGAGACGTGTGACAAGTTCACTCGATTCTTTGCTAATAAGGTTGCCAGCTGACATCAGGTCTGAGATCTGAGTTATGCATCCCAATAGGTGCAGCAACAGTGGGTGGGAGGTTGCATCCCCTCAGTTTGTCTGGTCCAACTTTGACCGGTTGGTGATTACGGATATTGTGAGGATCATCCAGAGTATGCGGCTGACCTGCTGTAGTTTGGGCCCAGACCCAACCCACCTCCTAGTGAGGTGCATTAATGTTATCAGCCCGGTCCTAGCAGAGATAGTCTGTTGTTCATTAGAGACAGGTGTGTTTCCTGACACCCTGAAGGAGGCTGTGGTGACACCTTTCTTTAAGAAATCATCTCTTGACCCAGTCTGTCTTGCTAACTACAGATCTGTCTCTAATCTTCCCTTTGTTAGTAAGGTTATTGAGAAGTTGGAAACACTGCAGCTGGAGGACCGCCTTACCATCCACAATGTCTACAATCCTCTCCAGTCTGGATTCCGGAAGAGGCACAGTACAGAGACAGCCCTTGTCTGAGTACTTAATGACCTCCTGATAGCGAGAGATCAGAAAAGTCATTCCATCTTGGTTCTCTTAGATCTCTCTGTGGCATTTGACACATTGGCCCATGGTGTGTTATTAAAATGCTTGCTGCTGATCTGTGGATTGTCTGGTACAGTCCTCAGAGGTGGTTCCACTCTTTTCTCCCCAGCAGGTCTCAGTGAGTGGTGTTGGGGATTTATTCCTCTGACCCAATCTCACTGCTGTGTGGGGTACTGCAGGGCTCTGTTTTATCACCCATGTTGTTAGCAGTGTATATGCTACCATTGGGAGACATTGTAAGGTGGTAAGGGCTGAGTTTTCACTGCTTTGTAGATGATACTCAGCTGTACATGTCCTTCATGCCCGAACAGGATAGTACCATCTCAGCTTTTAACAACTGCCTTGCTGAGTTCCAGGGCTGGATGAGTGCCAACTGGCTGAGGTTGAACCCTGATAAGACCGAGGTGTTGGTTGTGGATCCTGGTCATTGGGCAGAGGGGCTTTCGGCTAGATGGCCTTCTGGGCTCTGGCTTGGAGGCAGCCAGCTGATAACCTGTGCCTGGGTGTGGAACCTGGGCATTATTTTTGATGATGGATTGACCCTTAGATTTCAGGTGTCATCCGTCATCAAGACCTTATTCTACCTCCAGAAGAATATTGCCTGGATTAAGCACCTGGTCCCACCTGATGACCTACAAATGCTGGTTCATGCTTTTGTGAACTCCCACTTTGAGTATTGCAATGCCCTTTCCCTAGGGCTACAGGGGCTTGATATCTGCCACTTGCAGCTGGTACAGAATGTGGCAGCTAGGCTGTTGACGGGTTTACCAAGATCATGCCATGTCACACTTGTGCTCTGTGATTTGCACTGGCTGCCTGTTCAGTGGTGGATCACCTTAAAGGTCTGACTACTGACTTATAAAGCCCTACACAGGCAGGGACCGTGTTACCTGCAAGATCTGCTTTGCCCCTACCACCCCCTCCGCCCACTCCACTCCACCAACAAGGGATTGCAAGACATTCTGAGGGTCCGATAGAAGACCTCTGGTGCCAGAGCATTTTCATTTGTGGCCTCAACACTGTGGAACTCTCTACCTCACCGGATATGGGAATGTCTGACAGTGGAGAGTTTCAAGTCTGCATTAAAGGTGCCTTTGTTTAATCTCATCTTCAAATAGTTTGGATGAACTGTATATATATATATATATATACACATTTTACTGTTTACTGATATTTTTACTCCTATATTTTACTTGTTGTACAAGTGCTGTGATACTCCATTGAATTGTGTTTTATAAATAAAGCTGAGTTGAGTTGAATTGTATGTACAGCACAGCCTCTGTGTGTGCAGCATGTATTCCATGAGGGACAACCAAGGGGCAGGGCACTTATGAGAAGTAGAATAAGGGATGACCCTTGTAATGAGGGACACTCAAGAGGGATGTAATATATATATATATATATATATATACATATATATATATATATATATATATATATATATATTTATATAGAGATAGATAGATACACATATACACATACCACTCAGTCTCTCAGAATTAATATTCATAGCACTGGACTGCAACAAGCAGAGCTACTGACCCGAATGTGGAGCACCTATTTATGTTAGAGAATAACATGTCATTAACTAGTGGCCCCCATATATACTGCATAGTGTCAATGATTGTCTAGTACCTAATTGCAATGATGTAATAGTTTGTGTGTCCAGACGTAGCTCTTATATTATGTGGAACATCAATAAACCTATGGGGAGCAAGGTTACATGTGTGTGTGTGGCAATCACAGCCACTATGTGAAATCCATAACAGTTGAGGGATATGGCTCCGGCTCCGAATCCCATAACTGCAGTTGTACACCTCCCCGGTGGTCAAAGCACAGCCCCATTCTCCCCATATGTATTCCTTAGTATCTCCAGTGGTTCCGTAAATTAGTGGCAGCCAGATCTCCATGTACTTATGCAGAAGTATCCCTGGTGCTCCCATACTCACTGACAACCCCAATCTCCCATAGATATAATTTCCCCAGTGCCTCGTAGTCTAGTGGCTCCCAACCCCCATCACGATCCCCGACCCCCATATGTTTTAAATACAGCCCTTCCCTGGTAGTCCAGTGGCCCCTCCCACCTCGGCACCTGACCATCTGGCACCCCCTCAGTTATCTCAAATGGAGCAGATGACTGGCTCAACTCACCACTCACTTTCCACGCCAGTTATCAATTGAGTGTTGACTGAGACTATATAGTGAGTAAATGAATGCACGGGTGCACTCATTCATTACTCAATACGGTACACTCATTCAACACTCAGTCAGCAGCTGGCCGCAGAGCTAAGCATGGGGTTGAGCTGTCACCGGCTCCATTTGGGGATAGTTGGGGGATGCGAGGGGTTTTGCACTGTCTGGTGGGGGGTTGGGGGTCCACTTGACTACCGGGAAAGGGCTGTGTTTAAAACATACGGGAGTCAGGGATCGTGATGGGGTGGTGTGACCACTAGAACACCAGGGATATGGATTATTTCATACAGATACAGGGTCAGGGATTGTGATTGGGGGATGTAGGGACCACTACTCCACCAGGGGTTACCATAGCGGTAAATCAGAGTGTGTTGAAGGTACACTTCAAATTACTTCGAGTAACACCACCATATATGCTTTTTGCAGGTGATATTTAGTGCCACGCTACAGGTGGTGCAAAAACCTGCAGTGCGGTGCTAATCTTTTGAATATGCTGAAGTGCCGGCATTCATGGCTACTCCCTTACCTCCCTCCCTTGCATACATTTGCTTTTGTGTTGGTGCTATCACACAGCACCGGCACTAACAGGGCTTTTGAATATTGCAGGCTGGTGCAAATACGGCACTATTCCAGCTCAACAGATTTGCACCAGGTGCAAAGCTTTGAATATCTGGCCCCAGGCATGATAAATGGAAATGTATTTTATGACATGACTGCATTTTGAATGGTTCTTTGCTATTGGTCACTGTTTGTTTATTATTTTCCAGTATCTTGCTTGAATATAGTTACCAATTTACAATCTGTTTTGTTGTTATACAGTTAGTGTAGAAGCTAATGCAGGAATTAATAACATATACAAATACTCTATAGGTATGAATTTGGAAAGTTGAGAGGTTAGCCTCGTGCTTCACTCTTGGTTAAATTTGAGCAGGAATTTCACATTTCACCTTTGTTTGTTTATTTTTTTCTCCCCTGCCTCCGCCCTCTCCATGTCTCTTATCTATTTCTAACTTCTCCTCCTTGGAACTGCCACCTTCTGCAGTAAAACCAAAAGAAGTACTAATGATTCCAGCTGCATTGTTACAGTTGTGGAACTGCTGTGTAAATTGGAAATAAACTTGTACATCTGAATGGTTCACTGCCACAGGTGTCTGTGTGCAAGTGTTTTCCCAGTTACTGGTTAGAATAAAAATTCCTTCAGAAAATTGTTTAGTTATTTTATAGTGAGCAATGAGGCAGATATAAAATAAAGTTTATTTATTTATTTAGGAGATTAACCAGGCAGGCATACTGAGTGGGGACTGCCCATTTCCAGATGCGACCTGGGGTGGCTACATAGAAAATACAGCTGGAAATGTACAATACAGGGGTAACATCAACTGGTACAGCAATAGTAACAGAGCTAGACATGCATTTGATACAACTACTACTACTACTACAAGGTTAGTCCTTAGACCGTAGGGTACATACAGACAGAAAATCATGCAGGTATACAGTTATTTGCTGAGATATATTTAAAGCTGTCAAGGTACATCTAGATTCCCCTGGGTTGTGTGTCTGGGTTGCTGGTAGCAGTTGCATGTGTCAGAGAAATGGTCATGGAGGAGTGGTTTAAGGAGCCCAGGGGCGGTGGTTTGTCAGATGCGAGCAGAAAGATTATTTTAGAGTTTGGGCAGGCGGTATTTGAAGGCGGACTGGCCCTTTGAGGTGTGCATAAAAGGTATTTTGAGTAGCCTGGAATCGGAGCATCTGAGACAGTAGGCCGGGGATGGTTGTGCTGACAGAGCAGAGCTGAGGTGGGGGAGGAATTTGTCCAGAATTTAGCTATGACATTTGTGCCATGCATCTGATGGCGAGACTCGAGTGAGGGTGGTGCTACGGAGCTGTGTAGGTCACAGTGATGGGTGGTGGGGGGGCATTCCAGGATGAAGTGACAGTAGGAGTGAAAAAGTGTGTCCAGGCTGGCTAGGATGGATGGGGGTGCTTATCCGTAGACCACGTCACCATAGTCAAAGATAGGGTGGATCATTTTATGCACTATTTCCCTCCAGACTGTGGTGGGCAGGCACTCTTTATTACGATGAAGTGCGCCTAGTTTGGAGTGCAGTTTTTTGTGTAGTGAGTCAATGTGGATGGAGAAATCAAGGTATTGATCAAGCCATACACCCAGGTATCTAAAGGAGGTGCAGGTCTCCAATGGTGAACCATCCAGGGTATGGAAGATGGGGGAAGCAGCAATGCGGGAGAGCTGAGGTTTCATGCCGAAGGTTAGGGAGATGGTTTTCTTCGAGTTTAGTATTAGTTGACTAGATCTGAACCATTTTTGGACGACATCAAAATCCTGTTGGAGGGCTGCATTCACATCTCTAGTGGAGGGGCCAGAGGCAAACAGAACGGTGTCATCTGCATACATTTGTATGGCTGAGGTTGAGCAGGTCAGTGGGAGGTCGTTTAAGAATATGGAAAAGAGTATGGGGCCCAGGACAGAGCCTTGGGGGACCCTCATGGTGATTGGGAGTGGGGGATATACTTGTGTCCCAATTTTTACAGACTGTTTTCTGCCAGTCAGGTGGGGCTGGAACCAGCTGGTAGCTAGGCTGGAGAGGCCTGCATCCTTTAGTTTTGCGAGTAGTTTTGGGTGGAAGACGATGTCGAATGCCTTGGCTAGATCTATGAAAATGGCCGAGGTGATATGCCCCTTGTCCATCTCTGAGGAGATGTCATTTGAGAGTCTTAAGAGTGCAGTGATGGTGGAGTGAGATTTCTGAAACCCTGACTGATAAAGGGTGAAGAAGGAGGTAGATTTGAGAAACTGAGTGAGTTGAGTAAGAGCTAGGTGCTCCCAAAGTTTGGCCAAAATTGGGAGAAGGGAGATAGGGCAATAATTCCTAGGTGCAGATGGATCGCCACCCTTTGGTCGGGGTATGACAACTGCCTGCTTCTAAGCGGCTGGAATTTGAGCCATGGAAAATGAGAGGTTTAGGAGGTCAGCTAAAGGGGTGGCAACAGCAGGGGCTGATAGGTGGAGAAGTTTGGCGTCCAGTCTTAAAGGGCATTTGCCTTTGTTAGGATCCAAAGGTCACAGGGCATGGAGTACTTCTGCCATGGAGACTGGACAAAATGCAAACGTGGAGATGGGTGGGGGGTGCCGGGGTTGCATGGAGGGACTGGGTGCGGGTGAGGTGCATGGGTGGTTTGTGAGGAGAGACATGGCGCAGTTAGTAAAGAAGGTGTTGAAAGTGGAGGCAACTTCGCTAGGGTCTGAGACAGAGTTGCCTTGGATGGTTAGGGTAGGGATAGGTGGTTGGGCAGGGGGGGTGAGCAGGGTTTTGATGGTTTTCCAGAATTAAAAAGGGTGGCTCAGGTTGGAGGAGAGGGCCGTCTTGAAGTAATTTTTCTTTGCCTGCCAAATAGCTTTGGTGCAGGAGTTGTGGAGAGTGCGATAATGCTGCAGGGATTCTAGTGTGCAGGTTTGCTTATGTTTTTTCCAGGCCTGGTCCCTTACTCAGAAACTGCCGTCGATGTCGGCGGTGGTCCAGGGGAGATGGGAGCCCTTCACCCTATTAGATCTTGGGGGGGGGGCGTGATAGTCCCAGACAGCTAGCAAGCAGACTCTGAACATGTCGAAAGCGTAGTCAATAGAGGGAGCCATCTGGATGAATGACCAGTCGACATGGGCGAGATCATTTAGAAGGGAATGGAGACAGAGGGATTTATAAGCTCTCGTGAGGAGTGTCCTGGGTGGGGTTGGGTTTGCGGGTTTGTGCACCTTCCTGACCATATAAACCATATGGTGATCACTCATGGAGTCAGGGAGGAGGCCAGCTTTTATTACCCTGTGAGGGTGGGTTGTGAGGGCCCAGTCCAGGAGGGAGTGGTTTTGTGTTTTTAAGTTTAATCGGGTGCGTTGATCTATTTGTTGGGAGAGATTTAGGGAGAGAACTTTGCTCCGAAGTTTAGAGTTATCTTTTGCTAGCCAATTGTGGTTGAAATCCCTGAGGATGTAGAGTTTTCCAGCTTCTGCAGCAGACTTTATGAAGGCTAGGTGGTCTAGGACACTAGACACAGGGGTGGCTGGGGTGCAGTAGGTCCCTGCCACATACACAGCAGTGGAATGTCGTAAAGTCAGTTTAATCAGCATAGATTCTATTTGGGGTGTGTCTCCAGTGATCTGGACGGGGGTGAACTGGAGCCTGGTGGATATGTACAAGGTGATACCTCCTCCTTTCTTCTTTTGCCCAGTCTGTCCTGCCTGATTACTGTGTAGCCAGGGATGGCTAATTCTGAATCAACATGGCGTGGTTTCAGCCATGTCTCTGATATAATGCAGATGTCTGGGTGGAGGTTTAGGGCAGTGAGTTGCATCTCAGGAACTTTGTTCAGGAGGCTGCAGATGTTTAGGTGAAGTAGTCTTATGCCCTTTGGGAGGGTTAGGGGAGTGGAGTGGGGCGATGGGCCAGGATTGGTTTCCATATCCCCCGCCAAGAGGAGAAGCAGGGTGATGTAGTGCATGGAGGCATTCCATGTGTATCTGGACTTAAGCTTTGAGTGGTTTGTTTGTAATGTGTAGAGAGAGGTTGAGGTAGCTAGGTTACGTAGAATGGATAGGCCAGGAAAGAAAGAGGGGGGATGACAGAAGAGCTTAGAGTCCATATATGGGTGGGCATTAGTAGCTAGAGCAGAGAGGTGGAGGTTGATGGGGGCATAGGGGAGATAGTGCGGTGAGGAGGGTGTGAGGTTTGGGTCCTGCATCGGCTGGGTTGCTGGGGGGAGGGAAGCAAGAGGAAAAGCTAGGGAAAAAAGTGGTATAAGGTAGAGGAGCATGTTTGAGATGTGAAGCAATGCAGCAGCAAGCCGAGACTCGGTATAGCGGCCGCTAGTGGTGGGATATTATAAACTGCTAATTAGAAAGTAGGCTGATAGGTTCTGGCACATCACCTGGTTACAGCATCACCAGTCTTTTGCTATATAACTGAGTGCTGACCAAGGGTGGTGGTGGGGAGCCGGCATGCAGCGCCGGTGGGGCTCACAATTGCAGCACGCCATGCTCCAGGTGCAGGGAGCTGTGTCTCCTGGCTTCATACCTTGCTTCTCGCTCCAGTTTGGGGGGGGTCCTTGCGTTGTCCGCTGGAGAGGGCGGCTGATCCTGAGGCCCTCGCGACCTTCGTGGGGTTTCTGGGGGAGGGCAACGTCTCTAGCACTCTTGACCCGCTGTGTAAAGAAGACAAGAGGAGAATGTTATTTATTTGTGAACCGGAGGGGCGGAGTCACAGCCAGGTGAGTGTGGTACTGTTTAGAACTTACAAAAGCTTAGTAGCTACCAGCCCGGTTTGCCCAGCCCTACCTTCTATCTGTGCGGCGCAGTACAGTGTGGCCCTGAAGATTTAGCTCCTACCACAGTTCAAATCAGCATGGTGCAAATTACACAAAAACTCCTGGCAGCAGGTTCTATCACAGTTTGTGAACTAATATGAGGTCAAAATGTAAGCTAAAACATCTACAATCTGACTGATTTGCCATATGCAGCTTGAGAAATGTGTTGCTGCACAGATGCAGATTCAGTCCTTAAGGTACCGGTCACAAATCTTGTACTAGTGAGCAAGCAAGAGGGACAGTGTTTGAAAATAAGAGGAGAAAATAAGAGGAGTTATAAAATTAATGATTTTTATAGCGGAGCAAAATTGAGAAATTTCAAAGTTTTGTAATCGAATTTAAAGTTTTGTACAGCACTTTGTGTAACCACATGATTAATGATGAGAGCACTTTGAATTAATGTGATTCAAGACACTAGATTTTCGAATTTCATCACTGGTATTATGTGTATTTATTGGTGTGTAATTAATTGGACTTCACCCCCCTGATGAAGAGGGTTAGCCCTCAAAGCTCTGGGGAATTTGTTCTGTCATTCTGCGTAAAAGTTCATTTTTAAAATTGGAGCTTTCTGTGTGATTGCACCTTTCTACTGTTGAAGAAGATTTAGCCTGATTTAGGCGCTGATCTATGGAATGACCTGGTTTGCGCATGGTCTGTATTTCTTAGATTCAATATCCCCAACTGTAAGGAGTAGTAACAAGATAAGAAGTTTGGATGGGAAGGATATTTGTCTCCGAGGATGAGAGAGAGCAAGAGGATATGAGGAAGGGCACTGATTTAAGGAGGAGCTGAAGGAGGAATGGCAAAAACAGAGTGAGGCCAGGTGAACTCCTAATTAGTGGAGGATAGCTGCACCAGGGTGCCAGGGAGCATGAGGAAGGGGGCGAGACATGAAGTTGGAAGAGTGGGGGAGGAGGAGGAGAGAGGGCAGGTGATTGATGTTGGTAGGGCAGGCAGGGAAGTAGGACTGATGGATTAAGGGTGAACAACAAGGGGAGAGAAGTGAGTACAAGGAGGAACATAGTGAGATAGAAGAGGTGACTATGTGGAAGAGTTGAAAAGACTTATGGGGATGTTAGGATGGAATATAGTGGAATAGAAGACATCAAAATCTGTTTCTAGTGGCCAGACCATATAACAAACTAGTGGAAATGTGTGGAGATTGGTTCACAACAAATGCTAGGAAGGTTGCAACAAATGCTAAGAAGGTTGCAGTGATCTTTCAAGTGGCCACTGGGGTCACGTTTGATTACCGCAATTTAGAAGGACGTCTTCTAGCAGGCTGTATGACCTAGTGGTATAGTGGTACTAACTGTAAGAGGCTGTGGTACTAGGGGTCATAGGTTCGAGACCCACCTCAGCAGACACTGCAATACAGGACAAAATGAGGGGATGTGGCAGACTTGGGGAAGAGTGGGGTATCTAATATAATTGGTCTTATAGACACGAGGGGGCGTTTAAATGTTACCTACCTCCGAAGGAGCAACAGCACCCCCTTAGTGTCCTGTCACATAAGCTGCATAGATACATAGATACATAGACAGTGTCGGCAGATAAGGGCCTATGGCCCACCCAGTCTGCCCATTTGAGCTTGTAAGTTCAGTTTATGTTTTCCTAGAAGTCTGTTACCCCTTACCCCTGACCTCCAGAATTCCTTTATGTCTATCCCATCCATTCTTAAATCCTGTGATTGTTTCAGCCCCCATCACTTCCTCTGGCAGGGTGTTCTACTTGTCCACCACCCATTCTGTGAAGAAATTCTTCCTCACGTTTCCTCTGAATCATCCTCCCTCCAACTTCATCCCATGCCCTCTAGTCCTGGAACATCTTTTTCGCTTAAAAATAGTGTATTCCTGCACTCTGTTTCTCCCTGTAAGATACTTGTATGTCTCTATCATATCCCCTCTCTGCAGATGTAATTATGGGGAGACAGCCATTAGGTCACCTGGTAGGGAGTTGCCTATAAGGCAAATGCTCACCCAGGGTGGTAGGGACAGCCACTGTGGTAGCAACGGCAGGCAAGCACAGGATCCCTCATTCTTGCAGCCTCTACCTGCTCCATGTGTGCTACATTAATGGATGGGGGGTACTCCAGTGTTGCATCAGGTGTCTGGGGCAGAGGAGAGTCCATAGCCTGTAATGGAAGTCAAAAGGGATTATAAGGTCAGCCAATCAGACAAAGGAGAGGTCAGGATGGGAACGGCTGAATACGGCATGGGGGGGTGGGGTACTAGAAGGCAAGACAGTCTGAACACACATAGCCCCTTAAGGAATCACACAGTCTCAGGACCTATAATGCTAGCAAATACCCACATCTTGAGAATCTCTCAACAAATGCCTTACTCCCATGGTCTGAGATGCAAACTACTGGCAAGAAAAAACAAACAGTCGTCATTCTCTGATTGTTGTAAAAACACATGCAAGTCAATCTCTGATTGTTGTACAAACACATGCAAGTCACTTTTTAAAGCACAGAATCCCTCAGTCATGCAGCCTGTACCTACTCCGCATGTGCTCCCGTTAATGGAGGGAGGTGCTCCAGCACATCGTTGGGTGTCTGGGGCAGAGGAAAGCCTGCAGCCTGATCCACATGTGCTCCATTAATGGATGGGGGTGGTCCAGTGTTCCATTGGGAGTCTGAGGCACAGGGGAGCCAGCAGCCTGCTCCACATGTGCTCCATTAATGGAGGGGGGTGCTCCAACACTGCGTCGGATGTCTGGGGCACAGGAGAGCCTGTAGCCTACAATGAATACCTTTTCTGCTTGAGGTAGGCATCCGCATCATCACTAGTGGGCCCCTGGATGACAACATGGGTGCAGTCAATGGCACCAAGTACTGCTGGTAGGTGCACAACCCAATAGAACTGCTGCAGTGTTGCTGTACGCTCTGCTGGGAAATATGATGATCTTGCCAGCATGTGGCAGAAGAGTATCTAGAAACGGGGCCAGCAGGTATGAAGTGGTTAATTGCGAGACACCGGAGGTATCCCCCACAGATATCTGAAATTACCCGGTGGCTAGAATGTACATGGCAGCCATCACCTTGAGCTCAACTGATGTGGAATGGCTGCACTGGGTAACACTACACAGTTGCTCATGCAGGAGCTCACAAAACTGCCTGAACATGGCCCTATTGATGTGGTACCGGCCAATAAGCTGGACATCGGTGAGGCTTTCAAAGGAGACTCATGGCCAGTACCATCTATGTGGCATAGCACCTCTGTGACCCATGGATTGGCCCAGGGTAGGCATGTGCCCTATCTTCCTCCTGCAGGGTCTCATGGAGCATGATGAGCATGTGTGCTCCTAAAAAATACCATCTTGAGTTCTGGTTGCAGTGTCTCCGCCTGCCTCTAGGGTTTGCCTGGACTAAGTTAACCTTTTCATAGGCTGTATTGCACTGAACAGAGTGGCTGCACTACCCCCTCTTGCAATCTGCAAACGCACTGAATATAGTACTGTGCCTTTATTAATGTCTCTGCTCCTCCCTTTGCCAGCACATACATTATTTTTTGTGCTTACTCTGTCCCTTTTAGCGCACACACTATCCCTCTTTGAATATTGTACTCGGGTGCAAACTGCATGCAAACAGCATGCAATCAGTTTCCCAACAGGAAAACTTTTGAATATCTGCCAACCAGACTTTATCAGAACAGCCTTGAGTTATTTAACCCTTTTTTTACATTTATTCTTTCTACAATTTTTTGCCACCTATTCCCTCCCTTTCATCTGGCTTTATTAGTTTAAAGTGTTCTTTATGAAGCTTTCCATTGTATACCCCAAGGTTCTAGTTCCTTTTCTACTCTGATCAAGGCCATCATTACCATAAAGATCAAATTTCCTCTCAGATGCCTGCCTGGTGGCACTGAGGGCTGAGGCACTGGATGCCTTACCGTGTGCCACACCAGTGACCTGGGTTTTGGAATGGACTCAGGTCATCAGGGAGCTGCCATGGGGGGGGCTCAGAGCAGGACTGAGCAGCCAGAAGGCAACTCTTCTCTCCTGGGGTGGTCACTGCCCATCCCATAGTCCCGTTGTCAATGGGTGGAGGCCCGGTGGTCAATGTAGGCAGAAGGGATTACATGTAGTGTGCTGGTACCTCGAGGCACTGCGTGCGTATGCCTCCACATGTGAACTCATCTGAGGTAAGGGGGACGGATTACAAGGAGAAAATGAAAAATACCATAAAATATATATATAAAAAAAAAAGAATCTCCCCTCAGATGTTTCCCTATTTCTGACATGTAAAATGCCCCTGTCTTTTTTTGTCCAGTTTCTCACCTACTGATTGATATAGTTAATCCCTTTCTTGTTTCTGGTAAGTTCCTCTTGACACAGGTAGAGTTTTAGAAAAAGCAACCTTACACCCCTTTGCTTCTGATTTGTCTCCTAATATCTGAAAATCCCTTTTGATCTCTCTGTTGGATTTTCTCCCAAAATCCTTCATTCCCATGCGAATTATCACCAGTGGTTCTACTCCCATATCAGAAAATATGTTTTTTGTTTGTTTTTATTTAAGGTTCAACCGTTGAGCATAAGCTCATTCACAATGGTGACCTTACAAAGACAAATATAGTCCATACAGTCATACGACATATAAAACAACATATTCAAAAACACTTAAAGCACAAACAAATCTTTAGGGAAGATTTTAAGCAATGCTTCAGAACTGACACTCATGGGGGTTGAGTATGTCACTTCCTGAATTCAGGTGGGAGTCTATTCTGGTACACAGGGACAATTTGACTAAAAAAGTTCATACCTGTAGATTTTTGTTTTGGTACATGGTACCAATAATGCCCATAAATGAGAATTTCTTAAAGAAGAATGAATGTTTATAAAAGACAACCTATTACTTAAAAAATGAGGAACAAGCCCCAATCCACTTTTATAAGCAAAGATGCATTTGTAACTCCCTTCCATTAGGTAAAGAAATCCACCCTACCTTTGAGTACAATTCAAAATAATGTACCCTCCTTGAACATTTCAAGATTAGCCTACCTAACCGATTATGTAGTACATCTAATTTATGTAACTTATCCATAGAGGCATTATCATACAATGCATCTGCGTAGTCAATCAGTGGGAGAATTTGTACTTGAATTATAATATTTAAAACTGCAGAATCCTAAACCATACTGATTTCTGTAGAGTAACCCTATCCTCCTGCTTGCTTGGGAAAGCAATTTATCAACATGTTTATTCCCCGAACCTGATTGTTCCAACCAAAACCTAGGTATTTATAAGATTCTACACATTCCAGAACAGTTCTATTATTGTCCAAAATCAACAAATTCTCACAATTTTTCAGTTTAGCAGCAGGTCCAAAAACATAGATTTAGTCTTAGTAGTATTACGTTTCAATTTAGAATTTGTGAAAAAAGTCTGGAGTCCATTGAAATTGCTCTGAAGTGTGTCCTGAATGTTGCTCACTGATGGTCTAGAGATGTAAATCATTGTGTCATCAGCATATATATCTACATAGAGTCCCCCATTTACCCAAATCTTTTAAATAAATCAAAAAAAGAAGATGGCCCAGGACAGAGCCCTGGGGCACATCTCTAACTACAGGCGACAAGGTGGACTCAACCCCATTCAGAGCTGTTATTTGACATCTACCTCTCAAATAGGAGCAGAACCAATTTAACACTTCCCTACTCAGCCCCATCTCATAAAGCCTTTTTAATAATGTATGGTGGTCAACAGTGTTGAAGACCATGGACAGATTGACCAGAATAGCCCCTGTAAAATACTGATCATCAACTGCCTTTCTGATATCATCCTAGACCTCTGACACGGAGACCACCATTCCATGAAATTTATGGAATCCTGATTGAAACTGATCAAACAAATCCTGTTTCTGAAGATAGTGCACAAGTTGCCTAGCTAACAACTTCTCCAAGATCTTACAAGAGCGAGCAAAGAGATGTCCCTGAAGTTACACAGGTGACTAGGGCTGCCCCCTTTAAACACTGGGACAACCCTGGCCAACTTCCAAGCCTGTGGAAGTTCACCAGATGAAATGGACCAATTAAACAAATAAGTAAATTGTTCAGCTATTTGAAAAGCAGAATATTTTAGCATAGTTGTGGTTAAATCATCAGGGCCATAACACCCACTGGTTTTTAATTCCAGAAAGCTTTCCAGAACTTCAAACTGTTCAATTTATCTGAAGGAAAGTAAAGAGGAAACTCCTTCGGTAACATCCCAAAGAGTCCATAAGGACTGAACCAAATCCAATCCCCCAAGAAAAAAATTTCCTGCTTCAAAAAAAAATGTATTAACTCTATCAGGAAGTGGAATACCATGGCCACATTTTCCTCCTGTGAAGGTTGAACAGTTTCATTATGCCTTATTTGACCATTTAAGTCCTTAATAATGGACCAGAATTTTTTGGGAATTCCCTGCAGACTCCAGTGCCTGTCCTATAAAAATTTATTTTGGTTTCCCTTACCCCAGTTACATAAGTATTTCTGAGTTTCCTATAGTACTGCTAGTCTTCTAAGACACCAGTATGCCAAGCTTTCCCCCAGGCTCTATTCTTATCGTGTTTCATTTTCATTAATTTGGGAATAAATCAAACAGCTGATTTTATTTTTATCTTTTTAGACCTTATTGGCACCCTGGGCAACAGGGCACAAGAACTCCTGCATGTCTATAAGGCTGCACAAACATCTCTGTCATAATATAATACAAATGGAATTTTGCTCTCAAGGGATTTTAAATTTCCTGAACGTTTAATAGGTTGTAGCTTGTTAAAGGTATATGTTACTACTGTATTTATATTGTCTTTGTCTATTTAAATATTGTAAGGCTTTTTATTGTCAACAATAACCGTGATTGAATTTATTAGCACATGTTTGTTACACACTCCCATTATTTCAGCCCAAAAATACTCACAGCCCAAGCCAATATCAGGTATTAATTTAAGTTGGTCCCAATTTAAACTCTCAAGATCAGAAATAAAGGCTAAGGGCCAGATATTCAAAACTTTGCCCCGGTGCTAAATTAGCACTGCCCGTCGGCCCAGAGCACAAAGCAAGCAATATTGAAAAGGAAACAGCCTGGTGCTAATCCTGCTGAATATAGCAGTCTAAGGAAGCCTGGCAAACTGGTCTTGGAGTGCAGGGCAAAAATAGCCCGGGAATAAGACAGCACTGAATATAGCAACAGGGAAGTGCAAACTGCAACTGCAGCTCATTAGACGCTGTAGCAAACCAGTGTTGCAGGTGGAGAACATTGTGTGTGATTGTACAAAGATGTTTCACATCTACTGCAAACACACCTCTCAACTCCCTGCCTCATAAATCATGGACAAAGCTTAAAAAATCAGGGACAAAGCTTTAAAATCAGGGACACATCTGAAAAATTGGTGATATCCACTCAGAAAGCTGGTAGAATACGTGGCTTAGTGTAAAATGCATTTTCTAAGGAAGAACACATCTGTAACATTAATGTTTGACAGTATTTTATGCCTGCAACCCCCACTGTTTGGTCATGGAAACACAATGTTTAGGAGGGACAGAGTAAAACATTGAGGTAAAATCAGGGACGTCTCTGAAAATCAGGGACAATTGAGAGGTATGACTGCAAACAACAATGTAAGCCACACACTGTAGAACTGTGCTCTGCTGAAGTGAGGTTTGCCTGGGGCTAACCTGACTAAACAGTTCTAACACATTAGCCCGGTGCAAACTGGTTAGCCTGGGGCAAATGGGAGCTATATTGAAAGTTCCCATGCAAATGAACCTACTTAGGTAATCTGTGGGCAAACAGGTACACTTGCATCTCATTAAGTGCTGCTTAGCATACATTACCATGCAGTTTGCCCGGTGCTACTGCATGTAGCACAAAGCTCCCCCTTTTGGTTGGAATGGAAGTACAGGATGGATGCTGCAGGCCAAGGCATGCCCACAGCATCCCCTGTTGGTCGGAATAAAAGCACAGGCTGGAAGCAGCAGGAACTGTGTGCTGGCAGGTACAAGCAGTGCATACAACATACCTATGCAGCACTGCAAGCAGTACATAATGATCTACACACACACACATATATATATATAGATATATAGATATATATATATATATAGATAATAATAATATATATATATATATCTATATATCTATATATATATCTATATATCTATATATCTATATCTATATATATATATATATATATATATATATATATATATATAGCTATATACACACACTACCAGTGGCCACACATGCCCTGGATGATGCCCCACCCCACACCAACAGCAGGTGTGGGTGAAACACAAGTATGCATGGGGCAGGCATAAAGCAAACCTGCTGTGAGCGGGGGGATGTCAGCTGTAGGGTCACTGGGCTGTGCAGTGCAGCCATCCAGTGTATAGGGACCTGGGCAAACAGGCTGGACCAGGCAGCCCTTCTCAGCCGTCATGGTCCCTGTTCCTACGTATGTTGGTTCCACTCCCTGGTAGTCCAGTGGAACCCCAGCATGTATTCCGACCCCCGTTTTCAATAAAAAAGAATTTGTTTCCCTGGTAGTCTAGTGATCCCCCCACCCCCAAGCATCTATCCAACCCAAGTTTTAAATAAAAAAATTTGTTTCCCTGGTAGTCTAGTAGTCCCCCACCCCAGCATGTATCCTGACCCCGGTTGAAATAAAAAGCACTCATTTCCCTGGTAGTCTAGTGGTCCCCACCCCTTAGCACCTATCCAGACCCCAGTAGAAATTAAAAACTAATTTCCCTGGTAGTTTAGTGGTCCCTCCACCCTCCAGCATATATCCTGACCCCCAGTTGAAATAAAAAAGCACTTGTTTCCCTGGTAGTCTAGTGGTCCCCCATGAGTATCCAACCCCAGTAGAAATGAAAAAGCACTAATTTCCTGGTAGTCTAGTGGTCCCCCACCCCCAGCAATTATGCCGACCCCTGGTAGAAATGAAAAAGCACTCATTTCCCTGGTAGTCTAGTGGTCCCCCCACCCAGCAGTGACACTGACAACCTCCCATCCAAAAGGCATCTCAGAACAGAGCCAGCAACCAGCTCAGCCCTCCTCTCACCACCACGGCTGGCCGCCGACTACCAGGGAAATGAGTGCTTTTTTATTTCAACCAGGGGTCAGGATATGTGCTGGGGGTTGTGGGGGTACTACATGACTACCAGGGAAACGAGTGCTTTTTCATTTCCTACCGGGTCGGTATATGTGTTGGGGGTGGGAACCACTAAACTACCAGGAAAAATTAGTGCTTATTTCTACTGGGGTTGGGATATGTGCTGGGGTGGGGACCACTAGACTACCAGGAAATGAGTTATTTTTTTTATTTCTACCTGGGGTCGAGATACATGCTGGGGGTTGGGGGGGACCACTAGACTACCAGGGAAATGATGTCATGGGGTGGATACCAGGGATCGGGAATTGTGCTTTGGGAGGGGGGCACCACTGCCACATTACTGCCTGCACATTACCGCCGGCCTTCACTGAGCGGTAATCAGCGCTGCACTACAGGTTGCGCTAGTGCCTGTAGCGCGGCACTATACTTTTGAATATGCCGGTGTGCTGGCATTCAGGGCCCCTCCCCTCAGTCCCTCCCTTGCATACATTATAATTTAGCGTTGGCGCTAACACCTAGCATCAGCACTAAATGTCCTTTTCAATATTGCAGTTAGGCGCAAATTCGGTGCTAGTCCAGCGCAACGGATTTGCGCCCTGCACTAACATTTGAATATCTGGTCCTAAATATTCAAAATCTTTAAATAGTCTAAACCTCACACATCTGGGAGGGCCTTTAATTCTATTTGTATCTCTTGTACAGTGCACCACATTGTGGTCACTGAAAATATTAGTTAATTCTCCAGATGCAGTGTAATGATCAGGGCAGGTTGTTAAAATTAAATCAATTAAAGAGGAATCCTCAAGATTTTTAAGATTTATTTGAGTAGGTTCATCCAACAACTGGACCAATCCTAAACCTAGGGTGTTAGTTCTTACATTTTTAGATTTAGAAGAGTTCAACCAACTGGCATTAAATCCCCTATAACTAGTAATTTGTGGGTTAAGGAATATGGAAGTAAAACATCATGAATAGATGGTAAGGTATGCATAGGTAAGTGTGATGGTCTATAACCCCCAAACAATAGGAGGGGCTTTCCATTGTGTAATTTAATTTCTGAAGCCAAATATTCACAGCTATTATGGTAAATATTCGAATTAAGTTGTTTAGTGGCAAATTTCTCTAAATAATATATTAAAATACCACCTCTTCTTTTGTTCTGATCTGCCCTCACGAATTTAAACCCTCGGATTTCCAGTAGAGCCTCATCCTGCCTTTCATGTAACCCAAGTTTCTGTGAAAATCATGAACTTAGATTCATAATCCTCAGCAAACTCTAATCAAATCCATTTTGGGGAGAATACTCAACATTTGAGTATATAAAAAGAGTACCCTTTCTATTTTTTAAGTTATAATCTAATGGGCCTGGATTTGGACAAATGTTCTCACTCTGAAGTAAACTCAGTAGAACACAGATTCTAGATATAACTTCCATTCCTGACTGATACAAAGGATAGGTAAAAAAACTAACTTCTGACTCTCAAAGCCCAAAATCCACACAGACCAGCATTTAGAGAACAACATCTAACCATGTCTGTTATTTGATTTTGCAGATGATGATTACATCTACTAAAATAAACATGATTCGATAAAGCTATACAACATAAGAAGACTGTGTTAGACTCAGTCTCGGTACTAAGAAGGGTAAAATCTAATCAGTTCAATTGAAGGTCCTATCCAAAATTATTCCTCACTGCCTCCCATGGTAACAATCCTATTACTAAAATTATGGTCAGTATTTACAATAGAGTCCCCATTTAAACAGACTAAATGTAATCCTACACAAATAAAAAACGACTCAGTTACCGAATATAACTGCTCCCATTACAAATTATTACCCTGAGTTGCATTTGCGCCACTCGTGCGCACACCAAAGTGCATGTGCCATTGGGCGACACAGGCTTTTAAGTTGTTACAGTGTTCCACCCCCTCAGCACTAGTCACAGTGATTGGTCGCCACTGAGACCCCTCACCAGCTGTGTGTAGTAGTGTGGAAATATGCAGCAATACAGTCAGAGCACAGTACAGAAAACAGTCTTAAAATCAACACAGTGCCTGGTGTGCTCTTCATGTCCTGTGTTCAGCAACCCATGTAGAATCTCCATAGCTTTTAGTAGCTCTCACCTGCAGCCTTTAGGTATGTTGATGGTGCTTCCTAGACAGGTCGGGCTGCATGCACATTTAAGTTGTTACAGTGTTCCACCCCCTCAGCATAAGTTGCAGTGAGTGACCCACCGCCGAGTCTCCTCACCAGCTATGTATAACAGTGTGGAAATAGGCAGCAATACAATCAGAGCACAGTACAGAAAACAGTCCTAAAATCAACACAGTGCCTGGTGTGCTCTTCATGTCCTGTGTTCAGCAACCCATGTAGATGCTCCGTAGCTTTTAGTAGCTTTCACCTGCAGCCTTTAGGTGTGTTGATGGTGCTTCCTAGACAGGTCGGACTGCATGCACATTTAAGTTGTTACAGTGGCCCGCCCCCCTCAGCACTAGTCGCAGCGAGTGACCCACCGCCAAGTCTCCTCACCAGCTATGTATAATAGTGTGGAAAAAGGCAGCAATACAGTCAGAGCACAGTACAGAAAACAGTCCTTAAATCAACACAGTGCCTGGTGTGCTCTTAATGTCCTCTGTTCAGCAACCTGTGTGGATGCTCTGTGGCTTTCAGCAGCTCTCACCTGCAGTCTTTAAGTACACTACCAATGGAGTAAGCACAAGGACGTGGTGCTACAATACCAAAAACAATAACATACTTCACTTGGGAGGTAGAGCACACACACCACAACATATCAAGGGCACTGGTCATAAAAAATATTTATTTGAACATACAAAACAACGCCTGACACGTTTCAGATGCCTCTTACATCCTTTCTCAAAGGCTAAAATTACACAAAAAATGTGATAGGGGCAACATGCGCCCCATCAATAGCAAATCTGTATATGGGGTTATGGGAGAACAAATAGGTTTTAGATGAGACTTAGAACCCATTTTCTGAAAAAATATTAACGTGGAAATGCTTCATTGATGATTTTTTTTTGTGTGGGAAGGGAGTCATGATGAACTAAGGGATTTCGTTAGTTACTTGGAGAATACCAACAGTAATTTAAGGTTCACTTTTAAAGCTTCAGAAAAAGAAATGCAGTTTTTAGATTTAATTGTTAGAAAGGAACAAGAAGGGGGAATTGCAACTGACATATATAGGAAACCTACAGACAGCAATAATCTGCTACGTGCAGACAGTTGTCATCTGAAACATGTTATTAGTAATATACCGAAGGGACAATTTTTAAGGATTAGACATAACTGCAGCAATAATACAGACTTTAACAAAGGAGCAGATGACATAGAATTTGAATTACATAGAAACATAGAATTTGATGGCAGATAAGGACCGCTTGGCCCACCCAGTCTGCCCATTTCCCTACCTACTGGATAAGCTGCAGATCCTAGTTAACCAGCAGCCTACTTCTTCCTACCCCCACCCCCTAGAATGGCCTTATGACTGTCCCATGCATGCTTGAATTCCACCACTGATTTTGACTCCACAACCTCCTCTGGAAGGCCGTTCCATGCATCCACAACCCTCTGTGAAAAAACACTTCCTTAAATTACCTCTGAGCCGCCCCCCCCATATCTTCAAATTGTGCCCTCTTGTTCTTGCACACCTCTTTTTTTGAAAGATGCTGCCCTGTTGGACTTTGTTGATTCCCTTGAGGTACTTGAACATTTCTATCATGTCCCCCCTCTCTCTCCTTTCCTCGAGGCTATACATATTATTCTCCTTTCATCTCTCTTCATATGTCTTCCGGTGCAGACCCTGCACCATTTTAGTTGCCCTCCTCTGGACAGCTTCCATCCTGTCTATGTCCTTGCGGAGATTGGGTCTCCAGAACTGCACACAGTACTCCAGATGGGGTCTCACCAGCTGTCTGTACAGAGGAATAATAACTTCCTGTTTTCTACTGGTGATGCCTCTCCCTATGCATCTCAGTATCCCCCCAGCCCTCCTTGCTGCCCTCTCACATTGCTTGCCCACCTTTAGGTCATCTGATATGACTACCCCCGGTCCCTTTCCATTTTTGTTGTTGTTAGTATCTCACCCCCCATTGTGTACTCTTCCCCTGGGTTTTTGTTTCCCAGGTGCATTACCTTGCACTTCTTAGCATTGAATCTAAGCTGCCATACATTTGACCATTCCTCTAACCTTGCCAAGTCCCTTCTTATCCTTTCCACCCCACCCTGTGCATCAACTCTGTTGCAGATCTTTGCATCATCTGCAAAGAGACATACTTTTCCTTCCAGTCCCTCTGCAATGTCGCTTATAAAGACATTGAAGAGGACCGTTCCTAATACTGAACCCTGCGGTACCCCACTAGTAACCCTCCTTTCTTCTGAGTGGACTCCATTTACTATTACTCTCTGTGTCCTATTCTCCAGCCAATTCTTTACCTAGGCTGTCATCTTGGGACTCACTCCCAGGCTGGCTAACTTGTATATTAATCTTTTGTGTGGGACTGTGTCAAATGCCTTGCTAAAGTCTAGGTAGGCCATGTCACAGCCCTCCCTGATCTACTACTTTGGTCACCCAGTCAAAGAAATCTATCAGATTTGTCTGGCATGACCTTCCCGCTGTGAATCCATGCTGCCTAGGGTCCTGTGCCCCTCTGGCCTCTAGATACTCGACAATTCTTTCCTTCAGAAGTGATTTCATCATTTTCCCTATCACTGAGGTTAAACTAACAGGTCTGTAGTTTCCTGCTTCAGCCTTGCTCCCACTTTTGTGAAGGGGAATCACATCTGCCCTCCTCCAGTCCTCGGGTACCACCCCATCCTCCAATGATTTGTTAAAAAGGGTAGTCAGTGGTGTCACTAGTTCTACCCTTAGTTCTTTTAGAATTCTGGGATGAATCCATCAGGCCCCATGCTTTGTCCACCTTCAGTTTTAAGAGTTCTTTCAGAACCCTTTCTTCTGTAAATGGGCTGGTATCAACTTCTGTATCCAGAGTGTTTCTACCGTTTGTTTTATGTACCTCCCCTTCATTTGTAAATACTGAGCAAAATATTTGTTTAGTATCTCTGCCTTGTCACAGTCTCCCTCTGCCCCCTCCCTCCCTTTATTAAGCCTCACTATCCCTCCTTGGTCTTCCTTCGCTCCTGATGTACCTATAAAGGTTTTATCCTCTTCTTAACTTGAGTTGGCTATCTTTTCCTCGGTTTGGGCCTTTGCTGTTCTGACTGCCTTCCCAGCCTCCTTTTGCTTTAACTGATACAGTTCTCTGTCCTGCTCCTTCTGTGATTCCTTGTACTTCCTGAATGCTTTCTTTTCTCTTGAACCTTCACTGCCACTTCCTTTGAGAACCATAGTGGTTTCTTACATCGTTTTGTTTTGTTTATTTGCCTCACACACAAAGGCTCGTTACCTCTGTGATGGCAGTTTTTATTATTCTCCATTGTTCTTCCATCCCTCCTTCCTGCCCATTTGCTAGTGCATTCCTTAGGCACTCGCCATTTTGGCAAAGTCAGCCCTCCTAAAGTCCAGTACTTTAGCCGTAGGCTAAAAGATAGGGGATACAAAATATCTGACATCTCCGAGGGACATATCTGCGTCTAGCCAGGATAGAGATGTACCTGTGCATTCACATTTAGAAAATAAAAGAATGCAAGAATCTGATAGATTTAATTTTGTTATCTCTTATTCTGCACATGCTAGTGCTATTACACAAATTTTTAATAAGCACTGGCATGTCTTGAGTAGCGATCCAGGTTTGCAAAAAATTGCATTTTATCCCCCGTGGTTTGCTTTTAAAAGAGCCCCGACCATAGGAGATAGAGTTGTACATAGTCATTTTGTAGATCGTAAACATAGACAGACGTGGTTTGAAAAAGGGAATGTGGGATGTTTCCCATGTAAGAAATGCATTACTTGTGCATATATAAAACAGGGGAAAGAATTTAAAATACACAGTGATGGGAGAATGTATCAAATTAGACAACTAGTCACATGTGATTCAGAAGGAATTATCTATCTGGCATTATGTATTTGAGGTGCATAGTATGTGGGTAAACCATCAGGACTTTGAAAATAAGAGTCAGAGAACATGTTAAAGCCATAGAAAAAAATTACGTCACATGTGCAACTGCAGCACATATTATGAAAACCAAAAATGGTAAGGGACACAAATTTGAATTTATGGGGATTGATAAAGTGTGTCCAAAACCACAGGGTGGCAGTTTTAATTATTTATTGCTTATCAGGGAGGCATTCTGGATTGTCACATTGAATGCAACTAAAGGCAAGGGTTTGAATGCTGGCTTTGAACTTAAACCCTTTTTAAAAAGGAAATAAATAGCTGATCCCCATGAGGATATATTGAAGTTACTATGTATTAGCCATTCTTGCAATCTTATGTTTTTTATTGCTGTCAATGAAATTAATAGCAATTAAGCTCGTCTTTGTTCTCTTATGCTGTTTTAAAACTGCCTGTCAATTAATTGTAGGTGTTTGTAATCAACTTCATGTGTCATGTGATGTGATGTGTATTTAAGGGTCACATTTTTTGTGTAATTTTAGCCTTTGAGAAAGGAAGTAAGAGGCATCCAAAATGTGTCAGGCTTTGTTTTGTATGTTCAAATAACTTTTTTTTATGACCAGTGCCCTTGATACATTGTGGTGTGTGTGCTCTGCCTCTCAAGTGAAGTCTTTAAGTACATTGATGGTGCTTGCGTTTCCTAGACACGTTGAGTGGCACAAGCTTTTAAGTTGTTACAGTGGCCCGCTAGTCACAGTTATCTATCATTTTAGTGATATCTTCTGATTTTGCTCCTGAGGAACTACTAACCATTCTGTTAAATTTGTCTGGGTTACATATGATCCTGTCTCTATATTTAATGGTAGACTCACCAAGAACTAATACTTGTTCATTTTGTGTTTTCTATTTGGGGTGTTATTTGCAATGTTGATCTCAGCTGGTGAGGTTTTATCTAAGTCTATCAAGGACATACATTTGTTTAAGAAATTATTCTTATTATCCAGTGAACATCTACCTTTTTTGTGTTGCCTTCCCCCCTACTGTATTCCATTCTAATTCAATATTTCCTCCTCCTCCTCCCTCTGCAGTTTCCTTTGGTTCCTTCTAGAAATAACCTTTTTCACCTCTGGTATGCCTGCTACATGTACTTGATAGGTGGTATACTTTTTAATTACCGAGGGTTTCATGAATTCTTTTAAAACTATGCTCTTGTTCTGTTTGTTGGATTTGATAGTAACATAAAAGCAGATGGCAGATAAGGACCGCTAGGCCCACCTTATCTGCTCATTTTCACTGCATGCATCAGCGGCTGCTGACCCTACTTGGTCATTGGCTTTTGCCTCTCTTCCCCACATCTAGGGTTCCCTTATGTCTATCCCATGCATGTTTGCATCCTCCCACTGTGTGAGCACCCACCATTTCCTGGGGTAGACTACTATAAGCATCCACCACAGTCTCTGTGAAGAAAATCTTCCTAACATTTCCCCTTATCCTATCCCCCTCCAATCTCATATTGTGCCTCTTTATCCTTGTACAACTCTTGTATCGAAAGATGTCACCCCCCTGCACTTTGTCAAGCCTTTAAGACACTTGAGGGTCTCTATCATATCCCCCCAGTCTCCCCCCTCATAAAGTGTATACTTGTTGAGGTCTTTTAATCTGTCATTATATGTTTTCTGATGCAAGCCCTGCACCATCTTGGTTGCCCTTCTTTGGACTGCTTCCACCCTATGTCTTTGCAAAGATGCGGCCTCCAGAGCTGTACACAGTATTCTAGATGAGGCCTCACCAGCATTTTGTACAATGGCATCATCACCTCCCTTCTTCTGCTAGTTATACCCCTTGCTAATGCATTACAACATCCCACAGTCTCTCCCCACAGCCTTGTTACACTGTTTGACCCACCTTAGGTCATCTGAGATGATTATCTCTAAATAGCTCTCTTCCCTAGTGACTGTTAGCAATTCCTACCCTACGCCCATTCTGTAAGTCTCTTCAGGGTTTCTTCACCCCAAGTGCATGATTTTGCACTTTTTTGTATTACAGTTCAACTGCCACACCTTTGACCATTTTTCCAACTTTTCCAGATCCCTCCTCATTTTTTCTACCCCCTTTGGAGTGTCTACTCTGTTGCAGATCTTGATATCATCTGCAAATGGGCAAACCTTCCTCTCCAACCCTTCAGCAATGTCACCGATGAAGACATTGGAAAAGACTGGCCCCAGGACTGACCCCAGAGGCATCCCACTGGTCACCCTCATTTCCTTGGATTTGATCCTGTTTACTACCACCCTCTGCTTCCTGTCCTTTAACCAGTTTCTAACCCTGTTTTCCACTTTGTGGCCCATCCCCACGCTCCCTAGCTTGTTCACCAGTCTTCTGTGGGGTACGGTGTTGAAGGCCTTACTGAAATTGAGGCAGGCAATATCCACCACTCCTCCCTGATCCACCTCCTTCATAACCTAGTCAAAAAAGTAAATCAGATTTGTCTGACATGACCTTCCTGCTGTGAAGCCATGTGGCCTTGGATCCTGTGTTTCCATGGTTTCCAAGTGTTCCACAAACCTTTCCTTAAGCAGTTCCTCCATAGTCTTAGCCACTACTGGTGTGAGGCTGCTCAGCCTGTAGTTAAGTTATTTTGTTATTATAGGAGGCAGTATAGTGCAATGGGTTAAGGGTCTGAGCTGCAGATCTGGAGACCTAGGTTTGAATCCCACAGCCACCTAGGTGCATACTGTGTGATCCTGAGGAAGTTACTTAACTTTCTTGTGCTCCCAGGTTGCATCTGAAAACAAGCTTTAGCCTAGTGTGCTACTCCTTGTTAGACAATGTTCCCTTTCCCTTATTTAATCAAATTACATTCCTTACCTGTGTAATTGATGCAGTCCATCTTTCTGTTCAGTGCTGAACTTCCCCCATGTAGCACACTGCAGTGCATTACATCCATCCTCCAGTGTGATTAATCCTTCACTGTCTGCCATGCTGGTGTTTGATTGCCTATCTTACAGTGCAGTGTCAATGATGTATAGTGCCTGCCCCCTGGCTGTTATGGCTGACACTGGTAAAAACACTTGCCTCACCGTGCACTTGCTCTGACTTTAATGCTCATCAGACCAGAAGTGGTAGCTTGCACTGCCTCTGGTTTGGTGAAGTTGATTAGATGTTCAAAAAAAGTGTATTGTATGCTTTCTCCCTACTGTGTGGTTATTCTTTTGTTAGTATGACTGCGTATTGCCCTACTAATGACAGGGGTGAGTGCCTAGTGTGTCAAGTTCATGGAGGTATGTTTGTTGGGCCTCCAGTATCCCAGAATCCTTTACTATCTGCTATAGGATATCAGAAAATGATAGCTAATACACAGAGATCCCCTTTTTTGTAGTTTTCTTTTTAGAAAACAAAGAGACAACAACAGAATAGACACACAATGTACAAAACTGCACCACAGTTAATAAAACATTCTGCTAGCTTGAAATCATTTGCAAGCTATCCTCTGCTACAGAGCACTGGTGGGATGTGGGTTCCCTCCCTTTGTTCAAGTTATAGTAAAGTTCGAGGGCTGGTGGGCAAAGTCAGAGCAGTAAATAAGGAAAAAAGTCCAGCCACTCCATAAATGTTCATAACATTTTTTGGATAGATTTTCTTTTTTCTTTTAGAGATAGATCCTCTAACACCATTTCACCTATGTAGGTTTCTTCAGGGTGGGGATCTAGTGTTTAAATACATTTGCACAAGTTTTAGACATTGTTCATAATCTACTTTCATTTATAACTTAAATTCATTTTAAGCTTCTGTTATTCATAGTATACACCACTAGATGGTACGTGACCACTACTGTTATTTAACACTGGATCAAACTTTACATACTATAGTTCTCACATTCTTAAACATAAATGGAAATATAGCAAAAATAAATTGACATAGGTACTATATACAGTACACGAACAACATACTGCCAAGACGGGTGTAGAGACACTAGACATCCCGCAGCATCACTCTGCCAGCTACATATCTGTGCTTTTCTTGTCATGTGTTCAATAACCTCTGTAGTATTATTGTTTAACATACTTGTTCTTCATGATTTTAATTTTAACATCAGTTGATGTATACATTGTTAACATGTTCCCGTAATACAATAACTAGCTGGCTTGATTCTAGTAGTCAGCACGTTGTTCTATTGAAAACTGCCCCACATACCTTTCTTAGAAGGTTGACTAGCAAGATTCCTTTCTTCAGATAAATGTCTTACTGCTTCAAGGCCTTAAGGGTACTCAGTATATAATTAGGAAGATTATTGGTAATGGATGTACTTTCATGAAAATAATTAACCTATTGTTATGGCTTAAATGCTAACCTGTGAATATGACAGACTGCCAAATTTCCTCCTGGTTAGTGATACTGTGAATACTGCTGTTTTTGTTCTGAAACAGGTGAAAAAAATGAACTGAGCATGAATTCCACTGACTGATATACAGTATGTTCCTAATGGGTGTTATGGTCAAACTGTTTTTACTCACATTCTAATTGGCTTCATGTGCTGCCATTTTCTTAGCTGTGCTATCTTCTGTGGGGAATTTCATAGCTGTGTGCACTTTTGACCTGACTTTTGACCTGAGGAAGAGAGTTTCACCTCTTGAAAGCTAGTCTTAAAAATAATTTTGTTAGTCCAATAAAAGGTATCACCTGCAACATATTTGTATTTTTTCTCTACGTAGCTGTGTGCACAAATTCAAAAGTATGTTTAGTGACAGTCTTGACATGTAGGCATGTTTACATTTATTTGTTACACATGAAATGGATACCACAGTGGCCCAATGGCTGAAGAAGGGGCTTACACAACAAGTTTAATATCTGCATCACATCTGTGTTTCACATAAGCCAGAATATATAGAAGTAGTAAACTGTATCAATGACAACAGATGACATCGCATTCAATGAGTTACTTTGGAAATGTATGTCAAAAATTGAGCTGGCAGGATTGCTTAACCCCAGTAGTCTCTCAGTGTCTACTTCCAGAAGCACGAACTGCACTGCGTGTGTAGAGTGCTGGCTTTTTATTTCAAGATGGGCCAAGGGACAGAACTCTGGAAGAACCGTGAGATTTGGTATCTCTAAGGCCGAGAATACAGTTGCTTAGCAACTGTATATAACACACCAAGCCAAGAGGTTTGGTGGGTGCTTTCCACCCCATGGCTGCCTCAATGAATTTCATTCATTTCAGCCTGCAGTTAAGTTATTTAATCAAATTATATTCCTTACATGTATAATTGATGCAGTCCATCTTTCTGTTCTGTACTGAACTTCCCCCATGTAACACACTGCAGTGCATTACATCCATCCTCCAGTGTGATAAATCCTTCACTGTCTGCCATGCTGGCGTTTGATTGCCTATCTTACAGTGTAGTGTCAATGATGTATAGTGCCTGCCCCCTGGCTGTTATGGCTGACACTGGTGAACAAATTTGCCTCACCATGCACTCGCTCTGACTTTAATCCTCATCAGACCAGAAGTGGAAGCTCACGCTGTTTCCGGTTTGGTGAAGTTGATTGTTTTCCTACTAATGACAGGGGTTAGTGCCGAGTGTGTCAAGTTCATGGAGGCATGCTTGTTAGGCCTCCAGTATCCCAGAACCCATTACCATCTGCTATAAGATGGCAGGGCCTGATAGCTAATACACAGAGATCCCCTTTTTTAGTTTTCTTTTGAGAAAACATAGAGACAACAACAGAATATACACACAATGTACAAAACTGCACCACAGTTAATAATAAAAAGTTCTGCTAGTTTGAAATCAATGGCAAGCTATGCTCTGTTGTCAGAATCCCTTTCTGGTAATTACCGGTGGTTAAGTCTGACCTTGACAGTGGGGAAGCGCGTAGAAACCATTCTGAAGGAAAGACTGGTAAACTTTTTGGATGAAAATGGACTCCATAATGATAGGCAACATGGGTCTGTGTTAGGACAGTCCTGCCAAACCAACCTAATTGATTTCTTTAACTGGGTTATAAGGACTGTGGACAAGGGCCAAGTGGTGGACATATTTTATGTAGATTTCAGCAAGGCCACAGACTCTCTTCCCCACAGGAGATTGGATTAGAAAGCTGGAGGACTTGGAGATTGGTGTGAAACTGACTGGGTTGATGGTCAAAATATTGGCTACAAGATAGAAATTAGAAGGTAGGGGTCAGTGGGGAGAATTCTCTGATGCTGGATCAGTCACAAGTGGGGTCCCACAGGGCTCAGTACTCAGCACAATGTTATTCAACAGCTTCAGTAGCAACATAGCAGTTGGTGTAAAAAGCAAAATATGCCTTTTTTGCAGATGGCACAAAGCTCTGTGGGATAGTAGACATAGAAGAAGGGAAACAGAACATTAGAGAGGACCTGGATAAACTAGAGAGATGGTCAGGTATTTGAAAGCTGGGCTTCAATGCCAAAAAGTGTAAGGTAATGCATCTAGGGGTGAAGGACCTGAGGCCACATTCTGACTGGGGGTGTGCAGTTCACCAAGTCAGTGGAGGGAAAACACTTGGGTGTGATTATTATGAGTGACCTAAAGCAATCAGCGCACTGCAAGAGAGCAGCAGCAAAAGCAAATCAGATGCTGGGATGAATAGTTAGTGATATAACCACTAGAAAGGTGGATGTCATCCTGCTACAGTGCAGGTCACTGGTTAGGCTGTATCTGGAGTACAGTTTGCAGTATTGGAGACCTTACCTAAAGAAAGACATCACCTTACTGGGGATGATACAAAGATGGGTAACCAAAATGATTCAGAGGCAACAAGGCAGCTTTACAAGGAGAGACTCACAGATTTCAACATGTACTTCCTGGAGAACAGAAGGGAGAGGGGTAACATGAACAAAACCTTCAAATACCTTAGTGGTTTCAACAAAGTGAACTCAGGGTGGTCTCTTCAACCTTAGTGGCTACATGACCACCTGAGGCACCACCTCAAACTGGTGCAGGATGCTTCAAGAGGGAAATGAGGAGACTTTTTCACTGAGATGGTGGTGGCCATGTGGAATGAGTTGCTGGAGGAAGCTGTCTCCCTGAAGACTGTAAACAGTTTCAAGAGAGGCTGGGATAGGGTAAAAGGGAAAATTGCATGGAATGTGGGGATTATGGGTGGAGTGGGGATGTTTAAGGAGAATGAGGTGGATAGCAGGGTTCAAATCCCTTAGTGGATACTGGGACTTTGCCAACACAAGCAGACAAGATAGGCCATAAGGTCTTCTTCTGTTGGCTGTTTTTGTAAGTTTGTATATTCTCTTTTTTCCTCAAAGAGATACCAACAAGGATTCCCCTTATGTAGCACTTAATACAGTTGACCATGAAGTATCATTTAGACCATTAGTTTAGAAAAATGTGGAATATACTTCTGTTTTACAGCTGCAGTGGGCAAAGCCCTGCAGATGTTATGCTATTACAATAGAAAAAAGAGGAGTGCTCAAGATTTCTAATGGACAAGATAAAATTGGAGCTTTTGTGTAATCACTCTGCTGTTGTGTTCATTTATTACCAAGCTATTTTGTGGTTACTAGCTTGAATTTGGGTATTATTCTCTTTCAAGAAAAAATCATAGCTCATAAACATGTCAACTTAGCCTTTACCAGCCATAAACTAGTTGATTTGATACCTTTTCTTGGACCAACAAGAGGAACGACAGCTTGCTTACAATAGCTGCCTTTTAGGAACCCAGAGCAATATTAGACAGAAAATTTTTTTTACGTATCAGTGTGACAAATTAGAGGAGCAATTAGTTAAGAAATACAACCAAAGCGATAAGAAAACATCTCTGAAATCCATAGGAGGGAATGTGTCAAATGTCACAGAATGGAATGTTCAGGCAGTAAATTATCTGACATTAAACAGCAAGTGCTTTGTAATGATGTATACCTTAAAGAATGAAGCTTTGGGGGGTCCTTTGCTGCCTGTACAGTCATTCAGTTTGCTATTATTTGTTTCTTTACTTACTTTATCCTGATTTTATTTTTATTTTGACAACTGCTAGTGAAAAAAGAATCCAATGGAATCCTTGTATTATGAAGTCAGAAACTGTTTACTGGCAAGGCTGGAAGAGTATTTTAATGGAAAATTGCAAATCCATTTCCAGATTTTTATGGAGAAATAATACTGTCTACCCACCAACATATTGCATATTTTATAAAAATATGTGATTTAGATAACCTGTGATCCTTCGTTATAATTTAGCATGTGACTTTTTCTTCATAACCTGACTTTGCTTGGGAAGAAGAAACCTAATTATTGTTATAACAAAAATGTAAAGTCATATAGATGAACTACAATAGTACAAGCATATAAAGGGTAAAGTTTGTTCCTGAAGGAAGTATCTACTTATTTTGAAAAAAAAAAAATAGAAACATATATTTAGTTTCTCAGTGAAATACATTGGATTCCTAAGAAGCTGGTAGTTTCTGACATAAAAATACCAGAATGCTATTGAATTCTTTTTTACTAACCGTGTGATAAATAAAGTAAAAACCTTCTTGTTTCACTGCACTAACAAATATTTTGTTACAAAAGTAGAAAGTAATTACTAACACATCAAATTACAATAAATAAAACGATAATGTGTTTATTTCTTAGAAGTAAACATGTTCTCTTTAAATGTCTTCCTAAAAGTAAATTGGTGTGTGTATGTGTGTGTGTGTACTAGAAACAGCAGGTTTGCTGTGTGAAACTAAAGTCTATGAACTCATCAAACACCAGTTAAAATCAAACCTCTAACACATATAGTTTAATAAATTAAATAGAACCATCTTATATATAAGAATATTTAAAATATGCAAGACCTGTATCTGTCCATGTGTTCTATCTGAAACAAGAAGGATGCAGGAGCACAAATATGGTATTAAAATGAAGACGACTGAAAAACCAGTGGGACAGCATTCCTCTCAGGCTGATCACTCCATCTTTGACCAGGTGCCATGCCACCCAGCTGTGTTCAAACAGTGCTTCCAAACATCGCACCCAAGTGCAGGCAGTTCCTTACCTTTCAACAGCACACAGTAGGGAACAGGGATGGATGCCATGACACCCCACTGTGTTCATGCAGTGTTCCTGGGCATCACTCCTCAGTGTAGGCAGTCCCTGACATTTCACCTGCACACAGTAAACAAACATGCTGGGTGCTATGTTGCACCACTGTATCCATGCAGTGCCTCACAGCATTGCTCCCCAGTGCAGGCAGTCCCTCATCTTTCACCAGCACGCAGCACACCACTATGATTGGTGCCATGTTATCCCACTGTATTCAAGTTGCACTTCTGAGCATCACTTACCTGTGCAGGAAGTCCCTTACCTTTTACCAGCATGCAGTACACCACCGTGATGGGTGCCATGTCTCCCCATTGTGTTAATGTAGTGCTTCTGAGCATCACTCCACAGTGCAGGCAGTTCCTCATCTTTAACCAGTATGCAGTATGCAGCTCTTATGGGTACCATGTCACCCATCTGTGTTCATGCATTGCTTCTGAGCATTGCTCCCAAGTACAGGCAGTCTCTTACCTTTCACCAGCACACAGTACACAACAGCGATAGGAGCCATGATGCCCCTCTGTGTTCATGCAGTGCTTCTGAACATTGTTCCTCAGTGCAGGCCATCCCTAACCATTCACTAGTCTGCATTATGACACTATGGTGGCTGCCATGTCACTCCACAGTATTCATGCAGTACTTATGAGCAACACTCCACAGATCATGCACTCCCTCACCTTTCACCAGCACACAGTACACAATATCGTGATTGGTGCCACGTTGTCCCACTGTGTTCAAGCTGTGCTTCCGAGCATCACTCCATAGTGCAGGAAATCACTCATCTTTCACCAGCACACAGTACTCCACCTTGATAGGTGCCATGTCACCCCACTGTGTTTATGCAGTGCTTCTGACATTATTTTCTTGGCAGGCATTCCATGATCTTTCTCCAGCAAGCAGTACATCACCGTGATGTGTGCCTTGTCACACCAGCGTGTTCATGCAGTGCTCTGAGCATCGTTACACATTGCAGACAATCCCTCACCATTTACCAGCACACAAAATGCAATCGTAATTAGTGCCATGTCGCTCCACTGTGTTCATGCAGTGCTTTGGAGCATCGTGCCTTAGTGCTGGGAGACCCTACCCATTCACCAGCATGCATTACACCACGGTGATGGGTGCCATGTCACTCCACTGTGTTCATTCATTGCTTCTCACCATTGCACCCCTATACAAGCAGTCCCTTACTTTGTTCATACAGTGCTTCTGAGCATTACAGCACAGGCAGTACATCACAGCACAGGCAGTACATCACATTTCACCACCACAAAGTACACCAGCTTGATGGGTACCATGTCACCCTACTGTGTTCATGCCTTGCTTCTCAGCATCACTCCTCCATGCAGGCAGTCCCTTTCCACTCACCAATATGCAATACACAACCGTGATGAGTGGCATGTCACCCCACTGTGTCCATGGGACAAAGCTATTTATCTCCTTCAACACTCTGACTTGCCCCCATCTTGGTCAGTCTTTCCAGCCCCGTCACCCACCTTCACTAGGACTTACCTTTTCTGGTGGTCCTTTCACAGGACCTTGGATCAGAGGTGCCTAGTTATCAGTGTGGAGTCTGTTAGAGGGCAGGCCATCACTGTTCCACAGTTGGAGGGCTTTTCCTCCTATTTTCTCCTTTGTTGGGACCAGACATGTGTGTACTCAGCCTCCATAGAGACACCTCAGGTATCCAGGTGCTGTCCCATCATGCTGCCACCTAGATTCCCCTCCCTGTCCTACAGATGTGCATTCTCCCTCCCAGGCCAATCCACAAGTGACCAAGGTCTGTTCTTGAACCTGGGTTGATGTCATGGCAATCAGTGGCAAAAAGCAATTCAGTCAGTGGCTAAAACCTTGAAACAAAAATAGGTAGACAAACCTAGAACTGGAAATGAGAACTACACAGAGTAATGGTCTCATATTAAAAGGTATCAGGCTGCCTCTTGCAAAGTCCCTTTCCTTAGAGCAAATTAATCATTCCCCTAGATTTTATTTTGATAAGTTGCTAACTATTTTTGTTCTTTGGTCAGTTCCACAGCTTTTTGTTTGGTAACTTATTTTTGACAATTTATTCTTATGGCATAATTGTCCTCTTTATCTTTGTAACATTTATTCCATTTCTATGAACTTTATATTCTGTATTTTTGCACCAGTTATTTTTTCCCCTTTCCCCTTCCCTCAGGATACATCTGAAAATGAGTTGTTATTAGCTCAGTATGTATTTCCTCATAATACCTTTGAAATAAATAAATCTCTTATCATATTATTACATTAGCAGCTGTTGTGGCTCTGACCAGTACTTTCTCCCTTTTATTGTTAATGTCCTCTGTCTTAGGTAGAAATCTGTTTATCTTCCATCTGAAGTAAGTTTTATTTGGTCTTCCCAAGTTTACATTTTTAGAAACATGGGGGTTGGGGTCTTAAAAAAATTGGCTGGATGAAGACCTCTAAGACATCTTTTACTATCTTTTAACTAAACCTGCTGAAATTAGGCTTGCCATAAAAGGGCAGGCCAGCTTGTCCTGGGCCCCAGCCAGAGATATAGAGTACGGGAGGGGAGGAGAGGGGGGAGGATAAAGGAGGGGTGGAGTTTGCAGTGGAAGGGGGAAGTGCCATGACCTCATTGGAGGGTCATATGACCAGCCTATAAAGCTCACTGGCTACTGACCATGGGGAGGGGCCAGTGGGGGTCCCAAACAAAGGCCACTAGGGGCTATTTAAGAGCATGCAACACTGGGGGTAGCCCTCTTTTCTTGCTGTAAAATTACAGTGAGAATATACAGCACATTCACTGGCAAATAAAGTAAGGCACAACTAGTGGCTGCCCTTGTGTGGAATTGTGATTTTGTTGAGCTAAGTAGACAGCATGAGGTTTCCAAAGCATTAGTGAGGTAGAATGCTGTATGCCAAGAAAAATAAATTTTCTATTGATGTTATTGTTGGAAATTCAAGGTTAGCTGGTGGTCAGCTTGGTATGGCATGGCACCAAGCAGGGCTGTGTTGGGCCCAGATAGGGAGGTCAGTTTTAAGCATGTGGTGCCAAGCCTGGGGTTTGTGCAGTGAAGGAGTGGAGGTTTGTGTGTAGAATGAGGATATGCTGTAGGGCCAAGGGCCTGACTGTGGTTTTTCAAAAAAAATAAAAATTAAAAATAAGAAACAGAGTGACAGAAGAGTTGGTGAGCTGCATGGTGTGTGGGAGCTCCAGCTGCAGCAAGGAGAATTTGGGCCTCAGCAAAGAATGGGACCCAGCTCTTGATCTGCTGGGGGAGACTCATGGGAAGCACTGCAATGGGGAATGCACAGCGGGCCAAGCGGCGAGCAAACCCCTGTTCCATGAGGTCCCTGCAAAGTGGGGCGTTTAGGAGCTCCGTTTTTGGGAAAGGGAGTTTTGTGGGACCAAGGGGCTAGCGGAGCCAGTGGGGCTTACTGTGCCTCTGAGGCATTCCGTGTGGTCACGGATGCCATTGTTCGGGGGGGGGGGACACGCCTCAACGAAGAGCCCAAGAGTGGATAGTGGGTGAGAGGTGCTGGGGGCCGACAGGGCTAACAGAACCAGTGAGGCCTACTGGACCACTGAGGCATTCCGAGTGGTCATGGACGCCATCATCAGAGGACGGGGGAATGCGCTGGAGCGCTCTAGCAGGACCAGAGGTGGGCGATGTTGCAGGACAGCATAAGGGACAGCAGGAAGGCCTTGGGGGAGTAAGGGCTGGTAAGGCCTGTTGCGGGCCTCGGTCGCCACATGATGGTGGTGGGCATACGTGTGGAGCACGTCTTAGTACATAGGCAGGCCCACGGCAAACGGAGGCTGCTCAGGGGGCTACTCTGTGCTGTTCATGCAAAAAGAAAACAAATAATAAAATGTGAAAATATAAAATATACAAAGTGCCATGGGGCTGAGGGAAGGATCTGAGGGGTGCATAGGGGTGCACAGCAGCGTGTTGGGGAGGACAGGGTGAGTACATGGTGGGATGAGATGGAAAGAGGACCATGGTTGATGAGTGGTTGTGGGGCCCAGCATCCAGTGGGACCAATCGGGGGGACCAGTGGTACTCTTGGGGCCAGCAGGCCAGGAAGTGGCCTGGTGTGGCAAGCAGGGAAATCAGCAGGGATAAGGGCTTATTGGCCCAGGGTGGAAAGCCAAGGTCGTAGGCAGCCCGGAGAGAGGTAACCACAAGAAGGGTGTTGGGCCCACTGGATCAAGGGGCTCAGCCATATGCGCGGTCGCCATTTTGGTGGAGGGCCGAAAATGGGCCTGTGGTGGTGGTGTGAAGAGGAGGACCAATTAGGGGGTGCAGAGGAGGCCTCCTGGAAGCCTGGCATATGGGCACGAGCAGGTGACTTGGGGCAATAAGGGAATGACTGTGGTTACTCAGGCAGGGCAAAAGGGGGGAGTCTTAGTGGGCATTTCAAGCCATAGGCATGCGAGGGAACCTGCGGGAAAGGATATAACAGATATAATAAAGGATAGGTGAGGAGAGGGCCATGGTTGGGGGGGAGCAAAAAAAAAGTAAATAAAGGAAACTGTACAGTGTGTTTCTGTGGTGCCCTCTGCAAGCCGGATCGAGGCCTTGCAGCGTCGGGCATATTTTTCGGCACCTTAGACAGGGGGCACTGGCATGGGGCAGGCTGCATTTGTGTTGTTTGCCAGGCCAGGAGGGTTCTGTTGGGGAAGGGAGGCATATGGGGGGGCTGAATGGCTGTAGCAGGGACCATATTCACATATGTTTTGTTATGCAGCATAGACAGAAGATTTGTGACCAAAAAGAGTCCCAGCATCCAGTGCTGCCATGCTAGCGGAGGCTGCAAAATTGATAGCGCACATGACCGAACTGATGGAAGCAGCGAAGAAGAAGGAGGCTGAGGAGGAGGCTCAGAGGAAACAGAAAGAACAGAATGAGCGGCCCAGGGCTAGCAGAGGCAACAAACGACCAAAGAGGGTGGGACCCAGCACTCTGGCAGTGCCGAAGACAGGAATCGAACTGGACCGGCCCCCAGCAGGGCCACAAACGGATGGGGGTAAGGATGAGGTGGACATGAACAGCAAGATAGATTTACAGGAGTACATTGAAGGGTTGTTGGGAGATATGGGGGAGGGAGGGGTGTCAAAGATGGAGAGAGCCTTGCAGGCTATCAAGGAGGGTGGAAAAGGGGGCAAGGTGATGGAAGGCACAGCGGGGGGGGGTGCGGAAGTTGTACCATGGCCCAACGGGTTTCATGCTGGGTGACCACATCTCTGCATCAATCAAGGAAAAAATATGGAAAGGGGAGTACGTTGATATCTTTGGACTGGTGGACGAGGAGACAGCCAAGAAATATGAGCAGAAGGACTCAGTGGGAAAGTCAGAGATGACAGTGGCACTGGCAGTGGTGGGGCACAAG